>BNCP01000024.1:0-730000 GCA_019650235.1 Volvox reticuliferus
GCACCTGACGTCTGCTGGCTTGCTTGTGCTATGCGCTGCGACAGGTTCTCATCAGCTTTGGAGACACGGCAGACAGACCGGCTACATGGAGGAGTGCTTCAACGTTGGTGAGGAAGTCAAATAGATTTCAACGACGGTAAGTGTGTATATGGTTGGTTGGCCGCAGTGTGTTGTAGACTGGAGGCAGGTGGGACAGAGGGGTGACGCGCATTAGAGGGGGGAGGGGCACGAAGGAGGCGGGAATGGAAGGGTGGCAGATACAAGTTGGGGGCAGGGGCGACGGAGGCAGTTGGGGAGAGGCGACGGTGGCGCAGTGGAGGGGCGACGGAGTCAAGAGGAGGGGTGAGGGAGGTGGGCGGAAGGGGTGGCGGAGGCAGGGTACGGGCGACACAGGCAGTGGGAAGGGCGATGCAGACGGGGGGAGGGGTGATGCAGACGGGGGGAGGGGCGATGCAGGCGGGGGGAGGGCCGACATAGGCAGGGGAAGGGGCGACGCAGACGACTGGGGGGAGGGGCAACGTAGGTAGGAGGGAGATGACATGTTTTGGCATGTTGCAAAGACCCTGATGCCTGAGCTGTGTGCTATATGTCCTCTCCTTTGTGCTTGCAGGTGCATGGCCCACATGACAATGTTGTCTGGTGATGGATGCTGGTACGGCTGGGAGGGGAATTGGGCGGGGATCTGGGCAGGGTAGGGTTTGGGTTTGGGAGGGGAGCAATAAGATAAAGTGAAGGGGGGGGCTCGTGCATGTTGTAGCATGGGATATGGTAAGGTTTTGTCGCCGCTGCCATGCTGCACAGTCTTTGTGCTGTGCAGCTGCCGTGCGGCATCACCATCGTGCTGTGCTGTCTCTGCGCTGCACCGCTGCCAGGCTGTGCCGCCACCTTGCACTGTGCAGCTCCCATGCTGTGCCGCTGCAGTGCTGCATGGCCGCCGTGCTGTGCTGCCGCTGCACATTGTGCCGCCACCAAGTTGCACTGCTGTCACTCGGTATCACACCACCATGTTGCACTGCCATCAGGCTGACGCTGGTGACGGAGGCAGCGGGGAAGGAGACACAGGCAGCAGGAGACTGGTAGGGCCGCAGTGGGGTGGAGGCCGGAGGCGGGGGAAGGGGGCCGACGGAGGGGGGAAGAGGGGTGACGGAGGCGGGGGAAGGGGGGCGACGGAGGCGGGGGAAGGGGGGCGACGGAGGCGGGGGAAGGGGGGCGACGGAGGCGGGGGAAGGGGGGGGGAGGCGGAGGGGGGGAGGGGGGGCGACAGAGGCGGGGGGTGCTGTGCTCCACCCAGCTGAACTGCAAGCAAGCTGCATTGCCGCAGCACTGTGCGACGGCCACGCTGGATTGCTGCCGCACTGTGCTGCCGCCGCGTTTTCCTGCAATTGCACTGTGCTGCCACCGAGCTGTGCACTGCCACGCTGCTGTGCTACAGCAGTGCTGTGCCGAAGGTGTGGGGGAATTCTGGTGCTGTGAGGGGTATTAACACTATTTTGCATGTTGCAAAGACTCTGATGATTGCGCTGTGTGATGTTTGCCCCCTCCTACATGCCTGCAGGTGCATGGCCCACACTATGATGTTGTCTGGCGCTACATGCAGGTACGGCTGGGAGGGGGATCAGGCGGCTGGCCAGAGTGTACCGCCGCCGCAGGGTGCAGCTGCAATGCCGTGCTGCTGGCTGCAGTTTTGCATCGCCACCATGCTGTGCAGCAGCCGCATGCTGCCTAACCCTAGGACCCGCTGCTGTCACACTGTATCACCCGCATGCTGCATTGCCGCCTCAGTGGCGCCGGCGACGGGGGCAGCAGGGCAGGCGGCGGAGGCAGCGGGGCAGGCGACAGAGCGAGGCAGCGGGGCTGGTGACGGACGCAGCCGGGCCGGAGATGAGGCGAGGCGACGGAAGCGGGGTGATGGAGGCGACGGAAGCGGGGTGACGGAGGCGCAGCGGGGTGACGGAGGCGGGCGGGGCAGGGCGACGGAGGCGGGGCAACAGAGCCGGGCGATGGAAGCGGGGTGATGGAGGCGCGGTGGGGTGACGGAGGCGCGGTGGGGCGACGGAGGCGGGGCGGGGTGGCCGGGTGACGGGGGGAGACAGAGGCGGGGTGACGGAAGCGGGGTGACGGGGAAGCGGGGTGATGGAAGCGGGGTGACGGAAGCGGGGTGACGGAGGCGACGGAAGCGGGGTGACGGAGGCGACGGAAGCGGGGTGACGGAGGCGACGGAAGCGGGGTGACGGAGGCGACGGAAGCGGGGTGACGGAGGCGACGGAAGCGGGGTGACGGAGGCGACGGAAGCGGGGTGACGGAGGCGACGGAAGCGGGGTGGGGCGACGGAGGCGGGGCAGGGCGACGGAGGCGGGGCAACAGAGCCGGGGCGACGGAAGCGGGGTGACGGAGGCGGGGCGGGGTGGCCGGGTGATGGCGGTGGGGTGACAGAGGTGGGGTGACGGAGGCGGGGCGGGGAAGGGCGCGGTTCTACCAATGTGCGTGGTGCCGTCATATGCTTTTTGCCACCAGTGCGCCATGTTGCCACCATCACACAGTGGTGGCACCGTTGCACTGTGCCGCTGTTGTGTGCCGTGGTGCCACCATTGTGCCTTTGTGCCACTAGTGTCTGCGGTGGTGTTTTGCTGTGGGGTGCCGTGGGGTGCCGTGGGGCGCAGTGACGCCATGCGATGCAGTTGTGCACTGTGTGCCGCCGTGTTGTGCCATATATATCGTTGTGCCGTGCCATATGATGGCACCATGCATGGATAAGCTCTATCTATGCACTTAAGCTTTATGTGCACTGTTAGTTTTGTGGGGATCAAACCATAGGGGACAGTGTGGTGCACCCTTGGCGTGCAGAACAGACATGCATGAAAGCTGTGCATATGTGTATGGATATATGATATGCTATGCATGTGCACATGCATGTATCACCACCCATCCATGTAAACAAAAGAAACAATGTCTCTCCGCCTCTCTATGCTCCCTGATGTCCCCAAGCCCCCCTAGCTAGCCAAGCAAAATAAGTAAAAGGACTAGCACAAAAGGACACAAAAGCAAGTAAAAGACGGAAACGAGAGATAATAGATGATACATCAGTTATGCTTCTTGCTATGAATGCAAAGCAGGCTATCATAGACTACGAACATTAAACATTTTTATGTGCTGCACTGTAAAAACAGAACAAAAAACAAATGTAAAGCAAAGAAACAAAATGCGTCCCTATATCATACTTAGATACTTAGCTTTAGCTATATAGTCGCAAACAACAACAAGCACCAAAACTGCCAACAAGCACCACAGAAAAAAACCCTAAGTCGTCTAAAAACTAACAGTCCGTCCAAAAGCAGTTGGCCCAAAGCCGGACACAAAACAACACCAAAACGACCGCCTAATTTCTCAAATAAATTACTCGCGTTATTATTCAACCATTGCAAAAAAAAGTAGCCGAAAGCATGGTCAAACAAGTCAGCTGCGACCATGGCCAGGCAGACCCTGAAGCCAGACGGCACCATTCGCGCAACCAAAAAAGCAATATTTATCCTTGAAACATAAAAACAAAAGAACGCAAAAAAGTGCGCGAAAAAAAACAAAGCAAATGGTCGAAATTGCCGCGCGAAAGGAGCCTAGAGCCAGGGACTGCTACACATGGCTCTTTTCAACCTCAAAAATCGACAAACCAATTGCACCTAATTCTTCGTCCAAGAAACAGCTTCTCAAAGCTATGCTCAGACCGCGGCAAGTCACACGGACGACGAAAAACCAGTCCAGACCAACCAACCCAACCCAACAACCCAACAAACACTACGGGCTGGCCCGCCGGCGCACAACAACAACAACAACAACCGAACAACAGCCGTGCGCGATGCCAATCAAACTGCATTACGACTCTGCCACAATGTATATAATTACATACTGCCATTATTATCTAGCTATAAATAACAGTATAATAAGAAACCAAGACAAGCAAACCCTGATGAGAAACCCAGCAGGAGCAATCAAGGAGGCAGGCAAATATAGACAGCAGCAGCTCTAATAAGCCATCAGCAGCAGAGCATGCTGCCATAACATAGCTTGCTAGAGTACCCACAAAGCAAAAAATCCCAGCAAATTAACCCTGCATGTATGTAACCCTGCTATGCTGCCCTCCCACAGTTAATAGATATCTCCATACATAGTATACCCAGCCACTCATCACATGCATAATTAGATAGATGGCTGCTGTATCTATATAGCATCCGTACATCATCAATCATCAAGTAATGCAGGGCTTAATAATAGATGCAAGCAGAGCTTAGAAGTTGCTGGATGGGCTGCTGTTAGCATGTGTATATGCATGGTGGCAGATACACATGCATATATATACATACAGGTATGTGTATAGATAGATGTGTGTGGCTGGATGGCTGGCATGCATGCATATGCATGGATGGGCTGCTCTAGCTTGATAGCTAGCTTTATCAGAAGAAATCTACATAATAATATGCAGGGGTGGGGGTGGGGTGGGGAGCAGGGAATATATAAATAATGCAGAGGGATGGAGGCAGCAGTTATGGCATGCAGGGATAAGGAGAAGGAAGGATATGGGGGAGATATATAAGGGGGGGAAGGGGGGATGTATGTACTACATACATGGCAGGGATAAGATGGGAGAAAGCAGGGGGGGGATGGGATAATAAGCAAGGGGAGGCATGGGATGAGGGGATAAGGGAAATAATAAGGGGATGGGCCACTATGAAGGTTGGGACATTTCTGTCTTTGACTCACTGTGTCTATCTCCTAGGGTTTCTTAGTGTGCATGTGCCACATATATGTGCCACACTCACACCCTCCCTGTCTATTGCTGTCTGTCTGTCTGTCTGTCTGTCTGTCTGTCTGTCTGTCTGTCTGTCTGTCTGTCTGTCTGTCTGTCTGTCTGTCTGTCTGTCCCCTTTCCCCCCCTCACACACATACTCTCCTCTCTCTCTCTCTCTTTCTTTCTCTCTGACATAAAGCATGCATACCTCTTTATTTCTATGTACTGCCTAGACACATCTGTAAGTAGGAAGGGTCCTTGCCAGCCACCCACCCATCAAGCAAACATGTCCTCATACACGTCATCAACATCAGCAGCAAGGAGTAGCAGTCTTGGCAGAAGTTGTAGTGGTGCTGAGGCAGGAACAGTAGTAGTATGGTCAATGATGAGGGTCATCATCAGGACAATAACTTGGAGGATGAGGACTCCAACTACTCTGATGAGGAGCGAGCAAGCAAACGCCAGTGCCGCCTTGAACACCGGCGTAAGCGGCACCAACGAAAAAGAAGAATAGTCCAGCAGGGGGGGAGGACAACGAAAGCAGCAAGCACAACATACAGACCCCACTGCAGCAGCGCAGGCAGCAGGATCATCAGCATCAGCATCAGGACCATCCACCACCCCAGCAGCAGATATACCTGCCCATGATGATAGCACACATGCTGTGCCAGCTGCTGCTGCTGCTACTGCTGCAGCTCCTGCACTACCTATGCCGGCAACACCATCTGCTGTGCAAGTAGCAGCAGCAGGCAACATCCTGGATCCAGAAACCCCCTGGCTGCCCCAACAATTGGCATGCCTCAACGTCAGGGGCAAGCCTGCCTGCCCTGGCTTTCAGCAGCTGTCAATCCATCCATCCACAATATGGCAAGCTTGCTCCACCCAACACTTCAACAAGTCAAGGTATATATGCACTTTGGTTCCCCATATAAATACACATGTCCACATACATGTAGTCAAGTAAATAAATGTACTCAAGCAAAGTGCTGGCAGCAGGCAATTAAGTCAGGGGCAGGAGTGATGAATGCTGCATGCTGTACAGTGGGGTTACAGTGGGGTATGGGGGCGGGGTATTGCAATATTGGGGCATGTTAATGTATGGGTGTGGTGTGGACATTATAGGATATAGGCATGACAATAGCTCCATGATCTCATCTTCTGCTTTATCATACACATGTTGGTCTTAGTTGTGAGTAGAATCCTTGGAAGTCCTAGGATCGACCCCAGCTAGGTGCACCATGATCCCCCACCTGATTGTCAGCTGGCTGCCATACATGTCGCTGTGATACTAGCTAACGATCCTAAATCTGAAATCTCAGATATTTGTCAAACACATGCAGACTGCCCGGGGAACAGTGGTGGCGCCACGGGTCTTCCAACATCCCACAGCTAACCAACGGAGCAGCAGCAACAGAAACGATCGCTACAAGGAGCTTGTGCGTGAGGAGAAAACCCAAAAGGATGGTGGCCTATGGAGTAAGCACTATAACCCGACCACCCTACAGCTGCAGCACCAGCCGCCGCCATCACCAGCATCACCACTACTGCCACCACCACCGCCGCAGCCACAGCAGCAGCCGCAGGCATCATCACCATCATCAGCACAGCAGCAGCAGCAGGGCAGCTGCCCACAGGGGTGGCAAACTCTTATGAGGGGTATCCTGAGGGTCATGGCCTTCCTTGGAGACCACCTACAAGCAAAATGGCGCATTGTCCCCGCACATCAGAGAGAGGAGTGGGATGATGCAGTACGGAATATGTCCATGGCCCTGGGCATGGACCAGACGGAAAGACTGGTGGTGGAGAATGCACTCCTTGTGTGGTTTCCATTGGTCTTCATTGCCCCCATCATCGTCCCCACCGCTGTACGTCCATCTGCTGGAGGAGGAGTACGGGCGTGCTTAGCACAAAAAATGCTGGAATTACTTCAGATGGAACAGGCTTCAGCTCTAAGTCGAGGCCTTTTACCAAGTGATATAGCTGATTTTTTCACAGACGCGCACCAATATTTTGCCCGTCAAACTGATGCTGCGGCTGCTGCCCAGCAACCGCAGCAACCGCAGCAGCAGCAGCAGCAGCCCGCACCTGCGATGACTGCTGCTGTTGATCCTGTGGCTACAGTACAACAGCTTGTCGATAATCACCCCCACCATCACCCACCCACCTTAACAGCAGCACAGGTACAGGCAGCTAAAGACAGACTTGCTCAACATTTAGCTGGACGGCATGTGCCTCATGTACCCATGGATTCTCCATGCATAACACTCTCCCTCTGTAGACCATCTGCACAGCCACGTTTACGGGAACTGACAATGGTGGTGGCCACATCAGCTGATGGGGGTGGTACAGCAGGTCAGCAGGGGGGTGCTACTGGTGGGGGCCCCAGTGGGGGTCTTCCGTACCAACAGCCCCAACAGGGCCAGCAGGTACCAGCAGCAGCTGTTGGACACCCTGCTGCTGACAATGATGGGGCAGCAGACTATTACATGGTGCCTCCTTTACCAGGCAGCTTAAGAGTCAGGCTTAAAAAGAGGTTACTGTTCCAGAACAGGAAAGGATATATATACTTCCTGGCGGGGAGGCGAGTCAAGTGTTCACCAGGAACGCAGCGGAGTGGGATCTACATTGGAGCCCACCACTTCATCCTATGGGCAATGCATGGATGGCCTCAAAATGGCCGGATGCAGTACCCGACACACCTGGAGCCAAGACCACGAAAGCTGCCAAGCAACCGGTACATGACCCGTTGACCTATAAGCCGATTGCCATGCACATCTGCAGCAACCCAGCATGCATCAACCCCCTGCATATTTTCTACGGGGATCATTCCAATAATGCAAAGGCTGTGCAATGCAGCCTTCAGGCACACACACGAATTGTGGCAAACTCCAGCATATTCCATCAATTCAGCATGGGACTGGCACGTCGGGATCCAACAAAGGACTTCTCTAATACACCTGTCCAGGCTGCTAGCAGTCTTCTCACTCCTTCAGCAACCTAATTCGTCCATCCAATGGATGGATGCTTGGATGGTTGCTTGGATGGATGGTTGGTTGGATGGTTGGTTGGATGGACAGATGGGTGGACAGATGGGTGGATGGATGGGTGGATGGATGGGTGGATGGATGGGTGGATGGATGGGTGGATGGATGGGTGGATGGATGCTTCTGTAATCATACTTATCACAACTGACTTCCTATGTCCAGGCTTGGATAACCCCAATTTTATACTTCCCCTTCAATATGTGAATATCATTTTGCTGCAGTCTAAATTTATTGACTCACCATACTTTATAACAGCAAACATATGACTGCAGCCTCCATCCATGAACCAGTCACCACTGATTTTACTACTCCAACAGGCCATCCTGTGGGAAACATATTAACATATGGCAAAAACCCCAAAATGACCTCTCTTCTTAGTGCTGTATAAGGCGAGGGTGCACATGTGGCAAGGCAGGCTGCCATCTACATGAAAATTGCCTAACATGTCATATGCAGGGTGACCTCTGAACCCTAAACCCTAATAGATAAACCCTAAAACCTTTGTCATGCACCTGACGTCTGCCTGGCTTGCTTGTGCTATGCGCTGCGACAGGTTCTCATCAGCTTTGGAGACACGGCAGACAGACCGGCTACATGGAGGAGTGCTTCAACGTTGGTGAGGAAGTCAAATAGATTTCAACGACGGTAAGTGTGTATATGGTTGGTTGGCCGCAGTGTGTTGTAGACTGGAGGCAGGTGGGACAGAGGGGTGACGCGCATTAGAGGGGGGAGGGGCACGAAGGAGGCGGGAATGGAAGGGTGGCAGATACAAGTTGGGGGCAGGGGCGACGGAGGCAGTTGGGGAGAGGCGACGGTGGCGCAGTGGAGGGGCGACGGAGTCAAGAGGAGGGGTGAGGGAGGTGGGCGGAAGGGGTGGCGGAGGCAGGGTACGGGCGACACAGGCAGTGGGAAGGGCGATGCAGACGGGGGGAGGGGTGATGCAGACGGGGGGAGGGGCGATGCAGGCGGGGGGGAGGGCCGACATAGGCAGGGGAAGGGGCGACGCAGACGACTGGGGGGAGGGGCAACGTAGGTAGGAGGGAGATGACATGTTTTGGCATGTTGCAAAGACCCTGATGCCTGAGCTGTGTGCTATATGTCCTCTCCTTTGTGCTTGCAGGTGCATGGCCCACATGACAATGTTGTCTGGTGATGGATGCTGGTACGGCTGGGAGGGGAATTGGGCGGGGATCTGGGCAGGGTAGGGTTTGGGTTTGGGAGGGGAGCAATAAGATAAAGTGAAGGGGGGGGGCTCGTGCATGTTGTAGCATGGGATATGGTAAGGTTTTGTCGCCGCTGCCATGCTGCACAGTCTTTGTGCTGTGCAGCTGCCGTGCGGCATCACCATCGTGCTGTGCTGTCTCTGCGCTGCACCGCTGCCAGGCTGTGCCGCCACCTTGCACTGTGCAGCTCCCATGCTGTGCCGCTGCAGTGCTGCATGGCCGCCGTGCTGTGCTGCCGCTGCACATTGTGCCGCCACCAAGTTGCACTGCTGTCACTCGGTATCACACCACCATGTTGCACTGCCATCAGGCTGACGCTGGTGACGGAGGCAGCGGGGAAGGAGACACAGGCAGCAGGAGACTGGTAGGGCCGCAGTGGGTGGAGGCCGGAGGCGGGGGAAGGGGGCCGACGGAGGAGGGGGAAGAGGGGTGACGGAGGCGGGGGAAGGGGGGCGACGGAGGCGGGGGAAGGGGGGCGACGGAGGCGGGGGAAGGGGGGCGACGGAGGCGGGGGAAGGGGGGCGACGGAGGCGGGGAGGGGGGCGACAGAGGCGGGGGTGTGCTGTGCTCCCACCCAGCTGAACTGCAAGCAAGCTGCATTGCCGCAGCACTGTGCGACGGCCACGCTGGATTGCTGCCGCACTGTGCTGCCGCCGCGTTTTCCTGCAATTGCACTGTGCTGCCACCGAGCTGTGCACTGCCACGCTGCTGTGCTACAGCAGTGCTGTGCCGAAGGTGTGGGGGAATTCTGGTGCTGTGAGGGGTATTAACACTATTTTGCATGTTGCAAAGACTCTGATGATTGCGCTGTGTGATGTTTGCCCCCTCCTACATGCCTGCAGGTGCATGGCCCACACTATGATGTTGTCTGGCGCTACATGCAGGTACGGCTGGGAGGGGGATCAGGCGGCTGGCCAGAGTGTACCGCCGCCGCAGGGTGCAGCTGCAATGCCGTGCTGCTGGCTGCAGTTTTGCATCGCCACCATGCTGTGCAGCAGCCGCATGCTGCCTAACCCTAGGACCCGCTGCTGTCACACTGTATCACCCGCATGCTGCATTGCCGCCTCAGTGGCGCCGGCGACGGGGGCAGCAGGGCAGGCGGCGGAGGCAGCGGGGCAGGCGACAGAGCGAGGCAGCGGGGCTGGTGACGGACGCAGCCGGGCCGGAGATGAGGCGAGGCGACGGAAGCGGGGTGATGGAGGCGACGGAAGCGGGGTGACGGAGGCGCAGCGGGGTGACGGAGGCGGGCGGGGCAGGGCGACGGAGGCGGGGCAACAGAGCCGGGCGATGGAAGCGGGGTGATGGAGGCGCGGTGGGGTGACGGAGGCGCGGTGGGGCGACGGAGGCGGGGCGGGGTGGCCGGGTGACGGCAGGGGGGAGACAGAGGCGGGGTGACGGAAGCGGGGTGACGGAAGCGGGGTGATGGAAGCGGGGTGACGGAAGCGGGGTGACGGAGGCGACGGAAGCGGGGTGACGGAGGCGACGGAAGCGGGGTGACGGAGGCGACGGAAGCGGGGTGACGGAGGCGACGGAAGCGGGGTGACGGAGGCGACGGAAGCGGGGTGACGGAGGCGACGGAAGCGGGGTGGGGCGACGGAGGCGGGGCAGGGCGACGGAGGCGGGGCAACAGAGCCGGGGCGACGGAAGCGGGGTGACGGAGGCGGGGCGGGGTGGCCGGGTGATGGCGGTGGGGTGACAGAGGTGGGGTGACGGAGGCGGGGCGGGGAAGGGCGCGGTTCTACCAATGTGCGTGGTGCCGTCATATGCTTTTTGCCACCAGTGCGCCATGTTGCCACCATCACACAGTGGTGGCACCGTTGCACTGTGCCGCTGTTGTGTGCCGTGGTGCCACCATTGTGCCTTTGTGCCACTAGTGTCTGCGGTGGTGTTTTGCTGTGGGGTGCCGTGGGGTGCCGTGGGGCGCAGTGACGCCATGCGATGCAGTTGTGCACTGTGTGCCGCCGTGTTGTGCCATATATATCGTTGTGCCGTGCCATATGATGGCACCATGCATGGATAAGCTCTATCTATGCACTTAAGCTTTATGTGCACTGTTAGTTTTGTGGGGATCAAACCATAGGGGACAGTGTGGTGCACCCTTGGCGTGCAGAACAGACATGCATGAAAGCTGTGCATATGTGTATGGATATATGATATGCTATGCATGTGCACATGCATGTATCACCACCCATCCATGTAAACAAAAGAAACAATGTCTCTCCGCCTCTCTATGCTCCCTGATGTCCCCAAGCCCCCCTAGCTAGCCAAGCAAAATAAGTAAAAGGACTAGCACAAAAGGACACAAAAGCAAGTAAAAGACGGAAACGAGAGATAATAGATGATACATCAGTTATGCTTCTTGCTATGAATGCAAAGCAGGCTATCATAGACTACGAACATTAAACATTTTTATGTGCTGCACTGTAAAAACAGAACAAAAAACAAATGTAAAGCAAAGAAACAAAATGCGTCCCTATATCATACTTAGATACTTAGCTTTAGCTATATAGCTCGCAAAACAACAACAAGCACCAAAAACTGCCAACAAGCACCACAGAAAAAAACCCTAAGTCGTCTAAAAACTAACAGTCCGTCCAAAAGCAGTTGGCCCAAAGCCGGACACAAAACAACACCAAAACGACCGCCTAATTTCTCAAATAAATTACTCGCGTTATTATTCAACCATTGCAAAAAAAAGTAGCCGAAAGCATGGTCAAACAAGTCAGCTGCGACCATGGCCAGGCAGACCCTGAAGCCCAGACGGCACCATTCGCGCAACCAAAAAGCAATATTTAATCCTTGAAACATAAAAACAAAAGAACGCAAAAAGTGCGCGAAAAAAACAAAGCAAATGGTCGAAATTGCCGCGCGAAAGGAGCCTAGAGCCAGGGACTGCTACACATGGCTCTTTTCAACCTCAAAATCGACAAACCAATTGCACCTAATTCTTCGTCCAAGAAACAGCTTCTCAAAGCTATGCTCAGACCGCGGCAAGTCACACGGACGACGAAAAACCAGTCCAGACCAACCAACCCAACCCAACAACCCAACAAACACTACGGGCTGGCCCGCCGGCGCACAACAACAACAACAACAACCGAACAACAGCCGTGCGCGATGCCAATCAAACTGCATTACGACTCTGCCACAATGTATATAATTACATACTGCCATTATTATCTAGCTATAAATAACAGTATAATAAGAAACCAAGACAAGCAAACCCTGATGAGAAACCCAGCAGGAGCAATCAAGGAGGCAGGCAAATATAGACAGCAGCAGCTCTAATAAGCCATCAGCAGCAGAGCATGCTGCCATAACATAGCTTGCTAGAGTACCCACAAAAGCAAAAAATCCCAGCAAATTAACCCTGCATGTATGTAACCCTGCTATGCTGCCTCCCACAGTTAATAGATATCTCCATACATAGTATACCCAGCCACTCATCACATGCATAATTAGATAGATGGCTGCTGTATCTATATAGCATCCGTACATCATCAATCATCAAGTAATGCAGGGCTTAATAATAGATGCAAGCAGAGCTTAGAAGTTGCTGGATGGGCTGCTGTTAGCATGTGTATATGCATGGTGGCAGATACACATGCATATATATACATACAGGTATGTGTATAGATAGATGTGTGTGGCTGGATGGCTGGCATGCATGCATATGCATGGATGGGCTGCTCTAGCTTGATAGCTAGCTTTATCAGAAGAAATCTACATAATAATATGCAGGGGTGGGGGTGGGGTGGGGAGCAGGGATAATATATAAATAATGCAGAGGGGATGGAGGCAGCAGTTATGGCATGCAGGGATAAGGAGAAGGAAGGATATGGGGGAGATATATAAGGGGGGGAAGGGGGGATGTATGTACTACATACATGGCAGGGATAAGATGGGAGAAAGCAGGGGGGGGATGGGATAATAAGCAAGGGGAGGCATGGGATGAGGGGATAAGGGAAATAATAAGGGGATGGGCACTATGAAGGTTGGGACATTTCTGTCTTTGACTCACTGTGTCTATCTCTAGGGTTTCTTAGTGTGCATGTGCCACATATATGTGCCACACTCACACCCTCCCTGTCTATTGCTGTCTGTCTGTCTGTCTGTCTGTCTGTCTGTCTGTCTGTCTGTCTGTCTGTCTGTCTGTCTGTCTGTCTGTCTGTCTGTCTGTCTGTCTGTCTGTCTGTCCCCTTTCCCCCCTCACACACATACTCTCTCTCTCTCTCTCTTTCTTTCTCTCTGACATAAAGCATGCATACCTCTTTATTTCTATGTACTGCCTAGACACATCTGTAAGTAGGAAGGGTCCTTGCCAGCCACCCACCCATCAAGCAAACATGTCCTCATACACGTCATCAACATCAGCAGCAAGGAGTAGCAGTCTTGGCAGAAGTTGTAGTGGTGCTGAGGGCAGGAACAGTAGTAGTATGGTCAATGATGAGGGTCATCATCAGGACAATAACTTGGAGGATGAGGACTCCAACTACTCTGATGAGGAGCGAGCAAGCAAACGCCAGTGCCGCCTTGAACACCGGCGTAAGCGGCACCAACGAAAAAGAAGAATAGTCCAGCAGGGGGGAGGACAACGAAAGCAGCAAGCACAACATACAGACCCCACTGCAGCAGCGCAGGCAGCAGGATCATCAGCATCAGCATCAGGACCATCCACCACCCCAGCAGCAGATATTCCTGCCCATGATGATAGCACACATGCTGTGCCAGCTGCTGCTGCTGCTACTGCTGCAGCTCCTGCACTACCTATGCCGGCAACACCATCTGCTGTGCAAGTAGCAGCAGCAGGCAACATCCTGGATCCAGAAACCCCCTGGCTGCCCCAACAATTGGCATGCCTCCAACGTCAGGGGCAAGCCTGCCTGCCCTGGCTTTCAGCAGCTGTCAATCCATCCATCCACAATATGGCAAGCTTGCTCCACCCAACACTTCAACAAGTCAAGGTATATATGCACTTTTGGTTCCCCATATAAATACACATGTCCACATACATGTAGTCAAGTAAATAAATGTACTCAAGCAAAGTGCTGGCAGCAGGCAATTAAGTCAGGGGCAGGAGTGATGAATGCTGCATGCTGTACAGTGGGGTTACAGTGGGGTATGGGGGCTGGGTATTGCAATATTGGGGCATGTTAATGTATGGGTGTGGTGTGGACATTATAGGATATAGGCATGACAATAGCTCCATGATCTCATCTTCTGCTTTATCATACACATGTTGGTCTTAGTTGTGAGTAGAATCCTTGGAAGTCCTAGGATCGACCCCAGCTAGGTGCACCATGATCCCCCACCTGATTGTCAGCTGGCTGCCATACATGTCGCTGTTGATACTAGCTAACGATCAAATCTAAAATCTCAGATATTTGTCAAACACATGCAGACTGCCCGGGGAACAGTGGTGGCGCCATGGGTCTTCCAACATCCCACAGCTAACCAACGGAGCAGCAGCAACAGAAACGATCGCTACAAGGAGCTTGTGCGTGAGGAGAAAACCCAAAAGGATGGTGGCCTATGGAGTAAGCACTATAACCCGACCACCCTACAGCTGCAGCACCAGCCGCCGCCATCACCAGCATCACCACTACTGCCACCACCACCGCCGCAGCCACAGCAGCAGCCGCAGGCATCATCACCATCATCAGCACAGCAGCAGCAGCAGGGCAGCTGCCCACAGGGGTGGCAAACTCTTATGAGGGGTATCCTGAGGGTCATGGCCTTCCTTGGAGACCACCTACAAGCAAAATGGCGCATTGTCCCCGCACATCAGAGAGAGGAGTGGGATGATGCAGTACGGAATATGTCCATGGCCCTGGGCATGGACCAGACGGAAAGACTGGTGGTGGAGAATGCACTCCTTGTGTGGTTTCCATTGGTCTTCATTGCCCCCATCATCGTCCCCACCGCTGTACGTCCATCTGCTGGAGGAGGAGTACGGGCGTGCTTAGCACAAAAAATGCTGGAATTACTTCAGATGGAACAGGCTTCAGCTCTAAGTCGAGGCCTTTTACCAAGTGATATAGCTGATTTTTTCACAGACGCGCACCAATATTTTGCCCGTCAAACTGATGCTGCGGCTGCTGCCCAGCAACCGCAGCAACCGCAGCAGCAGCAGCAGCAGCCCGCACCTGCGATGACTGCTGCTGTTGATCCTGTGGCTACAGTACAACAGCTTGTCGATAATCACCCCCACCATCACCCACCCACCTTAACAGCAGCACAGGTACAGGCAGCTAAAGACAGACTTGCTCAACATTTAGCTGGACGGCATGTGCCTCATGTACCCATGGATTCTCCATGCATAACACTCTCCCTCTGTAGACCATCTGCACAGCCACGTTTACGGGAACTGACAATGGTGGTGGCCACATCAGCTGATGGGGGTGGTACAGCAGGTCAGCAGGGGGGTGCTACTGGTGGGGGCCCCAGTGGGGGTCTTCCGTACCAACAGCCCCAACAGGGCCAGCAGGTACCAGCAGCAGCTGTTGGATACCCTGCTGCTGACAATGATGGGGCAGCAGACTATTACATGGTGCCTCCTTTACCAGGCAGCTTAAGAGTCAGGCTTAAAAAGAGGTTACTGTTCCAGAAGAGGAAAGGATATATATACTTCCTGGCTGGGAGGCGAGTCAAGTGTTCACCAGGAACGCAGCGGAGTGGGATCTACATTGGAGCCCACCACTTCATCCTATGGGCAATGCATGGATGGCCTCAAAATGGCCGGATGCAGTACCCGACACACCTGGAGCCAAGACCACGAAAAGCTGCCAAGCAACCGGTACATGACCCGTTGACCTATAAGCCGATTGCCATGCACATCTGCAGCAACCCAGCATGCATCAACCCCCTGCATATTTTCTACGGGGATCATTCCAATAATGCAAAGGCTGTGCAATGCAGCCTTCAGGCACACACACGAATTGTGGCAAACTCCAGCATATTCCATCAATTCAGCATGGGACTGGCACGTCGGGATCCAACAAAGGACTTCTCTAATACACCTGTCCAGGCTGCTAGCAGTCTTCTCACTCCTTCAGCAACCTAATTCGTCCATCCAATGGATGGATGCTTGGATGGTTGCTTGGATGGATGGTTGGTTGGATGGTTGGTTGGATGGACAGATGGGTGGACAGATGGGTGGATGGATGGGTGGATGGATGGGTGGATGGATGGGTGGATGGATGGGTGGATGGATGGGTGGATGGATGCTTCTGTAATCATACTTATCACAACTGACTTCCTATGTCCAGGCTTGGATAACCCCAATTTTATACTTCCCCTTCAATATGTGAATATCATTTTGCTGCAGTCTAAATTTATTGACTCACCATACTTTATAACAGCAAACATATGACTGCAGCCTCCATCCATGAACCAGTCACCACTGATTTTACTACTCCAACAGGCCATCCTGTGGGAAACATATTAACATATGGCAAAAACCCCAAAATGACCTCTCTTCTTAGTGCTGTATAAGGCGAGGGTGCACATGTGGCAAGGCAGGCTGCCATCTACATGAAAATTGCCTAACATGTCATATGCAGGGTGACCTCTGAACCCTGAAGTATGTAATAAGTTAAGGTATATTACCACCATTTCAAATACTGCAAGAAGTAAATGCTGCAATAAGTAACAGTATGAGGTTATCGATGAAACCATTGGCAGGAAAAAGGTTTACCACGGAAGTTGGCCAGGATTTCATCATGCTTGCCATCAAGGATGATCTGCCTCCGTTGCCCGGTCCCAAAATCAGACATCAGGACATCTGTCTCTCTTCCACTGATGTCACGCTCTGGGATGAAGTTGCCATTCTCGTCCCGTGGGATGTCCTGGAAGATGGCACCGGCGTGCTTGTGTGCGAAGCGGAGAGCCGTCCGCAGCTGTGTTGGGCCCACAGTGTCCTTGAGGCTGTGCAAAGTTATGATGGCAATCCCGTGCTGTGCCAAAGCTCGTGGTACATCAGCAAGTGAGTCAACACGGTACACACTGCTCTCAATTGTCTTGTACTGCGTCTGTATTTTTTTCTATCGACTATAGCGCACATTATCGTCTATTAGACGATTGGAAATAATAGATGGACTATAGTTGACATGGACTATAGTTGCCGACTATAGTTGATCATCGACTATAGTCGGTGTCATCTATAGTTGATCATCGACTATAGTCGGTGTCGTCTATAGTCGATCATCGACTATAGACGAGTCGACTATAGCCGATGATCAACTATAGTCCATCGATGATCAACTATAGACGATGTCGTCTATAGTTGATCAACTATAGTTGGCATCAGCTATAGTTGACAATCAGGCCCCACGGTTTTCACCCCAAGTAAATAAAAAAATTAAGTCTTTTATATGCTTTTTTTGAAAAGTTAATTTCAAGAAGCTATGGAATGCAGTACAACTCTCAGGTGAGAATAGTACTGCAATCCCGAAATCTGTGAAACGTGTGTTCTAGAGATTGTAATAATTTTAATTGTGAACAAAATAATATATTAAACTGTAAGCATTTGATAGCTTTGGAATATCTTTTGTGGCTGACCATTTTACTGCACATTATTTCTCAGCCAGACCAAAGGATTAGCGACCAGGTTAATAGTTCATTAAAATAACTAATTAAGAATCTTATCCTTCGTCAAGATGCATGGTCAAAATACAGAGGCGGCTCAGTCAACTTGAGCAATGACTGCTGCGACCACAGAATTTATTGCTGCTTCTTCAGAAAAATATTGGCCGTTTCCTGTATTAGATTAGTAATGTTGCTACATCGAAGGTTGTCATGAATTGCTCTGTGGCGGCTCCTCAGGGACAACAATGCCATTAGCTCGCAGCAGTAGGACTGCACAGGATACAGCTACACATATCAACTGAGGTATACCTGAAAATCATATGGACTCTTGCTGCTGGTATCTGACCTCCCAACGCCCTGCTGGTATCTGACCTCCCAATGAACCTTATTACCACTTCTGCTGGCCCCAAGGAAATGACAGCACGCAGATCACTTTTAAGAAAAAGAGCAGGTGTCCATTTGCATGCAGCCTCCTAATGAGTTCTACTGTGGGCATGCAGCTAGCTGGTGAGTTGATTGGTTAGTTGGCCGTACAGTGTGAGCCATTCATAACTAGTCCTTTACTTTGCAAATACAGGATGGAAGTGCCATGTCTAGCAGCTGTGGCAAGTATCTGCCCTCCTGCCTCAGTAATCAGCTGCAGGATGCATGGGGGCTGCTTACAAGCCAACTGGCTGGAGCTCTAACTGGCAAGCACATGCTGTTAAATCTCAGGCCATTACATGCAGTAGCATAAGTGGGTTTTGTGAAGATGGGACATACAAGGGCTAGGAAGAAATAATAACCCCTCTGAATGCCTATTTCCCTGACCTCCCTCAGGAGACCAGGTGCACCTTCTGAGTCGTATGGGTGCATTCCCTTGGAGGCAGTCATTGAGCGTGTCTGTATTGTCTGAATTCCAAGGCAGGTCGCAGAAAAGCGTGGTTCTGCTAGAGTAGCAGGAACAGATGCTAGGGATGATGAGATCATGTCAGACTTTGTCTAATGGGAGACTTCATATCTTAGCAATGCACCAGTGTTACGATGGTGCAACTTAGATAGAAACTTTCTGTGGATCCCCAGGTTGAATCAGGACTAGTGCAGACTGATGGAAAGCAGCTATCATGGATGCTGAGAAATACCAGGCATTGTGTTATGGGGCTGCACAGCTAGCAAGTAGCAGAGGATCTAAGTATTGTCTGACATTATATTATTACTTGTTGCTTGCTATGTGAGGTTTTGAGGCAAATCTATATGCTTACTGCATAAAGGTGTATATATTTGTGGTGCATGATGACAACATCTTATATGTAACTGATCTGATGGATACAACTCATAAATTGACCCTAATTCTCCTGGATCCAGCAAGTATTTCAGTATCATCTATAAATATCAGCTATAGTTGAACCGTCTATAGTTGAATCGTCTATAGTTGAATCATCTATAAGACGAACCATCTATAGTTGAATCGTCTATAGTTGATTCAACTATAGACGAACTATAGTCGAATCAACTATAGACGATAAAAAAATCGTATAAAAGCATCGTCTATTGATCGACTATAGTTGAATCGACTATAGTTCGTCTATAGCTGCTCTCCCAAAATACAGACGTGCATTGGGGGGCACACACACAAGGTACACACAGTTATATGCTGTGTGTGTATCTGTATTGCCGGTTATGCATGCACATATTTTTCTCAATAAATTGTACCATCTCTTATTGTTTGATTCATCTATTTCAGTGCATATATGGGCCATGCACACAAGTACTTTAAACAAGTATACTTAATTACATACCAGTACAGTCCAGTAACTGTAATGGGTACAGCAGGATATAAAAGGACGACCCACCACAATACCAGCACCCACATCATCTTTGTCACCGTCATCCTCCACCCTGCACATGCCATCAGCCTCTGTAGTGTTAGCACATGGTGCCGTGTGCTTCTTGATCTTCTTGCCAGCATTTGAGCCCGCCGCTTGAGCAGCCTGCTGTGCATGGAGTGGGTTGTATTGCGAACTGTCAAGGTGCTGAACTGCAAACACTTCCGACTGAAAGTGTAAATAGTGCATGATTCCTGGGGGGTAAATTCCCTTATTATATCCCTTTCCCCCCTTGCAGTGAACTGCCGGTGATGGTCGTAGGCACCTTGCACCTTGCACCCAATAGGTGTTATTTAGTAGTTTATTACCCAGTATAACCGCATAAACTTTTGTGCTTCTTGTGTTGTGACAAACCCTAACACATCACCAGCCTGGGCACCTAAATTAGGGGGCATGGGGACATGTATGAAGCAGTGTATGCTACATTGAGTTGGACCCAAGGATGTTATGTTGGGTCAGTACTAGGAGTTTGCGCCAATGTAACACTGGTTGAAATGTTGCATGATATTTGATAATAATGAATTCCCCAGTTGCGGACAGATGCTGCAAATGTATTGGATGAATACGATGACCTACCTTCCTCTTTGGGCCATAGCTGCTGTCATTCCCCTCCTGCACTGCCCGGGCAACTGCCCGGGTCATCACCCGTTCTCGGAGCTGTAATGTGCGCCTGCCTTGCTTAACCGGGGATCCAGCACCTCGGGATCCTGAGGCTTGACTTTCACCCATGGTCGGGCCACCTGAGTCGCCTGCAGAGACACCAACCATGAATGTGGATGCCGTCTGGTAGCTCGGACCGACACCTGAGCCACTTGCCGCCTCCTATGAGACAGTTCAGGTGAGCAGGCAAGGGAAAAGGATGTGATGCCATATGGTCAGGAGCAAGACATTTATGATAGACAATATTGCATATTGGGTGGTGAAGATTGTACGACATACAACAAATCCAACATATCCATACAGCTGAAATGGCCAACTTGCTGTCCCATGAACACATTTGTATTCAGGCAGGATGGAGTTGAAAACTATACATATGTCACTTGTTATAAAGTAAGGCCAATGACCATTAAACCTGTACACTGCACCCGTATGAAATTAGTTAACCTGCCTATTTCACATGACTCACAAACCAACTTACCTGGCCACCCTTCTCCACCTCAGTGACCTCTTCACCCCCGTCCCCAAGTTGTGACCCTTGCTCCTCCGGTGGCTGTGTGAGGTCTGCCTCAGTCGCCGGGTCCTGCAATACCATTACCTCTGTAGCTGGCACCACTTCTGTTCCCAAGTCCCCCATGTCTGGTGGCTGAGTGAGATCAGTGTCAGTGATCGGTAGCGCCGACTGCTGTACAGCTGTCACATGCCCACCCAGCTCCTGTATGTCTGGCAACTGTGGGAGATCTGCCGCCATATTCTGCAAACCTGCCGTGGTGCCCGTGGCTGTTCCCTCCATCCCCCCATCCTCAACATCCTCTGGTGGCTGCGTGAGGTCTGTCTCCGGCGCTAGGCCCTGCAATACTGTTGCCTCGGTAGCTGGCACCACTTCTGTTCCCAGGTCCCCCATGGCTGGTGGCTGAGTGAGATCAGTGTCAGTAATCGGTAGCGCCGACTGCTGTACAGCTGTCACATCCCCGCCCTGCTCCTGTATGTCTGGCAACTGTGGGAGATCTGCCGCCATATTCTGCAAACCTGCCGTGGTGCCCGTGGCTGTTCCCTCCATCCCCCCTTCCTCAACATCCTCTGGTGGCTGCGTGAGGTCTGTCTCTGGCACTGGGCCCTGCAATACTGTTACCTCTGTAGCCGGCACCACTTCTGTTCCCAGGTTCCCCATGGCTGGTGGCTGAATGAGATCAGTGTCGGTGATCGGTAGCGCCGACTGCTGTAGAGCTGTCACATCCCCACCCTGCTCCTGTATGTCTGGCAACTGTGGGAGATCTGCCGCCATATTCTGCAAACCTGCCGTGGTGCCCGTGGCTGTTCCCTCCATCCCCCCATCCTCAACATCCTCTGGTGGCTGCGTGAGGTCTGTCTCCGGCGCTAGGCCCTGCAATACTGTTACCTCTGTAGCTGGCACCACTTCTGTTCCCAGGTCCCCCATGGCTGGTGGCTGAATGAGATCAGTGTCGGTGATCGGTAGCGCCGACTGCTGTAGAGCTGTCACATCCCCACCCTGCTCCTGTATGTCTGGCAACTGTGGGAGATCTGCCGCCATATTCTGCAAACCTGCCGTGGTGCCCGTGGCTGTTCCCTCCATCCCCCCTTCCTCAACATCCTCTGGTGGCTGCGTGAGGTCTGCCTCAGTCGCCGGGTCCTGCAATACCGTTACCTCTGTAGCCGGCACCACTTCTGTTCCCAGGTCCCCCATGGCTGGTGGCTGAGTGAGATCAGTGTCAGTAATCGGTAGCGCCGACTGCTGTACAGCTGTCACATCCCCGCCCTGCTCCTGTATGTCTGGCAACTGTGGGAGATCTGCCGCCATATTCTGCAAACCTGCCGTGGTGCCCGTGGCTGTTCCCTCCATCCCCCCATCCTCAACATCCTCTGGTGGCTGCGTGAGGTCTGTCTCCGGCGCTAGGCCCTGCAATACTGTTGCCTCGGTAGCTGGCACCACTTCTGTTCCCAGGTCCCCCATGGCTGGTGGCTGAGTGAGATCAGTGTCAGTAATCGGTAGCGCCGACTGCTGTACAGCTGTCACATCCCCGCCCTGCTCCTGTATGTCTGGCAACTGTGGGAGATCTGCCGCCATATTCTGCAAACCTGCCGTGGTGCCCGTGGCTGTTCCCTCCATCCCCCCTTCCTCAACATCCTCTGGTGGCTGCGTGAGGTCTGTCTCTGGCACTGGGCCCTGCAATACTGTTACCTCTGTAGCCGGCACCACTTCTGTTCCCAGGTCCCCCATGGCTGGTGGCTGAATGAGATCAGTGTCGGTGATCGGTAGCGCCGACTGCTGTAGAGCTGTCACATCCCCACCCTGCTCCTGTATGTCTGGCAACTGTGGGAGATCTGCCGCCATATTCTGCAAACCTGCCGTGGTGCCCGTGGCTGTTCCCTCCATCCCCCCATCCTCAACATCCTCTGGTGGCTGCGTGAGGTCTGTCTCCGGCGCTAGGCCCTGCAATACTGTTACCTCTGTAGCCGGCACCACTTCTGTTCCCAGGTCCCCCATGGCTGGTGGCTGAATGAGATCAGTGTCGGTGATCGGTAGCGCCGACTGCTGTAGAGCTGTCACATCCCCACCCTGCTCCTGTATGTCTGGCAACTGTGGGAGATCTGCCGCCATATTCTGCAAACCTGCCATGGTGCCCGTGGCTGTTCCCTCCATCCCCCCTTCCTCAACATCCTCTGGTGGCTGCGTGAGGTCTGTCTCCGGCACTGGGCCCTGCAATACTGTTACCTCTGTAGCCGGCACCACTTCTGTTCCCAGGTCCCCCATGGCTGGCAGCAGGTGAGTTATCTCCGCTGTTTCAGGAGCAAATGTGAGGACTGCTGGCAGATGTGTTGCTGGCAACCCACGTCCCAGCTGCTCAAGTGACAGAGCAGCCTCTGCCATAATCTCACCAGCAACAGTAGCAACATCAGCAGCATTTATGGGCACAGCTGCCAGTAAGTGTGCAGTATGTGGTTGCTGAGTGGGAACTGCGGAGACATTTCGTGCTCCAGCAGAGAGGAATGCCAGTGCTTCAGCTGCCGCCTGTTGCTGACGGCCAATGGCCAGCAGGTGTTGTAGCTTACTAAGCTTCACTATTTTCTCCTTCTCCTTCATGAGCCTCTGAAAGCATGGAATATGAGTGGCATGTGCACTGTAACTTGTAATGTCTGAATTATAATCATTATATATTGAAAGGTTGACTGATGGATGTTCATGAATGATTGTTTTACGTATGGCACCAGAAGGGGATTAAACCCCCCATCAATGTGTACGGAAAGGTGGAGCAGTTACTGAACCCCCCTCATGAATAGGTGGGGGTCTGCAACCATACGATGGGGTAGGCTAACAATATATGGGGCAGTTGAGATGATAGACATTTCTAGTATCAAGTAAATCTGCTGATGCTGCTGGCATAGACCATGGTGCAGAAGGTGCATGTGTGCAGGCTTGCATGCATGTTTGGCTAAAGAACACCACACATAAGTACTTGTAACCAGCATAATATTAGTCAATCATGTAAGCAACGGCAGTCTCTATCTGCCTAATGGTATTCTTCATCCCGGATGTCATGGCTGATCCACGGATACCCAGGAAATTGTAAAATGACCAGAAGCATCAGACCCCCAGGAACAGCCCTGGTGCAGTGGCAAACCAATTTGCTAAGTAATAAAACATACAGCAATGTCATCCTGACAAGGTGGCAGCTGTCTTAGCTGGCATAGCACACCTGTGTGATGCCTTACCTTCAGCTCATCCACCCATGGTCGTTGGGGCCAGAAATACTTGGCGTTGTAAGTGTGACCAATCTGGCCATCCTGCGGCTTGGGTGCCTTGGCCGCCTCGGCGTTCACCATGCTTATCTTCGTGTCCAAGTCCATGTTGTTGTAGGTGGAGCCAAATGTTCGGTGCACGTGCTCCTTTGCCCCCTGAATGAGGTAGTCCTTGAAGTATGTCTTCTTCACCACAGTTCCAAGTGCCTGTGAAAGGCAAAATGGCTCAGCACCCTGGGCCCACAGGGAAGATGGTGTCAGCAATAAACCGTTATGTACTTACTTAGTACGGACTGAATATAGAACATCAAAACCCCAAACCTAACAACCCTATGGTAATATGGGCCGTCCCTACACTACACCAGCTTCTGCACCAAGAACCCTTACTGCAAGCTTTCCCAAGCATGTTTTGCACCAAGCTCCTGCAAATTTAACGGATGATCATGAATTCAATGATATTACAATGCTCACACTAACCTCCTTCGTGTACGTGATGTCCCAGATGTCCACGGCCATTGAGGACACAGGCGCCGCAGCCACCAAGCCTTTGTACTGTAATCGTTCCCCCTTGGGATGAACAGCAATGCAGCACGCATACTTCCAGCTCAAGTACTTGACGTTCAATTGAGCCGACTTCACAATTTCTATACTGTCACACAAGCTAGCTAAGATTTCTTCACTTGACATAATGTGATAGTTGTTTCAAATAGTAATGTGCAAACTAACGCATCCAAGTCGCAGTTGTTATCGCGGCTCAAGTGACGGCAGTCAAGACGGAAAAATTGGCCACAGCCTTGTGATCAGGCAGCGAAATTTCGTAATATGGAACTTCCTGAATGTGGCCGTCAAAATTAATCACAACCTTTCAAACTTTAATACGTACCATGCATGTACGGAAGTGACCACCGCGACCATGGTCGCTATCGTACAGTATAGAGGCCGCACGGACCGGTCAAAGCAATTCTTTGTCAGTGTAAAACACCATCAAGATATCCATATCATACTGTAACCGATAAGTAAGCCACGTCACCAAGCCCGTCTCCCGTTCCGAAGCAGTCATCGTGCGTTGAACCGACGATCGACTTCTGTGTGCCCTGGGCAACGCAACAAGGCCCTATCCACCACCCGGTAGGTGGATAAGAGGACATCCCTTCCTTTTGTGGAGTCCAACACCTTCGCGCTGAGGAGAGTCGAGTGGCGAAGCGTTATCCCCAGCCAACTGACGACTGCACGCTGGGACCAGCAGTAAGTGCGTTCGTTAAGTCAGAATTGAAGACTAATTGTCTTGCACGCGAACTTCCCTTATCGGAAACTCAGCTGGAGCCTTGGACCGTCGAGCGCTTCGCGTCCATACATGTAGCTGAGCTTCCGCAGCTCACTACAACCTTTGCTTAACACGCGTATTTGAGCTTCCATAGCTCACTACCTTCACCTATAAATAACGAGGCGTATTCATCAATCGGCCAATCTTGGCCCACATACACTGAGAGTTCAACGCCTTTTAGCGGAACCAACTCTCAGGTTCAAGACGTCTTTTAACCTCGGCCACTGCCCTGCCCTTCGGACCTTTAGTGTCCGAAGCACAGGAGTCGCGACGCCGATCGGAGCGTGCGCGGCGAGAGGAACGCTCCCGAAGCCCGCCACACCGTCGCGAGTCGAGGCGACGGGACCAACGTTCCCCGTCACCCCCGCGACGGCCAAGGTCGCACAGTTCTCCGGGCGCCCACGAGATAAGATCGCTCCGTCCTTCTTCAGGCGCAGGACCATCAACGCCGAGGAGGCACCGCGAGACCATCTACGGTTGCGTTCTACACGGCTGGAACGCGGATCATACATCCTCTGATTGCTGGTTGATTAACCATTTACGTGGTGATCAACAGCTTGTTTCCATCCGGCAAAGCGAATTTCCGGTAGCACATTATCGCTGCCAGCCAGGTTGTTATCTGCACGGCCCCAACGCTAACCATCCCACCGTGGGCTGTAGATTCCTCGCCAAGTTAACTGCGTCTCACGGACGCAGCTACACAAGGCGAGCAACCCAGTGGGAGGAGGCGCTATCGCAAGAGGCACAACGCCTAGCTGGGCTATCTGTCGGCCAAGCCGACAAGGAGCAAGGGGCGGCTGAACAACCACCAAGCCCCAAGAAGACCCCTTCGGCTCAAGAGCCCGGAGGGGTAGCGGTAGCTACCTCGGCCCCGCCACGCGCTTCCCCTCTTGCGGCTCCTGCAGTCGAAGAGACCCCAGGACGCGAGCGAGTGCCATCACCACAGCCTCAGGCAGAACCGCCCCGTAACCCGGAGCGGGTACCAGCACCATCGGCGGCGCGCTCACCCGAGGCGCACCCTCTGCAATCCGGATCCATCACTACATCCGATTCGGAATCAGTAGGTGCCATACCGGAGGACTTTGAGGAAACAATCGACTTGATCCTCCATCCTCCACAAATAGTCCCCTACTCCACTGCGCTTCAGAAGCTACGGGTGATAGAGACCTGCGACAAGGCAACGCAGGTTGACCTTCGGTACCAGGTGGTAACCCCTCTGAGTAGCGACGCAGCCCCTTCAGAGCCCAACGTCATAGTCTTCCAGGACCCACAGCATCCCGGAAGGCTGTGGAGCAGGTTCGCTGGGAGGTACTACCCATACGAGCCATCTCACCTTAACTCGTATGGGATTCGTAACTCCAGGCCTACATTTAGGTCGTCGCCAGTGTTTGATCCGGTGGGACACTGGGGGCAAACCGAAGGTACGAGGCCTTACTACGTCATTCCAACCAACATCTTCCCGCCTACCAGGCAGGTCTCCTTGACGGAGGTGCTAGACGACGGAACTGAGCAACCCTTGGAGCGGGTTGCCGATTCGGTCCCACGTCTGCAGCGCCTTGAGGACATTTTTGCTGCCAGGGAGCCACAGCGGGGTCACCCAGACACCCCATACCTGGCCTGGCAAAACCGCTTGAACCTATACAAGCGACGCGTGGAGTTGCGTCGCCGTTACCCAAGCTTCTAAGGACCTGCATTCCTGGCGGACCAGGCGCACCCTCGACGGAACCCAAGCCGGGCAGCCAGGCTCAATAGCAGGAGGAGTGCGGCGAGCACTTCTGCCACCCCGACCAACGATACCATGCAAGCCATGATGGCACATGCGCGCCGCCATGGCGACGGAGAGAGGGGAGAGGACTGCCCCACCGAACCGCCCGCAGAGAGGCCCCCAGGGAGGCCCTGGGGCAGGACGGAACAAGGAAGGCGGCACATGCGATTATTGCGGCCGCTTTGGGCATCACGAGTCCCAGTGCTACATTCAGCACCCGGACAAGGCCCCACCAAACTTCAAGGCTCCATCGAAGGCTTTACAAGTGACCAAGAACGCCGCAGCCTGAACTGCTCTGGAGTCGGGCGACCACTCCATGGGCGTTATTGTTCCAGCTCTGGTCAAACCTGGCATCTCCTGAGCAGCTAGGTGCCGTGAGCAAGGCGGCAGTCCGACCACCGGGACGCCAAGTGCAGGACGTCCTCTCAGAGGAACATACTGCACCCACAGCTTCACGACAAATGAGGAGCCCCTTTTACCCATGTGATCACAAGGACAACCCAGTCAGGGCTCTGTATCCTGGCTCGGTTGGATGCGTCGGCACTTCTGGCTCTCTAACGCGGAGCACGCCCGTGCACAACAATGTCACGGGACAGTACGACGCACTCTACCCTGAAGAGTGTGAAAGGATCCTGGGATTGGAGGCAGACAGCACGCGCCTGGACAATATGGCGGTTCATCAGCGCAGGCAGCTGTTCGCGCACATTCACGACGTCACGTACCTTGCCAGCACACTAGCAGTGCTGCAAGTGATGGCGGGACAAGTTAAGTGCCTAGAGCAGGTTGGCACACCACCTCAACATGCAGCCTTTACTTCACATGGCGTGACAGTTGCCCTGGCGACGTATGCAGGACGCGAGCTTGAGGACCGGCCCTACCTCACCGCTGTGGTCACGTCAAAAACAGAAGAAGGAAGCGGCCCGGACATATGGGAGGACGATAACACCCTTCACTTACTCATGCATGGGGTGCCGCCTCCGGGAGCGAGCCCCCCCGACCAAAAGAGATGTGTGTGAAGGGCCAAATCCTACCGCATGCAGGGGGGCGTGCTCTACCGCCTGGACCAGGAAGGCAAGGGACGATTATTAGTGCCCAAGCCCACGGAGCGCGTGGAGGTGGTCAAGAAGACACACGAAGATACAGGGCACTTCGGGGTCAGGCGTACCCTTGGCCTGCTGCTCACCGGCTATTGGTGGCGCGGCATGGCCGATGATGTAGCGACGGTCGTGCGGCATTGCACGGCATGTGATAGGGTCAACACGACCTTCTCAGTGCAAACACCCTCACTCAATTCCCTGCCGGTGTGTGGTTTGTTTTACCGCTGGGGCGTGGACTTATGTGGGCCCTTCTGCAGGACGGCAAGAGGGTACACCTATGTCATGGCCTGCGTCGAGCACTTTCCTAAGTACGTGGTTTGTGAATGAAATGGCTTTGTGCTCGTCAGAAAGAGGGCAGAATGGTGCTGTGCCGGAGCGGCAGATGCCTTCGGGTGGTAATCTTTGCCACGATGTTTTGGAAA
Organism: Volvox reticuliferus; assembly: GCA_019650235.1. Classification (NCBI taxonomy): domain Eukaryota; kingdom Viridiplantae; phylum Chlorophyta; class Chlorophyceae; order Chlamydomonadales; family Volvocaceae; genus Volvox; species Volvox reticuliferus. Next base: position 28,523 of record BNCP01000024.1, read on the forward strand.
GATGCTTTGAACAGGGAAGCAGGAAACAACTTTGAAATACTCAAGGTGTGACTTAGTCCCTGTCGGGTTGGGCGGGGGAGGGCGGTGGAGGCGGAGGTGGAGCTGGTGTTGGATGTATCTCTACTGCTGCCCGTGACCCTTGCCACATGCGAGGGGTAAAGCTTGTGAAGATCCCGCCTAAACTTCGCCCATGTTTAAAGGTCTTCGGTTGGGGCGTGGACCTCCCTGCGTTGCTGAATTGAGTTCCCCCTGACGGCCTCTGTGGGCGACAACTTGGTTGGCGGAGGTAGAATACGCACCCTGGGATGATGGGCACGAAGGGGGCTTTGTTGATTGCGTGTCGTCACTGTCGTCATTGTCATTATTGTCGAGCTAACAGCGGAGGTTGGCATTGAGATTTGCAGCAAGGTACATACGGGGACGGCATGCTGGGTACGCGTGCTGTGTACCTGGGTCCAGCTCGCTGTCATGTCATGGGGTGTAATGTAATGTAGATAGCCACTTGCATGCACGGCTGATAAGGTCACGAACGTCTAAAATTGCCGTCCACCCGCGTGTTCAACTTCCAACCCTTGTCCGTTTCACGCGGCCGTTATGATGAATCACCAATTTGCGGGATGTTACATGTAACCTTGGGGGTCTGTAAACCGTACAATGGCGCGTTTCTGTGCCGGCCAATGTGCAATGTGGGTTGTACTTACATGAAGCATAATACATTCGAGCTTTCAATTGTAGGTGTGTCATACTCTGCTTCTAGCTGGTCATAGCCACCGGCTGCCTTTGCCAAGAGCGGCCGAAATTAAGTTTGCACAACACTTACATGTTATACATTTGTTTATAACTTTCACATCGACGTAAGCATATAGAAAATGTTTTTCTAGGTTGTGAACGAAGGGGTTTTGAAGTCGTAGGGTCGCCCAGTGGTGCCTGGGTCACAGAAAAGCACTAATCTATATAACATAAATGTATTATTAAGGAGCACAGTTCCTGCAAGAAAAGTAGGTCGTTTGGCCATGGGTGCTGCTGGCGGGCAGCCTCGCCGGCCCGGTCCATCCATGCACTGTCCGCCACTTCTTCGCTAACAAATAAATTTATACATCTAAATGTAAGTTTTGCATTGGACTAAAGAATTGTTGATTTGCTATATCCTTACTGTCAATGGCCTGCAAAGAAACTTACGCATTTCCTAGGAAAGTACTGCAATAAATAGTTCACATCATAAAGTGTCTAACATAGGATTGCTTGTGTAAAATATTTGGTAGTGTGTGAATGCCCTGGTAACATGTGTACGAACGTGACCATCGCGACCACGGTCGCATTCGTACACTAAGCGTGAAAAGGCTTTTCATTCCAGTCTAAACTGCTTCTAAATAGCATATCATAATATTATAGAAATATATCGACAATCAAATGGCGCCAGTAAGGTCGTCCCCACCTGGTGGTTATGATGGTGTACTAACTTCACAATCAAAAACATGTCCTATCTGGCCAATACTGCTTCTTGCCTTCGTGTTAACATCACTGATTCCCTTCACCTGGTTTATGGCACCAGCAGGGGAGAAGGAACGTGCATACTGCTTGTGCCAGCTGTGTGTCCCTGATATCCTGGAAAGTGCTGGTGACCCAGTTCTTCGTGCTATGAGAACAGTGTATTCTCATCATAGAAAAGATGCCTTTCCTATTCAGAAGAGCAAGCAACGGAGAGAGCCACACTTCTTGCCTGTGGGTACACTTGTGGCTGAGGTCAGAGACACTGCTCAACGGCTTAAGGATTCTCTTCAGGGTACACAGGAGCCCTGCAAGCAGGCTCAGACATTCAATCAGGAAACAAGGAGCAGAACTAACTTGACGGATTATCCACCTCTGGCTGTTCATCCCCATGGCATTACAGCACCTCAGCCTGAGAACAAGCCCAATACCAGTCAAGAGCCATATTCCTTATTATCTCCACCATCTCCAGGCCATGTTGCTTCACCGGATCTTCTACTACATCGTGATGCAGGAGAACGTGCGGCAATTCAGGATGTCTTTCCTGTCCCCCAAAAACCTGGTGATGGTGATGGCGGAGTTCGTATTCGTTGCTTTGATACATGGGCTCCAAGTGGAGCAAGCCAGGGTGAATGGAGGAGCTGCAATAGTCATGAATCTGTGGAAGCTTTACTGAAAGGCATGGAGCAAGATATATTAAATGCTGTCCTCCATCGTTTTAAGCACAATGCATCTGGTGAAGCTGTTATTGATCACCTTAAGCTAGTAATGACTCGAAGTGGAGCACCCTATCCAGTTCCGGAGGAGCTACGTCCCCAAGAGTATCGGCATTGCCTCACATTCCTGGAGCACCGTGGAATCCTGGACGGGAAGCCGTTTGTTGGATATGACCTCTGCCCTTGCGGATTTCTCTACCGTTCTACAGATAAGTGGCAGACTACATGCACATGTTGCAACAAGTCGCGGAAGGAAGCACTGAAGTTCTTATATAGGTGCGCTTGAAATGAGGGCTTGGTGTCATGGTTTTGTCCTTCTATATATGTGCTGCTCTGACAGTCATACTGAACCGTATTTGCACAGGCCTATTTCTGACTGGTTAACTTCTCTCCTGCATGATCCAGCTACATTTAAGATGCTTCAGCATTGCCAGCTGCCTCAACAGCAACGGGGCTCAGTGCCAGGTTTTGCTTGTGACATTCTGGACACTCTCCCTGACTTGATACATGAGAATTATATGGATGTTTTGACACTACACATAGGTGTGCACACAGATGGTGTGAACCCCTTCAAGTTCAAGTCATCTTACTCAATGTGGCCACTAGTTTTAACTCTGTACAACATTAGCCCAGATTACAGGTGTGTATGTGTGCGAGGTCATCAATACCTTCACGTTGAATACCTTCCCGTATATTAATTTTCTAATCCGCCGTATATGTAGGTATCGACCTGGCCTCATTGGTCTATGTGGCATTGTTCCTGGCAAACGTGATGACATTGGCCGTGGTGGTTCCGTACCTATCCATGATGTCCTTGCATTGATGGCAGAGGAGTTAACGATGTTGCACACAGAAGGGCTGCCCTATACACATCCAGACAACGGCACGCGTTCAGTTGCTAAGGTTAAGTTAGAGGTCCTTGGTGGTGATTACCGTGCAATTGAGAAGATTGTAGGTATGACAGGTGCACCCACATCAGTGTACAGCTGCTTCAAGTGCTGGCATCCAGGGACTTGGGGTCCCAGCAAGTACCTATATGGCCAGTTCTTCCGCTTCTTGAGCACAGCTTCCCCATTGAGAGGGCTGGCAGCTGTACTTAACAATGCCACGAAATGGTCATGGCGAAAGGGCCCTGGCAATTCATCAACGGGAGCAAAGATGTTTGATGTTGACAACAGTACCATCATACGTGCTGATTGGAATTCAGATGTACGTTGTGCACCAGAACGTACTCAGGAAGACCTGATTCAGCAACACAAGGTCAGTTTTTGGATGTCTGCAGTATTTGTAGGTGAGGCTTCCTCCTCAATGTTGTGCAATGCTGGCTGGGGACCTTTGGACCTTTGGACCTTATGTATGTGTGCCATTTGGGATGAATATTGAAGTGTCTGGCATTATGTTGTGTTGAACATTCTAAAAATTATGAATATTCATGTATCATCATGCACCACCTCATCAACAGCACGCTAAACACTAAACTGACATCAAGACATATATGCATGTTCATCAGGTACCAGAGGTCTTGGTTGATGATGACATGCATGGCACCCATCTTCTTAGGAGCCCAGTACACGGGACCTTGTCAGATGTCAGTTCAGAATATTTTCCTGATGATGACGTCACATCAACAGATGTAGATGAAAGTGGTGATGATGAAGGCAGCGATGTCGATATTGATGTTATGGATCTATATCCTGGCATCCCACCAAATCCTGAAGAGATGAATCTGCAGCACCCAACACGCTCCTGGCGTGACAGATTACTCACATCGGCTCCCGGGTTCTCAAGTAAGAGAGGGCTGCAGTATGATCCCATGCATACAATTGGCCAATTTATCGCGCAGCTCTTTGACCTCATCCTGACCTCCTCAAGAGTTACTGACCGCGTGAAAGGGTACGTATGCTTGCGGTGCATTTTCCAATGGTTTCCTTGTGATAGTCTTGCAATATTATCCTTATATTATATATGTATATACACCCATGCAGGTATGAGCTTGGTATTAACAATAGGACTCTGGAGCCTTGCATAGTTAGCAAGGTTGATCAAACTATAATGCAGGCCGTAACCAGGAAACTCTCAAAGGATGTTCCCAAAGGTGATGGTGGTGGTGCAAGGCTTGCTGGAACAATTGGAGGATCAGGGGTGAAGATGTCAGTTTGGTGTTTCTGGGCCAGTCCATATGGTGCCTACCTACTGGAGCATGCCAAGTCACTCACACCTGTCCAGCGCATGGTGCTGCAGCAGATTCTGTGCTCGGTTTCCTATCTTTTGGATGATGCGGTCCCCCTTGGCACCCAAGAAGAGCTTACAGATGCCATGGCACATGCCCTCTCTCTAATGGAGATCTATTTACCATGTACTGAGTTGGACATTAAGGCCCATAATTTAATGCACCTTGTGGAGCGTCTCTTCACCCTTGGTCCTTCATACACAACAGCCATGTGGGGCTACGAAGCACTCATGGGGCGTCTGGTGAAGATGGTTAAAAAGGTATGCTGCTGTACATGCAGCCTGGGTAGGCCTGCTACTTTGCTTTCTGCCTGCAGCATGCATGGCAGTCTTCCCAGCCAGGTGTGTCCTTGCTTATTGTTTCAGTTGCATGTATATTCGTTTGTATGTGCTGAATTTCCATCAGTAGGCCACATAATATAGCCGTGTGCCCGTCCCCTGCACTGTGGCTCGGTCAAGTCAGGACCCCCATTGCTACTCTTTATAGGGTGGGTCGCCCACAGTGTAACCCCCCTAATCATAATTTTTCAGCATTTATATATGCATGTGTGTATTATACCTGTTTACTAATCTATACTTACTTTCCAATACTTGATTTTCCACTCCATCCCAGACAGATACACCTGAAGTCACAGTTATGCGATCTTGGTACATTATTGAGCGACTACTTAAGTATGCATACCGTCAGCAAAGTGTAGTCATGCTGGATGGTATTGTTCCCAAAGGTGTAGCAGTTACTAAGGACATATGCAACTATTGGACTTGGCGCAATGAAATGGCTCCCTCAGTACAGCCACTATGCATTGATGGGGCTGGTGGACTTAAGGATCTGGCACCATTCTCGTCTGTCCAATACTCCCAGCTACATGACATGTACCTTACCCATGACCCAAGATACAAGGAACTATGGACTTTATTCCTGGAATGGCTATGGGCTCAGTGGCCTGGCAATGATACCAGCAGCGGGGTAAGTTCTGTAATATTCCAGCAAGGTTGTCCATTTCATGGTAGGCAGGAACAGTTGGATACTATGTTTTCATAAAATCGTATTTCTGATAAGTTGTTTGGGCATACCTCATTGTGCCTTTGCTGAGTGGGGATTAACAAATGAACTTCTGCGTTTGAATCCATCCATTTGTACATGGGTTTTACCTGAATACCATCCTATATACATCATGCTGGTGTTCAGGCCACATGCAAGGAAGTGCAATGTGCGCTGGCATTAGCAAACTTGGATGGCAATTCTCCAAGGTCCAAGGTCTTGATACGTAATCGCATCTCAAAAGCAGTGGAGTTCAGAACCGTGGTACGCTGGGCTGGGCTGCATTTGGCTGGGTGTCATGGTCTACTTCCCAATGACAATTTATGCCTCGATCGCAGGCCATCCAGGAGTCTGTATTAAGGAACTTGTGGCCATCGGAAATGTGGCAAAATAGTGATGCATTGAAGGAGCCGTACAAGTATGATCTACCACAAAGCTTCAGTGAGCGTCTTGCAGGTGTACGATTAAATGACTACGTTGACATCAAAGCACTTTATCGGCACAGTAAGGATAATTCCTGTCCGAATGCTCTGCATACATGGTTCATGTGCAGGAAGTGTGCTGCTGTGCCAGAGATTGGATGGTGGGTTGGCAAGGTTGCAAAGGCATGGCGCCTACCATCCTATCGTACTGATTTAGGTCATGATCTGGTGCTTGAAGTTTCAGAATGGTATGAGCCTACCTCGCCTCTTCTTGATGACTTCATGAATGTACCCATCCTCAAGTTATCAAAAGGGAACCCTTTTTACATGGCAAAGGATGTAGCTCCAGTTCGTGTTACTCTTCAGCAGCATCCTACAAAGCAGCGTACCTATTGCTTACTGTGTAGAAGCTACAATGCCATGACAGTTGCAGGATGGGGAGAACATGCACCCATGCCCCTTACTAAGGCAGTTATTGATCATGTGCAGTCATTGCAGGGTTCCGTTTCAAGGTAGATGGTCTGATTATATTAGGGGTGTTTAGGGGTGTTACACTGTGGGCGACTTGCCCCACAAACACGAGCACTGGGGGGCCTGACCGGACAGAGCCACATCGCAGGGGAGGGGCACCTGGTTTTGTCTGTCTGTCCTGCCAGGTGCTTGGTGGTTAATCCATTACGTCATTGGATACGATGCATCAGTGTGAGTACATTGCCAAGATCTGTATGAGCACATGCAGTGCTGTTAAGGGCAGGCAGATATATGCATGATTTCCTGGAAGTAAGAGCCTGCAGGGTATACCCCACATGTTACTGGGCTAGAATGTGGTTATTTGGTGATGTATAAATAATGCTGTTTGAAACATACACTCATGGTGTGTCATGTATATAGCGTATGTTTTAGTAGGCAGGCGTGGAGGCCCGCACTAGCAGTGCGGTTCTTGTATGAGGCAGGTGAGATCGATTAAGCATGATAATATGAGAGATTTGTGCATTTATGCGGCAAACCATAAATATGCTGCTGTAACCAATAATTGGCACACATGATTGACGTAAGGCCCATCTAGAAGTTTGCCGCGAATAAACGCGTCGAGAGCAACTGAAGTGTTCGTCAGTTGGTCTCAAAGCTATTCTTTGTGAGCTTAAAATACCTACAAAAACACGAGTTAAAGTTGTAAAACCCAAACAAGCCAAGCCACCAAGTCTGCTGCCCCAACCCGAAGAAGTCGTCAACCGTCGATCGACATCAGTGTGCCCTGGGCAACGCACCAAGGCCTTATCCACCACCCGTTCGGTGGATAAGAGGACATCCTTCACTTCTTGAGGAGTCCAACACCTTCGCGCTGAGGAGAGTCGAGTGGCGAAGCGTTATCCCCAGCCAACTGACGACTGCACGCTGCGACCAGCAGTAAGTAAGACTAATTGTCTTGCACGCGAAGTTCCCTTATCGGAAACTCAGCTCGAGCCTTGGACCGGCTTCGAGCGCTTCGCGTACATACACGTAGCTGAGCTTCCGCAGCTCGCTACACCTTGTTATACATACGTAGTCGAGCTTCCATAGCTCACTACTTTCGCCTCTTCTGCTACGGGACGTAGTCATCCATCGACCGACTTCGGTTTTCACATCAGAAGTTTATCATTCCGTAACGGAACTAGCTCTCATGATCAGGCGCATTTTTAACCACGATTACCGCCTTCCGGACCATTAGTGTCCGAAGCGCAGGAATCCAGGCGTCGATCGGACCGCGCGCGTCGCGAGGAACACTCTCGCAGCCCACCACATCGTCGCGAATCAAGGAGACGGGACCAACGCTCACCGTCACCCCCCCAACGACCCAGGTCGCACAGTTCTCCGGGCGCGCATCACACAAGACCGCACCACACCTCTTCAGGCGCAGGACCGTCTACGCCCAGAAGGCACCGTGAAACGGTATACGGCTGCGTGTTGCACGGGTGGAACGCGGATCACACCTCGTCGGACTGCTGGCTTATTAATCATCTACGAGGAGACCAGCAGCTCGTCTCTATCCGTCAGAGCGAGTTCCCGGTAGCGCACTATAGGTGTCAACCAGGCTGCTACCTTCACGGACCTAACGCTACTCACCCCACTGTTGGTTGTAGATTCCTGGCCAGGCTAGCCGCCTCACACGGGCGTAGCCAGTGCAGGCAGGCGACTCAGTGGGACGAGGCCCTTTCCCTGCAAGCGCAACGCCTTGCAGGGTCAATCGTTCATCAAGCGGACAGGGAGCGACAGGCCGCTGAGCAGCGACCTCATTCTAGTCCCAAGAAGACCCCTTCGGCTCAAAAGACCGGAGGGGTAGCGGAAGCCACTTCTGCCCCGCCTCGCGCTTCGCCTCTATCGGCCCCCGCGGTCGATGAGACCGCAGAACGCGAGCGATACAATCGCCGCGGCGTCACACCGAGCCGCGCCCTACCCCGGAGCGAGCACCGGCAACTGGTCCAGGCGCTCGCCATTCACGGGGAGCAGAAGCACCCAAGGCACATCCCCTGCCATCCCTCAGTACATCCAATTCGGATCAGAAGGTGTGGATTCCTATGGATCAACTTCCAAAGCCAGGCTGCCATCAGGGATGGGCCTAGGCCAGCACCCAACGTCGCCAAGGCAGCCCCGACTCCACGGCCGCGCTCAGAGGGCAAGCGCACCACAACAGCAAGCAGTTCGAGGTACTTTTGCAGTCACCATGGTGTGACCACCACGCACGACACCAGGGACTGTCGTACACTGAGCAGCAGGAGGAGTGCAGCAAGTACTTCTACCGCCCCATCCAACGACACCATGCAGGCCATGATGGCACGCATGGAGGAGCAGATGCAGATGCGCCACATGCGTGCCGCCATGGCAACGGAGAAAGGAGAGAGGCCTGCCCAACCGAACCGCCCACAGAGAGGCCCCCAGGGTGGCGCTGCGGCAGGACAGAACACAGATCGTGGAAGTTGGCTTGCCAGAACTGCGCGCACGTTTGGCCTTCAGCGCGCCGGACAAGAAAAACGCAAGGAGCACGGCAGTACTGCAAGGAGCCTTAACCGAGTGGGCGTTGGGAGAAGTGCGAGGAGTCGAGACAGCTCTGGGGCACGGCATGCCAGGCTGGCATAGCCGAACCAAGGTGGTGGCGCTGCACATGGCACTGGTACGCCCGGATCTGGTCCAGTACCAGCCGAGCACGCAGGAGCTGAGGGACCTATCAAGCGTCCTCATGCTGGAGAAAATGCGCAAAGGGTGGAGCGGGCGGAGAAGGAGGAGGGGGGCTGGGTGGCGGCGGTGAGGGCGGCGACGGCGGTGGCGGGAGAGGTGGCTCTGGGGAAGGTGGGGATGGCGGAAATGGGGATGGCGGCGGCGGTGAAGGTGATGGTGGTTTCGGAGGTGGTGGAGAGGGCGGTGACGGTGGATGTGGGGACGGGGGTAAAGGCGGCAATGGGGATGGTGGCGGCGGCGGAGAAGGGGGCGTGGGGGACGGCGGGGGTTTGGGAGAAGGTGGTAGAGGTGACGGGGGCAGCGGTGACGGCGGCAGGGGTGGCGGCGGCGGTGGTGGACTTGGAGGAGATGGCGACGGTGGACGCGGCGATGGAGGTAGCGGTGACGGCGGATTGGGCGGCAGCGGTGATGGTGGATTAGGGGGTGATGGGAACGGCGACGGTGGAAGCGGTGACGGCGGCGGCGGTGGCGGCGTTACATCAGCCACTGCTCGTACATCAGCTGCGGTCATTGCCGCGTTTCCACATTTCCAGCCCGTCTTTGAGTGCTTTTACCTTTCGAATGGAGCAATGACCTAAGGGTGATTCTGCTTGAAGCAGGGTGCAGTGTGCGACGACCACCTAGCACGGGAATCCGTGAATCGGTGGGGCCTGGTGCCCTGGCTAGCAGCGGGATGCCATGCGCAGAAGCAGTTCTTTTGGGGTTATCGTGTGAACTGTTAGATTTGGTTCTGCCCAGCATGGTGGAACAGGCCGGTCACGGCAGCACGGGTCCCGATAGAGTAATTACTCATCATCGCGGCCAGGTGCTTCACTGGACCACCTGTTTGGAGGCGAAGAGCATTATCCATGGACACACATCTTCAACATGCATGCATTTATGCCCCATCATTCATGTTATATTATTTCTTATTACTTATGAAACTATTATCGCCTATTCTTCAAGGTATACTTAATGCTCCGGCAAGGCCCATTAGCTATTTCCAATAGTCCACACCTCAACAAAATCCTTTTATCTATCTAGTTTGTTGCAGGATTGTAAGCAACCAAAAACAAATAACTATGAACACAAGGAGATAGTTTTAGTGTTGCACGTCGTGCACAACTTAGGTAATCTTCATTAAGTACAAGTCCTAAGCATTGGAATGGCTATTTCGTAGTATTTCCTGTAACAATATTAACATTCAGTTTGTTGTCATTGTAGGGATGTCAGTATGTAGGGGCAAGATTTGGTCGTACCGTACATACATCTCCAAAATAATATCCTTGCTCGCAAACGTTAATGAAACAGACAGTATTGAAATGTCATCACGATCATTCACAGACCTTGATGAGGAGCGTGCAGCGTGCATTGCAAGGAATACCGCAAAGTTGATCGAGCTTGGTCTTTTACGTTCATTTTCTATCGCCAATCCATTAAAAAATACGGAGTTAGATTCACAAATCAATTGTAAGGGGATAAATCATACAACGCAAGCCAAACATTTTGTCCGCCGACCTCAATTGCGGCGCAGTAGAAGACTACAGGGGCTCACAGCAATCCTAGCACGTGACATTACAGAAGAATCTGAGGAGTATTGTGAATCGGAAACAGCTTCAGAGTCTGAGAGCAAGGTACCTTTGCATTGCTTGCGCCGCCGACTTTGATCTTTTCGCTTACAAGCTACTTTTCTTTCCTGCCAATTTCCAACATTGTAAGACAGGAGGCTATCCAGATGGAGCCTGAAGATTGCGTGGATGAACTCCCTGGCATCCCTAAGGACATACTAGCGATGGCTGCCGAAATTGGCTTTGATGTAGAATCTAGGCCCTTTCAGCTTCTACGCACGGCACAGGAAAACTGGAAGCCTGATTACAGACCAGCATTTAATAGTCCAGGGGCGGCCAAGGCCGCAAAGGACATGTTTGTAGCCCTCTATGACTCGGGCTTCAGGGAGAAAGACCTTATTGACCAGAGGCAGGTCAACATGGTCAGCCTTAAAACGGTAAGTCTTCAAAGAAGTTGTCTTATTGTGACAGGCACAAGGATTCCTGGCAAGGCAACACTACTTAGGCAATGACTGATAATGTTGTACCCTGCTGAAGTAACTCAATGTTGACTACAACCTGTCACATACATTGCACTGCTTAATAATCATTGAACAGTTCAAGGAGAGTGTTAAACCCAAGATGGTGGATGTGGTGCCACCAAACTTCATCAATGGGCTTGAGGCGGCGTTTGAGGCAGTCGCCAACCCGTACCCGCGAAAGAGAAAGAACAGCTGGGATATGGAAGATGGAGGGGAAGTTGAAGGCGAGGGCAGCAAAGATGCATCAGGAAGTGGGGCGGCACAGGGTGTGCACCGTGCAAAGAGTTATATCCTGGAGAAGCTGTACAAGTGCTTTGACCCAGTCCTGAAGGACTTCAATGGAGCATCCAATATCTACTTGGATGTGGTATGTATTGGGAGGAACTTACTTTGGCTAGGCATACCTCATAACATCTCTCACTTCCCTCTCTCCCTTTCTGTGTGATCTGTTTGACTGTTGTATAAGCTTTGCTGGTACTTTTCTTCTTTCCTTCTTCTTCTTCCCAATTATTCCATGTCTGAGTGTTGCTGCCATATGTTTTCCCTTCCCAATATAATTTACTCATTCCATTTTCTGGTCCTATTTGTAAGCCGCTGGCCACTTCTTTATTTCCCATGCTCCCGACTTTTCTTCATCACAGCTATATGCTTCCCTAGGGTGCATGTTTTTGTGCGTGCTTTTGTGGCCCTGTAAGCCCTATATATAAATTTTGCGTGGACTAACTCACTTTCCTGTTGACTGCTGCATGTTCATGTCTTTGCTGCTTGCATTGGTTCCATTGCTGTCTCATTAGGTGAGTTTATGAGGGAACGTGCTTTCTTCTGCACTTGGTGTGCATGCATATATGGACATGAAGGTAGCCCAGGTTGGGTTGGTGGTTTTGTCAGGTTATGGTAGGTACTTAGGTCAGCAAACTGGAGGTTCATCAGGAGGAATACCTACATGAGAGTGCCAGTAGTCAGGTCAGGTTTTGCCTTTCACTGCATCCTCGAATTCCCTGTTTCTTCTTTCAATGCCAGCAACAAGGTCAATACGATACACCATGATTGCTTCTATGTATTGCACTATTTTTTGCATGATGGCCATGCTTGTTATCTACGTTATGGTTAGGGTATGGCTACCTTACAGGAGGCAAAGTAACAGCCAACATTTGGTTGGCCCCTGTTCAATCATCAGCATTAAAGCTTTATTAATAATAGCAACGCTCTTACAAAGTGTACTGATGCATGACTGCAGACTGATAAGGACCTCGAAGACTTCTGGGATACCGTGGGTGGGCGAGACCGCGTTGTGCGGGGCTTTCACTTGGATCCGTGTGTTACTGACAAGGATCTATATGCTCGTGTCCGTAAGTCGCTGGTGGAGAGATGGAACAACCGGAAAAAGTGGATTGAAAAAAGAACCCTGCAGGCCAACATGGAGGGTGAGTACTGCATATATATAAGTTCAATTTATGAGGCCCTGCCACTTCTTACATTGTGCTTCAGGAGTCCTGTTGGGAATCCTACTAATTTATACTTATTATGAACTGGATATCCAGAAACACAACACTATGTCTCTTTCTTATTTTTCTAATCTGGCTGATACTGTTATATAGCGTATTACATGTCTGCATCATATATACCTTGAGCCTGCCCATGACCTTATACATGCCAGCAGATGTACTGCGGTTCAAGTCCTTTGGAGCAGACACAGATGAGTTTGAGTTGTACAGGTCTTCACAGTCACACGTGGAGTACTTGCAGAAGAGTTTAGGGACACCTAATGAACATGACAAGTTCGTCTTCATTGTTGAGGGCAAGGATAGCCCCCAGGTGTTAGCTGGCGGTGTGCTTTTTGGTACAAGCACTCTTGTGAGTTCATCAAATTATTTCATGTTGATTCATGTGTCAGCTGCAATCTATGAACTGCAAGCACATTAGATATGGCATATGTGTGCTTGCCACTGCAATTGCCTGGATTATATATTGTGCTAGTGCTAATATGTATCATATATAAGAACCCTGAATACCTTATAAATCAAGAAACGTTATGAATCCTTGGCCGGTCTCTTTCATAACGTTTTTCAATATATGTGCAGGAAAACGTTGTGCACGACACAGACAAGGTTTCGGTCTTCATAATGCACAAGATCACCAACAGCAAGAAGATGACCCTAACATTACCCAGTGGGACCGTCAAGGTTGGAAAGGAGCTCAAGAAGCACACCGTAGTTGACCTGCCAGTTGAGAGCCTACTTGCCAAGTACAACAAACAGAAGGTCAAGGAGTGGGCCTTCGTCCATGGCTGCACCAATGATCTGTGGAAGGACTCAATGGTCCAGTACAAGGGCATGCTTGCTTTGGTTGACTGACTTGTGAGGTGTCATAAGCTGGCAAGCAAGTTGGTAATCGTGAGCTGCCTGTTTTGGTAGATGCTTGTCAGGCTATAACACTACTGATGGATGAAATGTATGTGTGGACAGAAGTGGCGGTGATAACAAGGTGCGGTGTGAGACAGGGGCAAGATCAACGATTTGAGCATGTCTTTATTTGGCTGTAAATTATTATAAGAATATGGATTCTTCCTGAAGATTATGGTTTGGGCCTGGATTCATTCATGCCCCTACATGCTTCCATGCTAACAGACACTGACATGGATGATGACAGACAAAATTAAACAGACATGACATATATAAATGACTAGGACAATTTGTAACAGCTGATAAAATTTACATTGTTCATATGTACCTACTTCTCAGCAGCATTTAACATTCGTCAACAACAGATTGGGATCACAAACATTCGCTACAGATAGTAACAGCCTATCATTGCAATGTCATCATGTTACTTTTCAGAACTGTTTTCAAGGTCTGTTTACAAATATCCCCTGTGGCCGCTCCTACCTACCGACTTTCTTTGACAACCATTAAAGGCTAGCACTCAGTTCATCATTCCTTCATCCTAACAGCTTTCAACAGATTTTATCTCTTGTGACAACACATTCCTTCACAGGTCCTTAATGCAACTGTCCTGTGGCCGCTCCTACCTACCAACTTTCTTTGACAACCATTAAAGGCTAGCACTCAGTTTATCATTCCTTCATCCTAACAGCTGTCAACAGATTTTATCTCTTGTGACGACACATTCCTTCACAGGTCCTTACAGCAACTGTCCTGTGGCCGCTCCTACCTACCGACTTTCTTTGACAACCATTAAAGGCTAGCACTCAGTTTATCATTCCTTCATCCTAACAGCTTTCAACAGATTTTATCTCTTGTGACGACACATTCCTTCACAGGTCCTTACAGCAACTGTCCTGTGGCCGCTCCTACCTACCGACTTTCTTTGACAATCATTAAAGGCTAGCACTCAGTTTATCATTCCTTCATCCTAACAGCTTTCAACAGATTTTATCTCTTGTGACGACACATTCCTTCACAGGTCCTTACAGCAACTGTCCTGTGGCCGCTCCTACCTACCGACTTTCTTTGACAATCATTAAAGGCTAGCACTCAGTTTATCATTCCTTCATCCTAACAGCTTTCAACAGATTTTATCTCTTGTGACGACACATTCCTTCACAGGTCCTTACAGCAACTGTCCTGTGGCCACTCCTACCTACCAACTTTCTTTGACAACCATTAAAGGCTAGCACTCAGTTTATCATTCCTTCATCCTAACAGCTTTCAACATATTTTACCTCTTGTGACGACACATTCCTTCACAGGTCCTTACCGCTGCAAACAGTATCTAACAATAACCACTGTTAACAAGTTGGGTTCCAGGATCGGGTGTGTCACAACTCCAAACTGGCCCCAGACAGCCTCTAACTGGCCTCTAGCTGGCTGTTATGCATTGCTAACAACAATCGTCCAGAGCTGATAATGAGCTCATCTGACAGCCCCGCCTAAGAAGTTAGGCGCTGTTATCCCCCCTATAAGTTGGTAGGGATTCGTTTTGCCTGTTCGAAGTACGTACTTCTGAGCCGCAGGTGAATCGAATCGAGTCTCACTCGCCGCTGCATCGACTGATTCGAATCCGAGTCCGGATCAGTTGCGGGCGCTTATTGCGCGCACACGTGAAGTGCGAGACTCTTTGGATGGATACTTGCAGTATCTGCAGGAAGCACTTTCCGTCGGTAGGCTTAAAAACCGTCTGATTGTTGCTCGACCGATACCTGTGTGAGAGTGCCTTTATCGCACGAGGTTGTGACAGGTCAGTCGCCGATTTACCATGGCATCTGGTAGCGGTGATGTAGGGCTAGTAGTGGGGGACGGTCGTGCCGACACGTCCGTCGTTCCTGAGACATCTCGGAGGGGCCCATACACGCATGTTGTTGACAGTGTCCGAGATCCCCCTGCGCTACTAGACCCATGGACTCCTATCCATCCGACTGTTCCTGTCACGGCAGCCGAAGCAGGCCCCGTTGGACGCGAGGAGCAGAGGGGTCCGTCTGCTGCACCGCCTTGTCAAGGTCGATCTGACGACGATGGAGAGGTGATAAAACTGTCGCTTCCTGTCCCGAAATTAGACATTCCGCATGACGCGAAACATAAGAATGCCGAGCGTAGCATCGCCGATACCACTCGTGCATACCTGCGTGATGTCTGCGTGTACTTGCAACTGGTCCGTGGTGGTGATCACGACCCTGTGAAATGTCTGTTCGTCGGGAACACCCTCGCGGGTGTGGCGAAGACATGGTACGATCAATGGACAATGGCAAGGCAGACATACACGTTTGAGGAGTTGGCTCGTGCTTTGCTTGCGCGCTTTGCTCCTGAGGTTCAACCGCTTAGTGCTGAGGCTCGCAGTACGTTGGCATCTGGCACATATCGCATGCGCCATGATGAAACAGTACCTGCGTACCAGTCGCGCTTCGAGGCCCTGATCACGCCCATCGGTGACCTGACGGAGAGCGAACGCATCTTTTGGTTCCAGCGTGGATTGTCTGGTGCCCTGGCGAAGAAGTGTGCCACCGACTTGGCGGGAAAGGACTTTGGGTCCTATGAGGAATTGGTGCACTTTGCGCGCGGAGTCGAGAAACGTCTCTTAGCAGGTCAACGTGCTGTTAAACCTGTTCCTCGTGTTAATGCCATGCAAGTGCAGGATCCGGCGTTCGACGCTGTTGCCATGGACCAGGGGGCCGAAACAGAGTGTCGAATGCCAACGGTAGCAGCGACCACCGTTCACACGGACCGCGGTTGCGGCGTTCACGGCGCCTCCGGATCGGGTAACCGCAAAGGGCCAACCGACGCAGGTCAACGCGCGGATCCGGCCAAGGGCAAGAGGAAAGGGGGTTCGCCGTCCGCTGCGGCTGCGCACGAAGCTAAGAACGAGATGAAGCGACAACACACCAGCGACGGTTGGTTGGAAAAATGGGGTTGCATTCCGAGCTTAAGCGTCGGAAGAGCATGAAGGTTTGCCTGAGATGCGCGTCTGCGGAACATCCTACGAAGGATTGCCCGATGCTACCGCCTTTGGCTCAGCGGCCGAAGTAGGGGATTGCCCAGGATGGTTCGGAGGGGACTCCACCTGGGAAGTCGGAACTAGAGGGTGGGCGGTTGTCGTCAGTGCGGCAAGCCGTGAGGGCACCGTTGCCTTCGGTCCTTGAACAAATCGAGCGCGCGATTGGACGTCGATTGTCGCTCGACGGTCGCTCAGGACGTGTAGGTTTTGACTCGCTGTGTAACCTGTATGCACCGAGCAAGCCGCTGGCGTCTATCGATTTGTTAGGTCACACCGTCTTGTTCCTCCCCTCATCTCTGCGCGAGCTGTCAGTGCAGCTGACCTTCTATAGGAGATGTAGGCGTCAACGTCCAGACACTGCCGCTTGCGTCCTTCTACCCGCTTATAGTCGGTGAAAAGCTTCGACGTTGCTAACGGGTATGCGGAAAGTCTGCCGGTTCGAGCCGGGCACCGTTCTGTATAACGGTGTTGATTTAGCAGGTGCACCTGTGCCGTTGTCGGTCCAGGCCTACGCCGTTGACGTTTGGTACGAATCTCCTGCACCTCATTCTGAGGGTTCTGCCGAACGTTTCGAACCCGCCCTGAGCGTCTTGCTTTCGTCCGCAGAGTCGGTACCGGCAGACAATCGGGTTCCCTTGATTCAGGTCGATCTTGCTGGTCACACCCTGAAGGCGCTCGTCGATACTGGCGCCAGTGACGACTTCATCTCATCGGCAGAGGTGAATGCATTGGGTCTGTGCCCACAGTCGTCGGAATGGTCGCAGGTTACCCTCGCGGATGGGGGTAAGCAACCCATATTGGGCAGGGTCACCCTTCACCTGTGTATAGGTCCTCTGCGTATTACGACCCAACCTTATGTGTTGCGCGAGCTGACTGATGCTGCGACATATATACTGGGGTCCTCAACATTACGGCAGTATGGGGCCGGCATTGACCTAGAGTCTGGAACCCTTCGCCTTCGTAAGGGGACTCTGTCGTGCAAAGTACCCTTCGTGCCGTTTGCAAGTGTTGAGCCAGAGGGGGGTAAGACTCAAGCGGAGCCTGTGGTTAACTACGCTGTAAAAGTCATGGGGCAGCGTGCTGAACCCAAGCCGGTCGGGCGTAAAGAGGCCATCCGGATGATCCGGAAGGGTGCCCACGGACTGCTTGTGAGGCCTAGGTTGCATTTGAATGCGACCACCGCTCAGTCTTCTTTGGATCCTGAGGTTGAAGCCTTGCTCACAGGGTACGCAGACGTTTTTCGTGACGTGCCTGGGCTTCCTCCTTTGCATCCCGTGGACCATACCATCCCACTCATACCCGGCGCTCAGCCTGTTTCAAGACCTATGTACAGGTTAAGTCCTCTGGAGTTGGACGAGGTGAAGCGCCAGGTAACTGATCTGCTCGCAAAGGGTATGATTCGCCCCAGCACATCTCCGTACTCTGCGCCGATTCTGTTTGTCGGTAAGAAGGATGGGAGCTTGCGCATGTGCATCGATTACAGGGGGTTGAACGCGACGACGGTCAAGAACCGTTACCCATTGCCGCGCGTGGACGACCTGCTCGATAAGCTAAAGGGCTCGGCCTACTTCAGCTCGATCGACTTGCAACAGGGATACAATCAGATTCGCATCGCTGCGTCTGATGTGCCGAAAACCGCTTTTCGGACGCCCTTTGGTCACTTCGAGTACACGGTCTTGTCGTTCGGGTTGACTAATGCCCCTGCGACGTTTCAGGCGGTCATGGATCGCATGTTTAGACCGTACATCGACAGGTTCGTCGTTTGCTACTTGGACGACATCCTGGTCTACTCCAAAACGCGCGAGGAGCATCTGGAGCATCTTAAGCTTGTGCTTGAGGTGTTGAGGCGTGAGCAATTGTTTGCGAAGCGTGCCAAATGCTTTTGGGTGCAGCCTCAGGTGGAGTACTTGGGCCACGTCGTGTCGGCCACCGGTGTCAAGATGGACCCGCGGAAGGTAGCTGTGGTTCGCGATTGGCCAGCGCCTCGGAACCTTCAGGAGCTCTGTAGCTTCCTCGGCTTGACCAATTATTTCCGTAAGTTCGTCAAGCAGTACTCTGTCCTTGCGGCCCCGCGCACTGATTTGACGCGTAAGGGAGCTTTCGATTCGCCTAGTGCCTGGACGCCCGAGTGTCAGCTGGCGTTCGAAGAGCTAAAACGTGTCGTTGCCGACGACGTTACCCTCGCGTTTCCCGACTACTCGTTGCCGTTTCGTGTCGAAGTGTTTTCGGATGCTTCGTTGTATGGGAGCGGCGCTGTACTGTTGCAGGAAGGGCGACCGATCGCCTTCACGAGTAAGAAGTTTACGGGCGCCGAGACCCGCTACACCACAGGGGAACAGGAGCTGTTAGCGGTCTTGCATGCGCTCAAGGAGTGGCGTTGTTACCTAGAGGGACGACCTTTCACCCTTAAGACTGACCACAAGCCCCTGACGTTTTTGCAAAGCGTCCCCACGTTGAACCGGCATCAAGCGAGGTGGATGGAGTACCTCGCGCGGTTTGACTGCACCTGGGAGCACGTTGCCGGCCGGATTAACATCGCCGACGCTCTCAGTCGACATCCATCGCTACATGCTGCGATTTTGGCGGCGCCTGTCCAACGTCCACCGATCCCGGACATGCCTCTGTCCTCGGACCTCGCGGCTCGCCTGAAGGCTGCCTATGCGGGCGATTCCTGGTTCGCTTCACCTGGCAATGTAGAGCACCTACGCAAGCAGAATGGTCTTTGGCTACGGACGGAAGGATCGACGACTCAGATTGTCGTGCCCAACGACGACTGCCTTCGTCGCGATATCCTTGCCCGTTTCCATGAGGACCCGTTGGCAGGACACCCAGGTAGCACACGGCTGGTCGAGTTGGTGCGACGCTCGTTCTGGTGGTCTCGTCTGGCGAAAGATGCCGAGAACTTCGTGCAGACATGCAGTTTGTGCCAGCGCAACAAGGCTTTGTCCGGTAGGGGCCACGGGTTGTTGCAACCATTGCCTGTCCCTGACGCGCCTTGGGAAAGTGTTTCCATGGACTTCGTGGTCGCGCTGCCCAAAACTGAGGGAGGGTACGACTCGGTGCTCATCATGGTTGACCGTTTGACTAAGATGGTTCACCTTGCACCTACCACGTCGACCTGCACTGCGGAGCAGACTGCACGCCTGTTTTTCGATAACGTGGTTCGGTTGCACGGCGTCCCTAAGAACGTGGTCTCGGACCGTGGCGGTCAGTTCACGTCTAAGTTTTGGGAAGCGCTTTGCAAGCTTGTGGGCATGCGGGTTAACCTGAGCACGGCATACCACCCGCAGTCTGACGGCCAGACCGAACGCACGAATCGCACACTGGGGGATATGTTGCGCAACTTTGCTGGTCGCACGCCTCTCATTTGGGATACTTACCTGACTGCGGCAGAGTTTGCGATTAACAATGCTGTTAATCGGTCGAAAGGTCAAAGCCCGTTCTTCCTGACTTATGGGTTTCATCCCGCGCTACCTGTGTGGCGTGAGCTGGAGGTGTATGTCCCTGCGGCTAAGACCTTTGCCAAGATGTTCTTATCCCGAATGACAGACGCGAAGTCGTGTTTGGACGCGGCACAGCAACGAGCAACGGAGTACTACAACAAGTCCAAGCGGGACGTGGTCTTTTCGGAAGGACAGATGGTTGGTGCCACGCAATCTCAGTAGCTTTTGTCGCCCGAGCGGCAGCAAGGACGCTGCCTAAGGGGGGGGGAATAATTGTTGTACCACGCGTCATTTTGCCTAAGCTCTACTAGAGTTGCACCCACCATCGCTCCATCGCGCACGACACCACCACTATGACAACAGATTCGTGCGTTAGCTCGCGTTAGCTCGCGTTAGGCTCGCATTAGGGGTCCCTAACGCGAGCCTAACGCGAGCTAACGCGAGCTTAACGCGAATTAACGCGAGTTTACGCAAAGCCTAACGCAAAGCAATCGCATTGCGTTTTTTTTGCGTATGGGAAACGCGAGCCTAACGCACACTAACGCAAACGCAAATAAAATTTTTTTTTAGTGCGAAAATTTTTGCGTATACTTTGCGTTAGCTTACGCAACCTAACGCGACCTTACGCAATCTCTAACGCGCCCAGATAGATTCTAAGGTGCGTGTTAGGCCTAACGCACCGCAAGCGTTAGACACCCATACGCAAGCCCCCAAAATATTGCTTACGCTGCAGATAACGCACGAATAGTTCTCAACGCACAATAGACGCAGGCTTAACGCGCATTAACGCGCACTAACGCACATTAACACGCTTATTAACGCTTATTAACGCGCATTGCGTATGCTGCGAGTAATGCGTAAGCAGCAGATAGTTGTGGGTTCCATAACAGCTTTTAACGCATGTAACTAACACATTCGCATGGTTTCGCACGGTCTTTCGCTTGATATCACAACTTTCGCATGACTTTCGCTTGGGTACTGGAAATCTCACCTGCCGTAATAACCTGTAATCGTTCTGGTTATTTGTTGACTGTTTCAGTTATCGTTGCTGTTATTGTTTGCTGTTTTATCCACCCGTTCCAGAATTATTTTTTTGTCTGTATGGAAATCATGCTGTCGTAATGTACGCGGCCATAATTAAGAATATCCATATATAGGATTTCGATGTTGCTTGCTACAAAAATATTCCAGAGGATAATTTACAGCTCATAATTCGGAGGCATCCAGCCATTGCATTGGTGTGTGAGGAGCCATATTCACTAAGCGAAACAATAAAATGTCTGCACATCCAATAATCGTGCCAATGAAATTTTGTTAATGTGCTCAGTCAGCCTTTACCATGCACCAATCATTTCGGCCATCATTACACACATGCATTACTATACATCCTAACTTCATGTGCCACCGCACATTTAGCAGCCCGCCAAAACATTAACTTAGGCACATGTCTATCTAATCGTTTTCTATTTCAGTCTCGTCCGTGTCGTCCTGCTCTGAGGCAGTGGCGGAGTCATCCTGCTCGTCCACTCGTGTCGTCCTCGCTCACCGCCTCCTGAAGCAACTCCTGAAACGTTCAGACAACGAAATGTATTATTTATTTACATGTACATGTATATATGTAAAATAAGCCAACAAAATCCGTCCAGCAATTATCATTTCCGGTTACGACAATTGTAATAATGCCTTGGATGGTCAGTGCTATTAAGTACTTTGTTTGTGGACACTTTCTTACCTCTTTCTTCTTACTCCCTGAACTCCCACGTTGACGTCGCGCCCGTGTACATGGCACACCTTGCTTCCGAAGCAGTCTTGACCTTTACGAGTCAACACAACACGTATTGGAATCATACATTCAAGCATGCAGGAAATTAAGACAATTAGCCGAAATCAGGAATTATACCTTATTTGGCTGATTGTCGTAATTGTCATTCATAGCGTCAGTCAGTCGTAGACTTGCCTTCCACCGGCACCTGCTGGTCCAAAATACGTAAAGGGACTACGTAGTTACAACAAAAAAAACCTAATTTCCTGCCTTAATTCCTCAATGATTTATTTCGTAGCTCGTACCTTTCTTTTGCTGCCCGTGCTCGGTCGACCGCGCCCGCGCCATGCGGCACATCGTCATCGTTCTTTACCTTCAAGGGGCCAACACATACATATACGAATTTCATGCTAGGGTTTAGGGTTTAGGGTTAAAACCCTAAAACCCTTATTCTTATGAAATAGAGAAAAATAAGACGACACACGACACATACATCAAATGACAAATCAAATGGTAAATGAAAAAACAAAGGACAAATCGTTCAAAAATGAAGCTACAAATCACTAAAATGGGAAGACAGGATGGATGGGCAGCACCTATTCCACTGCTGCCTTGCTAGAGTTCCCAGCTTTCCTGCTGGAGTTCTTTGTCTAAGAGGGCTGTGAAGTCTTCCCCTGCATGAAAAGGAAGTACGATAGAGGAAAATAGGAACATTGTTTTTAATAAAAGACAATAAGGAGAAAACAGGTTAAAGGAAATTAATCACCTGTACATCCGTATCAACCATCCAGCAATTATTATGCTAGGCAGGCCCGATAATTTGCACACCACATCATCCACTCTTTATACTAATTATAGAATGGGCTAACCTGTTGCCGTCTAGTGGCCTTGACCTCCACCTTCGGACGTAGCTGCATTGGCGGCCAGCACTATCATCAGTGCATTTTCAACAACTCCGGGCTGCTGTTGACCTTTGCTAGATCATCCATTCAGAGTTCTTGGCCACTCCTTATTTCGGCCGCTTATCTGGAAGTTGATAGCAACAAAATATTTTCGGACACGAAAAGAATAATTTATGAACATTTCATTCTGTTTTTAATTAGCTAAAGTGCAAAACGCTTATATGCATTAGCTGCGACATAGTGTTTTTTGCAAGCATAGCAAGAGCTATGTACTTTTATTACGAATGGTGACGAAACAACAGCAATAATATTACTTAACACAAACAGAACCACATCTTACCACAATGCCTTTCGGCAACTGAGGACTGGTGTATGTTGAGCTGTTCCCCCAGCTCCAACCGGCACTGGAGTGGCCGGTACATTGAATGATGTCTTACTGCTTTCCAGCTGCTTCCACTGCACAAGTGCATCAATTAGCTCCAGCTGCCGATCTGTTACCTTCAAATCCTCCCTCACCATGCGGCGCTCCCTGGAACCCGCATCTGGGTAATCTGGAAGAGCGCACTCCAGCAGCAGGCTGCTCGAGACACCTTGTTACATAGCTTCTTCCACGGCTTTTTCTTTAAATAATTATATAAAATAATATAAAAACTTACATTAATGCCAGCTGCCGTAATATACATCATCATCTAAATATTCTTAATCCGGTAGCCGTAATGTCAACGTCCTTAGTCGTAAAATTAATCTTATGCCCACGTTTTCCCCATATTCCGTTTAACAAAATAAAATAAAGATAATGATTTTTCGCTATCAATCTGATCTAGATGTGGGTGGCCTTTTCGTACCTTGCACGTTGGGCATGCATTCTACAAAGTACATGACCTGCACTGACCTGCACTGAATGAAAGTGCTTATGATGATATGCATGCTTCGTTCCTGTCTTTCCCCACTGAAAGTAAGCTTGCGATATCGATATCCATCGTTGGCAAGTATGACCACAAAGAAGATAATCACTAGACGCATAAAATTAGCAAATAAATAAGTTTTGCGAATAATTAAATTTGCAAATAAAGGAACGCTCATTTCCTCTGCAAAGCGAGCTTGACAAGTAGCGAGCGGCGGGTCAATTTCCAAAGCTAGGAAACGGATGTCAAATTGGATCGGGAGCGATCAGTAAGCATATAAAAGGACCCTCAGAAGTCAAGGAGGACTAAAGGCTATTGCACGAGGAAATGCATGGCCGCCTTCGTTCGGTTGACAAAGTAGCGACACAGATTCACAACAATAGAAGGGTTATCAGCCCTCAACACGCATACAGGCACAACAGGAGAACTAGCAAGCTTCTGAAGTTTCTCGGACATGGATTGCACATCGGAGAGTGAGGAGAGTGAGGATGGTTTTGTTGCTCTGGTACCTGGAAGCCAGGGCCGATGGGATGGGATGTACGGTCAGGTTTCTGGGCAACCCTCAGTACAGCGCCGTCTCACGGAATCATCGGGTTAGGCATGGGGTTTCTGGAGCGATGAAACAGTTCAGGCTAGGAACGTGGGTGAGCTTTTCGATGCCATGACAGCCAGAATAATAACCGTGCTGAAAATTATGGCGTGATTCTGCTAAACTATTTATTCTCGTGCAGCGATTTAACTATTCTGCCTTGCAATATGTTTGGTTTTAGGAAGGGTTGGGGTCAAAGAGTACGATGGCTGTCTCACGGTCATTTTCACAGTCAAATTTCACACCTATGCCAGGCTGCTATGATGCCTGCCCGGCAAGGCTATTCTAGTTTTTGGGCCTGCTCGCTGTTTAACTGTGGCTCTTGGTGACTACTTGCTCTTAATTTGCAGATGCATGGAGACTTCGTGCATGAAATAAATCCAAAGTTAGTTTCAGCGCCAGACCCAAACAAAAGCAAAGCAAACCCGGCAAAAATTGATGCACAACATAAACTTTGCGTACAATGTGTTACAGTGCGTTACAGTGCGTATGTTAACGCACTGAACGCAAGCTCTACGCACGGCCGTTGCGTTAGCTTAACGCTTGCGTTCAGTTTGCGTTAGGAATGCGTACAGCTCACGTTAGAACATACGCAAGCCCACAATTTTCGAGCATCACAAAACGTAATAAAAATTACAGGGAACTTTATATTTCGTCTGTATTTTGGGAGAGCAGCTATAGACGAACTATAGTCGATTCAACTATAGTCGATCAATAGACGATGCTTTTATACGATTTTTTTATCGTCTATAGTTGATTCGACTATAGTTCGTCTATAGTTGAATCAACTATAGACGATTCAACTATAGATGGTTCGTCTTATAGACGATTCAACTATAGACGATTCAACTATAGACGGTTCAACTATAGCTGATATTTATAGATGATACTGAAATAGTTGCTGGATCCAGGAGAATTAGGGTCAATTTATGAGTTGTATCCATCAGATCAGTTACATATAAGATGTTGTCATCATGCACCACAAGTATATACACCTTTATGCAGTAAGCATATGGATTTGCCTCAAAACCTCACATAGCAAACAACAAGTAATATAATGTCTCATCTTGCAATACTTAGATCCTCTGCTACTTGCTAGCTGTGCAGCCCCATAACACAATGCCTGGTACTTCTCAGCATCCATGACAGCTGCTATCCATCAGTCTGCGCTAGTCCTGATTCAACCTGGGGATTCACAGAACGTTTCTATCTAAGTTGCACCATCGTAACACTGGTGCAGTAGTACATGATGCTAAGATATGAAGTCTCCCATTAGACAAAGTTTGACATAATCTCATCATCCCTAGCATCTGTTCCTGCTACTCTAGCAGAACCATGCTTTTCTGCAAGCTGTCTTGGAATTCAGACAATACAGACACGCTCAATGACTGCCTCCAAGGGAATGCACCCATACGACTCAGAAGGTGCACCTGGTCTCCTGAGGGAGGTCAGGGAAATAGGGGTTCAGAGGGGTTATTATTTCTTCCTAGCCCTTGTATGTCCCATCTTCACAAAACACACTTATGCTACTGCATGCAATGGCCTGAGATTTAACAGCATGTGCTTGCCAGTTAGAGCTCCAGTTGGCTTGTAAGCAGCCCCCATGCATCCTGCAGCTGATTACTGAGGCAGGAGGGCAGATCTGATACTTGCCACAGCTGCTAGACATGGCACTTCCATCCTGTATTTGCAAAGTAAAGAACTAGTTATGAATGGCTTACACTGTAAGGCCAACCAACCAATCAACTCACCAGCTAGCTGCATGCCCACAGTAGAACTCATTAGGAGGCTGCATGCAAAAGGACACCTGCTCTTTTTCTTAAAAGTGATCTGCGTGCTGTCATTTCCTTGCTGTCATTTCCTTGGGGACAGCAGAAGTGGTAATAAGGTTCATTGGGAGGTCAGATACCAGCAGGGTGTTGGGAGGTCAGATACCAGCAAGAGTCCATACGATTTTCAGGTATACCTCAGTTGATATGTGTAGCTCTATCCTGTGCAGTCCTCCTGCTGCGAGCTAATGGAATTGTTGTCCCTGAGGAGCCGCCACAGAGCAATTCATGATAACCTTCATTGTAGCAACATTACTAATCTAATACAGGAAATGGCCAATATTTTCCTGAAGAAGCAGCAATATATTCTGTGGTCGCAGCAGTCATTGCTCAAGTTGACTGAGCCGCCTCTGTATTTTGACCATGCATCTTGACAAAGGATAAGATTGTTAATTAGTTATTTTAATGAACTATTAACCTGGTCGCTAATCCTTTGGTCTGGCTGAGAAATAATGTGCAGTAAAATGGTCAGCCACAAAAGATATTCCAAAGCTATCAAATGCTTACAGTTTAATATATTCTTTTGTTCACAATTAAAATTATTACAAGCTCTAGAACACACATTTCACAGATTTCGGGATTGCAGTACTATTCTCACCTGAGAGTTGTACTGCATTTCATAGCTTCTTGAAATTTACTTTTAAAAAAGCATATAAAAGACTTAATTATTTTTTATTTATTTGGGATGAAAACCACGGGGCCTGATTGTCAACTATAGCTGATGCTGACTATAGTTGATCAACTATAGACGACATCGTCTATAGTTGATCTATCATTGACTATAGACGACATCGTCTATACTTAATCTATCATCGACTATAGACGACATCGTCTATAGTTGATGATCGGCTATAGTCGACATCGTCTATAGTTGATGATCGGCTATAGTCGACATCGTCTATAGATGATGATCGGCTATAGTCAACATCGTCTATAGTTGATGATCGGCTATAGTCGACATCGTCTATAGTTGATGGTCGACTATAGTCGACTCGTCTATAGTTGATGATCGACTATAGACGACACCGACTATAGTCGATCATCAACTATAGTCGGCAACTATAGTCCATGTCAACTATAGTCCATCTATTATTTCCAATCGTCTAATAGACGATAATGTGCGCTATAGTCGATAGAAAAAAATACAGACGTTATTATGAAAATTGCTTTCATTTAAACGAACTTAAGAAGGACGCACTAAAACGGACGTTTGGTCGAGTTTTCTATCTGTTTGCGTTAGGCTCGCGTTAGGCCAACGCAAACCCTAACGCACAAAACGCAGCCTTACGCACACATACGCGAACTAACGCAGCCTAACGCGAGCCTAACGCACGAATCTGTTGTCATAGTGCACGTCACCCTGTCGTACGTGGACGCGCGGAGCGATACGGCACTGTCGTACGCGGAGCGGTACGGCACTGTCGTACGTGGGCGCGCGGAGCGATACGGCACCATCGTACACGGAATGGTACGGCACTGTCGTATGTGGACGCGCGGAGCGATACGGCACTATCATACGGTACGGCGGTACGGCGCTATCGTACATGGATCGGTACGGCACTGTCGTATGTGGACGCGCGGAGCGATACGGCACTATCGTACGGTACGACAGCACAGTACGGCGGTACGGCACTATCGTACGGTACGGCGGCACGGTACGACGGTACGGCGCTATCGTACATGGATCGGTACGGCACTGTCGTATGTGGATGCGGGGAGCGATACGGCACTGATGATGTCACCCCTGTCGTACATGGACGCTTGGAGTAGTACGGCAACGAGCGCGACGAGATCGCACGCACGTCACGCAGCACGTCGCACCGCACACGTTAGGCGCACTGGCTAAGGGCACAAGCAACCCGCAAAGAGCATATCGCCTAATGCACTGTGCACAACGCTGCAAGCATACGTTGCGTGACCGGTATCGCGAATAGTACGCATGGTCCGGCGACTTGGTCGCGGACGATCTAAAATGCATGAGGCATCGCGTATCAATGCGCACTAACGATAACACGTGCATTACGCATACGCGCGCGCTCGAGCATGATAGTGCGAGCGTACCTTGAGGTCATGAGGCAATGGCTCGAGCGATGCGGCGCACCAAATGCGACACTACGCGCGATGGCGTAGTCGGCACCTTTACGCGAGTAAAGAACATTGCATTATTGCTATGACGGCTTATATAGCAATATCCGCACGCGGGATCACGGTAGTACACTTACTACTTGCAGATCTTTTGTACCGCGAGCCGTCGCTGCGAGTATATCTGCTATGCTCATTGACGGCCTAAGAGAGAATCGTTACGCGAACATTTCGATTGACGTTTATATAAGCTAAACCGCGCTTTGGTTGAGCTTCCACCTTATATATCGCTTATGGTCGCATATCTTGGATAAGCCCGAGCACCGATTCGCATCGGTTAGATGATGATTGCCTCGGCTAGGCACTGAAAGCCTATCACGTCATCTACACCCGTCTTGGAATAAACGTTGTAACTCCTCGCATTGAAGACTTCAGCTGCCTCGATTGGTACGTTCTGATATAATCGAGCATGATGCACTAAGCCTGGTTCTCCGCAGAATCAATGGGCGATTATGAGGAGTGATACAACAGCGGTAACATCGGACAGTCCTTTGTAGGGTGTTCCGCAGACGCGCATCTCTGGCAAACCTTCATATCTTTCCGATGCTTAAGCTCGGATTGCGTGCAACCCCATTTGTTCAACCAACCGTCGTTGGTGCGTTGTTGCTTCGTCTCGTTCTTAGCTCCGTGCGCAGCCGCAACTGACGGCGAACCTCCCTTCCTCTTGCCCTTGGCCGGATCCGGACGTTGACCTGCGCCGGTTGACCCTTTGTGGTTACCCGAGCCAGAAGCGCCGTGAACGCCGCGACCGCGGTCCGTGTGAACGGTGGTCGCTGCTACCGTTGGCATTCGACACTCTGTTTCGGCCCCCTGGTCCATGGCAACAGCGTCGAACGCCGGATCCTGCACTCGCATGGCATTAACACGAGGAACAGGTTTAACAGCACGTTGACCTGCTAAGAGACGTTTCTCGACTCCGCGCGCAAAGTGCACCAATTCCCCATAGGATTCAAAGTCCTTCCCCACGAAGTCCGTGGCACATTGCGTCGCCAGGACCTCAGACAATCCACGCTGAAACCAAAAGATGCAATCATCCTCCGTTAGGTTACCGATAGGCGTGATCAAGGCCTTGAAGCGCGACTGGTACGCTGGTACAGTCTCATCGTGGCGCATTCGATACGAGCCAGAGGCCAATGTATTACGGGCCTCAGCGCTAAGCGGTTGAACCTCAGGAGTAAAGCATGCAAGCAAGGCGTCAGTCAACTCACCAAACGTGTATGTCCGCCTTGCCATTGTCCATTGATCGTACCATGTCTTCGCCACACCCGCGAGGGTGTTCCCGACGAACAGACATTTCACAGGGTCACGATCTCCACCACGGACCGTTGCAAGTACATGCGAACATCACGCAGGTAGGCACGAGTTGTATCACCCTACCAAACATGTACCGTGTTAAGTCCGGACTTAGCCAGGCTTAGCCAGGCTTAGCTGTATGGCAGAGAAGCAAGCCCGTCGGACTTAGTGTCTAAGTCCGGACTTAAAGGTGGCCAAACCTTGCCGTTTTGAGGTTTAGCCGGTTTTAACTAAAACCGTTCAGGCTTAGCCACCCAGAAGCCTTACAGGCTTAATTTGACTTATCCAGGCTTAGTAGAGCTTAGCCTTAAACCAGGCTTAGATGCCTAAAACCATGGCAGGGATTAGCCGGGATTAGCTTTGACTTAGCCTGGGCTAAGCCCAGGCTTAGCCTGGACTTAGCCTAAGGTTGGATTCAGCCAGGGAGGGAGGGGCAGGGAGGGAGGGGCAGGGAGAGAGGGGCAGCAGGGAGGGAGGGGCAGCAGGGAGGGAGGGGCAGCAGGGAGGGAGGGGCAGCAGGGAGGGAGGGGCAGCAGGGAGGGAGGGGCAGGGAGGGAGGGACAGGGAGGGAGGGGCAGGGAGGGAGGGGCAGCAGGGAGGGAGGGGCAGCAGGGAGGGAGGGGCAGCAGGGAGGGAGGGGCAGCAGGGAGGGAGGGGCAGGGAGGGAGGGACAGGGAGGGAGGAGCAGCAGGGAGGGAGGGCAAGGAGGGAGGGACAGGGAGGGAGGGACAGAGGGGAGGGGCAGGGAGGGAGGGGCAGGGAGGGAGGGGCAGGGAGGGAGGGACAGAGGGGAGGGGCAGGGAGGGAGGGAGGGAGGGGCAGGGAGGGAAGGAGGGACAGGGAGGGAAGGGGGGACAGGGAGGAAAGGAGGAACAGGGAGGAAAGGAGGAACAGGGAGGGAAGGAGGAACAGGGAGGGAAGGAGGGACAGGGAGGGAAGGAGAGGCAAGGAGGGAGGGACAAGGAGTTAGGGACAGGGAGGGTCCGTGGGACAGGGAGCAGAAGAAAGCAAGGGAGGCAAAAAGGGAGGGACAGGGAGGCTGGAAATGACAAGAGGCAGGAATGTGCAGGGAGGTGTGGAGTTGTAGATTTTCCTATCTTAATCAGCAAAGCGCATTCAAATTATCTTCATAAAGAGCTTTATTAATTTCCTGTTTCTGATTAAGTATCCCTCATACAGTAAAAAAATGCGAACATGGCATGGGGCAGCAAAGATATTTTAGGTCGGCATACATGCACATTCTAATTGTTGTATTGTTAACTATTAGAAACATTACTTACAGGCATTTTCAGAGCTTTTGCTTGCTGTAATCCACTTGCTTTGACCTCGCTCCAAAAGTGGGCCAGCTGGTCAACAACATTCCCGCCGCCGACAGATGTCTGAAACTTCTTGTTGTTGCTAAGCTTATCATAAATAATGGTTGTAAAAGATATAATAATCAGCAATCCCAGCTCTTGGAGCTTGACTTTATTCCGTCCTTCCAAACAATTTTGTATCTGGATTCCTCATACCAAAAATAGGTGTGAGTAAAATAATGTTAGCTATTCTGTTTGCAAATAATAAAATGAATCCGTGAGATCTGCTGTTCATAGGTTGCCTAAAGCAAGAAATTTTTGGAACTGTACAGCTGTACAGCAGCATAGGGCGACCTATGCGCCGTACAGTATTCAAGTTGGTAACTTTATTTTCTAGACATGCTCAATATCTAGGCATCAACAACAATTATTCATCATTACATAGTGTAATGCATAAGGTTTGCTGGATATGCTAAGTCTGGTTAAGTCTGGTTAAGCCTGGCTAAGCCTATTATAAGTGCTAAGCCCAGACTTAGTGGCTAAGTCTCCATTAAGCCTGGCTAAGTACATATAAGCCTCTTAAGTCTGACCTGAGACAGTAAGTCCGGCTTAGACAGGCTTACACAGGCTTAGACTAAGTCCATTTTGGACTTATCCTGGTACACGTTTGGTAGGGTCAGCGATGCTACGCTCAGCATTCTTATGTTTCGTGTCATGCGGGATGTCTAATTTCGGGACAGGAATCGACAGTTTCATCACCTCTCCATCGTCGTCGAATCGACCTTGACGAGGTGGTGCAGCAGATGGACCCCTCTGCTCCTCGCGTCCAACGGGGCCTGCTTCGGCTGCTGTGACAGGAACAGTCGGATGGATAGGAGTCCGTGGGTCTAGTAGGGCAGGGGGATCTCGGACACTGTCAACGATATGCGTATATGGGCCCCTCCGAGATGTATCAGGAACGACGGACATGTCGGCACGACCATCCCCCACTACTAGTGTAGTAGTCGCACAATATATGTGTGCAGATACACGCCATTAACATCTCGAGAGGCCTTTGCAGCTCTCAACTACTACAAATGGTAGCGAGCGGAACCGTCAGATTCAAATCCTGAGGTCGCCGGTTCGATACCTTCGGACAGCGATGTCTCGAATCTGACGTGATCCAGGTTCCCAACGGAAATGTTGGAGAGTAGTTGATGGCTATAAAGTCTGATGTTAGAAAAACCCGTGAGAGCTAGGGCGCATGGAAGACAGCACATGTCGCGACGTGGGATTGAGTAAACCTTCCCATGGCCAGGGTAGGCGATGGTTAACATCGGTTGATGGGGCTTAAGTGCCCGAGACGTGCCCTCCAGAGGGGGGAGAGTGTAGTAGTCGCACAATATATGTGTGCAGATACACGCCATCAACATCTCGAGAGGCCTTTGCAGCTCTCAACTACTACAACTAGCCCCACATCACCGCTACCATATGCCATGGTAAATCGGCGACTGACCGGTCACAACCTCGTGCGATAAAGGCACTCTCACACAGGTATCGGTCGTGCGCAACTCAGATGGTTTTTAAGCCTACCGACGGATAGCGCTCCTTGCAGATACAGCAAGTGTCCGTCCAAGAAGTCTCACACTTCGCGTGTGTGCGCGACAAGCGCTCGCAACTGATCCAGACTCAAGTTCTAATCAGTCGATGCCGCAGCAAGCGAGACTTGATTCGATTCACCTGCGGACTCAGAAGCACGTACTTCGAACAGGCAAAATGAATGACAATGCGAGAGCAGCAAGGCAATTACAGACCAGAGGCGGCCGCGGCCATCACGGCTCGACCAAGCTCCTCCGCGAATGTATCCAAAGGGCTAGGATTGCCATCGCTGACTCCAGCCATGTAAGTAACCTACTTACGCAAAAGATCAGGGTGAGACAACAGGCCGTGAACGAACCTTACGTCTCGATACCAAATTTGTTGTATCCCTCCTGACATTCGCACATTGATTCTGCGGAGAACCAAGCTTAGTGCACCATGCTCGATTATATCAGAACATACCAATCGAGGCAGCGGAAGTCTTCGATGCAAGGAGTTACAACGTATAATCCAAGACAGGCGCAGATGATGTGATAGGCTATCAGTGCCTAGCCGAGGCAATCATCATCTAACCGATGCAAATCGGTGCTCGGGCTTATCCAAGAAATACGACCAGAGACGATATAAAAGGTGTCAGCTTAACCAAAGCACGGTTAGCTTAACTCAATGTCGATTAAAGTCAATGCTCGATTAATCTCTCCTAGGCCGGTAATGAACATAGCAGATATACTCGCAGCGGCAGCTCGCGGTACAAGAGATCTGCAAGTAGTAGGTGTACTACCGTGATCCCGCGTGCGAATATTGCTATATAAGCCGTTATAGCAATAATAAAATGTTCTTTACTTGCATAAAGGTGCCGACTACACCATTGCGCGTAGCGTTGCATTTGACGCGCCACATCACTCAAGCCATTGCCTCGCAACCTCGAGGTACACTCGCATTATCGTGCTCGGGCGTGCATGTATGCATAGTGCACGTGTTATCAACCGTGCACGTCCACTCCAAGTGCCCACGTACGACATGGATGACGTCAGTGTCGTACCGCTCCAAGTGCCCGTGTACGACATGGATGACGTCAGTGTCATACCGCTCCCAGCATCGACGTACGACAGGGATGACGTCAGTGTTGTACCGCTCCAGGAGTCCGCGTACGACATGGATGACGTGGGCGCTATAGCGATGGTGGGTGCAACCCTAGCAGAGCTTGGGCAAAGTGAAGCGTGATACAACAAACCGCTGGTTACCTCTTTTGAGTGCCTTTTGAGGTCTGGTATGGTGCTTTATGCAGCTTGTGCCGTACTGTGTACGAATACTGCATCCTTAGCAATTATACGTGTACAGTATTGGTGCAGGCAGGTGGGCAGGCGCCCTGCAAGACCTTCACTCGTCATGTACATGACTAATTATCATTTGTAACATGTATAACAAATTAAGATTCTTTGTCGAACGCATGCACGTGTTCAGAAACGTTGTCTGGCTTAATTACATACAAGGGAAGTGTTGGAATTGCACAGCTGAGTGAGCTGTTCTTGCGTGCATGATGCATGAGAGCATGCAAGAGGTCTTCCAAACAAAGAGTACAGCACAGCAGCCATCACTTGCAAACATATGTATTGCGCTGCTGGTACTGGATGTATCGCTGGTCGAATCCCTGGCCTAAGTAGAACCACTCCACCAAACATTGCACAGCGTCATGTTGTTACTTGTACCTACAAAGCCTTGGTATACTAATGCTCAGAATTAACGAAAGTTCAGTGACCCATTCGGCTCGAATGATGAACCTGTTAACTATATATTATATATATTATATATACATAATATTCAGATAATAGTTAATAGGTTCATCATTCGGATTCAGTTCATTATGTAGGTGGGTTTGATTAGCCCACCGACATAAACCCACCGGTGCGCTCTCGGGGCCAGCTCCCAGGCGGCCATCACCACTATCATCATCACCGGCACCAGCACCAAATCGGGGCCGGCAGCGGCAATCCAACCCAGTGTGAACGGGCGCCTTTTCCCCTTCTGCTCGCCCCGCCGCTGCCGCTGATAACTTTCAATGCCCCCCCCCCAAAACTAGAAACCTCGACAAGGCCCCCAAACACATACACTGCCATCATATATCGATACCCATCCATGTCAGCCAACCGCAGATCAGCACCGCCAGGCCCGTCACGTACCCCCCCAGCACCGCCCGCCGCCGGGAGGGGGGACACACGTCCACAACCTGCGCGCCGTGCGGTGTGGGCATGGGCACCGGGGGCGGGGAGGGGACGGCCGACACACGACGCAGCAAATCGGCATCTTGGATGGTGGCCTCGGAAGTGACGAACCAAATAGCGACAGTTATAAAGCTCGGCATTTGGCAGTACGATAAAACTAGTCCAGGTAGGGGCGGTGGTTATGGTTATGGTTGCGGTTGCGGTTAACAACGGCATGGTATCAATGTATCATGAAAAGGTATCATAAAAAACGTGCGTCAATGCAGTACAGTGCAGGCCCCCCCAGCCTGCGGGGCCGCCACACCTGGAGAGTTGCGGACCCTCGGGCCGGATGTCTGGCCCCCGGATCATGCAGGGAGGAAAAAGGGGGGCCCAGTACCCACCTTTAGGCCATCATCATCGGCTTCGGGTCCCCCCGCGGTCGGGGTTAGGCCGGGGCCCGCCCCCTGCACCAGGGGGCTCGCCGCGGAAGAACGTTCGCCTCCCGACCCACAGGCCTCTGTGGCTTTGGTGCTGCTGCCAACGTTGTTGGCATCCTTCCCCTCGCGCACAAGGCCACTGCTGCTGCTGCCGTAGCTATCACGGGGAAATTCGGGGAGCTTGTACTGCACTTCGTACTGCGGCCCCGCACCGAACGTCAAAATCAGTCCTGGTGCCGGTCGAGGGCAGAAGAGGGGGAAAGAAAGAGAGAAGGGACAAAAGAACACAAAAATGTCCGTTAATTCCGTTTTAAATGGTTTGATGAAGTGTCTCACCTCTGTACTACAACAGTAGCAGCAGTAGCAGTAGCAGTAGCAGTAGCGACAACAACTGGGCGCTAAGGACAACCCTGCCATGAGCGTGGAGGAATGCACTCTTATTGGGGCCGAACTTATGACTTACACATGACCTGACACCGTCTCCACCTCACCCAATATTCAACATAACCCTTCCCCCACCCTCAACAGGACACACACACACACACACACACACACACACTCTCTCTCTCTCTCTCTCTCTCTGATAGACGCGGCGTCCAGTACCCCACCCCACCCGTCCAGAACGCCGCAATGAGGCCGATCCACGAGGCGCTGCTGCTCGCATCCCCGAAGTCAAGAAGGCCCTGCGGAGAGACGGGGGGAGACGGGGGGAGCGGGCACGCACACACACACACACACACACACACACAAGTATATACAATATACAAACAAACACAATAACACACATAACTCCTCCGCCCCTGGCGAGCTTAGCGGCCACCCTGGCGTCAGGAGGGCGTAATGATGTAATGATGTGAGCTGCGAGCGGCCCCCCACATGAGCCATGTGCTGCGCAGCGCGCCATCGAGAGCCGGCAGACGCACGGCGGTAGGGTGGCGGCCGCACCACACACGCGCTGTGAGGAGCTGAAGGCGGCCTAGACAAGTGCTGGATCGCGCGTGCCCGTCCCGACCGCTGGCGTGTCTCTCGCGGCGTACCCACATCCCGACAAATACTGTCCTGTCCATTCCCCTTCCCCCCCCCACACACACAACCAAAATAACGCCTCGCCATGGCCTTAGCCATGTTAACCAACTTCCTCAACCGCCCAACCGCCCAACCGCCCCCGGCCCCCACCTGTCCCGCCACCACCAGCGCCACCAACACATTAAGCAGCCCCTTCGCTGTCGAACTCATCCGCACGTTGACCTTGAAGGACAGCAGCGGCAGCACCTCCACCTCCGTCTCCGTGTCCTCCAACGACTCCCGGCCGGGCGGGGGACCCTGAGCAGCGGGAAAGGGAGCGCGAGCGGGAAGGGGGAGCAGGGGAGGGGTGGGGGAGGCGAATTTACGAAACCGGGTGCTGGTACTGGGGGGGAGGGGGATTGGGGGCGGCAGGAGGAGAGGGGCCAAACCTCAAAGCTAAAACACACATGTATGTGTGTGTGTGCGTGTGCGTGTGTTGTCAGCAATGGGAAAGGACGCAAAGTACGGGTTGCCCGGCAGAGATAAACAGATCTTCCGTACACAACCACACAACCCTTTTCCTTCCTCGCATCGCGACCTTACACACACACACACACACACACACACACCGTTTGAACTGCTCTTTGATTCACATCCTCGTCCCCATCAACCCCCCTTCGCCCCTTCACCTACCGTGTCCATATCACTACCGCTGCTACTCCCGACTCCGTCAAGTATCTGTCTCCGCCGCCGCCGTACCGCCCGCCTCGCCGCCGCGATCCGCTCCTCCAGTCCCAGGTTCCGAGTGTAGTACGCCACCAGTGCGCCCACCATTCCCGCCGCCGCGTTCGCCGGGCCGTACGTGACGGGCAATTCACTGAGGGCGCTGTCCACCAGCCCGCCCCCGAGATTGGCCAGCCAGTAGACTGCCCAGAACAAGCTGTACCCTAGGAGCGCCTCCGCCTCCGCCCCCACCGTCAGCAGCGTCGCCAGCTGCAGGAACAGCTCCAGGGGGCCCTCACACACGAACCCGGCGGTGGCGAGGCGGGGAACTTGACCGGAGGCAACCGCCAGATGGTCGTTGACGAGACCGTCCACGAGAATAGAAGCGGCCAGGTCTCCCTGGAGCGAAGGACGGGAGGGAAAGGGGGATGAGATGGGCCGGGGTGGAGCCTGTCGTGTGGTGGGCTTAGGGTGGCACAGAGGTGCGCAAACGGGGATGCGAGAGTGAGACGCCGATGCGGAGGAGAGGGTGCAGAAGAAGAACTCCGCCCCCGGCCCCCCCCACACGACAGGACGTTTACACTCACGTCGGTAGCTTGCAGCCAGGCGGTCGCCAGATATACGACGATGAAGCAGTAGTAGATGACGTACACGTACAAGGGACGAACCTGCCGGGAGGGGTACGGAGGTCGCCGAGAGCAGCCAGGACGCGGAGGAGCTATTGCTACGTGCGTGATCGCGGGCGTGTGTTTGTGTGTGCATGTGTGCGTATGGGGGGGGGGAGCGGGAAGGGGAGGGTACATTATGGAATGTTCATGATGTGGGTTGTGTAAAGACCTCCGGCAGGACTCCTACGAAAGGCCTTCACGCAGGGAAGCACTGACCCGCATGGAACGGCTCTGACCCAGATCAGGGGTCCCGGTTTCTCTTCCACTCACCCTCTTAGCCGCGGCCTCAGGCACCTTCCTCTTGCGCCTGGGAGCATCGTAATTCCCTCCAGGATGCCATCCTGGACATGTGGTGGAATATGGAGTATCAGCCACTCACGATACGGCTGGACGGCCCGGCGTGTGCTAAAGACCCACGGTCCACATTAGTTGTGACTGAACGTCTTCTAATCATTAATAAATCGGATAGACCGTACTAGTTGAAATGATGTCTTAGAAAGCGACAAATTGAGTCTTGTATGCCAGATGCCAGACACGATGCGCCGTGCAGGACAGTGAGTACTTGACCCACCGACATCATCTTCGCTGTCTTTACTACCAAGGATACTCTCCAAAGATTTTATGGTGTTGTTTGAGGAGGTAGGCTCTTTTTGTGCCCACACGACCAGCCGGCTCGTCCATCGCGCGGAAGTGCACCGCGGAAGAGAGAAAGGTCGACTACGAAATAAAGGATTTGCTATCAAATAATCAGAAGTGAAATCAGCTAGGATTAGGTGCTTAGTCCGTGTCACGATTTTATGTGGTCTCTCAGCTATCGGTATTCGCCCGGACAAAAGCATGGGCCGGAAGTGTGCAGGTTCACAATATTTTTATATAATAAATTCTATCTCTTTGTGTCCTTAAAAAGCTACGGTCTCAACAGCTCAACCTATTGATCGTAGTGGTATCGGTAATCACGTCGCACTACCGTAACACGTAAGCCACAGTCGCCCGTTAGAAACCTCAAAGTAAGGGCCAACAGAACTCACCTTAACATTATATCCAATAATAATGTTGACATCACCAGTAATTTCCGCTGTGGCTCAGGCTGAGCGCAACTGGAGCTCGCCAAACGTGTCAACCCTGAT
Source organism: Volvox reticuliferus (assembly GCA_019650235.1). NCBI lineage: Eukaryota > Viridiplantae > Chlorophyta > Chlorophyceae > Chlamydomonadales > Volvocaceae > Volvox > Volvox reticuliferus. The sequence goes on from BNCP01000024.1 coordinate 67,051, forward strand.
CGCCGGATCGGATGGACACCTTGCCCGTCATCACTGCGGCCTGATTTCCTGACCAAACCTCAAACTCCACGCGCTTAGCAAAACATACATCCGTACTTGGCCTTACGTTTTGACATAACTTGTTGATCATCAACCGCTAACGACTGATCAGGACCTATGCGTCTGCGCTCCGCTCCGGACGTGGCCATCTGCGTATTTACTTTTGTCAATGCGTTATCGAACGTGAATGACTCGAGACTGTCATATCTGGTGAAGTATCCTAATCACAACTACTTACATAACGCACAATCGTGGTGGACACCACATTGGGCACCAAAGCAAGATGAGTCAAAGAGATGGTTCGTTCCGTTCTGTTACATCGCCGAAAGAGACTACACTCAAACACGAAGGGATATCGCGTTCCGCATGACGGATTAAGATAAGATTTTAACGGTATCACCCAGATCGAAGCATCAAGGGCAAAGAGGTCAGATGTCTTCTAAAGCCTACGAGTCCGCAGTAGTCCCAATAGCGACCACCCGCATGCGGCTACCCCTGAGCCGCGCCTGGCAGCGACCTTCGCTACCTATCTGGTCAAACTAATCTCGTACAGTTTCGTACAATTTCGGCAGCCTTCTACGTTACCACTTTCCTTCCAGTCGGCCAGCCGGACAGACATCCCTCCCAGACTTGCCGTACTTGACGGCTCGAAGGTCGCTCTTACGTCATGTAGCCAATAACGGAAATTACCCACCCACGGCTCGCCCCGTTTAGCCCCACCTAAGACGAGCTGTCAAGAGGATATCGTCCGAAATAGGTACAGAGCCATACTTATATAGCTCGATGACATGCGCGGACCAGCTCGGTTTCGGAGCTGCATTCGGCGGTTGGCGGCAACGACCGCTAACGGCATTCCGTCATGATCAGTTCACATAGACGTCCCTTAGGAAATTCGGCCGCCGCACGAAGTGAACCCACTCACCGGAAAAAGTGAGTGGGTTCAAAAAGAGTGCCCACAAACACACACGCACACGTACAGACACACGTACGGATGCACCCCTCGCAATCCCATCCCGTGTCTCCCCACTCTATGCATGACACACCTACCTGCTCTCATAATGTGGAGCACATGTACGGCTCAAACCCTAACACACCTAAACACACACACGCCCCTAAGCACATACACACACGCAAACACATACACACGGAAACCCTGATATCCGTCCGTCTAAGTTACTACTCCGCCATGCTCACCCAAGGGACACCTAAGATATATCCGTACCCGTTCCGTACACTGCGCGCGCGTCAGAAGACCTTCCTCTGCTGCCCCTCAACCGCTTCGGCTTGCCCACCAGAGGGGCGCAGGTGCCTAATCCCGGCCACCACTTGCACGCCTCTTAAGTCACTCCGCTTCTTAAGTACCCCGTCTCTGCCCTCCCCGCCACCGCCACCGCTTAGCATGTTCGCGACTCCATCGGCCTACCGCAACTCATCCTCTCCCCCTACACACACACACACACACACACACACACACAGACATCTCTCATGCTCACGCCGCCGCGGCCCTCTTGATTTCTCCGACCAGTGCCGCCTGAGCCTCCCGGGGGACGGGCGCGTGGTGCGAGTACTCCATTGTAAATTCGCCCTTGCCCTGGAGCGGGGGTCAAGGGAGGGAGGGAGCTCTGGGGCGGAGGAGGGGGGGTGCGTGCAATCGTACTGCGAATGCGGGCTGGGGGAGTTGAGGAGGGAGGGTTGCGGGAATTTCGTTCATTTCGTTCGGGTTTTCCCGGCCGTACAATTCTGGTACCGATATTCTGGTTTGGTTTTAGGGGGGTCTACCCTAAGCCCCCCATAATCCGTTAGTTATTATGGTTATTACCGTTTGTATTGCCGTATTACCTGGGTGGCTGACCTCAAGGCGGTTGAGTAACCGAACATGTTATTGAGGGGCACGTGGGCGGTGACCACCGTGTCGTCTCCAACAGCACCACTGTCCAGGATAAGGCCCTTGCGCCGGTTGATGTCACCCATGGTAGCACCTAAGAGGGAATGCCCGTATATATGTGTGTGTGTTGGGTTTGAAAAAAGTCAGGAGAGGAGGGGGAAAACGTGGGGAACACCGTGTAACGGGATTGGATTAAAAAGCGGAGCCAGCCCTTCAGAATGAATTCTCCCCCCTTTCGGAAGGGGTAAAAGTGGGCGGGGGAAGGGGGGGCCGGGGTGTATGCATCAGGGTTCTTAAAGATGGTTGCTGTTTGTTCCGGTGGGTTTCCCGGAGCCGTAAAATTCTTTTCCGGGAGGGTCCCGGAACTCTACCTTGCTAGGGCCTAAAACGCGGAAAGCTGCGCCGCACACGGGAAAAATGCCCCCGATGGAGCAGCCCCAACAATTTTCCGTTCTGCGTTTTCCTAAGAAGTCAAAGATTTCCGGGTGCCGTCCCGTCCCGTCCGGGGTGAAGAACGCTGGTATGCATATCATCATCCAGCAGCTAGTTACAATCCAACTGAATCAGTTGGGCCTTATTCACTCACCCTGGTACTCGGAGGGCACAGTGACATCTACCTTCATCACCGGCTCCAGTATGATGGGGGAGGCATTGGCATATGCTTGACGGAAAGCCTGAGCGGGTTTCGGAGCGGATCAGCCGTACGGAAGGGGGAGGGAGGCGTTAGCGGCTAAGTTGCAGACTGCATGTGACCCCATTCGGAATCCCCCCCCTTACCACCACCGCTGACCCGCACCACCTTATGCTGCGGCTCACTGGTTCCCCGTGTGTGTATGCCTCAGTGGCTCTCAGTCCCGGCCTCCCGCCCCTCCAGCGCCCTCTTGCAGCCGGTGGGCCAGGCACCCATCGCACCCAACCCAGCTCTACCCACTTGCACTGCAGCTATGCGGAAGGCCGTCTCGCTGGAGTCCACCGCGTGGGAGGCGCCGTCGGTCAGAACCACGCGGACTCCCTGACCGACAGAAGGGGGAGGAACGGACGAGGGGAAAACGGAGGAGGGGGTTAGCGAAAAACACACAAGCCTGGCGAGTCGGGAGTCGTTCGTGAAGCAGAATCGTGTAGAGGGCGGGTTCCCCCACTGCTCCCACACCCTCCAGCTTACCGTGCCTTATGCGGCCCCGTCCCCAAACCCTAGTCCACTTCAAAACACACACAGATCCCACGTCCCACGTCCCCGACGACGTCTCCCGTCTGCCCCCTCTCTCACATAGACGGGAGCTCCGATCAGCGACCCGCTGTTTGCGGCCTCGACAAAACCCTTCTCGATGGCGGAGTGGAACTCGGGCGGTACGGCAGTGCCCACCAGCTTATTTTCAAATACAAAGGTGACGGGGCTGTCCTCGGGGAGCGGTTCGATCCAGCCTGTGGAGATGTGTACGTGTGTGTGGGGGGGTGGGAAATGGAGGGGTGGGGGGGGGCGGGAAGAGGCAGGGGTAAAATCCCAACAATACACGCCACAGAGCAAACCCCATCGCACGCGGGTTGCAACCCGGCGCCGTGTCCCACTCGTGCCCTAGCTGCCATCCACTCACCCACCACCTTGCCGAACTGCCCGGCGCCGCCGCTTTGCCGCTTGTGAAGATAATTGAACTCCGCTCGGCCCGTGAGCGCCTCCCTGTAGTTGACCTTGGGCTTACCGACCTCGCATGTCACCTGAGGAGCGGGAAAAAGGGAGATGGAGGAGATGGGGTTTAGCCCCCGCGGCAGGCCGTACGGCACCATAATGTACCGCCCTGTCGTACCTTGTATTCCCGGCGAATTCGCTCTATATAAACCTCGAGGTGCAGCTCCCCCATCCCGCTGGCGATGATTTCCCCGGTGTTGCTGTTTGTGGCCACCTGCGGGGAGATCAGAGGGGTGAGAGGGGGCCCCGGGGAGAAGGGGTGAAAGATACCCGGTACTGCTGGGGGGGAGAGAGGGGGATGTGAGAAGGCAGACTGGGGAACGCCCCACCCTGGAGCATGCACCCTCCCTGGCCTGCGTGGTTGTCCGCCGAGCAGCAATGCCGCATTGACGCCCGAACAGACAGACAAAGCAACACTGTACAACTGGTGTGATAAGGCCCATATGTACCTGGACCTGGCGCAGTCCAAATCGATTACCCGAAGGGTGTGAGGGTCCCGGGCAGCAAGCTCGCACGAGGGCGGAGCGGGACTCGACCCGCGGGAGGAGGGAGATGGGGAACGGAATGTGCCGCAGCACGAGCTTTCAGTACCCTAAAAACCCTTTTCCCCTTCCCCCCGCAAACACACAGCTCCCCCTTTTCCCCTCTTTCCCCGCCCCCCCCCCCGCAAATACACACACGCACTAACCCGAAAGGTTGGATCCTCTTTTTGGAACCTCTGCAGCGCCTTCATGAAGGTCGGGAACTGCTCGGCGCTGGTGGGAGTGAGGGCCAGACTCATCACGGGGTCAGGAACCTGCAACGGGGCAGCACAGTGTCGTACACTGTGTGATTGAACGTACACGATGCAGTACGGTACGAAAAAGGCTATCCCCTTCCAGCATTTCTCATGTCCGCACCCACCCGTATGGACGTCATGGCTAGCTTCACGCCGTCTGTGAGGGTGTCCCCGCTCGAGCAGTCCATTCCAAACACAGCCACGATGTCGCCGGCGCCCGCGTGCGTGATGTCCTCCATCTCGTTGGAGTGCATGCGGACGAGTCGGGGGACACGGACCTGCGCAGGGGGAGAGGGGGGGAAGAAGGTAAGGAAGGCGGGGAGACGCTAACCACTACGGATAGAGGTACGGATAGACGTACGGAACCAGACCTCTTTAACAGCTAGGCAGTCGTGTACGTGAGGACGGTGTCGACACTAACACACGGAGAAGGTCACTGAGGGGTGACGGGCGGGGAAAGGGAGGGGGGTAGGCAGGCTGACCACCGGGCAGCCGCGCCTATGGGTCCCCTTGTGTATGGGCGGGCGGGTTGCGCTCACCCCAATCGAATTATCAGCATGCCCAACCGTCCCCACCCCTCCCCACAAGCCGCCCGCTCAGTCAACGGTTACCTTCTTGTTGGTGCTCATGTTGGTGACGGAGTCGCCCTTGCGCAGTGTACCGCTGTATATCCGTACGTACGTCAGCTGGCCGTACTTGCCCTCCTCAAGCTTGAACGCAAGGCCCACGAAGGGACCGGACGGGGAGCACGGTAACTTCAACCGCTGTTCGTCCGCAGACAAGTCCAGAGCCTGAGCTGGCAGGGATGGCAGTTGGAGGTTGGTGGGTTGGACGTTGGTGGTTTTGAAATCGGCAGTGCGGAAGCCACAGGGGTCATAACATACAACGAACACAAGCCCGCCCTCCCCTCCCGTCTCACCCACCTCGTTCACCACCTCCGTGGGGCAGGGCAGGTAGTCCAATACTCCATCCAGAAGCGGCTGCACGCCTGAGGGGGGGGAAGGAGAAGAGGGGAGGAGGGGAGGAGAGAGGAAGGGGGGGCAGGGGAGGAGAAGAAGGCAATGAAAACACACACATTGGAGGAGGAGGAGGAGGAGGAGGAGGGTAGTCCGGACTCCGTACGGCCGGGTCTCCCCACTTCGTGCCCCCACCCGCGGCAGCCCATCCGCACCCCCGCCACCCCCCACCCCACCCCTCTCGTCCTGCCCCACCACCACGCACCTTTGTTCTTGAAGGCGCTGCCCATGAACACGGGCTGGAACCGGAGCTCCAGGGTGGCTCGGCGAATGGCCGCTCGCAGCTCCTCCGCCCCCACGGGCTCCTCCGCCAAGAACTTCTCCGCGAGCGCATCATCGACCTGCGGGTGAGAACACGAGAGCAAGGTGTCGATGTGGAGGCGTGTGTGTGGGGGGAGGTTTAGGGGGTTTGGCGGTTGTGGTCGTACAAGGCCACCCGGCCACCAAGTAGGAGAAGGGTGATCATATGTGTGCATGTATTACATAATGCACAGGAATGGAATGAGCGCGAGCAGATGTGGAAAACGGTTTAGAGAGAGTGTGTGTGTGTGTGTATGTATGTGCGACCACCTGCGGGATTAGGCGCAGTCGGCGCTGAAGGGCCAGCGGTGCACCGGGGCGGAGGACGAGAGCGCGGATGAGGTTTGGTACGGAAAGGGAGACGTGCTCCTGTCTGTCTGTCTGTCTGTCTGCGAGTGTGTGTGTTTTCGGAGTGGCCCATTTGGATTTCGAAACATCCAACACCCCTTCCCCCGCACACACCAACAAATGGAAACTAAAAGTGCAGGACAATCACTGCTTCCGAGATTAACCGACTGACGGTTGAAGAGCGGTGAAACCCCCCTCTTCCCCCGCAATAATGCACTAATGCACACCTCGCTGACTTTCTCCAGCAGCTCCAACCGCCTCGCCTCCATTTCCTCAATCAACCGCTCGGGAACCGGGCCCTCAATCACCTGTACGACAACATGAACACAAGCGGGGCGGGAGGGGGTGGGAAACGACGCCAATAAATGTTTGCGCACAGAACACCGTTCCACAGCCAGGACTGGTGGTGGTGGTGGTGGTGGTGTGTGTGTGTGTGTATGTGTATGTATGTGTACGCGTTTGTGTGTGGTCCCGGGAGAGAGGCCGTCCAAATGAGTCCAAAACACCCTAAACCCCTACCTCCGCCCGTCAATGGACTTCCAACCCCCAATCATTCATGATGTTTTGGTTTTCTGTTAGTTTCTGTTAGTAGTTTGTCAGCTCTCGTTCATTCGTCTTCCCCTCTCCTCGCCAGCCCGTCCTTCCCCTGAGCCCCTATCCCCCTCCTCCTCCCGTCCCTGGAGCCCCGAGCCCACCTTATCCCCTTTTGGCCCCTCGAAGTAGAAGGCCTTCCGCGCCACTAGATCCACCACCCCCAGGTGCTGGTCCTCCAGCCCGATGGGAATCTGAACAGAAGGGGGAGATACGGGGGAGAGAAGGGGGAGATGGGGTTGGGGGGAAGAGAGGGAAAACACCCAAGATGGGGATCGGGTCGCTACTCGCCATACTGGCACAGCGGGTGGTCATCCTGGATCCTGGATAGCGGCTCCATGCGAATCACGGCGGAAGAAGGGCCAACAAATTTCCGATACGAAAAAACGAAGAGCCAAATTACATCCATGTACGGCAAGGAGAATTAAATCCTTCCGTACAGCACAAATTGTAAATATCCTCCCAGTACCACAACGGTCCTGGGCAAATGAAAGGTGGACGAACTAAACACTTAACCAACCTGTACGGCCGCCACATTGAGTTTGAGTTTGTCTCGAGCCATGTCGATGCAGCGCCAGGGGTTCGCTCCCGCCCGGTCCAACTTGTTCACAAACACAAGGCGAGGTACGCTGTACCTGTACGGCAGGTGGGGATGGAGGCGAAGGCGGGACGAGTTAAGGCTGCGGAGGGCGGAGTGTCAGGGGAAGTAATGACCGGAGCGAGCTGGGGTAAAAACACACAGGTATACACACACACACACACATACATGCAGGCACGGAAGAAGACTTTGGGACCAAACACAGTCCCCGACATTGATTCGTTCGGGGTCGCTAAACACCGTGCCTCAACATGCATTGGTGGGTGGACCCGGTCCCAGCCTGCCTTCAAAACCCCCTCATGCCTTTGTCGTACAAGTTATAGCCCTGTCCTCACCTCTCATCCCCCCCAAATCCCCCCACACACCCCACCGCTTCATTTGTCGGTCCACCGTGATCGACTGGCTCTGCACCCCACCCACTGAGCACAGCACCAGAATCGCCCCGTCCAACACGCGGAGAGATCGCTCCACCTCAATGGTGAAGTCCACGTGGCCGGGGGTGTCGATGATGTTGATCTGGGCCCCGAGGTCGGGGGGCAGGGGACGTGAATGTGCACCATTAGGGGGGAAGGACGAACATAGAAACGCTGGTGGCAGTTGCCGACGAACGGGAAATTAGAGGGAGAGGAGGGTTGGAGAAAAGCTCCGAAACCGGATTTCAAGCCGTTAGGAAGATGTCGTGAATGGGGAGCGCGACTGAAACCGGCTTCCATGTGGGCGTCCGCGGGCGGACGGATGGCGCGAACAGCGTCGTACAGATGGTGAGGAAGGCCCACGAGGATTCTCCAGATTGGCGCACAACGGTTCCGGTGGTTCCGATAACGAACCACAACCGACACATTTCAGATCCACGTGCCTGGTTAAGCCCCGGTGCGCGACGCCCCTTGCAGATTATCCCGAGCTTGAGGAGTCTTTCCAGGCCTTCTGAAAGACTTTCCTCTTCCCCCTCCCTGGATCCCGCGTAGCACTTTCTCCCCACCTGTTTATCCTTCCAGGCGCAATACGTAGCTGCTGATTGAATGGTGATGCCCTTCTCGCGTTCAAGGTCCATGCTGTCCATCTTGGCACCGACGCCATCCTTCCCCCTCACCTTGATATCGAATCAGCAGTCCTTGTCAGCGTGTTAGGCTATTCATTAGCCCTCGATGTAATGGAAATGGCAAACTCCCACCTCGTGAATTTCCCTGATGCGTCCCGTGTAATAGAGGATGCGCTCCGTCAACGTCGTTTTACCGGAATCGATATGCGCTGAAATGCCAATATTGCGAATAAAGGAAAGCGCCTGTTGCTCCTGCTCTGTGACCGGCGAGAGCGCCGTCGATAGGCATCTTGCCAGCCAGCCATCAAGCTGACCGTGGGGCCCAAAGCCTGTAATCCTTAATTGAGCAAGTGATCCATGTCTATTTGATGTATCGAGGAAAGGATGAAGGGCTTTTCCAAGACCCGCAGTAAGGATGCGGGCGACGGAGCGACTCATGAGCCCGAAAACGCGGCGATATGCCGCGTGAGAACTTGGCTACCAAATAATTAATTCGATCTAAATGCTGGGTAATTTTATGAAAAGTATTAAACCTGGTAAGTATGATAAATAACGAATTATACACGGATCATAGCTCTGCAATTTCGACGGTACAATACTCAGCGTAGATTTTGTAAAACAAATTTCTATAAGAAATTTGTCAACGAATCCTGCTAACCTATGACAGGGCTCTGTAGTCTCTCGTTGGGTACTCACCGTTGCGGGGCGCGATACGGCACGTTGCGATGTGCACCAAATGTGCTCGCTTCAGCTGTATGCCACAGGCCAAAAGTTGTGAACAGATCATCATGACCTCCGTCTGTCTCGCTGGGTTAACGCATTCATTGCGAGGCCCCGAGCCCGTTATGACAACTAACGGTAATGCCGGATGCCGGACAAAGTGGGCAAAAGGCTATGATGGTGAAGATAGTTTTACCCAGCAGAAGCCCATATTCTCTGTCATTCTAGTACGCATGGGCGTTCGGCTTTCGGCGGCTCCTGCATTTACGTAACATACACGCGACACAGCTCCCTCCTGGCCTTCTCCAATAACTTCATACTGCACGATTGCATTCAGCCAAGAGAAACGGGTGAAAAACGACGTCGCTTCTGTGCATTGTCCCATCAGGTGGTCGATAAACTGCCTGATCCTCCTTCCTCCATGCATTTCAGAGTCCCAAGCGGGTCTCGTGCAATCTCAGGCAACCTCCGGCCCGAATGGTTTGGATGGTAAAGGAAATAAGTGGGGCCCTTCTTCGGGGGACTTTCATCAACACCATGGTGCGATCCGACCAGCTGTGAGAGCTCTGTGGCTCAAAGTTTGAGCAGTCAGATTACAAGCCGTTGAGTGAGCCATCGGCGATTTAACAATGAACAGACGCTGTTCCTGTCATGGCTATTGTACTGGAAACAGAGCTGGCGGACCAAGCTTAGTGTGTTTGATCGGTTTGGTTTACACATTTACGGTCAATCTACGGCGTAAAAGAGTTTGTGGCGTATGGATTACCAAGCTTGCCAAAAGTGCTTGTCAGCGACTAGGAATTGAATCAACGTATAGAATCATGACGTACGCCTGTGCTGGCCTGTGACAAGTAAAAGAAGTGAAGATGTCTTGTTCGTTATTTTGCACAACCGCCAATCGTTGTATCGACAAATTACAATTACATTATGAAGCATAACGCATGAATTGCAAACAGTTAAAAAGTCAAGTAAAATAGGATTGTCATTCTTTTATTGTTCAGTATGTCTTCTTTCCATTTTGTGGACTAATTTTACGATTGAAGCGCAAGAGTTGGATTTTCAACCATGCATCCTTATGTATAAGTCCTGCCGCATGGGACCTGCGGGCAATTAGACCTCGGCCCCCAACCAATATCGCCGAAAGAAGTTAGTTTTCCCGAGGATGTTGTAAGTACGGCGCCCCTTACGCCGTTACTTTATCAAGAAGCTTGGATAGCTTAGATTATACTAAATCAAAAACTATACTGTCCAAAATCCTACTCTTCGACAGGCCTGCTGGCCTGCTGGCATAGAGGAAACGTTCGCGGTTCTGGAATGTCATTACAGCCTGCCCATGCAATTACTCTTTTGCATGTTTCGTAACTTGAAACAACATTAACATGGCGTCATACATATTGCTTGAGGGTCACTCCTGATTTTAAAAATCATTCCTGGAATCCACAGTTTTCCGTGAAATAGAGTGCCTTCTGACTATTTGGGTTATCAGTCCATGGCAGGATTGCTAAGTAGGAGCCACCGCGGCGGCACGACTGTCAGTTTGTACTGGCTGGCGTACGTAATTGGCAGCATTCTGGTGCTGGCGGTTCTGATATTGGACCCGTACTTTAATAAACCTTCTGGATGGATTCCTTTAGAGCTTTTTACGAAAAATCCAGTGCGACATGGCTTTGACCCCTGCTCCTGGGATTATGAGGGCTCGTGGAAAATTGGCAGCTTTTCTGGCCCCAGCCCGGCAGCTCTTAACATTTCGGAGACCCCCCTTATAACATGCGCGGATGTAACATCGACAAGTGTCAGTTTTGTCAGAACACCATTTCTGCATATGCCAGGGAGTAAGCAGGACGCCCCAGACGGATGGGTAGTTAGAAGAGGTTGTGTTGCTGGCAGGCGCCTCACGCCAACGCTCCAAAAGCATACGCGTCAATGCAACAAAATTTTCATGTACATTAAACCTAATGTTGCTTATCAACTCGCCGACCGACCAGCTCTTATTTTGTTCCTTCACCGAGCAGGAACCTTCCCGCACGATTCCTCCGGATATTTCTCTTCAACGCCTTTCCTTTTTCCCCTCCTGACAATGCCTGCTTTTCATGCAGATGGAGAGCAGGTGGACCCTTCGAAATGGACCGTTTTCTACGAGATGCGGAACCTACAGACCTTCAACAGCGAAATCGGCGTCTCCGAATCCCGCGATGGCGGTGCCACCTGGCAACATGTCGGCATCGCGCTGGCGGACCCCCGCCTGTCTCTCTCCTCGCCGTTCGTTGTGTACGATGCCCCGACAAAACGTTACGTTATGTTGCCCGACTCGTCAATGCACGGCAGTGGCAGGGGTGGCGGCGTCTTTCGTGCGTTCGTGACCACTGCTCAGGAGTTCCCTTTGGGCTGGAAGCTTCTGGAACCATCACCGGGCTCAGATCCGTCTCGCGCGCGTCGCACCATGGCAGGGGCAGCCGCCGCCCGCGGTCGTGGCGGGCAGACAGCACCCGTGACCACCGCCTGGCGGCGTTTGGAGGCTGACCCAGATCGCATGACCCATGGGTCCTCCGGTGCCGACGGCAACTGGGGGCCCCCGGACCACAGTGTCCGGCTCATCGGTACGACAGCCGTATTCAGCGACGGGCGCTGGTGGATCTTTACCTCACTCATACGGCCGTCTATGTTACCGTGGCGTCCCCCCCGCATCATCCCCTTCATATACACGGCAGAGGGTAGCTTGATCGCGAGCTGGTTGCCGCATCCCGCCGCTGTTCGGCAGCCGACTGCAGGCGGCTGGATGAGCGCCGCCGGTGCTGCCGCGGCCGCCGCAGTGGGCAGCATGGAGGGGCCCCTTATCTCCGCCGGCCGGCCGTTCGTCTGGCAGGACATTATTCACCGCTGGGTTCACGGCTGTAAAAGTCATTGCAGCGATGAACTCACTTTGCTCCGAGCAACAGTCGCGAACACCACTCATTTCCAGGAAGAGTTGGCGGCAACCTACGTACCTGGAGGGGACCGGTCCTGGCACTCGCGACGTGTCGGCCACGCGGACGTGCAGCCCCCGCCCGGACCCGTGGGTCAGTGGTGGGGTCTGTTGTCGGGGGATCGGTACGCCGACGGAATGCACCATTTCGTCGTACACGAACTCTGGTTTGTGGAGCTGAAGGCTTCGCTTCGAGATCTGGCGGCGGTGCAATTGGCGGTGGTCCTGCTGGCGGTGGCGTTACATGCCGCCAGCACTGGGCAGCGGTCGGAACGCAGCGTCGGCAGCAGAGGACGGCACGCGGCGGGAGCCTCTGGCGGCGACGGCGACAGCGAGGACGACGACGCCGCTGCTGGTTGCGGCTGCAGCCATCACGACGGCACTTTACGGCTCTGGGTGATGCAGCTCCTCGCCCGTTATCCTGCGGCCTTGTCTTCGGTGATAGGGGGGGCGGAGGTGGCGGTCCGGTGGACCCACGCAGGCGTCACGAGGGCGGGGGCGGTGTGGGAGGTGCTCGAGACCGGCGTACGCCGCGTCGCAGCCCAGCCAAGTGTGCAGCTCCTGGTACACGCAGTGGGTGCGTGCGCGATGGCCCTGGTCGTGGCGGTGACAGTGATGTTGGCGCTGCCGTCGGCGGTGCCGTGCCCCCGCTGGATGGTAATTGTACGGCCATTCACATCACCGCCGCATTACGTGCCGCAACAGCCGTTTGTGGACCCCGCGGGGCCCTTCGACGTGTCGAATTTGACCATCGTCAGCGGTTGTACGATGTCATTTATGGATCGGTTGGAGAATCTGGTTGGATCGTTGCAGGTAGGAGGGCCGGGCGCGGGTGCGTGGGTGGGGCAGGAGGTGGGGCAGCAAGAATGGGTTGGGGCAGAGAATGGCCGTTGACGGCCTATGAAGGTCGTCTGACGGCGCTCAGGCGCGAGGCGTATTTCTCTGTCTTCTATTCTATTTTGATGTTTTCGCTGACTTGAGGTCTCAGGTTCGACGACTCGCCAAGGGGAGAGAAAGAAAGAAAGAAAGGAACTGCCTGAAGGTGGCTGCGTGAGGAGCGGATGGGGAGGGAGGTCGGAAGAGAGGTTGGTGATGGAGGCGGGTTAAGAGCGGACTGACCGCAAAGGGCTCATCGGTACCCTTGGGGCTTTCCTTTGGGACCCAGAGCTGAAACCCAGTCACCCCCTCATGAGTCATTGGCCGGCAAGGACACCGTTGCCGCTGCTGCTGCTGCTGCTGTCCCGCCAATGCTGCCGATGCAGTACTGGGAGCCTCGTACGCCCATCGTGTTGTACGACCTGGGTTTCACCAGCAAGCAGTTGGCACAGATCCGCTGTTGGCGGGGGGTGCAGGTGGTTAGGTTCCCGTACGAGGAGTACCCGGCCCACGTGCGGGAGACCAACAACTACGCCTTCAAGCCGCTGGTCTTTGAACACGCGTTGGAGAGGTACCCCGTGATGCTATGGATCGATTGCGGTCTGGAGGTGAGGAAGAGGTAGGGAGGGAGGGAAGGGGAGAGGGGGAAGGGGGGAGGAGGGAGAGTGGGAGGGAGGGGGCCTCGGCGGCGGGGATAGCGCCGAGCCGAACGGGTGTCCGATGCAGGGAGCTGCGTGCGGGAGGAGGGGAGAGAAGGGCCCCACATACTCCTGCCGCCGGACATCCCGCTACCTCCGCTGGTACAGCTTCTCGACCCGTACCCGACACCCCTCCCTCCTTCCCTTCCCCTGGCCTGCAGGTTCGCGACTCCCTGGAGCCTATGCGGGAGGTGTTAGCGCGGGACGGCTATGTGGGCGCCCAACAGAGCGGAGCCCCCGCCGACTACTCGTACACGGAGATGTACGCAGTGCCGTTCTTCAAGCTGTCGGAACAGGAGTACGACAGAATCAAGAATCTGCCCTTCTGCGCGGGAGGACTGCAAGGTGCGTGACCACGAGCGCGCACTCATATGTGTGTGTCTGCGTGTGTGTGTGTGTGTGTGCCAGGCGGTGAGGGTAGTGAAGGTGGTGCTCCAGGGGGGGGGCAACCCGCAGCGGCTAAACGGTTTCATCTGTGAGTCATGGAGTTCAGGCTTTGAGCTTTTCAAAACACACTTCCCCCGCCCCCCTTCCCACCCCCACGTGTCCCAGATCTTCGCCGTACCATTTCAGGAAACAAAGTGCACGAATAAAACTGCACAAGACACCAAAATGATATTTGTGACGTTCGTAAAAAGAGAAACCCTCCCGCCCTCGTCTTATCATTATGACGTGAGTGGTATTCGCCCCTTCCCCACCTGAGTGCCGCTACGACAGGTTATGTTCGCGGTGCGGCTTCGGAGCGGCTCATCCTGGGCCCTGCGGCTGCCTGCGCTAGGGACGTCAACTGCACCAGCCCTCCCGGCCACTCCCGCTCCAACTACATGTACGACCAAACGTCCTTCACTCTCCACATCCGCCTGAACAACTACTCGTCATGCATGCCCCGAGAGACGTTCTGCACCTCCGCCGTCAAGAAGCTCTCCTGGGACCCCACCTCCTCATCGGCGCCCATTGTGCTGGCATCAAGGTATTCTGTGTGTGTGTGTGTGTGTTTATCTGGGGGGATGGGGAGGTGTCACGAGGGGATATCAATGCGGGACCGGAGTCCCGGCCAGGAAGGCAGAGGGTAGGCCCAACACGCTAGTGCCCTCCAGCAATGAAATCCCGCTCCGGACCCACCGCCATCTCCGGCGGAACTTTACCTTATCTGTACCCCGTATCCCCTCTCCTCGTGCAGACGCCACCGGTGGCCCAAGCCCTACCAGAACCGAGTAGCCTCTCAGCCCGCTGACTGCTCCCCCGACCCCTCCACCAACCCCTGGAGGTCCGTCAGCTCGGAACACCCGGAGACGGTCACCAAGTCCAGCTCTCTGCTGTTCAAAATCAGCTTCGTGTACGGACAGGTAGGAGGTGAAAAAGGCTTCTGGGTGGGGAAATGGTCCATGACATTCTAGCCCGGGTTCCGTTCGTCCGTTATAACTGGCCGTACGTGCGTGTGCGTGTATCCGCAGCGTCCCAACATGCCCCCATCAGTACCAGGCTTTGTGTATTGGCCTTCCCCCCTCCCAACCCTCCCCCACACCCGTCCCTCCCCTCACCCCGGGGCCCCCTTCCCCTCTCCTCCTACAAACCGCAGGCGGCGGGTGACTTCATCATCCAGGCCAGCTGTTGTTTGGGTTTCCACTTGATGGCTCAGGGCGTCCTGGTGGCGGCGGTGAGAGACGGCGCGGCTGTCCCGGCGGAGGCACGCCGCGTGGTCGGGAAACCCCTAGCCATGCCTTGAGCGATCTGGCTGGTCTGTGTGTTTGTGTGTGTCTGTCTGTCTCAACCCCAGACAGATAACCACACGCACCAACCCTATGAGCTACCCTCCCTCGTGAGGGTGCCGTGTTCGGTTTTGGAGGGTGATTTTGACTCCCGCTCGATCCTTTTGGCAGCCTTTCCTCTGACCGCCCGTCACACCCCTCCTCGAAGACACCCTTCCTCTTCCCATCAATCGTTCCGTCGCAGCTTCTGGCGTATTGCTTGCAGCTGCTTTAGATGTTTGTCGTACATCCCTCGTTCCCCAAGGAACGGTGCTCTCACCCCTAGCCCTCTGCTTGCCCCCTGTCCCCCTGCCCCCAGCTGCTGGTGGGGGAGCTCCGTCGCCGCCTCTCCGCGTCCCGGGGCTGTCCGGGCGGTCTGTCCATCTCGTTATCCTCGAATGCCTCTGGAGGTGGAGGGGGTGGTGGTAGCGGTGGTGGGGCCTCTCAGGGCGCTGCCATCTGGCTGTGGGGTTGGTGGGGGTATCGACCTCCCCAGCTGCTAGCGGGGCTCGTGCTGCTATTGCTGCTTATGATAGCTTCGATGGCCACATCGTGTAGAGCCACGTGATAAGGGGAGGATGCAAGCGGGTGTGCCGTCTGCTGCGCCATCCTGGTTATATATATACATATACATACATACCCAGGCAAAACACCTCCGAATTCCAATAGAAAGCCATTGTTTCAGCACCAATCATCATGTTAACAACACGATCTTTCATTGCTCTGATTAAATTCCGGATCGAAAGAATGGAGATCATGTGACGTCGTCATGGATATCTCACGGTTTATGTGAGTATGTGTGTGTGTGTGTGTGTGAGAGAGAGAAAGAGAGAGAGGAGGGGGGAGAATGAGAAGGACATGACAGTCAGACATAGAAAAGAGAGAGATCTCAGAATTCGGATGTTCTTAGGGATGATCAGGTAAATAAACGAGCGAATTGTGAACAGGTGTTATAACGAGCAGTACGGCATGTACGGAGGGGAGGAGTACAGGCAAATAAAGGTGCCGACTCGACAATTTCTGTAGGTTCATGGTTTTTGTTCGGAGTGCGGATATGATGTTAGGCGGATATTTTGTTACAAGAATTAGAAGTATATATTACGTTTCTTCGTACGGTAGCGATGCTATGGTTTCGGAGCATGCAGTGCTACATTGTCAGACGCCATAAGGCCCCAAGTCCAGGGAAGGATACTGAATCATGACATGGAGTAGAATCAATTACCAGGACAAACTCACACTATTAGGTCACACAAACACATCGGCGTCTCGCGCAGATGCAAGTATCGGGAACGATCGGGAGGAGGCACTCTCCCGCTTCGGCACCCCTCTGGATCTCCGCTCCGATCTCACACCCGCAAACCGGTTGCGGGCCCACATGTCTGCACGGACGACGGTTCGCAGGGCGAGATGAAGCGGGGCAACGGGAGAAGGGCGGCGCCCCTGGGACAGACGGCGGCTGCAGCTCCACTGCGGGATTTGCAGCCGGGCACTGGGGTGGGGCCTACGAGCACCGGGCACTGGGGTGGGGCCTACGAGCACCGGGCACTTCGGATGAAAGCAGCCCCAGGCGTTACGTGGAGGGTACGTGTCGCACCCAATTATCATATTTGAGGTCATATTTGACCAACAGAAGGGGAAAAGGTAAGGGCCGGAAGGACGCAGGGGAGGGGGAGCATCAAAACACCAGCAGCATCACAACCCTTTTTCCCCGTGCCCCATCCGAGCTGATCCCGCCGCACCCGACACACACACACACACACACACACACACACACACGCAATTCAATCTGGTATTGCGAGTACTGGGTGCACACAAGCCATCATCACGCCAGTGACATCCGCCAACGGCAATGCGGAACGCCTCAGACGAGCTGTCGGCTGCATCTCACAGGGGGAGAGGGAGGGGGGTGGAGAGCACCTCTATGCATGGGCAGCACATCCAGCTTCACCGCAATCGCCTGCGAAATGACTCCCCCCGCACACGTACCATGATAAATACGGGGAGCAGTCAAATATGTGTTATATATTAGTGAATGGGACTCGGAAACAACCGGGCCCTATCCTAAGAGCCGCCCGCCCCCGGTTACCAAGGTTCACCCACACTTTCGGCTTTGGTTCCTCATCGGGCGCACCACCACGACCACCACCACACCACAACCACCACCTTGCGACCACACCTCATCCCCATCACGCTTCCACCGAATAGCGCGTGTCACCAACGCCGACCTTGATCCACATCGCCACCGCCGCGGTGCCCCACTGCCTCCTGGTGAGCTTTTCTTAAAATGAGAATCGACTGAGGTCCACCGCCGCAACGCGCTGTTGTCCTTTCAGTGCCACCACACTGCGAACCCCCCCCCGCACACACACACACACATACACCGGCCCCTCACCTCCGCTACGGCCTCGCGACCACCACCACCACTACGACCGACTTCCCCTGCAGGTCATCCCTTCCCCCTTCAACGACCTCACACACACCAACCCAGACAAACAACTCCCACCCACTCAACTCCAGGGTGGGGCTTCACAGGGTGGGGCCGTAGATCCTAGAGGCGCACGGGGCCACCCACACCCACCACCCTCACCGCCCCCGGGCCCCGCTCGGTCTCCCGCAGTGCCTCCCTTGCGGCCTCTTGCGCGCGCTGATCCGACAACCACTCCGATATGAACCTGCAGTAGCAGCAGCAGGAGGAGGCAGTCGGGGGTGGATCACCAGTCCAGGGAGGGCACCGATGCACCTGGCATGTGAGATGCACACGATGACACCGATAACGGTATCAACGAACCGCTACATAATGCACACGACGCAAAGACGAAAGAGATTTTTATAAAACAGGAGCGAATTACGAATTGAACTTTTATAATAAACATTAAAATAATAATAATATTTATTTGGGGTTTGGGGTTTGTTTCGGGTTAAACCAGGCGGTGCTGTTTCGGTTGGGGTTGCGGGTTGAGGAGGACGCACCGGGACATGTACGGATGCTCCAGGGACGCGTCCCCGAAGGCGTCGAAGTACTGCGTGCCGTTGAAGCAGTACCCCTCAGGCAGGGGGTCCCACAGGTGCGCCGCGCGGATAGCCGCACGCTGAGCGGCAGTCAGCTGCGCCGCCGTCGTCACGGCACCTGCCGCCGCCGCCGCCGCCGCCGCCGCCGTAGGTGTGTCGGTCCCAGCACTACTGCCGCTGGTGCCACATCGCTCCAGGAGGGCCTGTAGGCGTTTGGGCTCCATAATTGGCCCACTGCCAACGAACAGCAAGTCACCGCCGGGCAGCTGGCCGTCGGCCGGGAGTGCGGGCGCGCCTGCGTGTCATCACATGTACGGCAGGGAGGCAGCGTGTAATGGTGGGACGGTGATTCGGGATGAAAAGAAAACTATTAAGACGGCGGTTAGTAGCCCGGGGGAGTGGAATGCCGGAGAATTCAAACGCAAATATTGCACCCATAAAAACCGCAGCAACTACCTTCCTAACCAACCTGCCGTACCCGATCCAGCCTGCCAAACCCTCAGCACGTACCCATCACCACGGGGACATCACCCCTCAGCGGCCACTCCTTCACCCGCGGTGCCACTTGCCGACTCCCCTGGAGCTCAGAGAGCCCGGCGCCTTGACTGAGTCGTACACAACCGCTCACACACACCAGGCTGCTGCTGCTGCTGCTGCTGCTGCTGCTGGGGCCTCTGCTGCTGACGGGGCCCCTGCTTCTCCAGGAGGCCCTGAGTCTACGTCCCCGAGGGGCAGTCGCGGTGCCTTACTTGGGTCCTGAGGGATACCGAGGTCGGCCAGTGCGTCCCTGTACGACACCGGCAGTGGCAGTAGCAGCAGCAGGATGACAGTACCAGTGTCAGGATCATCGGCAGCACTGGCAGTAGCAGTAGCAGTAGCAGTAGCAGTAGCAACGGTAAGACGTAGTTGGTTGGCCGGGACATTGGGGAGCGCACGAGCGGCGGAGTCGCGGCGGGCAGCAACCTGAACGGTCACGGAGCCCCATGCGCGGTGCCGAAGCCTCCTGCGTCCCCCCCCCCCTGATCTGGCTGCCTGCTCACATTCGCTACTCCTCGAGCCACCCCTTCCTCCCCAACTTAGCCATAATGGTAATAATATGCACACACACACATACACACAAACATACACACACACACATACACACACACACACACACACCTGAGCCGGTTCACATCCAAGGCGCCCTCGAACACAACCCGCGAAGCTCGCAACGGCCCAAGAAGGCCGCCGCCTGCAGCACTGCCGCCGTGGCTGCGGCTGCCGCCAGCGGCGGAGGCGGCAGCTAGCGGAGCCCAGGCCTCCCGGTCCGCCATCGCCCGCTGTGAGGCCAACCGAGCGGCCCGCTCCGCTGGCGGCGGCAGTAGCTCCTGACGGGCGCGCAACAGCTGTGTACGGCTGGATCGTACTTGTGCCACCTCTGGTAGTCGATAGCCCACCAGTTGGGACAGCTCCGAAACCTAATCAGTGGCAAGGGGATGACCCGGCGGCACCCCCCGTGTGTGTATGTGTGTGTGTATGTGTGTGTGTTGGTGTGACGCGAGAAGTGTGTCGGAGCACGAGCATCCGCATTTTCGCGAACCGTTCGACACCGGCTCGGATCCCATGGGACTCTGAAGGGGGCAAAATTTGGTTAACCACTAACGAAATAACGTTCGCGATCAAGCATTCGTACCTTCGCCGTGTTGCTTCCGCCGACCACTACGCAATCAACGAATCCCGGCAGTAGCTGCGCCAATAATCCGCCCGCCATCGCGCCGCGACCCGGCTCTTCGTACGACACATCGTCGCTGACACATACAACCACCGCCGCCAGCCGCCACCGCCCCGCTGCTCCGCCAACGGCAGCCGCCGCCAGCATCCGCAATTGCTCCATAAGGCCTATGTACGATGACGTCGCCAGCACCAAGTGGTGCTGCTGCGACCTCCGCGATGGCGGCTGCACCGCTGTCGCCGCCGCCAGCGCCATCCCGAAGTGCTCGCCCCGCAGCTGTCCCCCCTCCGGCGGCAGCAGCGCCACCCGGGGCCCCACCTCCTCTCCCAACATGGTTGCTACAGCCGCCGCCACGGAGACCTGGTCGGCTCCAGGGAGGCCAACCACCAGCGTGACGGCGCCGCCAGGTGCCGCCGTCGCTGCTGCCGGCGGCAGCGGTGGCTGTAGCAACAGCGCTTCCACGGAGGGGTCCAATCCGGACATGGGCCCTCTCAACTGTTTTGGTTTCGGAGTACGGAGGGTTTCGGGGCGCGGGGGAGGCGGGGTCGCCACACGGGCTTCTGAGGGGCTTCCCTTAAATCTGGTTACCCGGTGATGTCTCCCCCCTTTCGCTGTACCCCCCTGATGACCACTTCCCCCCCTCTCGGCCCCCCTCTACCTCAGCTAGCTATCCGCCCCTCTGTCGTGGGGGCCCCCTCTTTCCGCCCCCCCCCCGGTAGTCCCCCTCTGGTCCCCCTCTGGTCCCGCCCTGGAGCGATAATCCAGAGAAGCCAACTCACCTCTTCGGCATCCAGTCCCTCAATTGCGGACTGTACGGAATTGTCGTCCGCCATGATCGCCGGCCAAATCTTGACGGCACCGCCGGCAGCGCTACCCTATTTCGGGGTGTGTGTGTGTGTGTGTGTGTGTGTGTGTGTGTTGGGAGGGCAGAGGTGGGAAAGGTCTTAGGCTACAGAGCAGAGGGGGCGAGACACCGATGGCGGGTCCCGAGGCTATCATCACGCACCCACACGTCCCCACACGCTCGTAGGGCCGAGACACACACACACACACACATACACACACACACACACACGTGTGCGCGCCCTTAGTAATGCGAGCGGTCGATTCCCCGACCACAGCTTCCGGACCTGGACAGCGAATGTGTGGGCCCTATGCAATGCGGCCGGGAAGGGGTTCGGTGCGTCCATGTCCTTGAAGTACGAGACCGGGGAGCGGTGGGTTTCGGAGCTCAACTCGGTCGCGGCTGCAGCGGCCTCCCGGCATGTTTGGTTCCAGGCGGGGAGTACGGATTGGATCAGGAACCGCCGAGCGGCCTGAGGTATAAAAAGAGGGAGGTTAGGCGGAGGGGGCCTGGGGTGGATGTGGAGGATGTGGAGGCAATGTACGGCAAATTCCCCCGAATCAGTGCTAACTAAAACCCTAAACCCTCACACAGCATACCCCACGTGCGTGACGTCTTATGTCCCCTTTATAAGGTGCTGGCAGAGTCATCAATGCGTCATCTGCCAATCCCTAGTCGGCATCGTTTATGGTTGAGACCACGACGGTATCTAATCGTCTTCGAGCCCCCAACTTTCGTTCTTGATCCCCGAATGAAAGTATCCTAAACAGGCAAACGCTTTCGCAGATGTTCGTCTTCCGTAAATCCAAGAAGTTCGCCTCGCTCTGACAACGGAATACGAATGCCCCTCACTGACGACCCCTCTTAATCATTACTCAGTCCCTCCGAAACCACCCTCCCCCAACCCACCGGTGACATGGCCTCCAACGGCAACGCCACATGTGTATTAGAGGTGAGGTGACACGCGGGCGGCAAACCGCACGCCGGTGTCGTACCGCGAAACACAACAGCCTCCCCGAGCCCCCCGCTCGCAGCGACCGACGTAGCCGCCGCGTCCGCGGGGACCTGTGGGCGCTGCTTCGCCGCCGACTGCTGCAGCGGCAGCTGCTGCATCGTGACGGCCTCCAGGCCCCCCCCCGCTCCTCCCCGCAAGTCCAGGACCCATAGGGCCCGGCTGACCGCCTCCACGAAAACGAGGCCGGCGGAGAAGCAGTACAGTGTGCCGGACAGCGCAGGACAAGAGGGAGCGCCTGGGGGGGAAAGGGGAGGGAAAGAACTGAGCAGCCGGGGAGGGAGGGGTAAACGTGTGTGTATGTATGCGTGTGCATGCCTGAGGGGGAAAGAGGACTAGAGAACGAGATACCTCATACCCCAAATGAGTTCTGAATAAAGGCAGCACCATATCGGAAAACAATGAGTGAGCAAATTGACTTGTTGTGTGTGTGTTTGTGTGTGTGTGTGTGTGTGTGTGTATATGCCGCTCACAAACCTGTGAGCAGCACCGCTTCATCCCCGCCACCCAGCGTCAGCAACTTCCCCAGCGCATCTGAGGGCCGGGCGGCGGACGCAGACGCCGCAGCGGCCGCGGCTGCTGCTGCTGCTGCTGCCTCTTCCTCCGCCGCCTCCGCATCCTCCTGGAGACAAGAGGACCAACGGCGAGGAGCGGACAACATTCAGCACCTGTTTCCTCCACAAAGCTCATAAAAATACGGGGAAAAGTACGTAAATAACATATTGTACGGAGAACCATATTTTACGACAAAATGCACAGAGGTCAGTCACATTCCAACAGATGAAAGACACACACACACGCACGCACGCACAGGCAGATAGACAGCCGACGCACCTCGAGGTCCTCGATGTCCTCCGCCCCCTCTGCCGCGTTGGGCGTGCCAAGCCTCCTCTCCCGCAGCCTCGCCGCCAGGGCCTGCGACTCAGCTGCCGCTGCTGCCGCCCGCCGCTCGGAGTCCCGCTGAGAGGCGAGGGCAGCGGTACGGAGACTGGCGCCATCGCCTGCGGTGTCGTACAAAATGAACAGCCTTAATCAGAGAAGGCCAGAGAGTACCCGGCCCCGGGGAAAGGGAGCTGAGAGGCAGCGGGGGAGGGGGGGAAGACGAACATAGAAACGCTGGTGGTGGTTGATGACGACGCAAGGACTAACCGTCAAGGTTGGCTGACTGTCGTCCTCGTCCGTCCGAGGCTGCTGCCGACGCGGAGACCCCAAAATAGTAAACCAGGTAGCTGCCGCCAAGGCCGCGAATAAAAGCAGAAAAAGCTCATTCGAAACCGTCATGATGTAATACTATCGGCCGCGCTTCTGGCGGCGGAAGAAAGCTACGGAAACCCTAGTTGACCGCTGGTCCGCGGGGAAGGGAGGAGGGGGAAAGGTACGTCTGAACCCTACACCCTGGGCAGCATTTTGAACAAACACATGTCCCCAGTGCTCCGATACCCCAACCCTCCTCCCTCCTTCCCTCACCCGCGCCGCCCTCCACCACTCGGCTCAGACTTCGCAGCGCCCGGGCCGCCAACTGCTCCTCGCAGCCACCCGCCGGAATCGCCTCCAGGGGGGGAACGCCGTCCGTCAGCACCAGCAGCCGCCAGCCGCTGCTGCCGCCGGCCTTCCCCGGCCACACACCCGGCCCGGCCGCCTCCCCGTCCGACACAGTGGTGGAACGTGTGGGTGGAACCTCCAGAAACGTGTCACCGTACACCAGGCCACCCAGCAGCTTGCTACCGGCCGACGAACGTACGGCGATGTCCGGGATGCTCAATCTAAGGGTCTGCGTACGTATAGGGATCGGAGGTCGCTTCCGTATTTTATTGCTTATCCACTACCCGGGTCGCTCTCTTGCGACCTTCGGGGTTTGCCCCACGACTTGTTTTAAACGATGACGGAAAGCTCATACATGATAAAAGGCAGCAGCCATCGTCGTACAGTCCCAGAGGCGGTGAGGGAGCTGCAGGTGGCAAGACAGGTACCAGCAGCAACACCCTCCCTGGAGTGTTCGCCCTGGGAAGATCTCCCCCACTAATCCTTAGTTGCAACTGACAACTGACAAATACCCCAATAACGCAAAGTTGTTCGTCACGTGACAACATAACCCCATGTGTGCCGTTATGCGGAAAACACACATACACACCCGCTCCCCCATCTTGCCCCCCTCCCCCTGGATCTCGCCTTAAGCTGTCGGCTCCCCCGGACCGCCGGCACCGTCACTCGGTTCACATGATCCATTTGGAGGAGGGTGAAGCGCAGCCGGCTGGACAGGGGCGACCCGTCCCCACCCCCCGCCCCCAGCACCCCGGACACCCCCAGGTGCTCCGCGCTGCGGCTCAATACGTCCAGAGCCACCGACTTGGCGCTGAGTGCGGTAGCTCCGTCTACCTGCGCAGGAGTGGCAGCAATAGCGATGGCAGTAGCAGGCTCAGGAATATAAACAATAGCAGTAGCAGCAGCAGTAGCAGCAGCAGGATCGACGACAAGTCCCCCTGGGGGGGATACGGAGCTCCGGACACCCTTTGATGACTGAAGGCCCCAAACTCCGAGCCCTAATCAGGCAACCCTCCTTTAGATTACATTCAATTCGCCCCAGTACGGCGCACGACTCCTCATTCAGAAGGCCACGGCGAACAAACTAATCTCCCTCTCGTCCCAACCGACCAACCGTCGCAAAGTGGCTCATGGCCGCCCGGGCTGCTTCAACCAGGGCTGTGTACGTCCTCATCAACATCACCACCTCCTCCGCAGGCCCCCGCCAACCGGCTGTAGCGACATCAAAGCTGTAGCCCTCATCCGCTTCCTCGTCGGGGTCTTCGTGTCACGTGTTTCGGTCGAGGACGGGCAGAGAGAAGGGGCGGAGAGGGTGAGGGAGGGAAATAAACACGCCTTTAAAGGAAAACACACACGTTCTCTCTCTTTCCCAGAAATGACTACTCACGGGGAAAAAAGGACGCCGCCGTACAGCCCACCAAATCATTACAACCCCGCCCCAAAACTGAATGACTCAGCGATTTCCCCCGTCTCCCACACACCCGTGATAACGCCCTAAATACCCCCCTCCTACCAAACACCCTCCCTTCCACCCACCCTCGCAAACACACACACACACACAAACACACACATGCCTGCAAACACGTCTTTCGTCACGTGGCCCCTCGCAAAGAAGTAAGTCCGCGCCACCCGCAGAGGGCTCCTCGGGTCGGCCGCCTCCACCACCATGTGCAACGGGGGCTCCAGGGTGGGGGTTTGGTGAGCCCTGAGCTGGGTCCACATCTGGCCAGTGCCAGGGCCTCACTCTTTGCGGAGTCGTCCGAGGAGCGGGGGCCGAAGACGGCTCGGGGGGGCATGGTCACCGACTGCGTGAGTGTGCGGGGGCGGCGGCAGCACGGAGGG
Organism: Volvox reticuliferus; assembly: GCA_019650235.1. Classification (NCBI taxonomy): domain Eukaryota; kingdom Viridiplantae; phylum Chlorophyta; class Chlorophyceae; order Chlamydomonadales; family Volvocaceae; genus Volvox; species Volvox reticuliferus. Next base: position 92,293 of record BNCP01000024.1, read on the forward strand.
GGGCGGGAGGGTTTTGTCCCCTCGTCATCAGTCCCCGACCCCCGGCTGCTGCGTACGTGGCCGATGGAGGGTGCGTTGAAGCCTGCGGTGGCCAAAGAGGTCGGTTTCATCAAGCTCCCCGCCCCTCCCCTCCCCTCCCCCAAATACACACACACACACACACCGGCTGTCCAGTGTTGTGTTATCCCCCGGGCCGACATCCCCGTCCCCCACCCCACCCACCTGCTCCACTCCGTTCACCGCACGCAGCAGCCCGTACGCGAAGAACCCGGACAAGGGCTCCACCACCTGCCGCTCACTCAGACCGGACCGCTGACCCGCCGCCTTGCCGCCTAGAGCCTGGCGCCGCCGTCGAAAGACGACAGCGGGCGGTAAGGGGTTTGGGGTTGCGGAGGGGGGGAGGATGGGGGGGGGAGTGACGTTATGAAACCGCAGCTGAAGGCACCAGAACTCTACGGCAAGTGTGGAGGGTTTCAGCACGAATCTGCAGATTCCTAATGGAGAGAGGACCTGCAGCGGTTTGGTCTCGGGGAGGACGTGGGGAGAGGGAAGGGAGCGGATGTCCGTCCGACGTCAGTCCGCAGCCAGGGGGGGAAATGTGTCCGCGATGGCAAACGGTGTGCCCCCCTCCCCTCCCCCCCCTACTTGCAGCATCTCGTCCCAATGCTGACGCAGTGTCGGAACGGCCTCCGAAACCAACACCTCCAGCGACCGCCCGTCCAGGTTACCGTACAGGAGCTGCATGTACGGCTGCACGTCGTACACCTATCGCCATCAAAAGGAAAAGAGGAAGGACAGGCGGTAGCAAGGTCCTGAAGTGAACCAACACCATACGGTCACTTCACAGACAAACAGACAGACAAACAGACAGATAGACAGATAGATAGACAGATAGACAGACAGATAGACAGACAGGGAAACAGCTCATTATCCCATCAAGCATTACACCTGGAGTCAGGTCGACCGGTACGGCACATGGACCTGCCTGGAAGTTCATTGTGAAGAACCCGCTGCGGCCCACCCCCTCCAAGCCGTACGCCTGTAGCAGAGGCCACTTCTCCAGAGCCAGCAACTGCTCCGCACCGAGTTTCGGAGCGGCGGATTGCGGCGGCGCGCTCCCATTGCTGGTTGGGCCCCCGCCTTCAGCCTGCTGGTGGCCTGGAGGCGGTGGCGAAGGGGGCTGTGCGAGGTTGCAGGGGATGCCCAATGTGTGACATCCACGTAGCATGTGCACAAAGCTCGCCAGCTTGTTCTCCTCCAGCGAGTCCGGATCGGCTGCTTCAGTGATGGTGGGTCCTAAGGTGCGGAGGCTAGTGACGTGCGGCACGAGCAGCGCTTGCAGCTGCTCCCGCGTCTCGGCGTCAGGCACATACACGTTCACCTCGGTTGAGGTGATCAAAACTACGGCGTTTTCGAGTTGATCGTCCAGTTTTACTACGTCGATTGTGTCGCGGTTGCTGCGGCCGGCGAAGAGGTACCCCATGGCCTGGTTGGAAACGGAGAAGCGACCGTCCACGCCGGGAACAAGCAGCACGCCATCCAGGCCGCGCTCTGCACAAAGCAGCTGTACGCGCCTTATTCGGAGTGCAGCTTGGGAGCTGTTGAATTCCATTGCTGTCGCCATGGCTGCTTGGGGAAGCTGTAGTTGCTGCTTTCAACTTACGGAGGGACTCAAACTACCGTAAAAGTTGAACGAGTGAAAGGGACAGCTACGTCACTGTTTAATTTCCATTTTATGTTACAAAATAACAATATTATTATAAAGCCAAGCCGGGCTCACAGAGACTCCTGCGGAAAAAGAAGCAATGGCGCCAAGCAGTTGCGTAGAGAGCTAGAGACGCAACATTCCGGTATTCTCTAAGCGTCGCGCGCTAAGCGTAACTAACTCGTTTGACGTTTGCATGATCAATGATGTCATCCTGCAGATGCATAATTCCTGTCGTTGTCGATCCTTTTACCGTACGAGAAGGAAGTTTATGTGCATATTGTCCGTCGTTGTATTTACCATAACTTTACTTTTATTTTATCATTCTCGAATTCAACAAATTCCCGTTCCTGAAAGCCTGCTGGTGAAACCTTCCTTGACCTCGTAAGGCCGAGGGTAAGGTACCGGACAAGAAGCTCATTGCCCGCTTAAGCTCTTAAAAACGGTATATTTGTATTAAGACGTAAAAATGGTTATTCACGAAAATACAATACCCGGTGTTGCGTCCACTTATGTCGGTATTCATTTGGCACCCGGATGGCGCAGCATAGAACTCGTGCACCGATCCGGAGGTTAACGTGACAGCTTTCACGCTGCTCCGAGACCAGATCTCTTGCATTCCCTTTGGAGACCCCGAGAGTAGTAACTGGCTTGAGGAATTTGACAAAGTATCCGAACCTACCCAAGCCGCTGCAACCCTCGTGTGTGTGGCAGAACTGTCCGGATAGAAAAGACAATTGTGGCCCCTGCGACATGTCATCCCTGGAGTACGTCATGCCTTCCATATGTGTTCTGGGGCTTATTACCATTGGCTGTCATTCCGGGTCATTCTTACCTCCTCTTATGATTAGGACATCGTGACGCGGGATTCCACCGGATGTGCGGAATGGCTCGGAGTGCAGGGGACTCCATGGAGCAGCAAAAGCGTCCATAGGGCCCATGCGATGCTGAGAGCTCCTCATGTGCTCCTTACTAATCCACATGACCCATGGGGCCATCAAGGGCATGGGATGCATGGACGTACAGCGTGCACACGAATCATGGGCCCTATGGGGTTTCCTTACTGGGCCGCCGGATGAGCCTACAGGCCCACGGGCCTCGCCAGCGGGCGGCACGGGCACCAATGGATGGCAATCCAGACCGAAGCCTGCCGTGTACATATTCTTTTGCAAAAGCGGCACCACCGCTTTTTTAATTATAATTAAAAGTACTATTCCTTTATTTGGACAGATTTTAGTCACGCATCATCATAAGTGTGATACGGCGATTAACTGCCGTCAGCTCCGGGTGTCTTAAGGCGTGGCTTTCAGGAACAAATTGTTCAAAACTTCGCCTGACAAATTATTTTATGAGACAATCGGTTGTCGTTGAATTTTGAGACCCACCCAATACGCTCAACCCGTTTCACACAGTTCGTCGCCGATTCCTTCTTCTTCTTCTTTGCTTATCCACAAGCTCGCGAAAGGTACTGGTACTCTTTGTTTGCATTAAGGTATCTAAACAATATTCAAAACCTGCTTGAGGTCGGGCGCGACAACCTAATACCCTTCCTCACACCATCGCTGCCATCATCATGACCGCCAACACCGCCACAAGCGCCACAAGCAACGTTAGCTTCAACCAGCGTTAAAGTTTTCCTTCCGTCGGCTGATCGGGCAAAAGCGATGTCTTTCTTTAAGCAGCGGGCGCTCTTGGGCTGGACGGACTTGCACGCAGCTGCCGCGGCTGGGGACACCGCCAAGGTGCAGCTGGCTGTGCAGAAGAACACTCAGGACCTGGACCGGGTCAGCAGAGTAAGCAAGACACAGCATTTACCACAATTGCGGGTTCAAGCAAGCCTCGCGAAGTTGCGACAACCGAATGCCGTATAACCACATGAGTAGTTCCGTACATTCTCTTCTCCGTGCTGCATCGGGTTTCCTCAAGCGGCGGCGGAAAGCGGTATTACCCCCCCCCTGGACTGATTGCCATCGAAGGAGGCACGTCACAATGAGTTGCATGGCGTGGCTAGCTGCCTCACCGTCCACGGCCTTCTTAATCCAGTACATTATGCATGTTAATGTACGGCGTCGTGGTTTCCTAATTTGTGCTGTACTGCAGGATGGACAAACTCCTATGCATTTGGCAGCCGCAAACGGTTTCGAGGCGGTCGTTCGCGAGCTGCTGGCGCGTCAGGCCAAGACCACTGTGCAAGACAAAGTACGGGCGTACGGCGGGTTGTAGGCGGGAAGAAGAGTGGTCGGGGCAGGATGGTGTTCGGGAGGACGGCAAGGACAGCCGGAGTGAGAGGGGGGCCAGCAAGGGGAGGACTGAAACCGTGTATGGCCCCTTTCCCTCGCTTTCGGAGCTTCCCCCCTCCCCGTCTCCTCCTTTTCCTCGCGACCTACCCCCCCTCGCTGTCCTCCTGAACCCCTGTTCCTCCTTTACCGATTACACGTAAAACCCTAACTGCCAACCCCGACCCCCTCAACCCTCCCAACCCATGACATACACACACAAAGGCGGGTCGCACTCCGCTGCATCTTGCAGCCGCCGCCGGTCATGCAGGCTGCGTACGAGAGCTCCTCGGTCGTAACAACCGTGACTCCAGGGAGGTGAAGGACTACCTGCTAGCTCTGAAGGACAAGGAGGGGAACGACGCGTTGATGGCGGCGGTGGTGGCGGGCAAGGAGGGCGCGGTGAAGGAGCTGGTGCAGGCGCTGGGGGAGCACGGTGTCCGGCTGTGTATGGATAAGGTAAGGGCCAGGGCAGGAGGGCGGGAGCAGGGGCAAGGAGAAGAGCAGCCCCCAAAGTCAAAAACGAAAGCTCCGAAACCCTTTCCCCTTTCCCCTTTCCCCGCTGCGCAGTGCGGCCACGGCCCTCTGCAGGTGGCGGTTCAGCGGCACCACGTGCACCTCGTGCCGCCCCTCATCGCCGCCGCCGGTGGCCCCGACAAGGAACGAGATCCCGCCACCGGCGCCACCGCCCTCCACACCGCCGCACGACTGGGCCTCCAGGCCGCCATCGACGTGCTCCTGCGCCATGGTGCAAGTACGACCACTCTGGACAATGCGGGTCGAACAGCCAGTGAGACCGCCCTCGCGGCGGGGCAGCATGCGGCTTATCGGGCCTTGCGTGAGGCTTTCCAACCGTCAACCGCACCCCCGCCGTCAGGGGTGGGTGGGTACGACCACAGGTTAGTGCAGACGCCGGCGGCAGCCACGACGGCGGCAGCGCAGTCGTCAGCGGCGCCCGCACCGCCATCCGGCCTGGGCCGGCTGCAGATTCCCACGGAGCTGCCGCCAGCGGTTCTGTACCCGAAGGCACCCGAGGGGGCGGGAGTCTATTTCTAGTTAATTCGTTCGGTCGTCTGGGTAACAGTCCCCATGTGTCGGGGTGGTTGGTGGTTTCCATCTTTCCAGTTCGTTGGCAGTTGTTTTAACGGTTTTAACGGTTTTAGTATATGTTCCGAATGGAGCTTATGGACTGCGGCGGGAGCGGAAAGAGTGCTCTGGTCGGGAGTGCTGCTCGTCGGCTCGCAAGACGCGAACGATCCTTCCCGTGTGTGCATCTTGAAGCAGGAGGGAAGGAGACGAAGAAGATGATGATGCATGTGTGTGTGTTTGTACATATGTCCTGCATTCGGTGCGTCCGTACGTTTATCTGTTTATTCGGTTATTCGTTGCTTCTTACATGTGCGGGTCAGGTTGGATGCAGCGCCTCGCAAGGGGACAGGGGCAATTCAACGACGGCGTTGAGGTTGTCGAGTATGTCCCTGTCTGTCGGTCGGTCGGTCGGTGCTATGAGGCACAGGTTTGGTGCCAGGTGCGTGTCTATCGCTCCTCTTCCCCCTTTACCCTCTTGTACGGTAAGGGGTACGATGCAGGCTCTTTTCTTATCCCCGCAGCAGTTGTGTAGTTTGCTTTATCGTACTCAGTGTCGTACACGCGGTTAAGGGTACGGACTGTCCGCATCCTCTGAAAGCCGATCTCGATGACGTATGTCCACCACCACCGCCACCACCACCGCCTAAGATGGTGATAAGATGGACCGCTATTTCAAAATAGCAAACACATCTGTGTGTGTGTGTGTGTTCCCCGACCAACCCCCGCGCCCGCCCCATCATTTCTTGCAGCAGCAGCTTATCACGGGTTCCATGCTGCCGCCATCCCACCTCCGTAACACTTCGAATGCGGACACGAACGGCGATCTTCCCCGGACACATCTCGGATCTCTTGTACATCTCCCGGGGGCATCTCTTTCAGACCCCCAACCCACCATCACACACACACACACACACACACACACACACACACACACACACACACACACACACACACACACACACACAGCGGCACACAGCCACCTTATACGTCGGGACCCCGGGTGCCAACCAAACAGAGCCACAGTAACCCCAAGGGCACGAGATCTTCATCTTAAATTATAAAAACTCGACTGCCTCTGACGGGCTGAGGAAGATTCTAAAACGTTCTCAGCGGCTGAAGAAGGGGCGTCCGAACCAGCCGACCCACTGATGTCAAACCCTAAAGATGTTTTCTCGGGAAACATCGGGAACCCTCTTTCTCTTCCCCCCCCCCCACGCGCGCGCATACACACACAAAAACGTGTGTAAGGTCGATTACCGGCCTAGGGGGCGCGGGCCGCCAGGCAGGTCAGCACATTGCGCCAGCTGCCCGGAGATGCCACCCACATTTCCGCACAGGTGCGTTACGGCGGCAGCTGCATCAGCTGACGAGTCCGGCGGCTGCGGGGACAGCGGGCCGCCAGCGACATCCAAAGTGGTGAACGGAAGCGAAGAAAGTCATATTCGCGAAAAGAACAGTCGTGCAGTCGTACAGCCGGATGGAAGGAGAACCTCAGTTGGCCCAATCGTTGAAACAAGGTCGTGGTGGTTGAGTCGTTGGGGTAAGTTAAGATAGTTAAGATTTTGGTGTTTTGCGGGCAAGTCATGTTGATGGTGATTTATTAAGAGGGGCCCACAGCTGACGCTGGCAGCGGTGCGGTCCTAGGCATCAGCATTTTCGTGTGTATGTGTGAGGGGGTAATGGGGTTGGGGGAGGATCGATTGTTCCGGCAATAATGGACGGGGAAAGGGGGAAGGGAGAAGGGGGAAGGGCAAGGGGGTTTTGACTGCCACCCCATCACCACCACACACACCTTCACCATGTCTGCCCGCCCAACTCCGTCGAGTACATTCGCGCCGTTGTCCAAGTAGATCAGGAAGCCTGGGTGAACCAGCCGCAGGAAGGGGAGGGGTAAGATCGGATAGATGCATGATGATGATGATGATGATGATGATGATGATGATGATGATGATGATGATGATGATGAGGATGATGAGGATGATGAGGATGAGGAGGAGGAGGAGGAGGAGGAGGAGGGGCTCGATCAGGACAACCCAGGCGTACTTACGTAATGCAGTGCTGCTGAGGATTTCCATTCCTCCGTACACTGGGTAGACCCATCGTACTAGTTCTAGGCAGTATCAGCGCCCCTTTAACCGGTTCTGCCCCGTTCTCAATGCACAGGTGGTGGAACCCACCAAAGGGTTGGAACTCGTACTGCTTGATTGTCCTGCCGAAGGCCTTATACGCAGCGTCTGTACGGCGATGGAGCTGATGAAAAGCTGATCGATGGGAGTTTCTCAGGAGGCGGAATGCACTCCAGGGATCCCATAAGCCGCCGCCTCCGCCGCCTCCTTCGTTTTCAACGATGCAGCCGCAGTCTCCTGCACCACCTGCGTCGCCGCTGCCAGAGACCCCAAACCCGTTTACGCAGCCTTCGTCTACGGCTTCCGTGGCACCGCCGCCGCCGCCACCACAATGATACCTATCCACCACGAGGCCACCGCCGCCATCGAAGTTCTCTACGCCGCCGCCGCCACCACCGCCGCCGCCGCGCAGAAGGCCGATCCTGTACTCCCTGGGCGGCACTCGACCACCCGCCTGACCTGCAGCCGATGCTCTTTCACGAACGAACAACAAGTGCTCGTTGGTCAACTCAAACGTTTCTTTCTAATGCTTTCATTTGCTTCTTCCGGTGTGCATGTCGTTCGTACGGCCGCTCAGTACCTTCCCGAGGTCGCCACATCTACCCGTCTGTGAAGCCCCTCGCCGCCCTGCGTGCTACTTGGCGGCAGGATTTCCAATATTGTCCCAGCTCTCCCTTCCTCCGCGATCCGAGCTCCCGACACCTTGGCGCTCTCTCTCCCCCCTTTCCTCTCCCCCCCCCAACACACACACACACACACGGTTCGTGTGCCAACAACTGCATCACCCCACCGCCCGTTGATCGCTGGGTCTGTTTACATTCTTTTTCCCCTGTGGTTCCTTCTTCTTCTGTTGTCGGCCGCACCCCCGGGCCCCACCTGTGAGGCCTCTGACGAATGACCCGAGAAGCGCCACGCAGAGAGCGGAAACAAGCAGCTGGTGGAGGCTGACCGGGGGCGCCCTCAGCTTCCCCCTCCGGGCCATCTCAGGTCCAACGCACGGAACGGGGTTTTGGGGGGCGTCCCGCCGGCCTCCTCCCGCGTCCTGAGAACCCGCCGGAGCGGAGGAGCGTGATGGAGAGGGGGCCTGTGTCCGTCTCGTCCCACACGCACACACACACGCGCCCCCTGGTAGTTGCGAGGTCGTTACTGGCGGGTGAAGGTGTGGTTTGAAGATGTCTGTCTGTCTGTCTGTTCGTGTGCCTGTCTATTTTGGCCGTCTGTGTATTCGCATATCGGACGTGAAATGGAGTTAATGTTAGAAATGGTAAAAGTCAATAAAGTAGTACAGACCGTACATGCTGCAGTATACGTGATATATATACTTTTGAGGACATGACACATTCAGAGGACACCACGACGCCGTAATTGATAGCTGTCAGGAGCGGCAGCCGGATCCATCAGGAAGGGTTCTGAGAAATGGTCCAGACTCTTCAGACAGGACGGACCATGTCCAGATGTTTGAGAGGGGATGCCATAGATTTACAGTAGTACGGCAAAGAGACGACACATGTGGGCCGCCTACATGGGGCGGCGAGAAGCGCTTTCTATCCCTGTGTGCGCGCATTCCACGATACTTTGAAAAGCCGTCGTCTGTTTTCCGTTACTAATGTCGTTGCAAGCACAAATGGCACAAACACATGTGCTCCGAACCACTTTTCAAACGGATTCACATTCCTCCGGGGGCCACCAACGAATACGGACACTAATCGCGCACCATTCATCCATCCGCCCGATTATCAAGTAAGCCGGAAACGCATCCCTACCTGGGCCAGCGACGGCTGGGCGATTGGCCCATATGCTGAACAGATTGTACGACAATCCGCCATAACAGCGTGCGATGCACCGTGTTGGCGCTGCACAGGTCTCAGAACGGCCGCAGGGATAAATGGAGATGATAACAAGGAAATGAAGGGCTGCATAGTTTTGCGGATAGCACAGCATGCCATGCAGTACATGGGAGTCGTACAGTACAACAGTACCGATGCACTATCAGTAGCGTCAAATCCTCCGTGGAATATAAGCTTATTAACCGCTCCCATTTGATCCTTCGCTGCCCGGAAGGAAATGACCTTCCTCAGGAGGCTTCGATCTGAATCCAAGACCAGATCCGAACACATTGTACAGCAATATCAGATCACGAAATCCAAAATACAAACTGTACAACATCGTACACACCCACCGCACGTAATCTAACCACCTCGTCAACACCACACATCATTTAGAGCAGCCGCAATACCGCACCTCATGGCATGCAGTGGCGGGCCATGCGTGGCAGTCATGTCGTACACAGTGGAAGCCGAAGTCGCGGTCATGATCATGAATGCCGCTATCCACCTCTGCCTCTCTGCGCCACTCCCTCTCGGATGAGCGCCGCCGGCGTCTGCTCGCATGCTTTGCACCTCGGCTTCGGAGCGGCCCCGACCGCGTTTGACCGTCGCCGACCGGGTCCCTTCCCTTTCGCCACGTCACCACTTCACGCTATGCCGTATAGCAAGCCCTCGCACCCGTCGCAAGTGCCTTAACTCATACACACACATATATAAATAGATGCGCGCGCGTGTAACACGGTTCCGGAGCGTATGTGCAGCTGCCGAGCGACTCTAACAACCTTGCAACCCAAACTACTAACGGATAAACCACCACCTAGGAGTAGTTCAGGAACCGGCGTTCCATATGCCCCTAGGGTTAGTCACTAGTCGGGCCGTCCTATGTTCGCAGACCCATTGGGTCCCTATCGTACATACACACACAGACACAGCGTGCCTTCTTTCCGTCCTCCAGCGTGCCTCCCGTCCTCCCCCATTTTCAACCACCTCCGCACTTCCTTCCACTCCGGTGTCAAGGGACCCGGGGAAAATCTCTCCCCCCTCTCCCTCTCCCCCTCCCCCTTCCCCCCTTTTACCTTCACGCTGGTTTTCTCCCCATTGACCACCAACTGGGGGGGTTCCGTGAAAGGGAGTCAACGTGTTCTTACGAATGTGCACAGCACCCCCCTGGAGATGTGTGACCCATGGGTCTGTTTTTTCCCAACCCCACCCCTCCCGGTCACATGACCACACACCCCCGCTGACGCGCGTGCCGGTTGTCCCCTCCACGCAGGGGGCAGATGGACAGCTCAAATCCGGCAATGACGGGTTTATGATCGCTTGTACGGAGCTCCGGAACCGACATGTAGTACAGTGGCCGGAGGTCAGCGAACAGCGGGTCTGCGTTGACCAGGTACAGCACTCGATCGGTCCAGGAGGGCGCGCGGCGCAGGTCGTATTTATCGGAGTTCCTGAAGAACTTGAAGGTGGGCGCGAAGGCGATCGGCATCTCCAGAAAGCCCTGAATGGTGGGGGGAGGGGAGAAGGAGGAAAGGGGAGGGCGGACAGGAGGGGAGAGGGGGAAATGATATCCGGAGGGTGCGGAGCGTGAAGGCAACGGACTCATGAAAGGAGCCAGCGGCGGCCACCAGCGGGGAGGTTGGAGAAGGAAGCTGCGAGAACTGGAGAGGCGGCGCCTGGGGGGCGTGAGACAGACCGTAGAACTTCCAGCCCTCTTCCTCCCTAAGCACAATCCATCATCTTTCAAACCCTAGAACCTCAACCACCCGCCAACCGCCAACCGCTGTCCATTTCACGATCCTCCCCTTCATACCCTCACCTGCAGCACCTTGCCCTTCTTCTGCTGCTTCTGCAGCTGGTCATTCGCCAGCAGGACCTCCATCATGTTCTCATCAATGGCGTACTTGACCACCTGAGCGGTCCCAGGGGGTAGGGAGGTCCAGGGGGGCTGGTCTAAGCGGCGGCGATAACACACAGCGGCGATAAACCGAAAAGCAGTGTACGGCGAATGTACGACCCACGGGGCGTGGGGTGGGCGGTTTGACACATGCCGCAGGGAAGAGGTCGTGGCGCAGCCACCTCCATCATGTCAACCAGGGTGGGACAAGGCCCATGGGCTTCACTTCGGTGTTACGCTACGGGGCCCTACATGCCTATACATATATATATATATATGTGTGTGTGTGTGTGTGTGTTTCGTGGGGGGTAGGTATTCCAATTAGGAGGCCAATCGGAGGCGGGCAGTGAGTCCACGCTGCCGAACGCTCACCCCCCAACCTCCAACCTCATCTCCCCCCGAGTCCTACCTCGGGCGTCCCCGCGATGCGGTAATTCAGGTCGCCCATCCACAGCACCACATCGAAGTGCGCCAGCAGCGCCGTCGAGTGGCGGTGGGCCGTGGAGAAAGAAACCCGGTCCCAGAACGACATCGTGCGGGCCCGTAGGGCCAATTCGTGCGCTCCGGAGCCAGGAGTCGCCTGAGGGCCCTCAGGATGGTCCAGGGAGGGGGATCAGGCTTAGTGGATTTCTCAGCTCAGAGCCAACTTCTTTATCAGGTCCATACTCCAGGGGAGGGTGCAGTAAGCCCGGGTGGGGGAGGCCTAAGGGCCGTGGTGGTGACGGGGAGCGTGAACCCTAATACCCCACACATACCCAAATCCGCCCTCCATCTTGACTCATCCCCTCCCACACCGCGTCCGATTCTTAACTACCCTGCCACTCACCGAGCTGTTACTGGCAACAGAACAAACCGACGAGGAACTCAGTGCTCGGGTGAGACCCCGAGAGGGCACCCCGGGCGTTCCCTCAGCGCCGTCTCCCCCGCCCTCCCCGGCACAGGGGGGACCGGCGCCGTCGTTGCCGTGTTCTGCCGCCTCCACTCCGCCAAAAGTGACGCCAGTACGACTAACGCTGCCCAGCGCCGGCCCCGGGACGTTCCTGCGCGCTGTGCTGGTGTTGCTGCGCGTCAGCACCGGCTGGCTCGCAACGGCAGCGGCGGTGGCAGCGGCGGTGGCGGCGGCGGCGGCGCTCTGGCTGCCTTGCGGACTCTCGAGCACCAGCCGGCCGGACACCGCACCGTCCGCTGCGGGGCCGCCACGCTGGCGCTCCGGTGTGGGCTGCCAGGAGCGGGGTAGGCTGGCGGTGGGGACGGTGCTGCTGCCGTCGGTGCTGGGCGGCGCGAAGAGGCCGGCGCATATGCGGTGAAAGTCAGCGTTGCGCCGCTCCACGTTCTGGTCGTGTGCGGCGAAGTGCGCGCCGACCAGCAACACGCGGGCGCCCAGCAGCGAGAACGTGACGGCCACACCGCCCTTGTTGCCCAACACGTTACCGACGCCGGTCGCAACAGACGAGGTCTGAACCTGCGAAATCATCATCGGGAAAGATCACAGGTAGTTAGCGGTTACAAGCTCAGGTAGTTAGCAGTTTAGGTTGGTAATATTCTCTTTGTTATCCTGACCTCCAGATGCAGGAACCTTACGTCGGTTATGTACGGCGCCATCGACCGTACGGCGAACAGTACGATGTGTATGGACATCAGGGTTTCCGTCGCCACACGCGTGTATTGGCGACCTAAATGGTTCCCCACCGCCGCCTCCCAATCCGCCAGCGGGCCGCTTTCCTGCGTCGCCACCACGTACAGGTGCGGCGCATCAGCGGCGACATCGGGAGCCAAGCAGGACCCGCTGAACAGCGAATCCGGTAACGCCGCCGCCGGCGGTACGACACCACCCATGTTGAAGGTCAGGCAATGAATCCGGATGTCCACGTTTTCTGCTGTACGGAAACCCATGGGGTCCGAATCGGAAACGTCGGCCCCCCACGTCGGCCCCACCGCGCCGCCGCCACCGCCAGCAGCCGTCGCCGATGCGAGGTAAGCATCGCCCCCTTCGGAATCCGTAACACTGAATTTACTGCTCGGTCGCCGCAAGCCGAGGAAACGGTAGCTGGCACTCGAAAGGACTGATGGCGGCCCATGGGTCCGTGCGCCCGCCGGCGGGTGTGGCATCACCGCAGTGGCTTCAAGGGACGAAGCCGTCGCGGCGTCAGCGTCCTTCCCCCCCTGCCCCTGTGTGTTGGTCTTGAGGACGCTGCGCGTGCTCTTGGCGGCAAGAGGCGGCCGGGGGGCCCTACCATGTACGGGCGCCGGGGGGACATTCGCACCGCGCGGGGAGCTCGGGGCTGAGCTTAACCCTGCAGGCGCCGTGCTGACGGAGCCAGCGCTGCCTGGCGGTTCCCGGGCGCCGTCCCGGGGAGTCAGTGCAGGCCCCGCCATCCCCCCCGTTGATGTGGCTTCGGAGCTGAGCTGGGAGGGGGCTTGCTTGGCGGTGCGCTTTGGCGAGGGGATGGTGCTATCTCCTGTGGGCTGCTGTTGCAGCTGTTGTTGATGACGGTGTTCCTGTCTTTGATGTTGATGGTGGTGGGTCTCCTGCGAACGTGACGGTGATGGAGGGGGCTGCTTCTGCTGCTCCTGCCGCTGCCGGCGGTGCTGTTCCACAATACGTGCGTACCCGAAGTCCGGTTCCAGAGGCGCCGCTCCCGTGGCAAGCAGCGCGGCATTTGCAACGGCAGCTCGCGCCAGCACGTCCCGAAGGCCTCCGTCCAGCGGCCCCGGCATTGAAAGCGGTGCTAACTCCACCGCCCTCCGAATGCCGACGCCGCCAGCAGGGTGCAGCGATCGACCGTTGGGATGTCCGGCGGTTGCGCCGCGGTGTGGCGAGCCAGCGGCCCTGCAAACGTGACCACCGTCACCGCCGCCACCCCGGGCCCCGTTCGCTGTGGGGTAGTGTGACAACTCACGCGACCCAGATCGCGACGTAACGGCGAAATTGGGTGTTGCTGTGGATAAGGCCCATATGGCGTAGGTTCGTGTGGGGCTAGTTGGTTCCTCACTGGCGTTGCGCATGGATCGCTCCTCCCCCCGTGCGACTGCCCCCCCTGCCGCCATTGCCACCGACGCGATCACTGAGTCATCGGAGGGCCGCCGGTGCAGCATTAGTCCCGGCGGTAGCGGCGGCGGCGGTGCCGTCAGGCCGCCGAGGAGTTCTCCACGCCCGCTGCCGCCAGGGCTGTACATGGCAAGGGACGAGCTGTCGCTTACGCGGCGGTGTGATGCTTGTTTTGACCCAGCTCCTAAATAGGAAAGCGATGCCGCCGTACCGTGCACACCGGGACTTCCGATTCCGTTTGCGTATCCCGAAGCGGGGCTCTCGCGCTGCGGGAAGCGCACGGCTCGATTTGCCGCATGGTGCTGTTGTTGATGTTGCTGCTGGCTGTAGTCCTGTTGGGCGTTAGACTGGCCAGGGGACTGCACAGGCGAAATTGGGTACTGACTGCCGCTGGAGCCGCGGAAGGGCAGCAGCGGCGCGGGAGCCAGCGAGGTGTCCTTGGCGCCGCTGCCAGAGGACACGCGAGGACCGCGATACGGCTGTTTAGCTGCGGCGGTGGCGCCGCCAACGCTTGTCCCGGCGGCCCCATGGGATGATGACATGCGGCGCTCCCGGGACCCCTCAATGCCCTCAGGCGCTAAGGCTGCTCGTACAGTCGCGCCGCCGTCAGCGCTGCCGTTGATACTGCTCTCGCCGATGCGGACCTCAGCCGCCATAGTGCTTATTGTGCTGCTGCTGCTGCTTCGCTTCAGAGCCGGGGGGCCCGACACCTCGGGGGTCCCACCACGTGCTGCTACCGCGGCCGTACCGGACGCTGCCGACGCCCCTGGCGACGGTTTTCCGGCAAATGATGAATGATGGCGGTCACTATCGAAGCTGGGGACCCTGGGAGGTGTTCCCAAGCTGCCGCGGCGGGCGACTCCGCTGCCATTGCAATTGCTACTGCCGCCACCGCCACTGCTACCGCCACCACCACCGGTGCGATCGTCCGCCAAGGCATCCGGTGAGGCAGGGTGCGCCTTTGTCGCTGTCAGCGGTCGAACTGCCGCATCAGCCGGCCCCTGGTCCCCCGGCCCACGCGTGATCGGGCTACCGCCAGGGGTTGCGGCAGCCGCTGCTGCATCTGATGAATTTGCTGAGCATCGCCGGACAGGGGTCGCCGGAATTGAGCTCTGGCTGGTCGGCCTTCGTGTCTCATTCGCACTGCCGGGGCTGGCCGCCGCCGCTGCAGTGGGGGTACCCCGCCCGCTTCCCTTGCGTGGCGGAGGCGTCATGCCACAACCACTGGCGGATCCTGACTGCTTTGGGCCACCGTTACCCCCGCCGCCGCTGTTGCTGCCTTTGCTGCCTTTGCTGCCTTTGCTGCATGGAGCCTGGTGGGAAGATCCACTTGGGCTGCCGGGAGCGGCGGTCCGACTTTGCACCTCCGGGACACCGGTGGCGAGGATGGGGGCAGCTCCATTGGCAGTAACGGTTTCGGCAGGAGAAGGGTGGACGGGAGGCATGGAGCCGCTGGCTCTCACCACACAACCGCGAACGGAAGGTTTGACGTCCGGTGCTGCCACCACCGTGACCACTGCAGCTACAGCTGCAGTGGCCGCCTCTGCGCCGCAAGAGGGCCTGGAGTCGCCAACACTGGGAGGGAGTTCCTGTTCAGTGGAACGCAGGGTGTAGGGAAGGGCGCGGGATGACACGGTGATATCGAGGAGCCGGGCAGGGCGGAAAGCAAGGTATTCGAGCTAAGCGTATCTCGCGAAGTGGAATGCTGTGGGCCTGGAAGCCCGAAATCAGTGTACCCAGGCCGGTAACAAAAACGACCTGGGTCTGGGAACTACCCGAGGCGCATCGAGATGTGTGCCGGAAAGGAGATGCACCCACTGGGGAAATGCATTTTACGCGTGACCGCGCTGACGGCAGCGCTGGCGCGTGGTTACGTGAGCGGTGTCACGGTGGAGGGCCGCGGGCTGGCGTACGATAGCGGGGGGTGTTTTCCTTTGCTTCCACCAACCCGTTTTATGTGCATGTAGGCCGAGCGTTTTCGAGTAGAAAAATAGAGTCATGTGAAGCTTGCCTTAACTATGCGCGGAAGAATCAGGTCCCATCTTCCTGTGACATGCGAATGGAACGCATGAATCCGAAAGCACGATACTCAGGATGTCTTCCCACATTCTGAATAATATATATATTTTCGACTGCGCAGGCATGGCTGCTTGATGCCATAGCAATCATCCGGTTGAAAAAAGGGTCAGACGTGTCGCCATGACGAACCATACCTGAGGCTCATCGTTCATGATTCATTTTGTCAGCAGGATTCCCTAAGATCCCAATTTGAACACGTCTGGTAGATTCAACCGGCGAAAATTCAGTGAAAGGTAAAGTGCAGGTGTAGTCGATTAACGTTTTATCACATAGACTGTTATGGGTTATATCGTGCGTGCATTTTACGACCACCAAGCACAGAATGTATGAATAAAATCCCCAAAGCAAGCTTGCAATAATGATAATTTTCTACAGAGTTGCAGTTGCGGGGCTTGGATTCACTACTACCAGCTATCACTACTGGTAATTACTATCAGGTATTTCTTCAAACCAACTCCACTCGGCAGAAGCCGACGCTCGTCAATAAGGCCCACCCAGGACGGGTACATTATTCCCGTGGCTAACAAGTGACAGTATTCCAGGGATGACTGCTTGGTGAATGTATGCGGGGCAGTGCTTGTGAGCTCCGCTTACTTTTACCCCTGCGGCGATTGTGGGCTGGCTATCAACTCCTGGCAGGGGGCCGAACGTACAGCTTGAAACGGCCGTCGGTAATGGCGGCTACCCTGACATTTTGGGACCGCAGTCCGCCCTATGCAGCGTTGGCTGTGGCCCGGCTGGGCGACGTCCCTTTGTCAGCGATGCCCGATCCTAAAGCAACGAAGGAGACTGTTCCGACTCTTTCAGTTGCAGGGTAAGTCCTCACATAGCCGGAATATTGTATTCCAACTTAGCTACTTTTCGGTGATGCAGATTGCCGCCGCCGGCTTTCTTCCGGCGGCTGGGGTTATAAACTCTACCTGCTTGGAAACAGTGCACATTGATACTCCTTGCACTGTCGCAATGACATTTCGCCCATGTCCGAATATTTTGTGCGCAGGGAGACTTTTACCGGTTCCATGGCCCTAAAGTATCTTGCCCGCGCAAGTAAGATACGCGACGAGCTCTATGGTTCCGATGCACTTGCATCCTGTCAGGTTAGACGGGACGTAGATGGTTTTCAGCTTCTGGGTCACATGAAGCAGCGCTTGTCTGTCTTCATCCCTTCGAGCTATGTAACGTTTTTTGCATCTGCTTACATTCACTAGTCGTTTATAACTGAAACTAATTTCATCATCCACATGCCGCCTCTTCCCTCTCCAGGTCGATCAGTGGCTCGAGACAGCTGCTGGCATCGTCTCAGGTGCTGCACTGGAGTCCCAGTGCGTTGCGCTGAATGATTACCTGACATTGCGCACATTCCTTGTTGGCTATGGTATCACCCTGGCAGACCTCGCGGTATGGGGCCAACTTCAAGGTAGGTCGCAGGGATCCTGGCGATCCGTCGTCGCCCCCGTAGGGCTATCTGGATGGGCTACACCAGGACGATTGGTTTTTGACACCTGTTGAACTGCGCGCGTGTGCAGGTTCGCCCTTATGGAAGAAGATTCGGACCAGCGGTAAGGTACCTCACCTAGCACGCTGGTTCACATTCTGCTCCGAGGTGCCTCAGGTTAAGGCAACTGTGGATGAGCTCGAGGCCATGGGCGGAAAGAAAGGTGGCGCACCTGGCAGTGCCACCGGTCCGGCAGCTGTCAAGGCTTCAGGCGCTGACGGAAAGAAGGCAGGGGGCGCCGCGGCTGCAGATGTCCCAGCTGCTGCAGGCGCTGGCGACAGTGGGGGTTCCTTTGACATCGGCTTGCCGGGCGCTGAGGAAGGCAAAGTGGTGACCAGATTTCCCCCGGAGCCCTCTGGGTACCTGCACATTGGTCACGCTAAGGCTGCTCTCCTGAACCAGTACTTCGCTGACCTCTATAAGGGCAAGCTGCTGGTGCGGTTTGATGACACGAACCCATCCAAGGAGAAGGATGAGTTTGTTGAGAATATCCTCAAGGTGGGACACTTGCGAACGGGTCTAATGGCATGTGTCTAATTGCGCTGATACCTGCGGAGACGTCACTTGCTATGCTGAAACTTCTCACGATGACATATCCCACCGTATTCACCGTGCAGGATATAGCCGATCTGGGGTTGCGGTATGATCGCCTGACATACACGTCTGACTACTTTCCCCAGCTTCTTGATCTCGGGGAGAAGATGATCCGCGCCGGTTTGATGTATGCGGACGACACTCCCGTTGAGCAGATGCGGGAGCAGCGCCTGAAAGGGATCGAAAGTGCCTGTCGCAATCGCAGTGTGGAGGAGAACTTGCGACTATGGGCGGAGATGAAGGCTGGCACTGAGATCGGGTTGACCAATGCGATGCGCTTCAAAATTGATATGAAGGTGTGTTGCCGCCGTCGGGTTACTGGAGGCCGAAAAGATCCGTTGTCCTAGTTGGGACTTAGGGTTTAGGGGCATAAGGGCATAAACCTCGCCTATGAAGTCAGGCAACCTGCTTTAGGAACCCCCCACTGAGTCTGTTTGGCTATGAGGTGGGCGGTGTCTTCCGCAGGGAAAGCATTTTTGGTCTTCGCTTGGGTGAGAGCTGTGACGGGATCTTTGCGGATCCCCCGGGGGCAGCATCTCAAAAGCAAAACTACATTAATAATTCTCGCTATGTTTAGTCAGTGCCAGTAAATGTTCACTTCATGGTTGTGGGGCATAACCAATCCTGTTAGCAGATGACGAAAGAGTCAGTTCGTCGGTCATGTGCAACGTAAGTAACTCATGTTCATGTGCTTCATGTTGAACAGAGCGTTAATGGGACGATGCGGGACCCGGTGGCCTTCCGCTGCAACCTCGCCCACCACTGGCGAACTGGATACAAGTACAAGGTGAGAAGTCACATTAAATCTATCACTTCATGTGCATGGAGCAATTAATGGAGCATCTTGTCTGTCGTCCCCTGACAAAAAGCAGAGGCGGCCTAGCGGCTTTGCCGCCCTGAGGCAGTCTCTCGTCACGTCCAGGGATATCACATCCCAGGCTCCAACTGGGTAGGCTCGGGTAGGCCCCTCCCGGGACCGTTGACCTGAAAGCTCAATCTGCGGCGCTACACCTCAACCCCCCCTGCATGTTCCTTTCTGAGTGACCTTTGGATTGCATTGGTATTCGGCATGTTGTCACACATCCGCCCTTGTCTGGGCAGCCGGAAGGAGCCGATTTTGATAATGCAATTTTCAAGTTCGCAGTGTGTCAGCATGAGGTGCAATATTTCTTTCAAACACGATACGTCTCCTGATGTTGGGTGCATGCAGTTATATCCCACGTACGACTGCGCTTGCCCGTTTGTGGACGCGGTAGAGGGTGTGACCCATGCATTGCGCACTTCTGAATACCGCGACCGCGAGGAGCAATACTATTGGATTCTGGCGGCGTATCAAAAAGTCTGGCCGGGTCTCCCGAATGTGCACATATGGGATTATAGCAGGTGAGGCCATGTAGCGTAAAAGCATGTGTCCCCCTCGGGGTTTAGGTTGGGCCTGGCTGGCTATGTTTGGCAAGGAGGAAAAATCTCTCTGATCACTATGATATGATCATTACAACTCCTACTCATTCTGAGCCAAACGCCAACATGCGTTGCGTACACTGCACTTCCCAGTTGCTGCAAAGCCGAAACGTCCTGAGCCTCTGAGCCTCGTCATACGGAGCTCCTACAAGCTGGATGTAAAATGTTTTGTATGGGATGACGAGGGATGAATCAAGCCGTTGACTCGCAAGATGATGTGTAATGGAGTAACAATAGATCTGATCTACCCAGTGAAACGCAGCACCGGATCTATTGACGGCACGTGGTTCCACTTTCCCATTCTTGCATCCACTTTCACCCCTGGCTCACTGGGTGACCTTCCAGGCTCAACTTCGTCAACACAGTTCTCAGCAAGCGTAAGCTGACCTGGTTCGTGGAGACTGGGCGCGTGGAGAGCTGGAATGATCCACGCATGCCCACGGTGCAGGGCATTCTGCGGCGTGGCATGCGTATCGAGGCGCTGAAAGAGTTCATCCTAAGCCAGGGCGCCTCTAAAAACATCACATTCCAAGAGTGGGACAAGATTTGGACTATCAACAAGAAGCTCATCGACCCGGTTTGCCCCCGCCACACGGCCATTGAGGTGGATGGCAGGGTGCTGCTCACTCTAGAGGACGGCCCAGCGGAGCCGGAGGTGGTGATGGTCCCCCGGCACAAGAAGTATCCGCCTGCAGGTGAGGAGGGTCCCGTGTGGGGCGCGTGTATGGGGACGTTGCTCCCGGGAGCTCCTGCCGGGGAGGACTGCTGTGCAGTTGGTACATGCTTGCTTTGCCGCCTGCCATTGGGCGCGGGGCCTCAACGTCCAGCTGTAGTTCGAGTTGAATGGTATTTAAAGTAGGCATGCCTTGCCATTCAGCATGAACTCTTTCGACCTTGCTCTCTCACTGACTCGCGTTTCTTGATGATGCCTGCAGGCAAGAAAGCGTTAACTCGTGCGAACCAGATTTGGCTGGAGCAGGTGGACGCCTCCTCTCTGGCCGAGGGGGAGGAAGTGACGCTTATGGACTGGGGCAATGCCATCGTCAAGGTATGATGTGCGGGGGCGCATGAGGGATGGTGATCGAGCAAGTCCTGTCGGGAGGGGGGTTAGGGCTCTCGATGATCCTTTGCAAGGTTACATATTGGATTCGCATATTAATTCTTATGCAGTTTTTATCGTGAAATTTTATTCAACCACGGCCTTATCATGCACTCGGTTTGTTTCTACGCCGCCCAGAGTATCACTAGGGACCCGAGCACGGGGGCGGTGACGGCGCTCAGCGGGATGCTGAATCTGGACGGCGATGTGAAGAAGACCCGCCTCAAGCTGACGTGGCTGGCTGCCGTGCCTCAGTGTGAGGTTGTGCCGCTGCAGCTGGTGGACTTCGACTACCTGATAACCAAGAAGAAGGTCGAGGAGGACGACAACTTCATGGACCTGGTAAACCCCACGACGCGATTTGAGAAGATTGCGGTGGGGGACCCGAACATGCGCACCCTGCAGAAGGGCGACGTGCTGCAGTTGGAGCGGAAGGGTTACTACATCGTGGATGAGCCTTACGGCGTGAAGGGCACCAGCCGCCCCATTGTGCTGTTCTGCATTCCAGATGGCCGTGCAAAGAACATGACTAAATCTGCGGCTGCAGCTGCACCATCCTAGGCACTAGATACTGTGTCGGAGCACCTAGTTAGCCTACCAGGGACTAGGTTATGTATAACATTCGCAGGACGCTGAGTTAGTCATGGGGGATTGTAATGTTAGCTGCAGCTAATGGCATGAAATGAGCGTGTAAACGTGGAATGTATAGAAACAAACGAGATTTACTAATGATATGGGTATATGGCAGTAGCAACGCGTGTAGCGAGCAAATATTGGCAAGGGAACAATGAGCTTCGTTCTTACTGACGTTAAGGGAGTGTACGTTTTTGGCTAAGGAAAGTTTTCTGCGACCTGTGTAAATTGATATGTAAATTATGCGAGCAATACCTTGTCAAGTACACTGCTGTACATGCCCACTTGTAAAACTATTAAAAGGTGACTTTTACATGGTAAGAAAAATAAACATGCCGTCATGCATGTTGAAAGAAAACTGGATATGAGATACATCAACTTAACATTGTTTTTGTAGTAACTGATAATTACCATGAATTTATTATTTACAGATTGTACGGTGGAGAAAACAGTGAAAACAAGTGTGCTACCGATTGGTAAGGAATACATCGTAAAAAATAAAACCCTCGAAAAAACGATCTCAAAATGAATTATATTTATCATGTCAACAAATGCTGCACGGGCATCCATTTTTCGCAGAATAAAGTGTGTAACATAACCTAACCGTCTTGACCCGCACACAACTACCAAGTGAAAACAAACTCAATGGCACATAACTACCAAGCTCCACCGAATACTACAGCATGTGCGGACCAGAATACAGTGCCGCGTACGCATACTCGCTGCACGTCAGACGCTAAAACAGCACAGGTCGATTGACAGGAGCTTGCCCGTGTACCTTACTTGCCCCATAGGTCCCCTATTGCGTCCATGCAGGCCACGTATTGCAGTCCGACAGCAAAAAATGGAGTCTAGCCGAGTCACATTTCACCAGATTCCATCTCCCTCCTGTTAAACGATAACTATCGCTTAATCATCCTTTTTGTTCTCTCCTTCATCCTCGGCCCCTGTCGCCTCCTCCTCTTCCTGCTCCTCTTCCTCCTCACCAGCGGTGTTGCCCTCGTCACCGCTTTCCTTGGCCTTGCCGGACGGCCGTGAGACCTAAGGGAGGGTAAGTACACTTATTAAATGAGCCATCAAGCTCAGCAAACCTTATATGTCTGCACAAAAAATCTGTTAGTGGCCTCGACCTTGGATGCCCCGAACATAGAATTAAACCCAGGACCCGGAATAACCTACCTTGAGGCCAGAGCTTGTAAATTTTCCCATGCTCCGTACGAGGAAGAATAGCATCACGCCAAGCAGAATAACAACCAGAATAAGGTCCTGGTTGCTTCCCGATGCGGCAGTGTCGCTCGTTGGGAAAGGTGTTGGGGCCATTACAGTTGGTTACTAGAATGCTCACTCAAACAACCGAACGCAAGGTTTTGGCCTGGAAACCAGAAGGCTGTCTACTCCACCTTCCGGACGCTTTCGTAGGAACAACACCGGAAATGATTGACGTTACAAATTCGTACTTGCGATCGATAGCAATCGTATTCTGAGAATATAATTGAAATAATGGAGGGTTACGCGGTCTGTATTGGCGCGGTTGCTCCGTACGGCAACGCCGTAAATCATAACATGTCGCAAAATCAATAGCATCCTTCTACATTATATCCGTGTGTGTACTACTACAAGGATTGGTGCTACATACCTAGAGAAAATTGGGGACCGTCTATCTATGCGATTTATGCGAAGCCAGCAGTGGAATTCCAGGACGCAAGCGCGTACAAATAGCTCCGGCGGCTCGTGGAGCATGCTGAGCGCTGCAATTTTGTCAAATCGGCGTATTGCAGCGAGGTACTCGGAATCCCTCAGGCAGCCCTTCGAAGTAGCCCGCTCATCAGCTGCACGAGGAGGGATGGCCGGCGCATCCACTTGGGCAGGTGCGAGCACCTCTTGCTCCTCTGAAACCATCGATTTGGGTCGGTGTGTCAGTTTCCTATCCGCGGTTGTTAGGTAATAACTGATAGCACGACCATTCTGCATGGCTGTGCAGTGAAGGCGAATGGCACACAGCCGCCTCCATCCAATGCACAAACATTTTGGAACGAGTACGCGTAACGAGCTACCCTATTAGGAAGGCGCCTATCTTTCCGGGGATATGTCTTAGGGTTTAGTCACGTCGAGTTGTGCACCAAACTCTCCTCCTCATCGAACGGCGCGTCGACGGCACGCCACACAGCTCCTCCACCCAGAAGCACCTTCCATCGTTGGATTCCTCCCTTCACCCTGCTTTTCCATTAATCCGCACAAACATACACACACGGACGGATTTCCCGGCTTATTGCTGGTGTCCATTGAGTCTGACTTACACGGAGTCATTTCGAAGATCAGCTCGGCGTCATCGGCCCGTCTTCCGCCACCCCGGTGTAAATCCCGTCCCAATCCCCGTCCCCGTCCCCGCATTTCGCATTTCGCCCGGTCATTCGTCCCCTCTCCGTCCCGCCTCCCGACAGGCACTGGTCTCAGCCAGCAGGACTTCATGGAGCGGGACGAGTGCCTCATAGTGGACGAATCCGACGTGATCGTGGGCACAGCCAACAAACATGATTGCCACCGCTTCATTCCCGCACAGCCAAGGGGTCTGCTGCACCGCGCCTTCAGTGTCTTCCTTTTCAGCCCCGACGGCAAGCTACTGCTGCAGCAGCGCGCCGCGAGCAAAGTGACCTTCCCTTCCGTCTGGACGAACACCTGCTGCAGCCACCCGCTCGCGGGACAGGACCCAAATGAAGTGGATTCAGCGGATCGCATCGCTGACGGCAGCGTGCCGGGAATTAAGGCGGCCGCAGTTCGGAAGCTTGGCCACGAGCTCGGTATCCCCCCGGATCAGGTGCCCGCAGCTTCCTTCACCTTCCTCACCCGAGTGCATTACTGTGCCGGTGACGTACACACGTACGGCCCGCAAGCGGAATGGGGTGAACATGAGATCGATTACGTTTTGTTCGTCCGGCCAATGCAACCCGTATCACTGGCTCCGAACCCAGATGAGGTTGACGACGTACGATACGTGGATCGGATGGAGCTGGCGGCCATGATGGATCCTGAATCCGGATTGCGCTGGTCACCCTGGTTCCGGATCCTGGCAGATCGCTTTTTGGATGCATGGTGGCTGGATCTGGATGCGACGTTGGAAGGTTCAAAACATCGGGACTATGACACCATCCACCATATCCTTTAGGGGCAGCTGCGTACGGGTCGGGTTAGGGTCAAGGTGCCACGTCTATCAGAGGGGAATGGAGCGAGGAATGCAGGTGTTCATCGTACCATGTGTATGTGTGTATATATGTATGTTTTTTTGTGTGCGTGTGTAAACGGACCGCGTACGGGCTTCTGGAATTAGTGATTCAGAATGTGAACGGAGAGGGAGGACGAGCAGGGCCGCAGAGATTTGCCGACTTGCTTACGTTACGATTTCCTTTTCGTCGCGTGTCGACTTCTGAAACGAGGAAGGCCTTTACGCCCGCTGTGATACAAGGAGCCGGGGGATGGAGTCCGTGACGGTGGAGGTACTCGCGGATGGGGCGCAGGATCTCAGTGGATGCGGTTTCAGCGGAGCTAAACTAAGAGCGACGATTGAACATACGACATGACGTGTCATGGGGGTGTTATACATATGCCTCTTTCTTGCTGAAAGGCAACAATTATTTCCGAAGAGGAGGAGGCCGTTTTCATCCTCGTCCCCGGCCGCCAGATAATTAAGCTCGTTAGGGCGGGACGGCAGGCGGTTAACTTATTTAGCTTACGTTGGGTGATCCATTGCGTTGAAGCCTCGTAAATAAATTAGAGGTATAGCGCCCAGTTCGCAGTTCTAAAGCACGCCGTGACACCGCAAGGT
Source organism: Volvox reticuliferus (assembly GCA_019650235.1). Taxonomy (NCBI): domain Eukaryota; kingdom Viridiplantae; phylum Chlorophyta; class Chlorophyceae; order Chlamydomonadales; family Volvocaceae; genus Volvox; species Volvox reticuliferus. The sequence continues at coordinate 117,442 of BNCP01000024.1, forward strand.
AATGATGCCTCTCCTTCGGCCCCTAATCCTGGCCCGTGCACTCTTTGGGTGGGACTGTGAGGCATCTTGGAATCCAGGTTAGGCAGCTGGGGCTGTGAGGTGTAATGCTCAGCTGGAGCCGCTAATTTAGATTCCAGGCTCCGAGACCTATGCCTACCCCTGATCCGGTCATACACGCCAGCAGCTCCTACGGGTCGCGGTGCGTAGTAAGACTTCGGGAGATCGGGAGCGAGGGGCTGGTTTGGGGTGCCTAGGCGAATCACTTGCGGGAGCCCGTAGCGGCGTGAAGCAAGGTGCGTGGCCAAAACTGTGCAGCAACTACCTACGCGCAGCACTCCTTGGCCATACTGACTATAGCGAACTTATGTCACTATCTGGTGGCGTCCCGGGTTGCTGTTGACCGATCTGGAAATGGGCTTGTTGACCATGGCTTTGACCCGCCAGCTGTCTGAACCATCGAAAATGCAGTCGAGAGGCGTATTTGATTATAGATCTTACTGCAGACTATCATCGACCAAGAATGCGCGTGTTATCCGTGCGCCTTCAGCTGCCGTGATGTTTACGAGCATCATATAAGAAGTGGGATATCGCATCATAATTTGATTATTTTCCTTGATGTGTGGATCATCACTTTGTCCGTAAATTCTCAGGACATGATCCTCCTGAAGTATCATCCCCATCTGGCGATCGCTAGAACACTTCCACAACAACAATAAAAAACAATCATTTTCAAATAAAATGAGTAAAATTGAATATAGACTGGCTCGCTCTGAATAACCTTACGAGCTAGGAGTGTGGAGCGGTCCTACTTTATTGTACGTCGAAAAAGCAACTGTCGTGGGGTCAATGATGCAGTCGCTTCGATAACGGCATGATCCCTCAATTGCACACTGGAGCGGTATGGCTTTGGCATTATATTAATACCCAAAATTAACGCAGGTGTGTTGTTCGGTTGAGCGCTTCCGCAGTCAGGCTACTCGGTTGAAAATTTTGCCACCCTTTGTTTATTACGCCCCAGCGCATGATTTTAGGTAGGACCTAGGGTCATGGATGAAGCTCGAAAACTGCTGTTGGAGACGAGAGTCAAGGACCTCAGCTCAGTAAGCAGCTCAACCCTGGTTCAGTTGCTCGATACGAGCACAGTTGGCCAGGCTCTTCAGGTGTGCTTTCGTTTGAGCGTAGCTGCTGCCGTGGGCTCGCTGTCGCTTCTAGTGCGAAATTCTTCCCAGCCGACTTCTAGCTGCTGACCTGTGCACGTCGTCTTGGGCGCGTCGGGCTCCGCAGATTCTGGCCGAAAATCGCATTCTGTCCGCACCCGTCATTGCACCGGGTGATGATGGCCTCGCGGCGGGCGTCAAGTGGCCGGCGCAGCTGCCGAATTCGGACATCATGGGGTGAGCGCCGTCCCAACTCTATTCCATGACATGCCGGTGACAACCCGCTTATACATTCCCAGCTTCATGTGTCCTATCTCCGGGAACGTAATTTTCCGCTCTTTTACTTCGCGGGTTGGTCTTCGGTCCCGTGGCGTGGCCCATCTAGGGCATGCCATGATGGGCAAGGACCGCCCTGGACTGCAGCTAGCTGTGTCCGCATCCCACGACCCATACGCCTCGGTATTGCAGGTTCGTCTGCGTAAACGACATCCTGACCAGCTTCCTGCAATGTAAGTTCTTGCGTACGCGACGGATAGCAGTATGCATGTATGAGTGACGTCATCGACGTCCAGTCCAGACTGGCCACGCTGGGCTCGAGGTTGCTCAGCCGTAGCAGAACTCGCCTGTTTCAGTGTACGAGCATTTTTCGCGCCTCAGAATCGATGCTATTAGTTTGTTACGCTCGATCAGGGTCGCACCTGGATCGCCCTAAAGCAAAAATGAAGCCCCCTGCCCAATGAATCACACCGGTTTTGGTGCCAGTTGTGAAGACAAGCAGCGGCTGCGCAATTCTTTCTTCGCCGGCCCCAGCATTTCATCCCTCTCATGCCTTTACCCGCCCTGTTGGCACGTCTGTGTTTTTACCGTACCGCGGGTTGTACTCCCAACCTCCTGCTTAACTCTTCCCTGGAAGGCTACGCAAGGGAGTTCGGTGACGCAGCGTGCGGCACCAATCCCTTTAACGGCCACGGCGGCTCACCCTTTGGCCGCCATCGCACTGCTTCCGACGCAGCTGAAGGCGGCGCTTTCAACGGCGGCAGCATGCTGACTTGCATGCGGCAGTTGGAGGCGATGGGCCAGCGGTTCGCGCGGCAGCAGCTGCGACACCTCACATGCAAGGGTAGGCTGCGGCTCTCTTCGGGATATGGGACAGGGAAGGCGACCCGCTCAGCCCTGATCTGACCCTATCGGACCCCCTCGAACCGCACCTCGGCGTACCCACCAGGCTGTGACGGGGACTTCCTGCACAGCAGACACGCAGGAGAAGCGACCCTCCTGGAGCTCGTCATGTACGGCTTTTTAGATCCAAAGCGGAGGTAGGTTTGGCTGCGGTTGGCGCAGCTAAATTGCAGTGCAACGTGCTGGTGCTGACTCGGGGAACTCGAAACCCTACGTGTTCCCCACCTCGGGGCCCACCTCGGTGGGGGTGGGGGCTCGGGGGGGGAAGAGGGGGGCGAAGAAGCTGCTCGACGGAATCCCCAATAGGTTCCCTGATGTCGGTTTTCGGTTGGTTCGTTGCATTCATTCATATTTCCGCTCCCTGGACTCGGCACGCCTGCAGGGGGATGCACGAGGGCGAGCAACAGTCCCATGTGGTCCACCGCGTGGCCTTCTTCGACAACAGCGGCCGGGTCACGTCCGTCGTCTCGCAGTCCGACATCTGCCGCTTCCTGGCGGCCCACGTCGACCGACTGGGGGACCTGGCGGAGGCCACGGTTTCGGAGCTGGGCTGGGACTGCAAGCCGGTGAGCCAGGCGAGCATCACCTTAGCAGGGCTTTGTCCGGACCGCTGGGTCACCGCTGTCATCTTGGCTGTTTTCCGTAGTCCCGGCCGTACGGTACGGAGGAGGCTCTATTTGCCGCATTCATGCTTGCCTGCTAGAGCTGGCGCCCTTTGCAGACCATCCGCCACATCCGCGTAAGCCCACCCCGAAGTCGCGGGACGCATGCATGTGGCAGAATTCTTTGTCCTCCCTCTCCCGCAACCCTCACATGACTCCCGGAATCGCCACGTGGGCCCAACAACCCAACGACCCAGGTGGTTAGCTGCACGCCGGAGACCCCCGCCCTGGAGGCCATGCGGCTGATGGTTTCGGAGGGAGTCAGCTCCCTGGCGGTGGTCGCGGCGCAATCAGCGGGTGAAGCGGCACCCGGAGCGGACACGGCGGCGGCGGCGGAGCGCCACGGCGGGGGCCGGCTGCTTGGGAACTTCAGTGCGAGCGAGATGAGGTACGGCAGCAGTGCGTGTCGTTAGCGAGTCAGTTGAGAACGAATATTCGGACGAGTCGACCCAGCGGGGGGATGAGGGCACACGCCGTTGCCACGTGTATGAGACCTCTGAATCGGGGCTTGGTGCGTTGTCGGTTTATCGTTGGATTCGTTGGGGCTCATGTCGAGGTAGACCGATGCCGGGTGCAAGTCACGGGAAGGCAGGGCCGGCGAACACTCACACTCTTGTGCCCCCCTCCCCCTCCCCCTTTCCCCCCCTCCCCCTTTCCCCCCCTCCCCCTTTCCCCCCTCCCCCTCCCCCTCCGGCCCCATGGCGGCTGCGCCTTCCTGCCCGTTCAGGACGATGACTTCGGAGCACTTCGGAGCGCTCTCTCTTCCGATCGGAGAGTTCTTGGCGCTGGAGAACGAGACTGATTACGTCGCCGTGAACCGAGAGGTGAGTCGCGTCGTTTGTGTGAGTACATGTGCGTGTGTGTATGTTTTCCTTGTGTACGGGACACGGCATATCCGGATGAAGACCCCTTCGCACCCTTTCATCCTCTGCCAACCCTCACATCTGCACCCGTACTTGCGCCCTCCGGGACGAGACACGTCAGCACCAGCTTACACATCTGCCCCCCCTACCTAGTTACCCCCCTCTCCCCCCTCCTCCCCCTTCCTCCCGCTGAAAACCGTCCCCATGCCGCTGTCCGTGTGATTTTCCCCCCGCCTCCACTTCCTCTCACGTTTCCACCTGCCCGCAGCGGCTCCTCTCGGAGGAGGGGCTGGTGGGGTCCCCAGCACACGACTTCATCTGCAACCGCCTGCGCCGCGTCCGGCCGCATGCTCCAGGGGAGGAGGTGGGACAGCGGCTCGTGGTGGCGACCGGCAAGAGCACCTTCGCGGAGGTGAGGTGGCGGCGGCAGAGGGGGGGGCTGAGGGGGATGGGAGTGGTGACGAATGAGAGCGAGTGGAACCCTGAGCCATACGCGAAATAGGATCGAAAGTACTTCGAAGAGTGTTAAGGTTCCGGAAGTGGGGCCGCGGGGAAAAGAGGGGGCGACTCAGTTTTTCGGAGGCCGTCACGGGGCCTGGTGTGTGTGTGTGTATGTGTGTGTGTTGACTTAGGGTTTTCGGCTTAAGACCGCAAGTGGGGCTCAAATGGCTTCGAGTCAAAATGTTGGTCGCCAACTGTGACGGGGGCGGGGAAGGGAAGGGAAGAGGCAGTGAGACAGTGGCCTGGGGTTTTCCAAGGATTCCGTACTGTACGGTATCGTGTACGGCCCGTCCGCGTTCCCTCCCATGTGCACCCTTGCCATCGGCTCTCCATCCCTACCAGTTCATTGCCCACCACCCAATACACACACATATACAAATGTCCGTTCGGCACCAGGTGGTGGAATTGCTCGTAAAGCATTGCATCCACCGGGTGTACGTCGTGGACGAGCGCGAGGTCCCGGTGGGCATTGTGACGTGTACGGATATCCTGCGCAAGGTGGTGGAGGTGGCTACCGCGGCGGCGGCGCCGTCGCCGTCAACCTCACCGGCGGCGGCGGCGGCAGCGGCGGCGGCACATCGCCAGGAATGGCACCAGCGCAATCACGGGAGTCCTCGGGGCGGGCAGGAGCAGCAGTGCTAGGCACGTCCGTCCGCGAGCATGATGGCACCCGGTCGGGGCACATCAGAGCGCGGGGGAAGGCGGTTCGGGGGGGGGGGTTGAGGGGTTTAGGGGGAGTATCGGCTTCCCGGGGGGCGTGAGGGGGAACACGGGCGGAGAGGACGACTGCACGAAGAACGTGTGTACCTTAGGGCTAGGCGGCTCTCGCTCAACCAGCTGGGCGGGGGGGTAGGCCGTGGTGTGTTTTGACGGACCCGGTGAAGACAGCGATTCGGAGTGGTTGGGAGGGGTGGCGGATGGTTGGCCGGGTGGGGTCAGGAGGGGGCCGAAGGGAGGGAGGTGGGGAAACCGAGACAAGATTAGCGTGTGTTGCGTCGGCCTCGATGTACGGCACCGTTTTTGGGTTGGACTTACCCGTACCGGGACGGACAGCATCATCTGTATACACGTGTGTGTGTGTGTGTGTGCGGTCAGAGTGTCTTTCTTTGGAAGGGCGGTGGCTGGATGGGTGGTAAAGAAGGGATGTCGTACGTTGGAACATCGGGATTTGGGAAAAGGGGGGGCATCGCTGACGCATGGCGTCAGCGTGTCGTCCCGGGCAAAGACCGACACGATGCACACACACACACGCACACACACACGCACACACACACACACACGCACACGCATGCTGATGACCCAATGTGCCCTATTTAGTAATTCTCACAACCCGTGTGGACTGATAGTATGCACGGTACCTTTGTCGGTCAGTTGGGCACCGAACTGTTGTACGAAGGGCGAGTCTCGTCTCCGACCCACGGGCGAGATGATTTACAGCGAGGAGGGGAGGAGGCCACATTCATGTGTATGTGCGGGGGGGATGCACAGCCCGTTGGGGAGAACAGGAGGGGGTTACCCCCTAGGAGGAGGAGGGGAGAGTGGATCTGGATGCTGATTTGCGTTTTGCCTGAGCAGATCAGGTGCAGTACGTAATAGCTGTACGGCAAGTGCCCCGTCTTTGGGATATGGGGTGGTGGACACTTTGCTGCTTTCACGCTGCCTGTCTTCGGGGTGGTGGAAAGTGGCAGCCTGTGTGTTTTCGCCCGGCGATCTTTTACCCGCACTCGTCCGCTCCTGACCTGCCCCGTTTTTCATCATCGAAGAGTAATACTGATTGGACGGTTGGCGGTTGTTGCATGGGCCGTTGACGGTTTTGTTGATTTTGTTTGATACATGATCTTTTAGCTTCGGCATGCGCGTATTTTACGTCACATGTACCCATGACATGAAGGTGCATAAAAACGAAGTACACAAAAGATGTTTGGTTCCGGAGCTGGATTCGGAGCTGGCGACTCCGGAAGCTGCGCCATTAATGGATTCAATGGGGTCTCGGGAGCGCTCCCGTTATGAAGGTTTTTTTTGTGTGTGTATGTGGAGGGGTGGGGCAGCACTGCTGCTCACAGTGGGATATTTCTAATACCTTCGTGAGTGCAAGTACGGCTGCAAGTACGGCTGCATGATGAATGACCTGTGTCAAGTTCCATTGGGTTCCAGTCCTCGCAATTGTCATCACTCGTGCTCCGAGTACTCAGCGTACGGTAAATCGTCACACAGCGCGCCCTCCCTTCCAACTAGGCCGGGGAAGTGGATGTCTTCCATGAACCCATCCACCCATTGCAAACTGCAAGGAGTCGAAAAATTACCCAACCCCTCTCGCTCTCCCTCGCTGGAGGGCGAGCCCGAAAAGAACAACGAAACACACTCATCCGCGTTTAGACATCGCCACGACGGCAGCAACAAGCCCCAATGTGCGGGCTCCATGAATGAGGTCCACCAACATACTGCGGGCAAACGGGTAACGGTTGGCGATCTGAACACCACCATAATGCCCCCGAAGACCCGTCAACGAGCAACAGCCCTGCTTGTTTAGGCAATTCATCAGATACGCACATCCCCTCTGCCGCTGCTGCTGCTGCTGCTGCATTGCTCCCACACCTGTCAGGACCCGCACAGCGATGCTGGGTCAGCCATGCCCGGGATCACGCTGCCGAAACCTAGCGCGAAAAATCAGCCCAGCTGGAGGCGACCTGAACTACATTTAAGCTTACAAATAATCCTAGTTTCAATCCTATATTTTGCATAGTTGTTCATTAATGCTACGATATCGTAAGTTACTATCTTGGTTAGCCTGTTCTGATAACCGTCTAAACCGCATTGACCTCCGTACTTTCCGGTCGCAGCGTTTTAACACATTTGCAACTGTGCATCTTCTACGATTGAGAGGTACCGGTACAAATAGTGTGAGAAACGTATTCATGCCGGCGCCTCGATTGTCATTAGTTGCGCTGGATAGCTACGAGCTTGTTGAGACAAATATTCTCGGTCCAGACAGAAGATATACTCGAGAAAGAATACATTTATAGTGTACAATAGGTAATGCATCCGCTTTAGCCTTCACAAGCTGTGAAAACAGGCGACAGAAACAAAACTGCTATACGGGCCTCCTGCGGTACGGCCCCGTCGGCGAACCCAACCAAAGAACGCAGAACATCAGCATTCTCTCTCTTTCCTACCTTTGAGGAGCCCGTTTAGCCGAAATGGCCCCGAAAGGTGTGACCTTTTTCTGATTGTTTTGGCGGCGCTCAATTTGGAGTACTAGGGCAACCTTTCCTGAGCTGCATACCTAGTGCACATAACGAATGGGAACGATTTGAAATTACTGGACGGCTTGCTGAATAATCAGGAAAACTAGTCTGACAATGGCTGCGTCTGCGCGCAGGCAAGGGCGACGCTAAGGCGGTGGCCGCAAAGGCTGCCAAGGCTGTTAAGAAGGGCGGATTCAAGAGAAGTCGGAAGCCTCGGTACTCCGTCGTGTTCCATCGGCCTAAGACCCTGAAGCGGACCCGGGAGGGCAAGTATCCTAGGATCAGGTGGGATTTTGAAGACAATTTTGTCTATCAGAAAGAAGTGTTGTTACTGTTTCTTTAGTATTTGGTATATATCATCCATCGGCTGGCAGGATTGCAAAGTCCACACCAGCTGCAGCCGCGTCAGGGGGCAGGAGTCGCGCGGCGTTAGCAGCGGGAGCAGCAGTTCACGCCACCAGCGGCGACTCGCATGGATGGCCTAGATGCTGGAGTGCTTGAGGATGGCTATGTCGCTGGGTGCCTGTTGACGTGGACCAAGGGGCAGGGGGGTGGGGTACAGACTATCCCATCAGCCGTCAGCCTCCTACCGGAGGGAACTTGACCCTTCTCATCAACTTAGAGCCCCATGTATGAAGCAGGCTCTGTTCATTCTACCCTCTGACACGTTTCCCTTCGGCATGCAGCACGCCATCTCTCCAAAAGCTTGACCAGTATGCCGTCCTCAAGTACCCGCTGACAACTGAGTCCGCGATGAAGAAGATTGAGGACAACAACACTCTGGTGTTCATCGTTGACCTTAAGGCCAACAAGAAGCAGATCAAGGATGCCGTGCTGCGCATGTACGACATTCAGACCAAGAAGGTCAATACGCTGATCAGGTGCGCATGCCTGTGTTCGCACAGGAGGAAACGACATTGGCTACAAGTTGAAGTCCACTGGCTCACTGAAAACGCGATGTTGCTGCACGTGCAGGCCCGATGGGCAGAAGAAGGCGTACGTCTGCCTTACGGCCGACTATGATGCCCTGGACGTTGCCAACAAGATCGGCATCATCTAAAGCACCCTCAATGAGGGGCTGGGAAGCGAGGAGTGCAGTGTCATTTGTAACGCTGTACATGTGACCCTTGTCCCCTTCTTTTGCCTGTCAAACAAGTGGCCCAGCACAGCTCTAGAGCAGCGTAATACGCAGCGGTCAGCGGCTTGTCTGATGCGTGGTCGAGCTGTGCAGTTCCTTGGGCAGAACAGTATTATATAGGCGAGAGCACAGCTAGGGTGGAGCCGGGCTCGCATGCGAAAGCCAGATCATGATTGCTCCGTAGGCAGCAGTGAAGGCGGCGACCAGAAGGTGAGACATGTAGATGCGTGCCAAACGGGCTGCAGGGTGAGACGTATCTGATAAAGCGGGAGCTACCTATCTGGGAAACCAACAGTAAAGGGGACGTCCTTACAAGCCCTTCTCGTGGCATCAAAGAAGATGACCTTAATTGCCTTGAGGAGGTGCCATTAGTATCGTTAAACACTGCGCCCGCCAACCATACTAAAGCTTATGGCTGGGAAATGTATGTTGCCGCCAGTGGGTTCAGCAATAACTAATCAACAGCTACATAGCATGTGCGGCTCTCAGCTATTCAGCCAGTGAGGGGACCTGCCCTAAACTTGATGGGCGCCAGCTCCTTGGACCAGCGGATGCAGATCCACGTGGCGCCTGCACGAGCCGCCTCAGGGAAGTGTATTGATGCCAGGTCCTCAGCTTGTCCACCGACTGGGACCTGCGGTGAGGGAGGGGTTGGCCTGTGGGTACCGCCGGAATGGAGCTAACATGGATCATTCCTCGGCAAGAAATGTATTGTATGCTGTGCCTCTGTGGGTGTGGAAATCGTACTGGGGGAAGTGAACGTACGCACTCAAGGTACACTCAACCTGGCTGTAAGGTTAGCGCACATGATGAGTCGATATGGGCGGGTACGTGTGCCGTACTAGCTTTTTGTGGCTTCCTACGATTTAACGACCTCACGCACACATTGGTCCACACAGACCTGCTGCGCATTTGCAGCGACCGTGTAGAAATCTACCTGTAAGATCAAGAGTAAGATCAGCACTGCGAGGGTGTCTTCGTAATAATGGACGGACCATTCTGCCTAGTTGGTCACTCGAGGATCTCTTGGTAGCAGGACAGTGTAAGCGAGCCCTGAAGACACAGCGCCACGCGGATGGTAACGAGCAAGATATAGAGGACGTAGGACCCCTCCTGCGGCCAGTGAACGAGCGTGCAAACCGGCTTCACCAGGTCAAGGTGTCGTTGCCGCACACCATCCCAGCCCGACTGTTTTTGACAACAACCCTCCGGGATCTTTGCGAAACAGCTGGTTTGCAGGAAGGTTTTGTGACCCACTATTTTCGTCGAGGGGCCACCAGAGCTGCTGCAGAATAGCGCTTCCCGAGTGGACGTGCAAAAGCTGGGCCGCTGGATGAGTAATGATATGTTTGAATTTGCTTAGGTGCGTGAGGAGGGCGCAAAGCAGCGTGCATTGACAGCACGCAGGAAACATCCTAAGTGTGCTTTCAAGTATCGGTGGCTTCTAACAGAATGTGTCATGGCCGGCCACTGGTCCAACTTTGCTATTAATTGGCCCTCAGGAGTTGCAGGCAGGAGTTGCAGGGTTTTGCGGGGTTTCTAGTGAAGGTAGGTTCCAAGCTGATCAGCGGGGCGGCATAGGGTAAAAGGTTTAAGCCCGTTCAGTAGGTAGACGGAGACAGATGGCGGTGGCCAACTCCCTTGCTTGCCATCTCCCACCCTCCCTCCCTTGCTTCCTTTCTCCCTGCCTTGTTCTCCCCCTCCTTTTCTCGTCTCCTCCATTGCTCTCTCTCCGTCAAAGTCTCCCTTCAGGTCCCTCCTTCCCTTGTTCCCTCCCCCGTTCCGGCGTATAATGGTAAGGCTGTCCATCCGGGGATGAGGTATATAGTTTCCCGCGCCTGGGCCTGCCCGGTCGTCGATACACCTTGGTGCCCTCACTCGTTGCGGCGTGTTAAGGAGCCAACTGACGTCGTGTACGTAGCAAAGGTTATGGCGCGGGCGCTGCTTGCTGTGGCGGAATAGCGATTAAAACATTCCGAACTTCTTTCACTTTGTAATGATGTTCGTATTATCCTCTGCTGCCTCAGCTGTTCCGTACATCATGCTCCAGGCTCACGTACAAGATACAAATATAAGATTTACAAACTTAAGCAATTTGGCGGCGCGCCATCCGAACACCCGTTTAGCAGGCCAGGCCAGGCAGCATCGCACCATCCTGTGACGGCTCTTAAAAGGGGGGAGGGTATTTACCAGCAGCGTTCGAAACCCTGAGCCGCCCTAAAACCTGCCGCCTTATCGTTGGCCAGCTCCCCCAGCTCACGAAGGCGGGCGGCGCGCCCTCCCTCCGACGAGGCCGGGGAAGTGGATGTAAGACATCCAACCATTGCAAACTGCAAGGAGTCGAAAATTTCCTGCCCAACCCAACCCAACTCGCGTTTGAAGGGGGCCCAACCCCTCTCGCTCTCCCTCGCTGGAGGGCGAGCCCGAAAAGAACAACGAAACACACTCATCCGCGTTTAGACATCGCCACGACGGCAGCAACAAGCCCCAATGTGCGGGCTCCATGAATGAGGTCCACCAACATACTGCGGGCAAACGGGTAGCGGTTGGCGATCTGAACACCACCATAATGCCCCCGAAGACCCGTCAACGAGCAACAGCCCTGCTTGTTTAGGCAATTCATCAGATACGCACATCCCCTCTGCCGCTGCTGCTGCTGCTGCTGCATTGCCCCCACACCTGTCAGGACCCGCACAGCGATGCTGGGTCAGCCATGCCCGGGATCACGCTGCCGAAACCTAGCGCGAAAAATCAGCCCAGCTGGAGGCGACCTGAGCTCCTATGCATCCACCTCATAAACAGATAAGGCCCTAGCACCCTACCGTAACAAGAACAGCGCAATGACCGTGAAGAAGTCCGCGGAAGAAATGAGGGGGTACACACCAGCGAGCCAACGTGCGCTTTGAAACCGCCACCACACCATACGATCATATCCCCGCATCGGGGGCGGCAACAGTGCCATCTGCCACCTGATGTGACTCCTTCAACAAACCACAAAAAACCAATCATCATCATCATCATCATCATCACTCAAAATGTTAAATGATGTGGCATGTACGGCACGATCAAAAATATTTTCATTCAATACAAAGATGGGGGAATTTTCGTCTCCATGGCTCCCAAACACATCCAATACCCGCCGGGGCTGGCCCCCCGGCCGTTGCGAGTCAGCACCGACATGAAACCCACTGACTGCATGCCATGCTCAGCTGCTAAATGCAGCCAGGCATTTACAAACGCGCGGACGGCGCGTGTGTACGGCGGTCCCCATTCATTCTGTTGGGCGCCAACAGTGCAACATTTCAGACGTGTACGGTGGTGCTCCGAAATCATGTCGTAACCATGAGGCGCCTTTCTCATAAGGCACGCAAGGCAGTGAATAAGAACTACCACACCGATTTGCACCGGATCCGTGGGATTTGAAAATAACCCGTACAGGCATCAAACCCGTATAGACATCAAACCCGTACAGACAGGGGGAAGAGACCATCATTCCGTACAACAAGGTTGGGGCAGTTGCGAAAGGAGGAAGAAGAACGCGATTGGCGCCGGAAGAAAGAAGACGAACACGGACAGACATAAATACCGACATACAGGCACGGAAGGATGCCAATACACCTCGGCGGTGTACCAGCGCCCAAATGCTGCTGCCCTGTGCATCAAACGAACGAAATAACATCCAAGCAGGTTTGTGCACCTGCCCGGGGAGGGGGGAGCTACTGAATACTAGTAGCAGGGTATTGATCATCTGCTCTTCACTTGCATCTCTCCCGTGGTCGAGGTGGCGGGGGTCAATAAGCTGTCCACTCTCGGAGCGTTCCCGGGTAATCGGATCCACGCGCTCTGGCCGTACACGTCACCGTTGAGCAGGAACAGCATGTACCAGCCAGGAGGGGCGATATTGATGGTGGGAGGTCCCTTCACCACAAGGCGACGAGATTCAATATCTTGAGACAGGAGCTCTAGACCCACCTGTTGAAGAGGGGAAAGAACGCCATTGCTCAAAACTCAGCATAACAAGCGGAACGCAAATGGCCCCCCCCCAGCCGCTTGTCTTACCACGCGCTGGTTCATGTTGGTCGAGTGGGTCGCGGACCCTGGAGAGACGAGCACCGCCGCCGTCACCGAGTCGGTCGCGAAGAACATGCTGTACTTAAGTGCAAACGGCTGGCCGTACTGCATCACGTTGACCTTGTCCTCCGGGTCCCACGTCTCCGGGTCCAACGACTCGATCTGCGCCTTGGCGGTGACGTTAAACCAACACGGCGGTCGGAATACCTCGATCCGGTACTCGGCAAAACTCGTCGGGGACTTAGAAATGCCGCCGGGTGTGGTCCACCAGTACCTGCGGGGAGGGAGCATACAGTTGTGGGCTTTGAAACGAACGTACAGGATCGTGGGGGTCGGACGACCGCGCGGCACACGATGAACCTGCATCCTCATGGCAGGACTGATAACCCGCAAGTCATCATGCGCCCAAACTTGCACGGGCGCCCCCAACGGCAGGCTGATAAGACGCGAGCACCGGCACTGCAAGATGATGGCTTACTTGTCACAACGATCACATCCGGCCACCAAGACGGAGCCGTCCGTGGTGAGGGCCGCGGTGGAGTGGTACAGTCGAGGGATCCGGGAGCGGGACATCAACCGCATTCGGCCTCCGTACGGGGTATAAGGGTCGTACAGCACGGGCCACAGGTTGGGTTCGTTGGCCTTGGCCAGGCCACCCGCTGCACCGTCGCCGGCGAGCCCTTTCTGCAAAAAGGAAGTGGTAATGATGTCGAATGAGCAGAGCGATCGACTGCGTTACAGGTGACGGCTGTGCGGGAAGAGTCTTTGGCTTTGCCTTACAAGCAAGGGCCGAGGGCGGTTCGCCATGCACACCTTGGTTGCTTTGCGCGCGGGGCTGCATCGCATAAAACAAACACGGATTCATTGGACACGCCATGCCACTCACCACGGCTCCGTTGAGCACCACCACCTTCCCGTTGGGCAGCAGCACCGCATCCCCCATCACTCGGGGCAGCGGCATTTTCTCAGCTGACCACCCGCCACCTAAGGGGCCCGCCGGTGCACGCGAGCCAGTGCATGGAAAACGGGGCAGGGAGCACATCAACACGAGCTGCATAACGACTCCGTGACAGGAAAGGCCTCCAGGTAGGAGTCAACCTCTGCTGCACGCGTTCACGGGTAACAAGGTGCAAGCAACAAACAGGTGATTTACCCCCCACTCCCCAACCCCACCCCCCCACACAAAGGAGGCACCGACACACTGGACCCACCGAATGTGTAGTTATTGGCCACGGGGTCGTAGGTGACCTTAATTCGTAATGCCAGCCTGCTCGCCGTGGTGTTAATCCATCCGTAGCTGAACTGCCCGCCGAAATAGACCACCTCGGGTGTGTAGCTGTTCTGAGGTGTGAGCGGCAGCATGACGCTAGTACCCGTGAAGGGGTACTCGGTGAAGACGCCCTTGGCGATGTTGGACCAGCTGGGAAGCTGCGCGGCGATTGATTAGGTTCGGGCGGGGACGCGGGGACACCAAGGGGAGAGCTCATCGCAACAAAGGTACGGCGTGGTTTCACCCGTGTCCACCAGGGGGAAGTGGAACTATGGCGATGAACTGCCGCCCTGATGTGTGCATGATCGGAAATACTCCCGTACTCCCGTACTCCCGTACTCACGAATTCACCGCATCCGCATCCGGTGGGTGAACACGTGCGGATGCGTGCACGTGTGTATGTGAGTTAGAGAGGGAAAGAGACGGAAACGATACAGGGGCTGTACAGCCCGGGGCACGATGCCCCGCCATCGCCAACCCTAACAGTCGCCCCCCTGGAGTCATCCGTGGGGGGACCAGAAGGACCGGAACTGGAAAATGGCCAACAGGCACTCACCGTCGTACGCACGGTACCCGTCATTGGGTCCAGGATCTCGCCGTAGTCATTACAGAAGACGAACAGGTCACCGGTCGGCAGTACGTACTGCGAGCGCGAGCGGGATGCCGTACCGGGCCGGAGGTTTTTTATTTTCAAGCAAGCCGGTTGGCAAAACGGTCGCGCAGGTCGACATTGTCATCGCATTGTTACCAGACCACCACGGTAGCACTTCAGATGCTGCTTGGGATAAAAGCTTGTACGACGACTATGAGAGAGTGCAGCATGAAGAGGTCCTTCACGGCGGCAATAACCGTTGGGCGAGCCCCCGGTCAGCACTCACCGTATTGGGGTAGTATATGTCGTTCGTCTTGGCAACCAAACCAGCCGACTGACTCCGCTGTATCAAGGAGGTCGGGTTCGCGGGGTCCCAAATCTCGTAAATGGAGTTCTTACCCGTACCTGCAGCGGCAGGGGGGGAAAGAGACCGTAAACGGGTCGGAAAGGGGACTATACACACACGGGCTATAGACGGCGCCATTCACTCGCGCGTACGAGTTAACCGCCCATATCCTACACCGTCCTGACATGCGTCGAGCACACCTGCTGAATGGCTTAGGGGTTTTGCGATAATCGGATCTGCGCTTTCCTGTCGACGTATACACTGCCGCCCACCTCCATTGCAATTTGTTGGTTGTCGGTTTTTGGTTGTCGGTTAGTGCCTCACATCACAAGAACGGTCCCACAAGTCTCCAATATTCATCATACCCCGGAAGAGCTCACAGCCACAATAGCGGTGTCGTAGCGGTGACGTAATCTCCCCCCCCAGTGCACCCGCTATGATGAAATATCTGCCATTTTGCTCCCGGAGATATAACCGCCGAATAACTGTCCGTTTTCTGATGTAACCTGCTGGCTTACCTGACCCCGGAAGTACCGTTCCGCCCATGATGGTGACCATGCCGCTGGGGAGCAGGGTGGCCGTTGGATACCAGCGCGGGAAGGTCATATTGGCGATGCGGTGCAGAGTGAGCGTCTTTCGGGAGAAGATGCGCACGCCTTTGAGGCCGTCACCGTAGCCGGTTTTTGCAATGTGACCGCCAACAACCAGCACGTGACCGTCCTGCGTTCGAAAATAACACAGGAAGGTGTGGGAATTCTGTGGGAGTCCTGTGGGAGTTGTACTAGCTGCCGTACAGAATTTTGTCCGGTGGCTGCAAGACACAGTATGTAACGATTTCATGCAACACATGTCCGTACACATGACATAACTGCTGTGCCCACGAGTATGCTGTGCCCCCGATCGATTGAAGGTGGGTTTTGCCCCCCTCCCTCTACGTTCGCCCGTGAGAATATTGCTTGGCAGTACAGCAGTACATATGTACGTCTGGATACTGCAAACGAAAATCGCGCAAATAACAGCCAGGTGAGACCTGCACAGAGAAGGGGGCCGCTGCGGGCATGTGGAAATCCTCGGGCACGTGCAGCACCCTCTCGCACCTGCGTGACGGTATGGCCCGCGCAGAACACCGAATCCGTGTACTTGACGTTAGTAAAGCGGTTGGTGATGTAATCGTAGTACCCAACGATGTTGTTGCTCCTGTCCGGATGGCGGCCGCTGGGTCGCTCCATGAAGAAGAACTTGTCTGTGCCCGGGATCAAAGCCATGTGAATGGCGACGATGTTGCCAAGTGCTTTCTGCATAAAGATCATACGGTGTGGAGTTGGGTTGGAGTTGGTGAAGCATCCCCCCCCAACCGCCACCACCACCACCACCACCACCACCACCGCCACCACCACCATCAATAACAACAACAAGGGTTTTATCGGAGTAACGCACAACAACAACAACAGCAACAACAGCAACGGCGTCTGCGTTCTCCAAAACAGACTCGCCCCAACGGGGGGGGGCCGGACCTCAACATTGGGAGTTAGAGCTCCGCGACCCCTCGAGTTGCCTCATCGGGGGATCGGGGGCACATACACCACATCAGGAGGTGCGAGGTGGTTTCGGGGCGACTCACCAGCACCCATTGCCCGTACACGTCTGGCTGGTTGTCCGGTACGGTAGGCAGGTAGGCCTTGTCATCCCCGGGGGAACGCGGGTTCCCATCAGCGGGCCCGGGGCCCTCTGCGGTCCAGCCGCGGGCGCACAGTGAGGGTGCTGCGGTCTTGACGTGTGTGAGTGGGAGGCAGGTGGAGGGAGCTGGGGGACCAAGCCGCAGAAGCTCGGGATCAGCGCGGTGGTATGGATCGGGCGACATGCGGGCGAGTTCGGCCAGTTGCAGTTCACAGGGCAGGCCCTCTCTGTTGCAGTAATACACGGCTCGGTGTGCAGAGCCTCCCAAGATGGACTTGCGTCAAGACCCTAGTTGACATCTTAGGGTGCAACCAGTGAAAGCTGCAACCGTCAGCACCCCATGGAAGATCAGTGTAAGGTCCAAAAATAGAGCCCTCTAATGCTAATAACGTTTCCGTACACACAGGTGGATGAAAATACCCGTACCGTAATCTGCGGATGCATTGTACGGCGGTGAAGCTGGGGGCCCCGGTGGCTGCGGGGGTTGTGAAGGTGGTTGTGGCGATGGTGGGCTGGGGGGCGGCATTCGGGGTGGTGGCGATGGCTTGGGGGGCGGGGGCGATGGCTTTGACGGAGGCCGCGGGCTAGGGGGCTTGCGGGACGGTCGAGATGGAACTAGAGGAGGTGGCGGGCTGCGGAGAGGGCTGGGCGGCCTTCTTGGCGGTGATTGGGGCCTCCGTGGTGGCGGTGATTGGGGCCTCCGTGGTGGCGGTGGGGGTCTCACGGGCGTGGGGGAGCTGGGTGGATGTTTGGTGGTGGCCAAGGAACGACCACGGTCACGGCTTCCCCCAACACTAAGGGCGGATTCCACCAAAGTAACGTTGCTCTCGCCGTCATTAGGAGCCTTTTTTATTGCATTGACAGCGGACGTTGTGAATTCCAAATTGTCGCGGTCTTTGTTGTTGACAGCAGGGAATTGTCGACCAGTCCACCTGCCAACGGTTAGTTGCGCACGCCCAGGGCTGGTCGTCCGGCCAGTGCCCGAGCTGTGAATAGGTGCAAACCGTTTGTCAACAGCTGCTGCCAGGGGCCGGAATGGCGCACCGGACGAGAAGCTAGATGATGTTACGTACACACTGGCGAAGAGAGCAAGCACTAGGCTTGCCATCGCTAATTTAAGGAATTTTGAGGTTAAATTTAATTTGAGAGCGTAGTACTGTACAGTAATCCTAACCTACGGCAGAAGAATTTGGCGATATTTTGAAGTTTCAATATCTGTCGAAACAGTTGGAAGGCACGTTGGTGCAAAAATAATATGAAAGGGCCACAGAGCCTCACCGTATACTTATGTTCTGTCGCTTTCCTTACATGTTCCTTAAATCTTTCTCGATCAGTATGCCTGACAAGACTGACGTGACGGCGCGACGGCGTGACGTGACTTCGACATCGCCATTACTACTGTACTACTGTTTGTTGTATTGAATCAAAATATTATCTACCTTGATTTGACGGACACTTGTTGGTTGTTATAAAGCGAACGGCAAGGCGTCGAACAGGTTCCTAAGGCTGCCTCGAACATGCCCGTTCGGGAAACGACCTTCAACTACTGCAACGACCTCAGCGCGTCATAAAGGGGGATTATCCTTCATTGTGGTTATATAAAATGGGTACTCTTTTATAATTATAAATTTGAGTATTTTATTACTGTTTGTCGAAGCCAACGGAATGCATTCACTCGCTACGTACGTCTTCTGGAGAAAGTGTAGAGGTGGTGTTTCAGCGGGGCGGCAAGTCTAAGCAGCTCCACCAGAGGATGCTTAATTTCTTGAACTGTAAGCAGCGAGAAACAGTCACCTTGGAGATAGGTATGTTGCAGCGCGGCTGCTGCAGCCACATTTAGTAGGTGCTTTGAAGGCTTTTGATGACGACATCAGCAGTACACCTGCTGCAGCACAACTGCACTGAAGCTGGGAACCGATCAAGCGTCGAGGCCTCGACATCGGAAAGCCAATTAGAAAACATATGACCGTTAAATCTTATGCGTACAAAAAGTTGTGACGCCGCAGCCGGCGGACCTACTGCTCCCCTCTCCTTCCCGGCATCCGATTCAACAAGATGCAGCCGCCAGGACATAGCGCATAGAAGCTCAAGGGACACCGACCGGGAAAAAATAATAGCTGATGACGTAGCAGCCGCGAAACGTATGGAGCTGAGGACTTCTCTATCTGCCTGGGCCGGCAAACCCCAGAAAAAAAGCTCCCGGGCCAAGCTGCTGGATGAATGATCTTGACACTGCAGGGCTCAAAGATGATAGATGCATGTGCGAGCGAGGAGAACGCACGAGATGGTAGGTGATGACATTTGGGACACGTAGGTCCGTCCCAGTAGGGTCCCAGTAGGGTCCCGGTAGGGAATCAGGAGATTTCGACAGAGGGGGCCCCAGCGACGCAGCCCAGAGTGCTTCCCTCTGGAATTGCAGAAGCTGCAGTCCCATCTCGGGCACTGATGGCGACATGGGCCTTGACCGTACATGCCGGTGCTGCCACCACCGCAATCACTACGGTCTTCGGCGGCCTGCAGTCTGTTCCATCGCAATGATGGCCGCGTGGATGATATGTGCTGACCTGTACGGACCGCACCAATTCGCCCATTACACCACATCTTAAAATGTCCGTATCCTCAACAATACACGCGTCATTACATCGCTACGTTACATTCGAACTTACGATCTATGCACCATTTTGGTGTTTTCCTGCGTATCTGTTGTTCAGCTATTTTTACAACTTGGGCAAAGATGCAGCAAGAGCCTGCGACTATAACCTCTAAGCCATATCCCGCCAGCTTATGTACGGCAGCCTCCCGGCTTGACTCCAGTTAATCAAGTAACAGCTCGTTAGTTCAGCATCCTGCCTTCGCTTTCAGCTTTGTTACTCGAATTGACTTCTCACCACTTCTCACCACCCTCGCCCGTCAGATTCATGCAGGCTCAGCCTAGACGGATGAGACCCAGCAAGGTGGCATTCCGGGCACAAGAGTTGTCAAGACCAGCTAGGCCTGTTTGAGAGGGTTTTTTCCCCAGGTTTTGGCGGACTTGCTAGCTGGCTGCCGTGTGGGTTCTCAGCCTGCTGTTGTGTTTGTAAAGCTCAAGGATTATGGTGAGGGGTAAAGAGTACGACACCCGGGCGGGCCGCTGGCAATCCCCGTATGGGATGGCTCAAGTACGCGTCCCCTTTCCACCATACTTCACATCAACCTGCATGTGGGCAAAATCCTAATGGGGCATGTGGTCGGGGCTGACATACTTAAGTATGCCCCCCCCCCACCAGATCGCTAAACCTCCACTTTTAGATATTGGGAAATACAAACCTCCTCTTCTTCGCATTTTGTCGTCTCCCGTACTTATTACGCAATAAATTTAAGCGCATGAAAAGGGTATGGCATTATGATTATATAACATATGCATGGAGGAGGAGCTTTTGAGATACCAACCCCACATGACCTGCCTCGACATGACATTCGTCAGGTCGGCAGATCAGCACTCTCGGTATTGATACGTACACGTCGCAGCCGCTGACGCACAACCCCACATGTGAGTGCTGCCGTCCTGCCGTACTTAGGGCGACCAGCTCGATGCTTCCTGCTCCGGGTGCGCCTTTCCCTGGGGGAAGGCGCACCCAACAGCGGCCCAAGCCCTAGCCCCAGCAGCGGCACGCTGCTGTTGACGGTTTTAGGTTTTAGGTTTAGGGTTAGGTAACCCTTTACACCTAAAACCTAAAAGGTGCTGCACACCGCGCCAAGAACAGTACTGAATCAGACATGAACGGTCGTCCCGGCAGCCAGTTCTAATCGCATGTGTTGATCTGTACAATCTCACATTAGTTGGGGCGTAGCAACCTCCGCGGATGATGCGTCCCGTCTTCTGTTGCACACACATACCCGGCCCCGGCCCCGGCCGCGGAGTCATATGCACAGTCATGAGGCACAGGAGCCCGAACACAGCGGGACACTAATGCCGCAACCCCGGCGGGCAGCTCACGCCATAAATTGGCCACCAGCCGCCGTAATCGCATCATTCAGCGGCCCTAAGCCCTTAGCCCCCCTCACATATAACCTTTGCGAAGCTGCCCAGACCGAGGAGAGCGACGACCGGCTGCTTTGCGGCCTCCCCCCTCCCGCCGCCGCTTCACTAAACCACCGAGACAGGGAATAAACCCCCGGAGCCCGGTGTCGGAAAAACACCTCTTAACGGTCGGCCTCACGCCGCAGGACCAACTGACAACCTCCTCGCAACTGCTACGAGCCTCACACACGTTCCTTTCATACCCGATGGCCTTACATCCCACCGCCAATCCACTCAGGGCTCTAACAGCCCCTCGAAATGGCCCCCCGTGCTTACCCCTCGCGTAACCCCCACCTTCGCAATGAACCGAAAACCAACAGGGTGCCTGAACCAGCCACGCACGGTCTTAGCGCTTGCGGGTTGGGAAAAACCCCGCTCTGAAACACTCACACTTTTCCGTACATACTGACTGTGTGTATACGGAACCGCCGGCTTGTTGCACGAGGCATGTTGTATATTCGACGACCCATGAGACATACACGACAGACACACAGATAGGAGGGACTCGAAAGGCGTACCGTACCACCTCTCCTGTACGTACGTGATCATTTGGCCCTCAGGACTCCGAACACGGGAGAGCGGCTGCCGCCTTACCATCGCCGTGCATGCGTACTGTATACTGGGGCGATGCGAGCGAGCGACTTGCAAGTGGGCATGAAATTTCTCAGTTTGCTGAGTTCGAAACAGCCTGCACACCGTACGGCGGCTGAACCATCGCAGCAGCTCTCCGTCCCCCAGTAGCCCCCCCGCCCTCGCACCGCTGACGGTTGGGAAGGCGGGTAAAGAATGTGTACGACAATAAAATGTCCCGAAGGACCCTTTCCAATCCTTCCGCCGCCTCTTTTCCGATCACACCCTGGATCGGTGACCGAGCGACGAACAGACCGACACCCCACCCTACTTAATAAATACATTCGTGATGACATAAGCTCTTAAACAAACTGAATCTTCCGTCGAACAAGTACTAAACAGGCCACAGGGAAGACAAAATCCGTTCGGAGGACCCTTCGGAGGGGCCTTCGGGGTCTCGGAACTGCCGCGCCGACGTCAAATGTGGTCAACGTTTTCGTCGTGTGCGATATGTCAATGATGGTCAATCAGTGCGGCGGCCTGTGACAAGTTGACCCATCAGCAGTTGCCCCCCCCACAACGTAGCAACCGCCGGTGTCATTGCCGCCGTCTTGACACGACGGCGCCAGTAATACCTACGATGATGATCTTGCATGATGGCGGACCTACATAGGCCCCGACCCGTGGGTCACTACCCGCAACACACGACGTCAGGAATTAGAAAACCATGGGACAGCCATCATCACCCCCGATCCATGGTTCGTCAGTACCGACCCATGGGTCGCAGCTCATAAATGCAGCGTGACACTCAGCCGCAGCCGCCTATGATGGCAATGGGTTTTCGTTGACCCACGGGTCAATGGTTATGCCTAGGGGGTTGCAGCCGGCGGCGGGAGCAGAATCGGCGGAGTGGGGGTTTGAGAACGGTGCGGTCTCACGCCGCATTGACTCGGGCGAAGGATTGCGCCAGTGAGTGTTTGACGACGAGGTCGGGGTGCGCGCGGGTTCTCATACGCGCCAGGGAGGATTCGCTGACCCTCGTGTTGCAGATGGCGAGGTAGCGCAGCCAGGACAGAGCCTCCAGGTCGCGCAGGCATGCCGAGGTAATGCCAGTGTGGTTGAGGGACAGCTCCTGCGGTTGGCGGTTGACAGTTAGCGGTTTTTTCCCGTCACGAAACCCATAGAAGAAGAAGTTGACAGGACGTACTGTTCCCGACATTGGCACAACGCTTACGTCTTCCTTTCCACGTGAAGCGATAAACCCTAAAACCCTAAACCCTAAAAATCCCCTAAAACCTGAAGCCAAATCGAAACATAAAGCTCAAGTGACACGTCAGATAAGATAGCTCCGCAATGTACATGTTGCAACGGTAGTCGTTGGTCTACGTTAACGTAAGGAGGAATCGACAACTAACAACGGAAACACGGGGGCACTTCGACCCACCGTGTCTGTATGTACTACCACTGACCTGCAAGTCCACCAAGCTGTCCGCCAGGCTCTGCACCCCCGGGTCCCCCAGTCGGGGGTTCTGAGATAGGTTGAGGCAGGTGAGCGCGGTCAGCCGAGCCAGGTGTACGGCACCCAGATCTGCATCGTCAACCGAAAACAGCCCAAGTGAAGATGACTCAAACAAAGGGTACGGGGGCGGGGTTATTGTACGTCACCGAGCGGTACTGCATCCCCCAGTACTGCCCGAAAACCCTTCTCTTTCCAAAACACACACACACACACATACACACACACACACGCACACACACACACATACACACACACAGCGGCACGCAGCGGCACGCAGCCGCCTCAGCCACAACCCCACCCACCCGTCAGCAGCCCTCCGCAGCACTCCAGGGCCCTCAGGTTCCTCAGGTGCGAGCTGCCCCCGAGCACGCCGGCGCCCGTGTCACTGACTCGGCAGCTGAACAGCACGAGGCCCGTCAAAGCGGACAATCCGGTCACGTGGCCCAAGCCCACGTCAGTGATGGTGCCTTTGGGGACAGCAAGGCGGTTGGCGGTTGGTTTCGGGGCGCAGTGGTCAAGTGCAAGACAGTTATGAAGGAGCTTAACGGTCCGGTGCACAGAGGCGCGGCGGAGAACAGTGTCGTCGGTGCAGGTGGCCGCAGCAGGCCGCCAAACATTCACCGCGAGGAGAGCAGCGCGGGGAGGAAGCGACTTCTTGGTAGTGACTGATGCACTTTAAAGGAAGTTGGAGGTTGGAGGTTGGGGGAACGAACAACGTTTGAGGTTAACCCGGAGGGTTACCCCCCAACGCAGTCTACACTGATACCCCTCCGCCGCCTCACACCCCTCCGCATCCCTTCCCGCTTCGCTGCGGGTTAGCGGCGGGGGTTCTTCTGAGCTCGTCCCTCACACCCCTCCCCAACCCTCCCCCACCCTCCCCCACCCTCCCCCACCCTCCCCCCGCCATCTTATCTCATCCGCTCCCCCTCCACTCACCCGAGTCGAGGTCCAGGTGCTGCAGCCCCACGAGCAACGAGAGCTTGCTGAGACCCTCGTCTGTGACCTGTGCCGTACAGGGACAGATGGCAGGGGGATGGCAGGGAGGGTTTTGCCATTTCGTGGAACAAACGGCACCTGAGCGGCTCTGACGAAGATGAAGGTCGCGATGTGTTGATGCCGATAAGAGCACTCCGCGCACTTTTAAGATTCAACGCTGATGCAATCAATAGCTGCTAAAACGTTTTGTTAGAAGATGCCGTACCTTTGTGTACGTCAACTTGAGGTGTGTCAGGGACGTTGGCGGGCCAGGTACCGGGACCGCTGCCGCTGACCCCGCGCCGCTGCCGCTGCCGCTGGTACTTCGGACACCGCCCTGGTACGGGATGAGTGTGCCGGAGCGGGCAGAAGCTGACGGCGAAGCCCTTGTTTCAGATGCTGCCGTACTGCTACTGCCCGCAGCCGCCACTACTGCGGCGGTCGCTGCTGCTGTAGAGTTAGGTTGTTGGTTGTGGTGGTGGTTATGGTGGTTGTGGAGATGGTTTACGTAGCGGTGGTTGATAATAGGTGGTGTCGGCGGCGGCTGCACTCCCGGCGGCGGCGGCTGCTGCCCCGTCAGCGGCACCGTCAGGGCGTCAAGGCCGCCGTCACCGACGGACGTCTCCGACATGTCCAAGGAGGCAAGGCGGGGCAACCGGCGGAGGACCTGCAGCACCACAACACCGCACGGCCAGCTGGGTCCAGAGCCGCCGATGCAGCCCGACCGACCTTTCTGCCGTACACGCCTTTTCCCAATCTTTGCGGTCAAACTGCAACGACCTCTGCGTCGTACAGGTTTGCCACTCGCTCGCCCACCCTCGGTAGAGCCGTACAAAGCTAGTTGGCCCTCCGACAGCGATACCCAGGCCACCGGAAGGCCCCGACTGATCCCCCGAACGTCATCACCAGCCCCCCTCCCGCCGTCGTACCTTGACCCTCCCCTGCCGCGCCTTCCATCAACCTTTGCGCCCCAACTGCCTTCCCAAGGGCAAAGCCATACCCCGCCCCGCCCCGCCCCGCCCCGCCCCGCCCCGCCCCGCCCCGCCTCGCCCCGCCCCACCCTGCATGCCGCGTCGCCCACTGCGCAGCTGTCCAGGCTCAGGTGCGTGAGGCTGCTGAGGGCCGACAAACCCGACAAACCCGTCGTGGTTACGGCCGTGTACGACAACGTGAGGCTGGCCAGTGACGGCAGCGGGGCGGCGACCAAGACAGCCAGGCCTGCGGGTTGCAGTATGTGAGGTAGGGAGGTAGGTTTCGTGTACGGAAGACAGCGCTCCTCATCTTTGTGTCCGAGCCCAGCAGCCCTCGCCCCTCGCACATCCTCCGCCCAACAACAGCTGTCGTACAGGGGGCGGGAGACTGGGCCTCCGACCGGATTCGCGAGACACGAAGCGGAGCATGACGCCTGGGTTGCAACCCCCCTCCCCCGCCTCCCTCCGTCCCTCACCCTCGTCCTGCGGTGTCCCGACCCACCTCCCGAATACGCAACGCCCTGAAGCCCTCCCCCCTCCCCGCTTCCCCGCCTGCCCCCCCCGCCTACCCGCCTACCCGCCTACCCCCCTGGAGTTCCTGTGGGGTGGCCAGATCCGTCGTTCTCCTGATCCCCCTCCTTTCCCCCTCCTGGTGCCCCCTCCCACTCACCCGCGTTCCCGATGTGAACGCAGTTGTGCAGCGATAAGACCTGGACCATCCGTCCGTGTGTCCGTACGTCCATGCGAGCGGAGGGCGGGCAGGTTGTACGGCAATCATTCGCAAAAAGCCACGACTTCCAAATTTGCCGTTCCCTCATCTCCCTCCTCTGATGAGGATGAGGATGAGGAGGGGATCCCCGTCTCGATCTGCGGTTGGTCCCTTTCTCGAGCCCACCTCCCAATAAGGAGGTTTCAATACCCGGTGACCAGCACCCCCACCCGCGACCCCAGGCCCCAGCTCCGTTGAGCCCACCTGTAGCGCTGTCAGCTGCTGAAGGGATGACGCTGCTGCATCCGTAAGACTCGTACAGCCCCCAAGATCCAAGTGGGTCAAACAAGTCAACGTCACCAGCTGAGCTAAGCCCTGGTCGCCAACCTGTTGTGATGAAGTTTGATTGGTTTCGGAGCGACGCAGGCGAACGCATCCATCGTCATCAAAATAGCAATCCGTAGGGTCAGAATTTATTACTCCATCAATTAAATAATTCGACGTCATGTCATGTATATATGCCACAGAGATTGCAATCGATCCCAGATGCTCCGAAACCATCGGGTTACGATTAACCACCATCTAACCTATCTATATAATTGTAACCTAACAGTGAGAGCGGCGAGTATGCAGCTCGACTTTGTAGTTAAGGAAGTATCGAAGACAACAACAGCAACAGCAACAGACAAACAAAAATCACAAACCTAAACGGGTTACAAATCTGAGTTTTTAGAAAACTAGGTGCCAAAATAGGACCTGCCTGCGTGTACGCCAGCCTCAGTTCCTTGAGCCCGTTTAGGCAACGCAGCCAGGTGACTTCCAGGTCGGTGAGAAAGGAGCACCAGCCGAGGCGGAGAGAGACCAGGTTGCGCAGACCGGTCAGGTGTTGCAGGCCCCCCTGTCGTACAGATCATCGGACATGCATCCACGACGTGGCAGTACGGCATGAGCAGGGCAGTGTGGGGCGCCAATAATGTACCATGTGGGGATCTGCCTTTGGCAGCCATATTCGAGCTCTGTGCCAACCACTGCAGTATACCCCATAAAGGTATAGTCGTACTGCGTACGGCAGGTCTTTTGATATTTTAAAAATTCACACTATCGACAAACAAGTACGTTGTCGTTAGCATCATCATCATCACCATCATCACTTATTTGTATTGTATCATCTTAATCACCCTGCGCCCGTAACCCAGTCGTAACCTAAACGCCAAGGCGGCCAAAGGCCCCCCGCCCCCGCCCTCGCCCCAGCTCGGTTGAAACCCAATAGATCGGCCCTAGTCCAGCCTGAGCCCGGATCACGACCCCAGCGTCCGGGTCCTTCATCTCCCCCTCGCACGATAGAGGCGGCCATCCCCCAACATGATATGTTTGACGAATATCCGCCACCGAGGAGCACAATGTATCGTACGGTTCGTAAGTTATCGTACCTTGATCTTACGGCACTGGTCCAGGTCAAGATGCCGCAGCTGCGTCAGGCCCCCCAGGTGCATAAGGCCCTCGCCCGTGATGAGCTCGCACTCGCGCAGCTCCAGCTCCAAGAGACCCGTCAGACCTTGGCGGGGAGCAGGTGGGGAGGATGTGGGGAGGAGGCGGGGAGGGGTTGGCGGCCCCACCGTGGGAGAACGGAGGAGGCGCTTCTTGTGTGTCTGTGGAAAGTCGTCCCCCTGCGCCGTCCCCCTCGCCCTCCCGCATCCCCGCTGCTCGCCAAGGCCCCTAAACCCACCTCCCAACCACTTCCCAACCACCTTCCAACCACCTCGCAACCACCTCGCAAGGCTGAGACCTACCCTTCAGCTGCTGCAGCGCCGCATCCGTTATCGCGACGCACTGGTTGAGCTTCAAGTGGCGCAGCCCGCAGTGCCGCCGCAGCGCCGCCACACCGCCATCACCCACCTGCAATGTGACGTGACGAAGAAGGTGACGGAAATGAGAATGATTCGGGAAGTGGCGAACCGCTGTACTTCGGCGGTTGGCGGCCGTGCGTCAATCCCTTCCGTCACCCCTCTTCCCACTCCCGGATAAAGAAATAAAGCGCAATTCCTTTGCAGACCACTGTACGGACTTGTACGTCATATTAGTTTTGCGATTTGCGGATTCTGGATCGAAGCCATATTTTCCTATCCGGCGAGCGCGACTCCAAGACATCTCTCGGGTTCAGTCGTCAGCTTCAAAAACGAAATAAGAAATCTACTAACAGCAACAGACAGCGCCTTTCCCGCATCGGAACCTGCCGTTATCCGTTGTCGGTTACCTGGATCCATTTTCTGCGGCCGGCCAGGTGTTTCCGGGGTGCGGAGGGTACCTGGGCCCGATTCAGTTGTTTGTTCAACCCTTCCCCGTTTCCCCCGACTGACTGACTGACTGACTGACTGACTGACGCCTCCCACGACCCCGCACCGCCCCCAGCATGACGCCCACCTGCGAGCACCCGGAGAGGTCCAGCGACCGGAGTCGGCAGCAGCGATCCAGCGACCTGAGCCGCTCGTTTTTCACATCCGCACGGCCAACCTGCACTCATTCACGCATACACACAGAGACTCACACACGTAACATCACCCTCTCCACAGGGCTCCAGCACCCCCATATTGATAATGATATGAACAAAAGCTTCGGCAGCAGCTCAAGTAGCCACCTTTCCTCCTCCTCCTCCTCCCCGTCCCCGTCCTCCTCCTCCTCCTCCCCGTCCCCGTCCTCCTCCTTCTCCTCCCCCTCCCCGTCCTCCCCCTCCTCCTCCCCCTCCCCCTCCCCGTCCTCCCCCTCCTCCTCCCCCTCCCCTCCCCTCCCCGTCCTCCCCTCCTCCTCCCCCTCCCCTCCCGTCCTCCTCCCCTCCTCCCCTCCTCCTCCCCTCCGCACCCTTTTGCTGAGTATCGCCCTCCTCTCATGGCCTCCTCCACAGGGTCCCGTGTGTTTCCTACAACCTAATATCGACCCCTCCAATTGCCTGGCTTCTAATTACGGCACGTGCATGTCCAATACGACACGGTCCTCACCAGTACGACAGTGTCCAAATCCAATTCCTTAAACCTGCCCAGATCGTTCAGGGCGAAGCGGCCAGTGGCCACAAGCTCATCAAACACGCGCTGGAGGGGTTCGGTGTACGAGCAGGGCAGGTGGAGGTTTGGCCGGGGGGAGGGGAAAACAGCAATGCGGGACTCCCAACTGCGCGGCAAGGTGTGGCCCCATGAGAAGCCGCCAGGGCGCCAGCCGGGGTTGTGCCTGAGGTGCGAGTGGATCCCATGCCGGTGTGACAACCCCGGCCTAGCTCTTCATCAATCAGCGACACGGTTATCCCATTTTAACCCTTGCCAACCGTGTGCGGAGGAACCCTCAACGAACATAACCAAACCCCGTACACCGTACACTGCTCATCCATAGATAGACTGCACCTCTTAACGCACCTCAGAGCTCACCCATATCCTCACCTGTACAAGGTCCGCAGGGAGGGACTCCAGGGAGGAGGATGGCAGAGTGTTCCAGGCGGAAGCTACAGCTGCAATACACAAGTCCTGAAAATGGGTTGTGTGTGTGTGTGTGCCAGGGTGGGGGACAGCAATATGAGTGACCATGGGAGGGGGGGAAATACAGGCGAGGCACGAGACGGTATGGGAAAGGGAGAAAGAGAGGGGAGTGAGAAACCTGGATGAAAGACCTTTGAGAAACACTTATCGGAAAAGCTGCTTCAACTGGCAGGCGGCCGTCGTCAGGGATTGCGGGCGAATTGGGGGATATAGCTGGGACCAAATTGACAGGAATTAGCTTGCAATGAAGCTTGTGGCAGTGAGAGTCAATATGTTCTCACGCCTTAAGAGATTAACCTGCCTTTCTTTCGAAAATTTAAGGCTCGCTGTATAGACGGGTATCGCTACCATCGATATAAAATGACGCCGTCCCACGCATTTCTCCCGCCGCACTGCGGTTTCTAAAAGAAGATATGAGTATTATACGTAGCAAAATCGGCCGTTTGGCGTGCATAGCTTGCCTGGAGAGTGTCTCGCGGCCTCGTCGCCAATTCCTTAGGGTTCTTCTGACACCATATCCTTGGAGCGGGTACAGGGGACTCAACTCGTGCCTAAGTAATAGCAGGAAGTGTATGTTAAAGTTGAAAACGGGCAGACAAGAGCGACATCGCCGTCGAATTCGCCGAAGCGGAACCAACTGCAAAAGGGAACCACGCACTTGAAGCTCAGCGTTGTCGGCTGCCCGTTTCTTTCCACGCAAACAAATATTTCCCATCTTGACGGAATTTCCTTCGCGGTGGGCACACAGATATAGGAGTGCTTGGGTGGTTTCGACTGAAAAGCGCACCGAGCCCTGCTATTTCAATTCACTTGACACTGTGTTTATTAAGGATGAATGAACTTATAAACAAAGCATGGCTGCACCATTAATTAAAGGAAACTTGTTATTCCGGAGGGCCTACGGTGGCATTGCTTATGCAACTCATCAGCGGCTGTTTAAGACGCATGAAAATTTCATGGCAGTCGCCAATAACATGTCTACGACGGTGGAACATTCATGCAAAGCACGTGGAACTGGTTGGGGTCCAGGTCAGCTTGTACAACCCGGTCGTTGGTCATCAACGTTCCGAGAGACCGAGGCAAAGGAACAAACCAATTCATCTCAAACTTCTTAGCTGAGATCAAGGCTTCTCCATATTGTCCATACAATCAAGTCTGAGAAACTTAAGATGATGCTTGCAGGATTGCCGAAACGGTTATTACCGACCGGCTCCGGATTGGACAGCGTAATGATTGTCTCATTGTTGCTGGTGATATTGGTAACAGTTTGACAACATTCTATACGTCCAATTGCGACGGAAGCAACGACGTAATTATTTTTGAGAATTCCGACCTCTCACCATGCATTCATGGGTGCCCTTCAGAGGTGCGGAACTCGTTCTGATTTATTTATACTGGAGCATACAGGTCTCGCGTGTGCGTCCTACTCAACGTAAAAAGAGATTATACATGCACTGTCTCTCCTTTTTTTAACTCCTTGTGCCACCAGCCCCGCGATGTATAGTAGCTGTCCTGCATATGTCGCTCGATTCTTCCGCTTCAGACATCATACGCCACGTGCTCCGAACGCGTGACCGCATATGTAGAATGCAACATTATAAGGGGAACCATCAACCAAGCCGGTCCCTTGCCGTACAGGCAATGTGGATCGACAGCCCTACCCCAGCCAGTTGCATGCCCTGCACATGCATGCAGCCGTTCGGGCTTTGCTGTAAGGTGCGCGTCCTCCCAGATTAGGTGTTTGGAGTGGAGCCAAGGCCAGTCACCAGAAGGCCTCATACCCGGTTGCGCCTAGGCATTGACTATAGTTAACCAGTTCCCTTGGCTCCATTTCTGGGTAGCGTCAGTGACTCAGGAATAGGCTAAGCCAGCTAAGTGTCAGCTAAGCCGGTAAGCTCCCAGGACCTGCTTAGCCACTGGGGTGAAACGTAGCCCTAACTGGCTAAGTAAGCTAACTGTTTCCACGATGATGACCGCTAGCTTCAGCTGGCCAAAATCTCAGCTACGCGGCTTAGGAAGAGGGCTATTCATCGCGCGCTTAGGAACCAAAATACGACACCTTTCTCCACGGCAGCTTACAATGGCCACGTTCATAAGAAAAAATAAAACGTGGATAAAAAGGAACTGTTGCCGTGCAGTGATGAGGGCTGCATAGGCGCGGCACCAGAGCCTAAAAGGCTGGGGGGAACAAAATCGAGCGATGCGAGTGCAGCTCCCCCCCCCGGCTTCCGACGTGTTGCAAAGACGAGTTCACTACGATGATTAGAAGAGCGATGCGCCAAACGCCGAGCCCGAGGTTCCTCGATGGTTATCCGGATCCTTCATCACCCAAAATAAATCTTTAAGACGGCAGAGACGGTCGGTCGGACGCGGTGCGACACAAATGTTCCGAGCTTTGCAGCCCCCCGTCCCCCGAACCATTAACAAAATTGCGTCCGCGCGAAGCCCGAAGCGGTGAAGGTCAACGATCAACCTAAAACGAAGAGAGAGAGATTGCGACGACCCCAGAGAGAAAACCACATCTTCAATCAGAGAACCACCAGCACTTTTTTTTTGCTGGCACCATCTCACCAGTGCCAACGCAAGTCGCCACCTAGGGTTTAGTCATCCACCTCGTCCACCAAGCTGCCGATCCCCGGGCCTCCAGCTCCCTCAGCTGCCCCGGCCTCCCGAGCAACACCTACTCGCCTCGAGGTCCCTTCTGACTGTGAAGCAGCATCCCCCTTCCCTTTCCCCTCCCCCTCACCACGTGCGCCATCGCCTGACTTACCCGTCCCGCTCGTCGCGGACACCTTTGACTGACCTTCTTCCCCGCCAAGCCCTGCCCCCCCCTCCGCTGAGGATGTCGTACACACCGTCGTCGCCGCATTCCACCCCGCATTATCCCCACTGCCATCCTGCGCCGCTAGCTTCGAGGCACCCAACACCCGGGAAATACCCGGGCTCGGGTCCTCAGAGAGTTGTCCGACCTCCGCGTGGGTTTGGGTTTGGTCTTCGGGTTGTTGAGATGATTGTTGCTGTGGGGTCTGTTGCGGGGGCAGCGGTTCCGGCCGAGGAGGCAGCTGCTCCCGACCCTCCTCCAACGCCTGCATGCGAGCCGCGTCTACTGCTGCTGCATCCGCCTTCGCGGTCTCTCCAAGGCGCGTCAACAAGTCCGCTGCGAGCCGGTTGTCAGCGGCGGCGGCAGCGAACTGCTGGAGATGGGCCCCGGCCGCGCCGCGCCGTGTCAGCAGTCGCGCTGCTGCTGCGGCGGCTGCGGCCGGCGTCAGCCCGGCGCCGCCGCTGCCACTTGTCTCAACAGTCGCCGCTGCCTCGGCCACTGGCGATGATCGTACGTCCATCGGGAGTACCAGCGACCGTGCCCAGGCCGATAGCCGAGCTATGCCGGTCTCACCGGCAGCAGCTCCAAATTCCGCAACGCTTTTGGCGGCAGCGGCTGCCATCGATCCCGACGTAGAAGGCTGCGGCAGTAGCAGCGCCAAGCCCGCATCGCAGTCCGCAACCGCGGCGCT
Organism: Volvox reticuliferus; assembly: GCA_019650235.1. NCBI lineage: Eukaryota > Viridiplantae > Chlorophyta > Chlorophyceae > Chlamydomonadales > Volvocaceae > Volvox > Volvox reticuliferus. The sequence continues at coordinate 149,980 of BNCP01000024.1, forward strand.
GTAGCGTTCCAGGACCAGGTGGCAGGCTGCCCGGTTAGAGAAGGCCGCCAGACGCTCGGACTCTGCGGCCAACGGAGGTGGGCGGCTGATGTGAGGGACCCTTAAGATGTATCTTCGAAAGGCAAGTCCCCACCAGGGAATCAGGACCCTCCCCACAACGGAACACATCCCAAGATCCCGCTCCCGCGCAGAACTGCACACGCACATCCCAGTTTTAATATTTTCAATCATCCTATTGTCCTTTTCCAACGAAAGCAACGCCAAAAGTAAAGCAATAATAGCACACATACACGTATGTCACCCATGCATCTCGCAGCGCCCTCTTCCATTAGGCTGGCCCCCTGCGTGCACGCAAACACTAAAACGCAATGCACAACGAGTGTTGTATATTCAGTGGACGAATAGACGCACGCCCTTAGACACCGCCCCCGGTCCGCGCTCCGTCCAAGCCCACCCAAGCACCCCCAAACACACAGCTCTAAACTTTGAAACCCCCTCACCCGGCACTCGGCTTCTGGGCAATCCCAGCAGTGCGCTGAACGCCACCGCAGCCCCCTCGTAATCCCCTGACCTGGAGGAGGTGGAACGAGACGCACACGCAGGCACTCGGCCATCGGATCGGGAAGAACCTCTTCGGTTCGCTTTGGGGGCTGAAATCGAGAAGTGAGACCCCAGGCACTCAATGCAGCGGGTCTAAGTATTATAAGTTGGTCAAATGGCGAACGACACTTATAAGGTTATGCGTGAAACGCAGCTTAGTGCGCGAAGTACACGATTGAGATGGGGAGGTCCATGCAGCCCGGGACGTGGAGGGAGAGGGCGAATAGAGGAGTGGATGGAAAAGAGAGCTTGCTTGCTTGTTGGTTTATTTGGTAATAACAAAATCTGAAACGGAGAAGTAGCGTTCAAGCTTTATGATACATACGGATTTCCTCTAGATTTGACTCAAGATATACTAAAGAAACCGAGCGCAAAACAGGACGGAAACAAAGGGGCAGGGATGGTACAAGCAGCCATGGCATGGCCTATTACGCTGCTGTATGGCACCTGAATCGTGCGTCGCCCCTCTGCCGCAGCGCCGCAGCGTCGGCGGGTCGAAGTGCTGCCAAGAGCTCCTGGTAATCGGACTCCAGGGTGGGGTCTGACGGAGACAGGCTGCAAGCAGGGACGGCAAGGCGGCGGCAGACACAGCGAGGAGTGCGTGCACGTGTGTGTATCATACTAGGGTTTTACGCAGGCGCCGGAAGTCGGGAGACCAAGGTCACATACCAAGTCGTACACTGGGGCACCCGATGGATACCTAGCGGTACAGGGGACCTTTGGCACCGCCCCGACGGCGAAGAAGGAGCCCCCGCGTAAGTCTCTGCAAGCGGAGTGCGCTCTCACCGCATCGCTTCCTCATAATCCCTTAGCGCCGCCGCCATGTGCTCTCCGTCGCCTTCACCGCAGCCGGCCGGCCCCGCCAGCGTCACCCTGGCCTGCGCCCGCCGTACCAACAACCGTACCAGCTGCCGCCGCAGCGGCATCGCCTCGGCCTCCCCCAGCACCTCGTGATCCAGCCTGGCGTTGTCAAGGTTAGCATGATCCAATGCGCGCGATTATCGTGAGTTGGACAACACGTGGACGGAGGGACGGACAAACAGACAAACAGACAAACGCGCATAAAAGCAAAGCCTCAGCCAAATACAGGTCGTACATGCGGGTCTGCGAAGCGAAAACCCCAGGCGTTGCGCGGCGCTAAACTTCGTTCGCTTCGCTCCTTCGACAAACCTCATGAACACATTCACAAGGAACCTGGCTCTCCCTGCCTCCCCCCCCTCACCTCACCTTTCCTTGCGCTCTGCCAGCAGCTCCCACGCCCTGTCACAATCCTCCACGCACCCAGCCGCCTCCCCAAGGGCCAGGCGACACGCAGCTCGGTTTGTCCGCACCGCCGCGTGGCAATCGTCCAGCTGGATCGCCCGTGAGTACGCATTGAGCGCGCCACTGCGGGGGAGGAGTGGTGGAGAGGGATAAAAACGCGATACCGTACAGGAATGGTGTACGACGCAGGTTCGGGCTTTCAGAGTCCAAGTTGTAGGGATCTGGATCTGGATCCCGGATCTGGATCCAGACCAGCTGATCACATGGTTAAATCTGATTGCGTTCCCACGTCGCCGGGCCTCAAGGGGGTGTTGGTTCGATCCGCAGCGCCCCCCCATGAGGCCCGACTGGGTATTTCTCAAACCACCCGATGTGATCCCACCTGTAATTCCCCGCCTTAAACATCTCGTCCCCCTTATCCTTGAGGAACAGCGGCTGCCGCTCCGCAATATCAATCGCATCCGGGTCTTCATCGGCGGCGGCGCGGGCCTACGGACCAACGGGGTGCCGACGCATATCCAAACGTAATGTGACGCATTACAGGTCCGGGACTGAAGGCCCACGACTAAAGCGCGATGTGAGATGCCGACCACCTAACCGACCCGGAACCTGGACGCCTGGATCTGCAAGCTACGAATCAAGGGCTGTTAACGCTGAGAGGCGGGAGGGTTTGATAACGCGATGGCGGAGAGGAGGGTCTCCTGCACCCGGTGCGAAAGGGGGTGATGGGACGCGCAGGTATTAATTTCAGCACCCAGGAGCATATCCGTCAACATGCCCCTCAACATTGCCTCGTTGATAGCGTGCACGTCTTGTTTATGGAAGGTAGCGGATATTGCCAAGCACCTGTTTGCGGAAGGCGCGGATCTCTTCCTCACGTTGCTCGCGCGCGGGCAGGTGGCCCGTTTCGAGTTTGGTGAAACTGACCTGGCCCGTGGGTCAACAGTGCGGTGGGTTGATTACTTAGGGGTTTTGAGTTTCATGTAATACTGAAAAGAAACAAGCCAAATAAAAAGAAAACTATAATAGTAATCCATTTATATTAATACAGAATAAATAAAACAAATAAACAAATTCAAAAAATATGATATACGACGACAATAACGGTAAGATAATGATATGGTATAATGATATGGTATCAAACGGAACGTCCTCTTGCACCATGCGATGGGAAAGAGGACGGCTAACCAGGGGTGCAGTGGGGGCAGAGCCGTAGGGCTCAATTATCCAGGGAGCATCCAGGGAGCACCCACACTCCTCTTACATGGCAGGGAAAGAGATTTTCACGGTGTGAAATAGGTTCCCACACCACCCGAGATTCCCACGAGCGGTAGGGTCGCTGTGTAGGATCGGTAAACAAACGCAAGACCAGGAGCGCGGTCCAGTGTGCGGCGGTGGCAGTGCTTGGATACGCTACGTCAGGCTGTCTCTCGAACCCTCCCCGTCCCCGGCTTAGGTCCCTCAACACGTCTCCGTGTTGGCTAAGCAGCAGCTCTATTCTGGATACGCCCTTCCAACCTCAGACCCCGTAAGTACCCCGTCTCCTTGCGTACCTGCACGGGCTCAAGCCTGGCTCGTGGTGGCGGCAACGGCTTGAAGGTGACACCCGAAGCGGGGCGCTGCGGCTCCGCCACCGCTGCGCCACGAACGGCTGGGTCCTCCCCCTCGCTATCGCTGCTGCCGCGGCTGTCACAGGCCTTGGCATGGTCTTTAACTTCGTTGCTCTCATCGTCACTGGATCTCCGGGCCCTCCGCCCGCGTGCAGAGGCCCCGGTCCCACCCCGCCTGGTTCCCGAGGCAGCGGCAGTGGCGGCGCCGCTGCTGGCGTCCCCCGCCTTGGGAGGCCTGATCAGGACAGGTCCAAGCCAACGACGCGGTGCGGCGCACTCTTACGACTGGGCACCGCACAAGATGATGATACGTAACGTGCTATAGCCAACACAAGCGCGGGCTGACGGCTGTGGGGCACCTTGAAAACCATTCCACGTAAACAACCTTCTGACGCCCAGGTTTTGCTTCTATTGCCCGGGCAGGGGGGTGGCAAACTGCCATAGCGGTACCCCAGGTTACTCTTTCCCCCCAGGTTACTCTTTCAGCCAGGTGACTCTTTCAGCCAGGTTACCGCTACCAGTACCAAAGAGCTCGTGGACAACTTGATAAGCTAGGAGCGCGACGCTCCCTGTCATCGGTGGATGTTTCTAGTATCATAAGCATTTACTTATAATAGCTCTTAGGGTCAGGCTGCAGAATTACTCAGTGCATTGCGAACTTCATGCACCCGAGGACCTCATAGGTAGCTCCTGAGCTCCGCGTGATGATGGCCGTTCTTCCTACCTCCAACCCCGCCCGTAGTAATCCGGATGATCAGGTGCTGCCGCAGTCTCCGAGTCCGACCCATGAATCGCACTGCAGCCTTGCTGCTCCTCCGCCTCGTCCTCACCCTCGCCGCCCTCGTCCTCGTAGTCGGACTCGGCATCCACGCCGTCCCCTGACCACACCGTTCAGCGTCATTAGAAAGGAGTTATTAGCACACAGCGGCGTTATTAATGAACAACGTCAGCGCCCAAGATCAGACGATGGACAGATTCGGAGGCCTTAAATGGCGGAAGCGGTCAGAGAAGGGAGAGACCGTGACGACGCCAAGAGAGAGACCAGAGAGGAGACCCAACTGAGCCGTACGGCCATCTAGTCCCGGTACGAAACCGCGACATAACCCGGGCTCAACCCGGGACCAAGCCTGTGGGCTTGCTAGACCCTAAGCTCCTCTAACCTGATGAGAAGTTCCCCCGGCGCTCCTTCCCGCAGCCGCTTACCCTGCAGCTCCCGCTGCCACTCTTCCAGCCTGCCCCGCTCTTGCGCCAACTCTTCTGCCTTGCGGCGCTCCATCTCCTGGCGCTTTCGTCGGTCCATATCCATGGAACGCTGGGTGGCATTTCTGGGGTGGGCCCCCCAGGGACAGGGCAGGTTGGTTGGTTGCTTATTAAACCGAGTCTGCCAGCCCGCTATATTTCCTTGCCTTCAGAGGCCCACCCTGCCCAGGCCCCGTTTTACGTGTGCCAAGCGCCTCACCATATCCTGGCATTCAATCTGCGTCGCATTTCTTAAGCTTCTGTGGTTGAGGCCAACGAAGCCCCAACGTTAATACTTCACCCGACCGATCCGCTTGCCTGATTCTTTGAGTGTCCCTTGCCTTTCTCTGTTTCGCTGCCCTACCTTATACCCCGTTCCCCAGTACCCACTTGTCCTCCTGCTGTTTGCGGGCCAATCGGGCTTTGCGTGCCTCCTCAAGTACCAGATATGCCCTGTCTATGGAGGCATTGCGCCGGCGAGTGAGCTCCGTCTTGTCGCCCGATGCAGCTAGGCAACCCCACAAACGGGACTCACGCTGGTGTTTGGAATGAGGGAGGGGAGAATCAGCGGCTGGGTGATCACAAGGTGCGAAGTTTACTAGGCATGCCGAGGTTTGGTTCCAAGTGCGAGTTGGGTACGGGGAAGAGTAGAAACCAACCTTGAACAGCTTAAACACGACTTTTCCCGGAATGATTGTGGCAGAGCTGCGGCTATTATCAACCTCCTTGTAGAGGTCCAGGGCGAAAAGGTAGGGTGGGTAGTTGACTTTAAGGAAGGCGTCCGTCGCGAAGACATCGGCCTTGGCGCGTGACACCCCCGGAACGTCCACTGTCACTTCTAACGATGCCTCCGTTTCCGACCACGTGTACTGGGGTGTTAGCGGCATAATGTTTCTTCCCTACGCCGACACAGAACGAGGCCGATTACGCGCGCAAAGTGTGTGTATATATAGAGAAAGGCCTGAAAATTATTAAAATATGTCAAACGTACATAATTGTTAGCATGGGTTGAATGGATCGTCATCAACTGCTGAAGGCTGCCGTTCGAGAAGCGCAGTTACGGGTACCGTACGAGACCGCGGACGCTTAGAGCGGATGATGGTATAATTCGGGGATTTTCACTGAAAAGGTATCCAAGCATTTGAATGCTCTCCAGTTTTGTTAAGAGGCTCTGAGCTTCAACGTCAACATCCTCCCTGAAAGTCAGTTTCGCTCAGTTTGGATTGCGCCTCTGACGCAAGAGCGATCATAATGTCGGCAACATTAGGAAGGGATACGGGGACCATCACCCAATACAAGCAACCTGACTTCGTGAAGGAGCGGTTCACTGGCAATCATTGTTCTCAGTTTGAAATGAACAATCTACCTTCTCAGAAATACGAAACACTTCCACTTAAACATGGTCATTTGCCAGGTAGGAGCTGCTCACAAATTTTATCAGTTGAACGGGCATGGAATTCGGCCTCTAAAGCTCCCAATCCCGCTGCCTGCACAGGCTACATGGGGCATGTTCCTGGAGCAAATGGATCAATTGCTCAACGCAAGGCGCAGTCTGCTCTTCATACAGTAAGTCCCCCCCGTCCGCATGCATAGGCGAGGTTCATGGCCTTAGCTTGCCGGGCCATTAATGTATCCAATTTTGGAGTCGCACTTGTTTCAAGCTGATAGAGCTATGCCCTTGCGCTTGCAGCAAAATCACCTGGCAACGGCATCGCTTCTCCCCAAGGAAAGCCCGCAAACGGACATGTCTCTTGTGGATCTGCGCCCAGAGCAACGGAGCATGGCAAAGGTCTACATGTAAGTGTGCGGCTTTTCATGACATCAGGGAAATGCAGCACGAAAGCAGTCCGCGCTGCTGGCTTCCCATCCGGCATCCGTACAATATCCAGCTGACCAAAACTAAAAACGCCTAACGGAATGGATCGCTACCCGGTCCGCTGCCTCTACAGGTACGCTGAGGACGCCAAGAGCGACTTCTTAAAGTTTCCGACGCCGAAGACCTTCGACCACCGCCGCAGCTGAGTTGGTGTCGACGCGTGTTTCGGTCCATGCAACAACGCCCTTTCGATCGATGTCCGCAATATTGTGCGTGCATCGCGTCTTGACGGCGAGTACCTTGCCAAAGGCCTGGCCGATGTATGTATAAGCACTCAGGGGGCTATGCGAGTTTGCGGATCAATATGAGCGGGAAATATGGGCGGTGAACTTGTATCATGTGCTAGCTGAACGGATTATGCGGTAACTTGTTCCTCCTTCCATGATTCAAGAGTGACAGTTGGTACTGACGAACAGGCTGGTGGTGCTCGTTGCAAGCGGCTTGTAAGGAGAGTGGCTAGGACAGGTTTAGGCCTACTCCTTGTCTGGTACAGTAATGTGGCTTGTGATTCGACAAGTGAGCTTCTTTAGTGTGACGCGGGATTGCTTGCTGGTAGTTGGTACGCAGGGCTGGTAGGCCGGCTTGTCAAGTTTAGTCTGCGCGACTCTTCCCTATTCTCCCAAGAATATGACACATAAGGACAGCGAGGCTGATACTCCTGACCGCGAACAGTAATGCTTCAGATTTAACACAGTTTTAACGGCTATGTGTGGACGGGCGTTTGTACAGCCGATAATGCAGGGCTTATAAGGTCGCTAAACGACTGCGGGCCGGCCTGACCCGCGGCCCAGGACGGCGGGGCCCTGCCGCCAAGCGAGCAGATAGGTTCATATGTGGAGCCGTAGTGGTGCTGTGCTATAACCTGTCGGTGTATATATGTTTTATAATCTACAGGCATGACGTCTAAGCAGTCGTGCGAGAGCTAAGGGTAGTTTTGTCGGATTGTTTCCGGCACCACATCCAACGGTGTAACTGACTTGCTCGCCTTGTTCTCCCGGCAACTATGCTGAAAAGCAACTTGGCCCGACACGATATCGAACATGAATATTCCAGAGTGCGACCGGCAAGTTTGCAACTTGCCGACCAAGTCCTGATACTGCAACTGCCGCGTCCCATAAGTTGCTGCAGACCAGATATCGCGCACTTGCCGCAGGGAGGATCCCTGCAGCAAGCTGCGGCGCAGACAAGCTTAGGTCGCAAAACCTGCGTAGCTTTCATCCCAAGCAATGTGAGTATTAGGTCGCCACATGATGTCCCCAGCGGTTCCCGCTTTTTTAGGTATCTAAGGAAGGGACAGGAAGGAATTACTCCCATCGCGGTTTACTTCATAGTGGTCGTATTATCCCTACATAAACACGTGTCCGCTCTTGGAGCTGGCGCGGGACAATTGCTAGCAGCAGGGCGCCCGGTGCGTCTTAGTGAGATTCCAAGATTTCACCTTGAATGGGGATAGCACGCGCAGAGCAGAGGGTGATACGCCGAGGCCAATAGGTCATATAACAGTTATGCCTTATGCAATCCTGGGGGATTCAGTAGTTATGCAACTAGTGCCTTTTGTGAGCTGGTGGGAGGCCTGAGCACATAGTTGCTATGTTCTTTCCGTGCACCGCCTTGCCGTGCCCTTTCAGACGTACTTGAAGCGGTGCCCCACCCATGCCAAGAGAAAACTTATGAGCATCAGCCCATTTACCAGGGAACAATACGTTTCCGAGGTTCGATTCATGAGATGCGATCCCACGAGGACAGCGAGGAGGCGTTCAATCCCTGGATGTGCGTCCTGGTGCTACCGCTAAAATCCGAGCTTAAAGCACGCATTACTGGGTATAGCAAGCTACTTCATGTATATGGGTTACCGCATCATGTAAAATATTGAGGTTTAATGGGTTCGCTATGCCAACGAACTGAGAACCAAAAACGTACGGCAGTTCTGGATCGCTTCGCGTTTGTGTTACTGCTGGGCAATGTGAGCGTTTGCTAGTAATTACGCATACATCATTTCGTAGCATACAGAGCCATTGCAATATATTTATTTATATTCGACTGAACCCCTGTGCAACAAGCTTTGATTCGGCCTAACGGGGACAGCTCGATAGGGCTAGCCGTGCAAGGATTTTGCTTACTGCACAAGTATACACCATTGATTAAATGCGGCAATAAGCATCACGAAGCAAGTCGTTCTCCCGAGAGGAGGCAGCATTGCTACCCCCTTTGTCAGGGCAGAGGACTTTAGAGCCGTTTCACATATCTTAGAAGACGATAGAAATACACCATGGTTTACGAGTCGCCAGCTGCTGCCGCACGACCCATGGTCTGTCGCAAGCACAGTCCGTGGACCATGGAACGCGACCGGAAGAAAAGCAAGGCACACCTTGGCTCACCAGAGCCACTGTCTGAGGAAGTGGAGGAGGAGGAGGCGGAACCAGATGACCATGGTGCGAAAGGCGACGACCTTTGTTACGGCAGCAACAGCTTGCACTCCCTTTGGTACCACGAATCCTGTTACTGCTCTTCATACCAGCTCAGAAGTGTTTAAAAAGTTGCGTTTGCATAGCAGTATTACTGGTTTCCGCCATGGCTTCGCCGACCAGGCGTGCGACAGTGCGCTTTTGATATGTTGCCTATGGAAAATGGCATTTGCAGCAATCGGTTAACACGCTACACACACTATGCGGTGCTGCAGAGATGACGGAGCACGAGGCGGAAATGCTTGCTTGCCTTGGCCAGCTGAACGTTGAAAGCTCCGTTCCAAACCAGGGAGATACGGATGGCACCCTGCTTTCCCGGGCGGGTTCGGTGCCCGACGGTAAGCAATAATCCATGCAATCAACATTCGGAACTGCTATTATTTGCAGCCAAAACCCATGCGTTGCAGGCCAACGTCGAAAATTGCGTGGATCGCGGGCGCTGTCTGCAAGCTATCACAATCGTCTCCGTTCATGCATGCTTAACGAGAAAGGCAGCCCCCTACCGCATAGCACCAGGTCTTTTACGAACCTCACAGGCGGCGGCCAGGAGAATACCGCGCCAATCCTGTTCCAACCGGTTGCGTTTGGTGAACACTCCAAGTGCTGGTGAGTCTTAGCATCATTGTTGCATACCTGTGCGTGTGTACACTGCACACGCTCTCAGCTACAAGCAGGGTTTGTCGGCCGTTTCTTAGTGAATCGAAGAAAGCCATCGATTCATGTTTGTTTTGTGCACAGCCGTGCATTCTGCCCTTGTTTCTGGCAAGTCCACGATGCCGTTCCTGATTTGCAACGCCCGCCACGTCATGGTGTGCCAGCCCTGTCCTCATCTTCTGTGTTCGTTGATGACAGGCTTGGCTGGCGGCCCTCACCAAACACCAAGGATGCTTCCGGCGCCCATTCACTGCAGCACCAGGGAGCCACAGGCATCACCCTAAATTCAAGCTTTCCCGCACACTGCCCGGTCTTGAGCACCGCTGCGGACCAATCCCTGCTCGCTGCGGCTGCGCTCGCGAACTCATCCCGTCATGACAAGGTACGTGCATGCTCTCTCGTGGTCTCGGGTGAACCTATGCCTGGCACCATGGCATCGTCTATTTCATGTCCAACAGGCAGAATGGAAATGTATTGCCAACCTTTCCATTGCTGTCCCTATGCCTCTGCTGCATTGTAGCAACTTCCCTGCGGCAGTCCTGCCCCCAAGGGTCGCACGCATCGCCGAAGCCTGAGCGGTGCAAGTATTGGGGCTGCTAGTGGCCTCAATGACTCTGCGGAGGCGCTGCATGGGCCGTCTGCCGAAGGCTGCATACTGGGGCAGGGCCAGGCGTTACAACCGGGTGGCTGGCCACATCCGCGGGGTGTGTCGGAAGGTTCCGCACACCGCCATGTTGCTGCGTTCAAGACCTGTGGAACCACAAACGGTGACCAAGAGTCCTTCAAGACGCAGGCTTGCGTCAACAGTGCACGCGACGGCCTTCCCAACTGCCTCCCTGACCAGTCCAGGTCGCTGTCGTTGACTTCATCAATTGCATCTAATGCTCCCCTTGCGTCAGGAGTTGCCGTCGCTAGGTTCGGCATTGCTGCATTTGGAGTCCCGGCGTCCGTAAGGTCCTGCTTCCAGGACTCTCTGACTGCTTCCACGCAGCATGTGGTTGCTGATACTGCCGCAGCGGCCGGGCCGCCTGTGAACGTGCACGAACTTGGCCGTTGCACCATGTCTTGCCCAGGGGACATGTGCAACGTTGCAGCTGCGGTGGGCATGATAGACCGTCGTATGGGTCATTGTGTCAGCTACGGGAGTTTCACTGGTGACCCGGATTCTATGCCGGCGGCAGCTGCTGCTCATGTCAGTGGCCCCGTTTCGGATCTTGTCATTGAGCCGCTTGCCGACAGGTCTTCGGAGCCCCTAATTTCTGGCCACATGCGGCACGGGACACCGTTCGCTGGCACAGGTTCTAATCCCGGGAAGGCTCTGGCCGACTCTGCGGAAGAGCTGGAATTGCGGCGGTTAACCCATCAGCAACCCCACTCGCCCACGGGTTTGCCTGAGTTGCGGCAACATGCTGGTCTCCATAGTCAACAGGAGCAGGTGGAGCTGAAGCAGCAGCAACCGTCGCTTCGCTTTGGCATCTCGCATTCTCGTCCCACAAGCACGGGCTCTGCGAATGCAGGTACAGCTAGTGCCTTTGGTGCGGCTGCGTCGGAACCTTTGCCAGTCGCGACATTAAACCCTACGTTTGTGCCGTTCGACATGGTCAGCCTTGCGCGATCCGCCGGCGCTGTCTGCTTTGGAACCTCTGACTTTATGACGACCGTCGCCACTCCGGGCGAGTTTTTGCCGGATGCTTTACAAACTGCTCTTGACCGTAAGCCGCCGAGCAGCCTGTGGCCTACGACTCAGGCCGGTGGTTCCCATAACCGTGGTAGCAGGCTTGTAGTTGACGACACTGACAACACTTCCAGCAAACCCGACAGCGCCTGCAGGACGTCGGCTTGGCTTGGCAGCTATTTTGCCAGCAACGCTCCGTGTACCAGCCCCAAAACTCAGGCTGGACCTCCCGATGCATCTGCTGCTGTCGCGGCTGAACCAGAGGCAGTGGAGCATGTAGGCGATGGCGGCTTGCCTACTGATCCAGCGATGAAGCTTAACCGCACTTCAGGCGGCAGTAGCCGCGATCCGATTGGTGACGTCCGTTGCGACCAGGATGACCAGCTTGGTAGCGGCGATGGCGAAGATGGTGAGTCATGGCTGCGTACCAGCCAGCAAGCGCCCGACCCTGACGACCCCTCGAGCGCTGGCAAATACAGCGCGGTGTTGCTGCGGCGGCTGCAGGCAGCCGCCGAGCATGAGGGGCTGTACGGCATTGCCAGCGGGGACCACTTGGCTGCTTGTGGCTTTTATCACTTGCAGGTGCGTCGGGTGGGTATGTTTGCGGAGCGCTGCCCCCTTCTGCGTACAGCTCCATACACATTCTCTCTTACCACATAGTGATGTTTCTTCGTCAGTGCATCTGTCCCAGGATACGTAAAACCACCATTATCTTTAAGCCAGGCACTGTGTCTTCCTTCGTCCCGAGCGATGCTGGAGTACAACATGCATATGTGACATCCAAACCAGCCTCGCCCGTACATCCTTTCCTGGGCATGTCGTCGTGCGGTATGATGCATGTCCTAGACATGCAAACGTACCGCAATCCCACCTCCAGTGCATGTCAACCCCTCACCATTCATGTCCATGCAACGCGCCCACCACACCTGCCGACCTGCCAGGAGAGTGGTGGCAGTGAACTCAGCCATGGCGATTATGGACTCCGAAGCAGCACCGGCAGGCTGCATCTGGGAAGCCATGGCAGCTCCAGCATGGAGCCCTCACCACTGCCGCGCCTCTCATCCAGGCTGCGTCGCCTGCGGGTGAGCCCGTACTTGGGGGCCGGTGGCAGCAGTGGTCCGCTCACGTCCCCAACCCCGTCACTTTTACTCGGGACGCGCAGCCGCAGTGCAGGCGTCACACCCGGTGGTGCCACCTTCCGGCGCCTGCGTCGACGCTCGGACTTGCTTATGCCGGATCAACTGGGCCAGATGAGCGCCCGAGGCCACGCGGATGTCGACGAACTCGAAGATTCGGACGGTGCCACAGCCGCAGTCACTGACGAGCACATGCACGACGTCAGCCATCAGTTCCTTGCGGCTGGCGGCAGCGGCGGTAGACTCCGCTTGATGGCAGGACGCAGCGGCGATAGGTCTGCACATGCGCACCGCCATGGGGGCGGGGTGCAGCCCCTGCAGCCCCGGCACGTTAGCGGAAATGGCCTACTGTTTAGTGCCGCACCTGGTCTGCGGTCTGAGCCTATGCAGCGCATGTTCAGCCAAAATTATACTGATTCTGGAATGCCTATGCGTGTACACTCAGCTGAGGAGCAGCTGCTGGGGTCGCAACATCGCTTGCATTCGCACACTGGCGATGACTTCCTGAACGGGCTTATGGATTACGAGGGTGGGTGATGACCAGGCTGGCTGATGTATGGGGTTTGACGCGGGCTTCCTAACTGGAAGCAATGTGGTTGCCTGACGGGTCCATCTCCAGCGGCATCTAGGTTCTCAGCGTGGCTTGCCATGTTGTTAACCTATGCTTTCTGATTGTTGGAGTCAATATATGTTTTTCGTAAGGTTTGCAGAAATCCTGCGCGAGTCAAACGATGTGCACAGCACAAGACAACGATTATCCTTACTTTTTCCTGCCAGGTTGCTCGCAGTCCGACGCACTCAGTGACTTAATCAAACCCTTGGGCATACTGGGATGCAGATGAAGGCGTGGAGTATACGACACCACCTCACACACCACTGCGTGGCATTGGTGGGGCCAACGACACCGACGCCACCACAGCGAAGCAAGTGGCCCTGGCGCCAAAACCGTCAGGAGCATCTTCGGCAGAGGGGGGCTTCTTCGCCATTGCACCGGGCCGGGGTCGGCCTGGCCTGGGCAAGGGGTTGCTGCACCAGCGAGTGACCTTCGCTGCGCAACGGCTGGGTGGGACGGAGGTGCACACCTCATCGCCGCCTGCAGCCGTTGGACGCGGGGAGAACGAAGCCTCCTGCATGCAGCTGTTGATGTCAAATGCCTTGGAAACGACGCAGGACTTTAATCGATGTCTGGCATTGGTGAGTAAAGTAAATATCCTTGGGTATGCTGGCTGGGTGCTGCGTGTGCGTGTTCTAATGCAGTTGTAGATGATCTGTACGCTTGCAGGGCAGTGTCATCCGGGCCTTCGTGACCTTAAATACCATTAGGTGCCATTAGGTGCCGTTCAGTATTATTGCCAATAATGCTACTATTTTAGATGTGATGAATGCATTGTGCGAACTGCCAGGCCGCCACGAGCAATGACCGGGGCAGGGCTGAGCGGCTGTGGCAAGAGATGTGTAGTCGCGGCGTAACCCCGGATGGAGGCACGCTGAACTTGCTCCTAAGGTGAGTTAGATGCTAAGGCATGTCTGCGTTACATCGCTAGTTTGTCGGCTTGTGTAATGCATTTTATGCCTGTGAGTGTCGTAACTTCATGGTGCTTACAACACGTTGTGGCATTTTTGATTGTTAACTTACAGTTTTTGTGGCATTGATGAACTTGAGTGTCATCTGTGCCTCGCTGTGCACGCAGATGCCTTGCACGTAGCGCTGCTGACCCTGACGAAGCCCAGCTGCTCGCTCGGGAGGTTTGCAGGCGCGGCGGCTTCTCCTTAAACGCAACAGCGCAGCATCTGTTGGAGGAGATCTGCTTCCGCTTCGAACAGTTGAACGGCAACACGCTCACGGCTTGAGGATTGCCAACAAGATGGGGATGATTGACTTCGTGATTAATAGGGATTTACATTGGATAGTAGATTTAGAGCTTGCAGGCCAGGCATGTTAGCTGGCCGTTACAATGGCTTAACCGGGAAACGTGCGCGTAGTGACGAAAGACGATGGCTTTTTATCTATAAGCCGACTTAGTGTGGAGGCCTGCAAGTTCCTTGCTATGTGACTGAGTTACTCATGGTGTCCTTGAATCGTGCAGCGATGCTTGTGTTTCACACGGAACGTTCGTACTACCCTAAACGAACACACTATAAGCGGACAACTGGTGCCGTTTTGCCCATCATGTAGTACTCGGCAATTTTACACTGGTACTTCTACTCTTCAGCTATTTCTACTATTTAACTTTTCGGAATCTCTTCGGCAGTCAGATGTCGATACTGTTGCAGAATCCATGTCTGTCAGGCATTGCTGTCGCGGGGAAGGTACCGCGCTGTGAAGTAACAAAACAACACGGTTACGTTTGTGGCGCTGCATATTAAAGAAGAAATCTAGTATTAAAAATTAAAATACCAATAAACAAGGCTGAGGCGACGGTGGAGAACATGGAGCTCCAGTAGAAACAAGGCCCATGGTTGCACCCCGATGAACCCATAAAAGTTAAGTTTCTGGCACCTCCGGCCATAATAATTTCATATTACGGCAAAAAATTCGAGCTTCCAATTGAATTCTATTTGCAACCGAAATCCCCCGATATTGGACTAGCAATTTGGTCGCCAGGGTGCCAACCTATCAGCGCGGAGCGCGCAATATTTATGATTGGGTCACATAATGGTAACTTAAGCTACTGCATTGACCATTACTTTTGTTATAACATTAACGGCCATGGACTTAAGGGTTATAGCTAGCAGCGATCAATCCTGGATAATTGCCTTGGAACAAGTGTTTGTCCAAATTTATTGGCGACGAAACTGCAAACTTTTATGTAAGGATAAGGGAATTGATTAACTAGGTTCCTCGCTCAACTATAACTTGTCTTGGAGGAACGCAGCACAATGATAGCACCACGATGTTGTCATGAACTGGATATGGATATGAACTGCCGTACTGGATATTTCGGATTTGAACATAACTGTTGCTCTCCTTGATTACTGGTGCGTTATCAGGTTCTGATAAGGAGCAATCTGACCGCGAATCACATTTTATACCCAACTACTTTTTCATAATCCACCTGGGTATGATTCGAGTCAAGTCTATCTGCAGTTAATTATAGCTTTGACTGAGCAGGAATTTTATGATCGTAAACGATCGATAAGGCAAAGACGGTTGATCCAGCGGGTAACAGTTAAACTTCAAACATGAGTCTTTCTACTTCGGTGCGCAGGAGCAGCCTGTGTCTCACGAGGATGCATTGCGGGTCTTCCCGCGCGGGTGCCGATCTATCCATACATATGTCTAGTGGCATGGAGCCGATAAGCAAAGACTATGGGAGCCCTAAAACAGAATAAATTATATTAGTAATAGTATATGCTGACATCCAGATTCGAACTGGAGACCTCCCGCTTACTAAACGGGTGCTCTATCCAACTGAGCTATGCCAGCTCTTAATGAAGTTTCAACAAAAAAACCTTTATAAAAATAACTTTAGTTATCAAAGATGTTTGTCCCTCCATAATGGCCACTGTCAGGGTCCTGATGCAGACACCGTTGCCGTCCTCGTGGCCCTCCGCATCATGGCGGATGGCTTCGCACGCCTGGGGTCTGCGGTTTCCGAGGCGGTGACAGTGGGTGTGAACTGGGTGCATGTGGAAGGTAGCTAAGAACGAGGCAATGGGCCACCTGCGGTTTCAGTGCTGGGGGTTTCAGATGGCCACTCGGCTGCCCCTGAACTGCTATCTGGCGGTGCAGGTGCACGCAAAGGTGGGCTGGACATGGCTTACATTTCCAATGGGCTAGAGAAAACCCGAACCCTTCCCGGGCAGTGGATGGGTGGTTTTGGTGCTTTTTAATGGCGGAGATGGAGAGGAATCAAGGAAGTGGACTGAGGCCTGAGGAGCATGTTATGCATGCGTTGCGAAACCAGCACGTGGGAACGATCGATCAGGGTGTACAGGTATGTTCCTTAGCCTGGGGGAGACGGTGAATAAAATCAGCATCCCCCAAGCCGCCTTCCCTCTTCCTACCCTCTTGCACACGACTACTCAGGATTTATCCCGCCTCACGCCAGGCCCACCCTGGATCATCCGTCCACCCAACCCACCATCCCCAGGTCATGCTGGTCATGACGGTGGACCCTGGTTTTGAAGGCCAGACCTTCCGGCCACAGGTGCTTGGGAAGGCACCGCTGCTTCGGGCGTTATGCTAATTCAGGTGTGTATCTCCCGCTGACATGTGTTCCTCTCGGTCCATTTGGTAGCCCGCTGTGCATTTGTACGGATAGGTGCGTATACACGTCGGTGCATGTGCATGGGCTATGGAAGAAGGAACCGGGTTTCTCCCTCCCCATACCTCCGTTCCTTTTCTTTATCCGCGTCAACTTTTCGTCTCCTACCTCGCATCCCCCCTCCTCCCCGCCCATTTTTCTGCAGATATTGCTCTTATAATCCTTTTCTCTCCCGTGTATTCTGGTCGAGGTTAGTTTTTTGGAGGTGAATATTTCGCTGTACGCTCCTCACCTACCAGGCAGGTGGACGGCGGAGTGAACGAATGGGAGGACTGTGGTAAGGGCGGTGGTGGCGGGAGCCAATGTTGTAATCACGGGAATCTTTTTGTTCATCCATCCATATGTACGGAATACAGCGCTCCTGGTCGTGATGACCAGGGTACGGGGTAGGGCGAGGGAGGGATGAGCGAGGGTGGAGGCCGGGAGGACGGGACAGATGGAGGATATGTTACTAGAAAGGGACAGCGTTAAAGTTCGTTTATCGAAGGGCGCATTGAGCCACTCTGATGTCATTTAGTGACTTGACTCCAAAACAGCTTATGCCATCCTGCCTTGATACTCCTCATGGATCACCGAAAACCCTTCAACGCCCCCACAGACCCATACCTTCCCCCGAAACCCTCTCTCACATACAGCTTACCTATCTATCCCCATTTCTCCCCTTCTTTTACCTGTAGGTTACACAATCGGTTACAATGACCAATGATTGCTCAGGTGGAATAAATCACCAGCGCTCATCCACTGCGTTCACCCATCGTGTTCACCCATCCCCCCGGGGTTTTGCAGCGGATGTGGCGCAACTGCGGAGAGCAGCAGTCTTTGCTACGATGACTAGTGGTACTATTGTTGAGATGACGGGGACCCTGTCGTGCCATTTGATGAGTGTCGCCATACGGACGAGGACCTTACAGCAGCAGTCACGGGTCCTGTCAGTGGGGTTGGGGGTCACCCGCTGAAGCTGTGTCGGGAGGGCCTCCTGGAGCTGTTAGACAACCATTTGATGGGAGCTCGGCAGCTGTTGAGGATGGGACCAGATTGATGATAATGCGGAGGACGAGGGGGTCGGACGGAGGCATATGGGGCAGTACATGGGTTCGGCAGCGCCAGGTGGTGTAGAGCCCGTACTCGGCGATCCGAATCTATGATATGACGGTGCAAGGAGAGGGGTGGTGGGGAGGAGAGCGAGGATGGGGCCGTCCGGTTTGCGGGTGGCCTGGGTAGATGTGGTGCTGGTGTGTGAGACTGTGACTGTGTGATGAGACCTGCTTTTAAAGGGTGTCCAAAGTGAGCGTGGTGAGGACGTGATAGCATACTTCATGGCGGCTGCAGTTATACGAATTACCGGCGGCCAAAAGCATGCAGCGCAGCTGGTGGAGCTTTGTGATATTTCGCTGGCCGCTACGATTATTGTAGACGAGCTTGGTCTGGTATTTATCAACCAGCTTTGAGACAGCCGGTAGTGGTTAGGCGTCAAGCCGCGCGTGTCGGTGCACACAGGTGCAGGTTGTGTCATAATGCATAAAAACTAGCTTTCATGCCGCAACAGAGGCAGATGCTAACATGATGCCACTCTGTTCTCACTGGTTAAGCCAGCACGTCGCCACTTATCTTGGATGCGTCTTTCTCGCTTTTCCCGTACGTTTGAGAGCCTCTTGCTATGTTGGTGTCCAGGGGGCCCCATCGCGCCAAAATCAGGGTATTTCCCTGGTCAAAATTGTGTGGTGCCATTCTTTCCGATCGCACGGCATATATCTAGTCTCTAATGTAAATGACTCGTGTAACTGACAAAAAGGAAATCATTACTTCCATTCAATTATGTATTCTTTTACGACGGCTTGTCCTGCCGCAGCCGTCCTCTGCGCATCGAGTCGTCGCTACCTGCTGACATTTCCCTATCGCGCACCGGCGACCCGCACGGGCGCGTCGGCCCGGGTATCGCTGCCGCCGCGTTTTCCGCCGAGCGGGCGGAACGCTTTCACGGGAAGGGAAAGCGGAAGGACGATGCCTCAAAATGAATTTAAGTCTTTGTTGGAATCTTCCGACGTCGGCTCCACAGACGCAGCAGCATCAAAAGAAGGCTGGCCTTTTGAAGTTTCTGCGCTGCTGCCTGCTCCTCCGTTACTGCGGCCGCTACTACTCATCAGTGACCTTGATGACACTCTAATTGGCGGTGCACCGTGTCTTAATAAGGATAAGGATAAAGAAGAAGCTAAAAATGCAGCCGCCAATAAAGAAAACCCTGATGGGGCATTGGACGAGGAGGGTGCGAGGGCTGTGGTGCGGCGGTCGGTGTGCGATGGCCGGAGTCGCGCTCTAAAGGCGGCCGTTTCTCATTGGCGGGCCATGGGCTCCACCGCGCGTGGACCGTGCTTCTGTCTAGCCATTAACACCGGCAGGTACGAAATAAAAATAAGAAAACAGGGAAGTTTTAAAATATTTGATTTATAAGCGCTTTGGAGCTTTTTATAACAATGATAATTACGTCGGCGACGCAAATAATAAGTGTTCGTCCGTGGATGAGTTTTATTTATTGGGTAATTTCATATCTCCTTCTTTTCCAAGCGTCTCTTTGCCTTAGTGTTGCCCAATACATGCGAATTCTAAAACAACCCTAATATTGCATTAGTAAAGTAAACCGTGCCTTTATCGCGCGTCTCCTTCTGTGAGCACCCGGAGCTTTGGCATTTCTTTAGTCCCGTCGGCACCAACTGAAGATTCGTTAACCGTATGGGTCGGATCCGTTAGCTGGTTTCCTTAAGATCTTAACCCTAGACCTATCCGTCCAACGACTCAACGAACTAACCACCGACATTCGGCCAGGACGTTGCCGTTGTTCTTGGCTGCCGTGGCGGAGCGGGGGGAGGTGGTTCCGGAACCTGACGTGCTGGTGTGTGGAGTGGGTACTCGGATTTTCATTCGAGCGCCGGCAGGTGGACCCATGGGTAGGTAGCTTTGCACGGCAGCTAGTGAGGGTGCGCTGCGGCTGCAGTTGGTGTGCAGGTGTAGGGGGGCCGGGGGGCGTTGCATGGCTGAGAACCGAACGTGTGTGCTGCTGCCGGATGGTGGATGGATCGTTGCTTGCAGCGCTTAGCCCCAGCCGTATCCGTGTACACACGCGGGCTCTAGTCCAGGGGCGAAGCCACCAAGTCCCGACAGATGCCCCTTGTTAGGGGTCTACTTCACCTCCGGCCTGCCCTTCAACTTTCCTCGGTGGCCCCCTCACATCATTCATCCAATAGAACAGCACGTCCGTGTTATCGCTATCATCCATCCCATCACCGATTACCACTGTTGTCATTTCATGCTCGTCCCAACCATAGTACCATAACCATGTCCTGATCAGGCTCCCCTAGTGGGTGGCGGGAGGAGGTGCGGTGGTCTCGGAGGATAGCAGCGGAGTGGAGCATCAAAGAGGTGACGGATGCGCTGCAGGACGCCATGAGGCAGATGGGGCCGGACTGGTGCGCCTCCGCCGGAAATGTACCACTCCGCCCATATGGGGGGGTTCGCCCATATGCTCTGTGTGTCCATGTGTTGGAGGAATCGGCCTCCTGCGAAGAAGATGCACCAAGAGCTGAGTCTATGTATTACAGCTCCGTGTTGCCGTTGTCGGAACACAGTAAAACATTTGCACCAATACACGGTGAAGTCTGTGTGTCGTGCACCTCCAGGAAGGCTTTTGGTTTTACCGACGGTTTGCCCTTAGTAAGTGGGTTGTGGGTTTGCCCCTCTCGCGTTTGCCCCTCTCGCGTTTGCCCTCTCACCCCCCGAAGCATATGTTGGCGCGAGCCCGAAGAGAACGAGGACCTCAAGATGACGGTATGTGTGGCGCTGGAGGCGCTGCCGGCCTTGGTGGGCCTTTTCGACCGTCGCATGCGGGCCGCGAAGGTGTGCTACCGTACCGTCATAGGGCCCACAGACGGTGCGTGGACTTTTTTATTATTGAGGGCAGAAGGGAGACTTACGTAAAATGGAAATGACATGGAGCATGTTCCGAAACCTGGTGATCTGGTAACCTTCGGTGCCGTACTGCCGCTCCAGACCCACCGGGATGGGCATACATGGATATACTGCCGGCTGGGGCGGGCAAGAACGCGGCGGCCCACTATGTACGACATCTGCTAGGCTGTGACCCATGGGACGCAGTGGTGTCGGGAGATGCACCCAACGACCTGGACATGTTGGCGGTGAGTGTGCGGCGGTTTGGGTTTGGCAGGGAGGTAGAGGGGGGCGGGAAGCATGTGGTCACTCATCTGCCATCTGGAGAGGCATTCCTCGTGTGGCGCAGGGGCTCGGGTCTGGACAGCACATCTCCGCCTGATGAGTCCTTTGCTTGTTCGTCTACCTGACACTGCCCACCCTTTCCTCTGTATGCCAGGGCGCTCAGCACCACGCCATCGCAGTGTCGAACTGCCACCCTTCCATCCGGGCCTTTGCACTGGAAAAACTCCGCGACGAGCATCAGCGACAGCAACGACGACAGGGGCAGCGAGAGGAACAACAGCCGACCTGGCAGGTCGATGACCTGGCCCAGGTGGATGGCGAGACGGCGTTTTCCCCTGTTGGCCCCGGATGTCTCAACTGTGAGGTCGGCGATGAGCTTGTAGGCTCTGGTGACATGTGTGATGAGAATGGCCGTGCGGGCGAGCACACTAGGGCTGTTGGCGGTTGCAGCGGCGCGGCGGTGGGTCTAGAACGTGGCCCCATGGTGCGAGACATTCTGGATGTGCTGCTGCGGGGTGTGGAGTTGAGGGGCCCGGCTGGGTGGGGAGGTAGGCGGCTGCGGCAGGGGCAAGACGTGAAGTTGGGCGCAGAGGAGGAGGAGGAGGAGGAGGCGGCGGGGATGGGGCCAGCAGGTGCATTCGGGACTCGGTCAGAAGCCACGGTTGCAGGGAGGGCGGATGGGCTCGTGCCTGCCGCTGCACTGCTGGCAGCAGCGGCTGTAGGTTCGGGTTCTGTCCCGCCCCGCCCCTCACTGCGGGTCCATTTAGCCTCACTTCCGGCAGCCGGGGGAGTCATGGAGGGGCTGCGGGCGTTTGGGTTTATTTGAACACGGGAGTACGATTGAAATGCACAGTCGGTACGGAAGCAGTGCGACCAAAAGTAAAATGACCCCGTTACAGAAAAAGAAAATTTTATGAAGGGTAGGTGCGTCTTCCTATGAAAATTGCATGTCGGTTTTTATTAATCAAACTAGGTTTAGGAAACGCTGGCCTCAAATCTGGTCCCGTCTTAGCTGTACAATAAACTCCCCACCCCACCCCACCCACGCCTTAATAGGAAGTGACTCACCAGCATGATGGACCGCCACCTGGGTTCGTCTTCTAGTGGATATCATGAGGCCGCGAGGTTCTGTCGAATGGCTCGGCAAAGAGGAGCTGAGGGGGTGTTTTCACAACGGTTAAAGTAGATTAGGATTAGGTGTAATAAAATTTTCCGGTACTTAATCCTTGCTAGTCCGGTAGTTAGATAATCCCTGACATGTTTGAAAGGACATGGATTAGGTAGACAGATTAGGTACGGCAATAGTCTTTGTTCCTTTTCAGCAGCTAGGTCTTTCACATTGCAGAAAACAGACAGTAGTGTCCGTTTGAGTGTGGGTAACTTAAAATGTCATACAGGGTCAAACTGGGACCGGAAGCGGCAAGGTTTTGCTGCCATGGCCGCTGTCGTAGCCGCCCTTCTGACCGGAAATGCTGTAGACAGAAAATAAGTGACATGATGGCCATGTACAGTATGGCAGCTGCGTACCAGTCGTTAAGGCTGGCGGGACGGTTTGGCTCTGGGAACCTTCTTTTCACTCCGGGAAGCCCCGGGGGTCTTTTTTCCATAAAATGGGATGGATATTTTCCGTAAACTTGGCCATTTTAGGAAAGATAAGTTTCCGTAAAAAGTTTCCGTAAACCTGTGCATACAGTATTACGGAGTATTTTCATGCATGGACCTTAAATTTAAATTTTATAGAAATCTTGTTGGAAAAGCATTGGAAGTCAGAATCCTTACAGCAATGTAATGCCCACCCGCTTGCATGTCCCTTCCACACCATCTTGGCCTGCGGGCCCGCCTTCAGTGCGTGTTGTCCGTTAAATAATGGAGCATGTATATGCTGCTGAGTCCCTGCAATAATATAAATTGACGTACCATAGCCAGCCAGCCATGTCAAAACCTATAAACCCTAAAAACTTTCCCAAGCACAGGCGATTCATAAGAACAACAAATAAACTGGGGCCTCCAAAACCTAACCTGTCTATCTACCTACATACTTAAGCCCAGGGAATTGGATGGAAAAAGAATTAATGAGATATCCCACATACATGGCCTTAAGACGCCTGATCTATCTCTAGCAACCTGACTGGTCCAAGAAAGTTAAGGAACTGGGCATCTATCTGTGCTGAGAGGTTAGCTACCTAATCTCTACCACTTCGCCGCCATGGTTCCCGCCATTTATATACAGCAGGAAGCACATGCACAGACTTGCCTTAGCGAGCCCCGCCATGGTTCGAGCAAACCAAACGCCATCGGTTAACGTCACTGCACCCATTGCAATGTTTGGCCATTTTATATTTGCCCATCACAGACACTGCAACTTCACCTGCGTGCCCTTCCCACTGCCCCTTTCCCTTGCCCTGCCTCCTACCCCATTCGTTGCCCTCGGCGCTAGCAGGCAGCTGCACACCCGTACGTCAGCGCAGCTTTCCCACCTCCCTGCTGCACACCTTGTTGTCTCCTGCCTTTCAGGCGGCCAACCGTCGGCCTATTGGAGGGCCCCGCACCTTTTGCTAAAGCAGGTGCTTGCTTTGCCGCCAAAACCTTGTTACGTGCGGTTAGAGGGGCTGGAAAATCAAGCAGCTATTACCGCTCCCATTACTTGTGCCTGAAGACCCAGAAACATCTGAGCTTGACACCTCGTGCTCCCACTCCTCCTCACTCTCATCCCTGGCTCCTGATCGCCCCTTCGGCTGAATCGCCCTTATCTGCTGCACTCTTGGGCCCAGCCTTGGTGGCCCATGGCCTCTTCCTACCACCGCTGGCACCCAGGTCGTCATCATCAATGCATTTCCGTTGCCTGCCCTTACTTGCCCCTGCCGCCCTTTGTCATCCTTGGGGCCCCTTCTGGAAGCCACTCATCTAAGTCCAGGTCAATACCCTCTCCCTCGTTGACCTGAAGGATGTGAGGGGCATGGGGTGAGAGCGAAAAACATACTATTCGTCAATCAGCAGAGCAAGCAGATGAGTACATGATGATGTTGTATAACGATCCAGGAGCCGTAACTATACTAACAAACTATACTTGCTAATACATTTCTTTCCACATATCCGTTCAGATGGAAAACTCTCATCGTCTTCAGGTGAAAACATGCAGAGCTTGATGTAGCGCATGATGCATGGCTTTATGTTTACAACAATGCCCTGTTAGCCCAGCACTTACCAGCAGGTGCATGTCTTCAGTGCACCGGCACCGGGTTGCTCACCAGCTGCTGCCCCTTCAACCACGACCACCATGGGATGGGGTCATCAGGCGCACCAGCTTCCCCTTCTGGCATCTGCGCAAGCACAGTAACATGGATGGAGTGATTATGGTACATTTCGTCTGTTAATATTTGCCATTGTGCTATGCCGGTACTCCTGGCGGCCCCGTCAGAGCTATACAAATAGCTAACAGCATACGCACTCAGCTCCGTAACCATCCCTAGCCAGTTAACCAACAAATCCGGTTAGTCTTGTTATCCAAAGGAGGCATACCTGCGCTGGCATATGGACATCTATGCCTTCAGCTGCCTCCACGGTGGTCGGTCGTCCCCACAGCAGCTGTGAAGTTTTCAGCCTGATGAGGCATGCAAACATTTGCCCAGTACGGTCTAAAGTCAACAATACCATCTATGCACATTGCTGAATAACATGTGAAACAGCAAGGCCCCAAGTATT
Source organism: Volvox reticuliferus (assembly GCA_019650235.1). Lineage (NCBI taxonomy): Eukaryota > Viridiplantae > Chlorophyta > Chlorophyceae > Chlamydomonadales > Volvocaceae > Volvox > Volvox reticuliferus. Next base: position 174,692 of record BNCP01000024.1, read on the forward strand.
TGAAGCATAATGCACTGGGATGCATGCCATAAGCATGTCAGGACTAAGGGAAGGCCAGCTTAAGCCGCTAAAAGTAATAATAACAATAACAATAAATCTACAAGCAAATTCCTTATTCTGATACGCACCTCAAATGCTGGGGACTCTGCGACCTCGCTTAGGCGGCCTCCGTCTTGCTGCCGCGGCATCGCCCCAGCAGGATGTGCCGTGCCGATGGTATTGATATTCATGTTATCGTACCTGCCTGGCACGCCGCTCTGGAACGTTCTCTGCACGTTGTGGAACCGCTATTGGTTGTGGGATGCGGATGCTAATAAACGACCTGGCAGTGTCCGTGATGGTCCCCGCCGCAGGCCAGCCTGCATAACAGGACACAGCACATAGCATGTGCAAAGCCGTATGTAGCCGATGAACACAATTCCGCAAGCAAGGCTATGTGTGACATACATAGCCAGGAGTTAAACATGCAAATAATACCCCGTCATCCCAAACATGACACACCTGGTTTCCGCTGCACGTTGTACTCGTCCAAGTACTTGCCAGCTCTTGTAAAGTCCTCACATGCCCCCAACCCCGCCAGCAGCGCAATGGGGGCGGGGTGAAGTTGCGCTGCCGGCACAGCAGCCTGCCAATACCCCCCCCGTACTGGAGATACATGGCACGGCGCTTGCGCCTCCCTTCAGTACCGTTGCCACAGGTGTCCAGCACGTCCAGGGGGTACGTGACCTTTTTATCGGGCCGGAGAAGGAATCCCCGCCAGAGGACAGACTGCAGGTATGCAAATTTGCAATGCGCTCGCCGCAAGTGTCTGCATAATGTTCACATTTGTCAACGGCCTTCTCATTGGCCTTGTCAGTAAGACTGAATCAGTTGCTGGTGCATTGGGAGTACAGCTGCGCGGTGCATCGCGCCCAATTCACCAAACCCTCACGAAATGCAGTTCCTAAAAATGTTATAGGCTTTTAAAAACTTAATCCTGACATATATTCAAACTGTTTCGCTTTGCAGCAACTGGAAGTACCTTAATCCGGGAGAGCCAATTTGGACTAGCGATTCCACAGCAAAGCTGACATAACATAATACCTTAATCTAAATTTAGTCATTGGAAAAGCTGGTCCACGGGCGTATAATCATCTCTGAACCCGATTCCCAATTTTCCTTTATTCGCCTAATCCACGCTAATCCATGCTAATCCATGCGATGTTTACATTCACCACGGATTTTACAAGTCTTTGGGTTTATTTTAATAATCTAATCCGTCTATTTTAATCCTAGTGTAAACACCCATAAACTATTGTTGCTTGGGTATATGGGTTCTGTAGAATCAATTGCCGAGCGAAGGGGACATTTACATATGTAACTAGATAAAATATCGCGCCGGCGTGGATGAGAACTTGTGGAAGCGTTCACAGTTTAGTAAGTCGCTGCAGTTAATCGGTTAAGGATTTCCCGAAGTACTTCCAGTAAATACCAACAGGTCACGCTTATACGCATAGGATTTATAGTATCTCCATAATTAAAGTCTCGGCACTATATTCGTCACTGCAAGTGCGTTTCTGGTCGGCAATTCGGCTTCATGGCCAAGCAAGACAAGGTAGTAGCGAATCTTGACAACCATATGGGTAATAATGATATCATACCATGGTTTGCGCTGGACCTTCGTGTAGGCGCAATCTGCGGTTGTCGGCCGAGTGCCGCTGGTCATGAACGGGAAGCCGCTGCTGTACCCGAGATACAGCAACATTGAAGAGCTTTTAAACGTCAGTATGTTGCTTAGTGTGAAGTGCGCAAACAGCATTGTAAGCAAAGGGACTTGATGCGGCAAACTAATGATCCTTTCAATTTAACTCACGCAGATTGGCAAAGATGTCAAAAGCTACGAGGGAGATGTATGTGGAAATGCTGATGCTGGGGGCCGTCCCAACAAGAAGCAAAAGCGTGCTGCCGCTGGGCAAGACGGAGGCGACCAGGCCGCAGGCAAGGGTTATGGAGTCATCGGCGAAGACGGTCTGACTTACAAACAGCGTAGACAACTTCGACGTGCGGAGGAGAGAGCGGCCAAGGAACGGGCAGCAGCGGAGGCGGCGAAGCAAGCGGGACCGGCGAACGAAGACGCCAGTAAGAATGCCATTGGGCTGCGGGGGGTATTTGAAGGCATTCTATACTTCTTTCTCCTCTCTGGCGCTCTGGAATGTGCTCCCATGTAGTTATCTGGGCTCGCAGTTCTTTGCGATTGGATGTCGTTGAGCCTCTGAATCCCGTTGCGGGCTACCTCCATGGGCTCCGGACTGGATCTGTACTTCCTTTTCGTCGCAGACATCAAAGCATCAGAGCCCCAGGCACCAATCACAGAGGCTCGGGCCGACGCAAACGGCAAAGCAGACAAGGAGGAAAGAAAGAAGGAAAAGAAGAACAAGCGGGCCAGGAAGGAGGAGGAGGATGGCTTCGGAGGCGCTGCCCCGAGCACGGGACTGACAGCTAAAGGCAATGCAGGCGAAGCGGAGAAGATGCGGGCTGTTCTGGGCTTCACCTCCACAGCGAGTGGCAACAGCGGCGGTGGCGGCGGCAGCAGAGAATTGCGGTTTGCGACACTGGCAGCAGGGGCAGCGACGGCGGCGGTGGAAAACCCGGACGACGACGTTGCCGCCAGGCCAGTGTCTGAAAAGAAGCAAACGAGGGACAAAAAAAGAGACAAGAAGGTCGAGCAGGAAAACAAAACCAAACATGCGGAGGTTAAACAAGGTGGTGGTTCAAGTCAGAAGCGAAAAAAGAGCGGAAATGATGACGAGTTGAGCAATGATGAGAAGGAGCCGGAGGCAGGGATTGGGCAGCAGCAGGAGGGCGGGACGTGTCAAGCGGAGTCGCAGCGCGCTAACCCTGCCGGAAAGGTCGGCGGCAAAACAGAATCCGTGGCTTGTAACAGCAAGCAGCCAAACGGTGCCGGCGGAGGCAAGGTGTTCTCATTTGACTTCCAGGTTAGGGATGGTATTTCGTCAGGCTTAGGGCGCGGCGTTAGCTGTTGCAGGATTGTCTGGTGAGACGGTTCCATGTCTAGTCCGGGACGGCCCCAGGAACAGTGAGGAGGAGACTGCCCATGCAGGGCTGTGTGATATTGCGATGGTGGAGCCTTGCGATTGCGGAATTCACGAACTCTTAATGAACACAGCCACACTCATCTCGGACCTGCCCTTCCTTGCAGGTCCAGGCGTCGGTGGAGGCTGAGACGGAGGCCCGGGTCGCGAGGTTGATGGCGCTGGATAGCACCAAGGATGGGTTCGTGCCGCGGAGGGTAGGTGTGGGTAGAGGACACTTTGGTGTGTCTCGGCTGATTCAGGGAGTGGGCAGGTTAAGGCCAACACGGCTCTCTGTAGTCGTTCAGGGGAGCCGAGCTGGCCACCATCAGGGCGGGTGTTCTCCCCTTTTCCACCACTTTTATTTCTATGCGGTCCGCACTCCATCTCCTTATCACACAGCCCCGTCCCCTCCCGCACCATTTCTCAGATCTGGGTGAGCGGCTTGCCTCACGAGTTTGATGAGGAGACCATTCGGGAGTACTGGGGCTACTGCGGCGAGGTAGAGTCCATGCACCTGCTCACCTTCCCCGATTCGGGCAACTTCAACGGTACGGCGTACATCACCTTTAAGACACAGGTACGGGTTGTGCCGTGCGGTGACAGACGAAGGGGAAAAGAGTTTTTGGGCGCACCGTGCTTAGATGGAGACATGGTAAAGGACTAGGTTCGCCGATTAACGGAAGTTTCCCATCGCATTGTTGCAGCTTTTCTTGGCACCGGCGGTGAGTTCCCTCCTTTATACACTGGCTGTACATGCACGTCTAAGGGCTTGCTCTCCCCGTCTGTCGATGGAACCTCATCGCCCCGAGCTACTTTGAGCATTCCATCATCATCATCATCATCATCATCATCGCAACACTCCTTCCCCGCCAATTCCCGCTCCCCGCCTTTTGAATGTTCATCTTACCCCTGCAGGAGGCTTACGAGGCGGCGTTGGCCTGTAACGGAGAGATGCTGGAGGGACGCGCGCTACGAGTAAGTTTGGGTGTGGCTGCAGGGGTGTTTGCATCGTGAGGGACTCTGAAGCGGGTGCTGGGAGAGTGCTTTGATATCGGGTAACAGGGCCGAGAGCTGCAGCTCCGCCGTTGCCCGCTATCAGCAGTGTGGCTGGTATGGGGACACGGGTCAGTCCTTGATTGCCAAGCAGGTGCATGACGGTATCGGTACCACGCAATGTCTGCTCTGTATCTCACCTCGCCCCTTCCCCTTTCGAGCCAAGGTCCCGTCGAGCGTTCGGGGCTTCTGTCCTATTGTTCCTCTCACTTCCCTCACCTTCAGGTTGAGAAGTGCAAAGTGGCGGCGGAGCTCAAGGGCAAGGCCCGCGCCTCCACAGTTGCTGCTGCTGCCTCCAAAGCAGACACGGGGGTGAAGGGGACCGGTGACAGTAACGGCAAGGGACGTGTCGCCGGGTATCCAGTGGCATACTGCGGTAACATCGCGTTCGAGGTTGGGGTTGAGGAGCTGCAGCAGCTGTTCTCCGGAGCAGGGGTGGTGCCCACTCAGATCAGGCTCCATGTGGACAAAGCGTCGGGCAGGTGGGATAGTGGGACGGGGTCAAGCTCGGGAAGGTCCTAGCCTTGATGTGTGTGCGGCTGGGAGCTGGGGACACATTGAGAGGCATGAGCAGAGCGAAAGCCAGGTTTGGTCATCAGCCACTGGCGCCAGTGGGCCCACTTTGTTGGCAGTTGTACGCCAAACCAGAAACAGGTTGTTTGCCGCGGGCCACAGCATGGCCGTCACAATTCTTGTTATCGTGCCCCTTCAATGCTCTATGTGCTATTCCACTCTTCCTCGTGTCGGTGCAGGTCTAAAGGTTACGCGCACGTGCATTTCGTCAATGACGAGGACGTCGAAAAGTAAGCAGGCCAAGGTGCATGTATAACTGATGCGTGCCCAGTTTATAAAGTTGTGAATAGCGTTTCCTGATGAGGACAAACACGCTGTTGTAGTGTGGTAGCAATACAAGATATACACACTGATTTTCCGTGTGCTACCCGTGGCTGCACTGGTCACTGAAAGGTGACGTCTCCTCACCTCTCTGGCTACACTCCCTACAATCATATCAAAACAGGGCTGTGGCGCTCGACGGGACATCTTTCCATGGCCGCAAGATCCGAGTATCCTATGCGCAACCCAAGCCAGGGGAGGTTTGAGATCGGTCGGGGACAACTACCAGGAAGGACTAGGAAGAGGGTGATGCGAATGGGGTCTGCATATGGATATTTACAAGCCTTAAGGAATGCAGGATGGTTGGGCTTGGCGAATATGGGGTGAGGCTACTGGCACTGCGCTTACGATGGACATATGATTACATTTTTCCTCCTGAGTCAACGGCAATTCACATTCCAAGCTGTCGTATTTTGCGATATGCATGATGCCTTGCTCACATGATTATATCCAAATTTGGTTTTGCCTTTCACACGTTTGCGTTGTTGCTGTGTAACTTTTCCACCGGAGTTTTGAGAGAGCATGTTTCTTACGCAAGGTCGTGAAGACAGGATACTAGAATGAAGTTCGAGTATGTCCCGAGTTATTATATCACACCTACCGTGCACATTAAATTCTTGCCCGCTCTTGCCCGATACCTAAACATCTTCGAGCAAAAGGTACGGTTAGCTCGGCTATCCACGAGGAACACCACGGAACTGTGAATGTTCCTGTGAAACCCTGAACCCAACCCACAGGCAAACATTGCCTGGCAAAGAAGGTAGTATGAGAGGTCCCTGCTGCCTATAGGCATGTAGGTACCAAGCAAGTAAAGAAAGGCTATGGATGAGTAGCTAGCAGGTGGGCTGCACTGCCAGCCCATTCTAATAAGAAATATGTAAAGAAGTGAAATAGTGCGGGAATAAAAGACATGCACCTACCAATGAGGACATGTTGTTGGCATCGGCGTTAATGGGGTTATTGACCGCCACAACCTGAACAGCATGACTAATTGCCGTATCACCTGTGATGTGATATGATGCACGCTCCGACAACCTTCCCTGCCCAAGTGCAGAATGCGGTTTAAATCCAGACCACATGATGTAGGGGAAGTAAACCGATGTGGGATGATCCCACATATGGAGGGATCCCACTGGGATCCCTCCATATCTGCCATATCATCGTACGAGCATGATGCATACATGTTGCGATCCAGCAGGTCAAAAGCTACAGCCCACACGTCGAGTTAGTTCATGTGCTCTGAATGGGAGCCGTCTGTTTACGGCTCGGACACATGGACTCCTCCCTTCCATACACATATAAACACACACACGGTGAAGGACAGTAACAGTCTTGAATTCACCTAATGCAGGATGTAGTATCGTATACCTTGCAGAGTGTGTGCTTTGGGTTGTCCAATGATGAAGATAAAACTTCATCAACTGCCGATGTCAGAGGACCTCAACTCGCAGGGAACTGATGATATTTTGCTTACAATGGTACGGTAGTCGTACAGAGTCCATCATAAATCAGGACGCAATTGTTGCTGCGCAGGAAGTTATGTGTGGCTATAGTGTGTGTGTATGTGTTGACGGGCGGGGTGACGGAGGAGGGGCCAGGCGGGCTCAAAACTCATATGTTGAGGTGGTGACCCGACCCCCATGCTCAACAAGCGAGTGCCAGCGAGAATTGGCAGTATCAACATAAGACATCTTCTCTGAACCCCCATTCAGAGAAATAAAACAAATCAGGGAAACAGAACCTAATCCGTACAGTACGACAATAGGCTAAGGCGAAAAAAAGAAAGCGTAACCCTAAGCAACCACTGTCGTATTACCACTACTATTATTGAATGATTTTGTATTGTACTGCATCCATTTGTGAACATGTCCACAACGCAAGCAACAGCAGCCACCCAAACAAGATCAGCCCGAACACCTACCTATCTCTTTTTGAACCCTCGCGGCAACCACCAACCGAGAATGTACTGATACGCCGTACGTCGCACACCCCGTGAGATAATCGAAGCCAACAGGAGTTCATAGGTACGGCAGCCCCGAAACAATTACTCACTATCATCATCAGCACGGACAGGGGTCTTAGGAGAGAGGCGGCGATGGCTCCCTGACGTCCGCCTTGGCGACGGCGGCGGCGGCGGCGGCGGCACGCCCGATGCCGCCCTCCGGCTACCCGGTTCGCCTCCGTCGCCCTGACGCTGCATGTCGCCGCCAACTTCGTCCTTCCGCACATGGCCGCTACCGCTGATGGCACCAGCACTACTGCTAGGTCCTGCGCTGCCGTTCACCCCGCCGCCTCCGCCGCCGCCGCTTGTTGCTGTCACCCCGGCAACGGAGCGAAGGACGGCACCCAGCGCCTCCAGGGGTCCACCCCGAGGCTGTGTGCCTTGGGAAATTAAACACTCCCCCTGCTGGCCTGTACGACTCACGGTGCTGTCCGGAGGAGCAAATGACCGTGGGGTCGTCGGCGACTGTGAGGGTGTGTTTGCTGCAGCCGCTGAAGGCGCCACCTCCTCCCTCCCCTCCCCTTTGATGTCCCCGGCCGCTGCCACCGTGCTGGCGGCTGCCTGGGGGCTGCTACCGCTGCCTTGGCCCACCTCCAGATCCACACTGCTGTGTTCCCCCTCACCCCCACTCTCCGTCGTACCACAACTATCGAAGGTAACGCTGCCGCCGCCGGTGCCCGTGCCAAATGGCCCCTGATGCGGCGGCGCAGGCCAGGGCAGGTCTGCCTGTACGGGGTAGGTGGCGAGGACGTGCAACTGTTCGCCTGTCACGTCCGCCGGCTCGACGGGTGGACTGATTGCCTCGCCACCGCCGTACAATCCATGGCTACCGGCAGCCGCGGCGGGACTCATCGTATCTTGCGGGCCAGTGGGCTCCGAACCCATCCACGTCATCACGTCGGGCTCGTCAACTGGCGGCGCCGCCGTCGGTGAGGGACTGCGGCCTTTTTCACCACCGCCGCCTTCGGCCGCCGCCGCGTCAGCGGCCGCCGCCGCGATGGCAGCGACGACGGATGTCGTGGAGATGTCGGTGACGGAGCTCGTTGGTGACAGGGACGGTGTGGATGTGCAGCCTTCCGACATGGACGTGAAGGGGGAGGGGGGCCCTTCAGTGTCGGACTCGGATGAGGTGGCGGAGGAGATGGCGGCGCGGCCCAGGGAGGGGGGCGGGTGGAAGCTGGGCTGGCCGCTGTCCGCGCGGAGGCGGTTCCAAGCCATGCCCCATGGGTCAACCCGACGCGGCGCCTGGGTAAGGAAAGAGGGGGGCAAGACGAACGTAAAGGGGGGAGGGACGAGGTGACGATGGTTTTAGGGGGAGAGGGGGAGAAGGACTCCAGGGGGGGCAGTGGTGCTTCGTTCGGTGACCCAAGCAAAGTTGCCAAAAGTTAGTTGCCGTTACGGTTACCGTTACAGTTATTGGCCGGAAGGGCGGGTAAAGGTGTACTTTGAAAACGACACGTAGAATGACGCCAACAGCAATAATCTTAACCAGTAACCAGCCACCGCCGAACGAAATTACCTGTACAACCAACGGAATGGGTAGCAGCACGTGGTGGTTGTTGCACATGCCGACTGTGACACCTGTGTAGCCTGATGAGGAGCAGGGGGCAGGGGACGAAGGTGCGGACAGGGTGGGGGGCCCCAAGCGTCAGCGTTCGTGAGGCAGGCGACGGAAAGAGGGGCGTACAGCGGACCCCCTCTCCCCCCCCGCCACTACTCACCACTGAAGGCAGCATCCACCGCGTTGTGCGCAAGGACCCGGGCATAGATGTGGTCCACGCTGTTGCACGGAGTGGTACGGATCATGTAGGTGGGGTCAATGTAGCGCACCTGTACGGCAAGCAGGGGAGGGTTGGGTACGAGTGCAGTTGGCTTACTGGTGTACGGTACAAGATGGAACGTATGATGTAAGGTATGTACGGAGTATGTATAGAGTATGTACGGTATGTACGGTATGACATACGGAGGCAGCTTAGTGCCAACACTGCAGCCCCCTATTCGTACTGCGGCTACACATCGTACATTTACTAGATTGAGTACGACACGAACGATGTCCGTACCTCTGCCATATCCTTAAAGTGCATTTTGAAGCGGGCCTTCAGGTACACGCCGATGTCGTGCAGCACAGGGTTACCTGGCGGCCGGGGGATGAAAGGGGAAGAGGGGGAAAGAGAGGGGGGGATGGGAAGGATAAAGTAAACACGAGGCAGCTAGATCCACCCATCACGTTCCCCAGTACGAACGCCGTGATTTAGCATGTGAACGACATAAACCAGATGGGCGACATTACTACTATACTTATTATTATCCTTTTTATGTCATTTTCCACAAATGGTTCCGATTACAGTTACAATTAACGGTCAGATGCAAGTTCCGTACAATCACGTACCCAGCAGGTCCTTGGTGAGGGGTGTATGTGCGCTGATGAGGTCCTGTCCGGCACCCTCCGCCACACACACCACCGCGTGTCCCTTTGAGACGAAGACGGAAAAGGGGAGAAAGGGGGAAAGGGGGGATTAGCAGCGCAGGACGGCGACGGAGTGACGTGACAAAACCTGCCGACTTTCCCCCACCTCTAAATCCCTTTCCGAGAAAAACACACACGCACATATTTCTTACCTTGCGTTCCAGCACCGTACCAAGGTACGACAATAACCCGTGTGGGCCGTCCATCGTGAAAGAGACCTATCATGTACGGCGGAGGGCGTGCGTGTTGCGAGGGGAGGGGGGAAAAAGGCGGTACGGTGTGCGAGTGAGGGTGGGGTGAGGGTGGGGGGAGAGGTAGAAAATGAAGAGGGGGGAGGTGAGGACGGGAAGGCAGCTGAAGAAAGCAGTACCCGATTGAGTACCGGAGAGTGTACGGCCTTCTGGTGGTCTAAAAGTTATTTTAAATTTATTTTTAAAACCCTAAACTGGTCCCGTACGACCATAACCCGTGGAACATGTCCATCCCCCTCGCCCCCCCCCACCTCCGGGATGAGGCATACGTCCACAACCCCACTCGCAAGAGAGGCCTGCGAACGGTTGTACACAGGATCAGTCGTACGCAGGAAATGGGGGGTCATGGCCGAGAAAAGCAGAATCTCAAACAGCCTCGCGCGCCCTGCCTGGAGTCATGGTGTGCTGAAGTCCTGAACAGGCAGCCTGAGAGGGCTCCCCCTGGGTCATCCCTCCCACCTCCTTTGGCAACATCTGACGATTTGTGTATGTGTATGCGAACGTGTATGTGTAGGGCGCGCTCCCCCTTTTTCCCCTCTTCCCTGCGTTCTTCCCCTCTCCCTGTGATGGCTTAAGCATGTACGGCAAATCCTCGGTTATAACTCGTCCCCTTATTTGAAGCGGTATCGTGGACCCTCCCCTCCCCTTTCCCCGCTGCCTCTTCCCCCGTCCCCCTCCCCACCCTCCTCCGTCCCCCCTGCCCCGCTCCTCCCTCCCCGCTGCCTCTTCCAGCAGTCGCACCTGCATGGCCAGGAAACCTGAGTGGCGGCCCATCACCTTCACCAGACCGATGCCGCCGCGGATGCTGCTGGCCTCAACCTGGAAGCGCGTCACGACCGGGGGGAGCAGATGAGACGGCGGAAGTCTGGGACAGGTCAAGAGACACCTCGCGAAAGAAATGGCGGCGCGTCCGGAAACCCTAAGAAATATGCAGGACGTAATACGGGCCGTACATAATGCGTTCGTACAAATCAGGAACACATAAATCACCGCGGCTAGGTGATCCATACGACACACAAAACAAGTATGGCTCCATGGCTCCAGGGCCATCCTCGGAAACCTGGTCGGGGTTTACTCCCCCCTTTCCCCTCGTGCCATGCACATCCGTACGAACATATGCCGTACCTTCGCCGCCAGCAGCGGGCGCTGCACCTCCTGCACCGCCGTCTCAAATCCGAACGTGCGGTCAACGAGCAGGATGTCGTTCTCAATGGACTTGGGTACGCCCACGACGCAGCAAGGCAGGTCGCGAGCACGGCACTGCTCCGAAATCAACTGAGGAGAGGCACGTACGGCAATACGGCAGTACAGCGATACAGTAGGAATGTGCTGCATTCGAACGATAGGGCAGGTTATGGGGAATACATTAACCGGTAACGTATACACGTACCTGTGCTGCCCGCAGCCCTCCATCTCCACCAATGACGTACAGGTGGTTGACTTCCCACATCGCGATTTTGGCAACCACCGCGTCGATGTCTGCCCACCCCCTGGCAGGTGGTCGTGAAGGTGCGTGTGCGGGGGGAGGGGAGGGGAAAGGAGGGGGTGAATACGCATTGTGAAGGTGGCAGCGGCGGGAGAGGACAGTGTTCAAAACTGCGCGGACGGACAGACAGACAGACATCACCCAGCGGTGGTGGCTAGGTCCCCAGCCCTTTCTCCACACACCGTGCCCCCCTGTCTTTCCTCCTTCCATCAACCCCCCCTTTTGGCCCACATGTGAATCACTTACTTTGATGTGCCCAGCATCGACCCTCCCCGGAGGTGCGCGCCCTCCATGACGTGGCGTGTGAGGGGTCTCGGCTTGGCGGGGTGGCGAGGGTCGAAGCCCTTGAAGCCATCACAGATGCCGAGCACCTGCCCCTCGGGCACGCCGTAGTCAGTCAACCGGTGTACGATGGCCTGTGTGTGTGAGAGAGAGAGAAAGAGATAGTGTGGGGAAGGGGGAGGGGGGAGGGGGGGTTGCCCTGCGAGTCACGAATGCAAAGCGAGCCGATCACGAGGTACGGGTGCATCTGAAGGGGCCGCTTATCGCCCCCCTCCCGTTTCCCCCCCGGGTGGGTGATCAGCTAACCGCCACATGACATAACGTGATGGGCCTAAAGATGTCCTGAATGAGAGAGAAGTCATGAGGAGGTCTCCCGAACAGTAGTAGTAGCAGTGGTGCAGTAGCAGTGGTGCAGTAGCAGTGGTGCAGTAGCAGTGGTGCAGTAGCAGTGGTGCAGTAGCAGTATCTTTCCAACACAACACAACCCCCCCCAAACCCCTCCCCCCCACCTGCACCACGTCGTTGACCCCCGGGCAGATGTGTCCACACGTCACGATGGCGGCGCTGACCCTGTACGGCTCGAAGTAGATCCTCTTTCTCGGACCGCCCCGCATCGCCCAGGAGGGAAGACTCACACACACACGATCGGCGAGGGTGCTCACCTGCGAAGACGGTTAGTCAAGGTTGTACGGGTTGATCGCATGGTATCGAGGGTAAGCGTACGGAGCATACGGAGCGTACGTACAAGGTACACATAACGAACGCAACCCTAATCGCACCCGGGGGACATGGCTTCAAATCCCATCGGCAGGTGCTGTTGGGCACCCTAAGGCCCTCTCCCGCTATAAGGGGCCCTCTCAGGGTGCCGCGAAGGCGCCAACTCGCTGATTGCGAGGGAGGGTTAAAAGCTGCTGCGGCGACTGGTGGCTGATGTCCTCAACGTGACAGTGACTTACGTTGTGGAGGTGCCTCTGGACCGATCCGCCGCTGGGGCCGCCTAGCCCACCGCCCGGCGCCTGCTGGGCAAGCGCAGCGAACGCCGCCGCCGCCGGCGCGTTAACGGCGGGCACTCGCGCCGCGACGGCGGAGATGCCCTGCTGCGACGGCGGCCGCGGCGGCGCGGAGTACAGATACGATGGTCGTAGACCCTGCTGGCCTCCGCCAATGCGGGTGGCGGCGCTGGCGGCATGCCGCCCGGGCCCGCCGCCATTGTCGTCACCGCCGCCGCCGCCGCCATACCCCTCGGGACCCGGGCTTGCGGGTACGGGCCGAGTGACGGGCCACGCCAGGGCGCGTGCGCCGCCGTCGGGTCCAGCCATTAGGCCGGATTCGGGCAGGTCAACGCACATGTCGGTGGCACCTAACGATCAGTGAGGACGGACAGGGAGGTGGGGAGGTGGGGAACGAAAGCAAAGCTGACGATGGTCGCGGCATGTGGTACTAGAAAAAAGAGATCGAAAAGTGTGACATTCTATATGCGCTAAAATTTGCGCTGTTTCATTTTATATTTGTTTTATTTCGTTTTTTGCGTCGTTCCGTGTCGGCGCACCTGAAGAGGCAACTGACGACAGACGCATGGTATTTAGCGCGATGCGGTCCTCGTCGTCCACGAAGCCGCCGCCAAAGTTGTCATGAGACAGCAGCGGGCTGTCCCGCGGAATCAACTTCTCTCGGATGTCAGGACAAGTCACCACATCGTCGGGGTCCGTGGCGGGGCTGGCCACCGGGATGTGGAAGGAGACCAGCGCCAGCTCCTCCTCGGGGCCAAACCACCCACCCGACGGCGAGTAGTCAGCCGTAGTCCAGGACGGGTCGTTAGGGACACCCGAAATCCGCCCACCTAGCCCTCCTCCTCCTCCTCCACCTCCTACCCCACCATGTCTTCTTCGGAGGTTCCAATAGGTCTGTCTTGCGGAAGAACGCCGTCCAAAGCGGATGGAGGCTGCTGACGCTGACGCTGATGCTGATGCTGATGCTCGCGACGTTGGCGTCGGTGCTGATGTCGGAAGTCGCCAACAAAGACGCGACCGGGGACGCGTCGAGGTGGTGATCGATATGTGGATGGTTGGAGGAGTCGCCGCAACTGCGTTTTGCGAGTGCTGCGGCCGCTTTGTGATCGCGGAGGCGGTGACTTGGTGGCTGTGCGCTGCTGTCACTCCCTGGCAGTTCATGATGGAGGACTCTCACTACTTTAGGACAATAAGCAACAGATGAGGAGCTAAGCAGCTAAGAAGTGATTTTGCGAAAAGCAGTGACGAAAGAAACGGAGCGAGTCTGTGCTCCTCGGTGCGAAACTGGCCGAACCTTGGGACGCCAGCAGCCGGTTCTCATCAATACAAGAAGTCGAAGCAAAAGGCCAGTTCCTCAAACTTTTAATTATCATTAAAATATTTATTTATCGTAAGTGGTTTAAGAGTTATATAAATGGTCATCTCTGATCGTGTTTCAGGTGGCACAGTACGGTCGTTGTCAATGGAAGTCTCGGAGAGGTCGTGTCGTACACACAAGTGACATGCACAACGTGAGCCCCCGCCATCCACATCCGCAAACCCTCTCGCCTCGTGCCGGCGCCTCTTTTTTCCGCGCTTCGCTAATGGCACCTCCAGATAATCACAATATCAACGAAGGGTCGTTACGAGTGGGCATGACGGCAAGTATGTTAAGTTTTACAATAATATCAGTACATGTACGACATCAGTACGTGTGTTTTTACACATACTGATATCGCACATACACACACATACGCACATAGTACTTGTATCTGTTTGTGTCGGGTGCGTGGGAGAAGGTATGTGAACAAGCAGGCAAACGAACGGGCCACATGGATCCATGTTCGGTGATGAATGACGACTGGAGGCGCAGCCAGGCAGGGGCAAAGGAACATCAACGGCCGCGCCGCCGCCGGCGGGTCCTCTGAACGCATGTAAAGCCCCCCTCCGATCTTTCCGTTCACTGAACAGTCTTTTTTATGTCGGCAATGACAACGGAAGCATCCTCTCACACACACACACACACACACACACACACACACACCAACATCATTCCGTGTTGCTGTCGAGAACACATCGCTGCACAAGCACAGATTTACCCCTCCCTACAGGAGCCGCCGGACTCGTACAGCTAGCGTGGCTGCGGCGCCGACGTGGGCAGGTTGCAGCAGGAGTGGCAGGCGCGACTGAAGGCAGCGGTGAAGGTAAGTCCGCCCGGTTGGCTGGGGGCCTGGTTGGGTGGGGGAAAGGCGCCCGTACGCCGGTGGTCGTGCAGGTTTCGTTCGCATACGCTTCGGAGCCCGGCCCCCTTCAGCGCCAACTCATCCCTCGCCCGTGCTGCCCCCTTTTTCCACACCCTCCTTCGGCGGAGCATGCGCAGCTCAATGAGTTCAGGAAATATGTTACCACTTCCCCCCACTGCAGGCTGCCCGCCCATCATCTGCCTCTCCCCCCTGAGGCTCCCTTTCGTTCAGCTCCCCTCGGTCGCCATCATCCATCAGCCGTACCGTTCCTAATTCTCGTACAATAGGATTTACTCATCCCCTTTCCCCCATTCACGTACGCCACCCCGCTTCCTCTCAATGTCCCCCTTTCCCCGCGCAGCTCGCTCGGCGGCTGGACAACCTGCACAAGAAGGTTCAGGACAGAGGGGGCCGGTATGCAGGTATTTAGGATTCCCCGCCCCTACCACCCCCCACCTCTTCCCCCACACCCACCTATGGGAAGGGAAGGTGTGGAAAGAGGGGGTCGTGAGGGAAACCGAGTCATCGTACACCCGCATTATTAGCACTTGGACCCGCTGCCAGTTGCAGCCAGCAGGCGCGTTCTGCAAAGCTGAAGACGCATGGGGCCGCATGGGGCCGATACCCTGTCCAGGGGGGCCCTGCAAACATCTAGGTGTCATTCACTCGTGCATCGTAAGATTGTGTTTTTCTTGCTGCACGAATTGGACACGTCCAGTTCAAGGCCATGGCCGTACTTAAGTGCATAAATGCTCACCGGCGTGTGTGTCGTTGAGCACTCTTGAGAAATGTACACTATTTTAAAAATAACTTCATCTAAGGAAAAGCGGCAGATATATAATGGTTGTCAGCCTTAGGGGGGCATCTGGAGTCGGGCTCCTGCTCGCCAGCGTGGCCATGTGGTGTGTGAAGGGATATACGCTGTCACGACGAATGGGGTTACCGCACATGTTAGGTGGTGTGACTCATGGCATCGTTCCAATGCTCAGGGTAATGT
Organism: Volvox reticuliferus; assembly: GCA_019650235.1. Taxonomy (NCBI): domain Eukaryota; kingdom Viridiplantae; phylum Chlorophyta; class Chlorophyceae; order Chlamydomonadales; family Volvocaceae; genus Volvox; species Volvox reticuliferus. The sequence goes on from BNCP01000024.1 coordinate 190,430, forward strand.
ATTAGGGCAAACAGCATAAGGGATCATACTTTTAAATATCCATGGGGCTACCGCTTCTACTGCTGTTCTGGCCCTGAAAGTTACGGTGGTCGTGCAGGTTGTGGGGTCTGCTACCCCACTTCCCTGCACTGCCACCGTCCTGACTAACATTTCTCTGAGATCTCTCCCCTTTTCCTGTCCCTCATCATGGCCTTTGCCTTGTCCGTCCCCTTCCCCAACATATCCTCGTCTGGCAGCAGCGTCAGAGTAACATAGCTAAAGTAAAATACAAAGGGAACATAAATAAAACATCATAGTTAAAAATTCATCTACAGTAAAAGAAGTGAAGGTATGACAGACAAAAGTGTGCCGAACTGACCCATGGAGGAAAAGTAGCAATTTAAGCTAAAAGATAGCATCTAGGACTTCTAGACCAGCTAAATAAAAGAAGATTTCGCGAACAAAAAATCATGTTTTGGCGGCGACCGCCAAAATTCCCGAGGGCCTTACACTACTAGGACTCGGTAATAGGGGTGACAGTACGACAGACAACAGGTTTGCTGAACTGACCCAAGGAGGAAAATTAGCAATTTAAACTAAAAGATAGCATCTAGGAATTCTAAACCAGCTAAATAAAAGAAGATTTCGCGAACAAAAAATCATGTTTTGGCGGCGACCGCCAATATTCCCGAGGGCCTTACACTACTAGGACTCGGTAATAGGGGTGACAGTACGACAGAGGAAATCTGCTAAACTAAAACAACTAATAATCTAAAACAACCACCTTAAAACAATAAATAACTACCTAACTAATAACGATTACTAGATACAGCGGTAGCAATCAATAATGATAGTAGGGACCAATGGTTGGCCCATTCTTAGGTGGTCTAACTGAGAATGTTTAGTGGAATGGCTGGGCGGAACCAAGTCTTTATACTGCCGCCACCCCATAGCCAAGTGACACAGCCAAGTGGCACAGCGGCAGGTTGACTTCAACTGTCCTAGCTCGCAGGTTTGTTTGGTTGATTGGTTGGTTAGTTGGTTGGTTTGTAAGGCCGCATGGTGGTGGCGGTGGCGTCTTTCCGCTGAGGTGCTGAAGACGGAGGTGGAGGTGTGGGGTGTTGGCAGGGCGGTGGGCTCGCAAAGGGTTTAATGGACGAGGAGGAAAAGGAGGGGGAATAGGGAGGGGGAAATCTGTGCTTGTGCAGCAGTGGGTTATCGACAGCAATACGGAATGATATTGGTGTGTGTGTGTGTGTGTGTGTGTGTGTGTGTGTGTGATTTTGTGTGTGACAGGGAGAGGATAGTTCCATTGTCGTTGCCAATGACATAAAGGAGACCGCTCAGCGAGAAACGGAAAGATTGGAAAGAGGAGGCTCTCCATGTGTTGAGAGGACCCGCCGGGGAGGTCCAGTCACCCCCTGCGGCAGCGCGGCCGTTGATGGTCCTTTGCCCCTGATGGTCCTGCGCCTCCAGTCAGCCATCACCGAACATGGATCCATGTGGCACGTGTTGTATCACGGTTCGCCTCACGCCCATGCACCGGACCCGGCAACGGGTGGTTAAGTGCATTATCACACAGGCACCATGCCCTGGGCATAGCGCTCACAATGCGCCCCATATTGGGATAATCGGTGACCTGTCGTACTGTCCTTGTGGACAGTACAACAAAGACAAAAACTCGCAAAAACGTAGATTTTCATAAATCTATTTGCATAATATTATAAGCAATAATATTTGGTTCGTTATCATGCAAATGGTTAGACCAATGTGACGCTGATTGCGCGACGCTGCACGGAAGCCTGAGTCATGCGACCGGAGCAAGTCCGCGTACGCACACGGGAATATTTATCTGAGAGCGCGCATTATCTCATACTGATTTATCATGCAATATCCACTTCACGTGCACGAGCGGAATGCGACTGACTGAGTGATATTCGCATCGACTCACATGGTGGTTGAGCTACATAACGAACATTGCCAAATATTGCATTTGCATCGCCTTAATGCTGTGAAGGCTAAAGGACGATAGAATATCGTCTGCGACATGATTACGAACTACTATTTTGCGTGGAGACTCAAACCTCCCTTGCTTGACATGCTTCTGCATGTTGTGTTGTATAATATAACAAATAAAATTATCAAAATATGCTGGTAATAATGCTGCCGTTTCGCAGGACCTTTGCCCTCAGCTGCTGCCCTGGCATACTGTTCCATGTGGTTTCTAAGTTTCGAAAGCGACAGAACCAAACTATGAGGCTATTATCGAGCGCATCGCCTCGGAGAACAGGCTTGCGATTGAGCCAGCCGCTGCGGAAAACAAGGTGGCAATCGAGCGCGCGATTGCCAAAAATAAGCTGGCAGTTTAGGAGAACAAGGTGGAGATCAACGAGAATAAGTTGGCCATGCACGCAGCTTGTCGTGGAGCGGGCCTTGAGCGAGAACAGGCAGGGAAGCCTTGCTTGGAGTGCTCCTGCCTCCAGCAAGAACAAACAAGCATTGGAGCACTCCTTAAGCGAAAATAAGCAGGCCCTCATTAAGACTCAGCTTACCATGCATGGCAGGGCTGTTTCTGCTTAGCTTTCTCCTTTCACTGAGTGCGGCAACGAACTCCTACATCACCAAGCTTCTTTAGTTACTCACTGGGCTGCTTCTGAAGCAAGCGCTGAGATATACTGAGGCAGCCATCTACTTACACGGGGGCTAATAAAGGTTCCTATTAAAGGCTTCTTTCCTTACTCACTGGAGTTGAGAAGCAGCCCAGTGAGTAACGAAAGAAGCAAGCTTGGTGATGTAGGAGTCGCCGCACTCGGTGAAAGGAGAAAGCTAAGCAGAAACAGCCCTGCCACGGTAAGCTGAGTCTTAATGAGGGCCTGCTTATTTTCGTTTGCTTAAGGCAGCAGGAGTGCTCCAAGGCTTGCTTCCCTGTTCTCGCTCAAGGCCCGCTCCACGATGAGCTGCATGGCCAACTTATTCTCGTTGATCTCCACCTTGTTCTCCTTAACGGCCAGCTTATTTTTGGCAATCACGCGCTCGATTGCCACCTTGTCTTCCGCAGCGGCTGGCTCAATCGCATGCCTGTTCTCCGAGGCGATGCGCTCGATAATAGCCTCGTGCTTTTGAAACATAGAAACCACGCGGAACAGTATGCCAGGGTAGCAGCTGAGGGCAAAGGTCCTGCTAAACGGCAGCATTCTTACCAGCATATTTTGATAATTTTATTTGTTATATTATACAACACAACATGCAGAAGCATGTCAAGCAAGGGAGGTTTGAGTCTCCACGCAAAATAGTAGTATATATAGTACGCACGACTACTGTCCAAGGCATAAAATTAGACCCCGAGAACTGTGGCCAAGACGAGTCACTCTTTATATCAATGTAAGAAAAGGTCATTAGTAATACATACCGCATCGCAGAATCGCCCGGACCAGCAACGCCCGCCGATGTGCGCGCGCACGTGCGCTTCGCTCTAGCTCTAGCTCGCTTCCTAGTTTGCCTTGGCACAGTTCATGGTCGGGGCTGTCCGCTCCTCCCCGCATCAAGCGTGAGAATACTTTAGGACAATAAGCAACAGATGAGGAGCTAAGCAGCTAAGAAGTGATTTTGCGAAAAGCAGTGACGAAAGAAACGGAGCGAGTCTGTGCTCCTCGGTGCGAAACTGGCCGAACCTTGGGACGCCAGCCGGTTCTCATCAATACAAGAAGTCGAAGCAAAAGGCCAGCTCTTCAAACTCTTAATTATCATTAAAATATTTATTTATCGTAAGTGGTTTAAGAGTTATATAATTGGTCATCTCTGATCGTGTTTCAGGTGGCACAGTACGGTCGTTGTCAATGGAAGTCTCGGAGAGGTCGTGTCGTACACACAAGTGACATGCACAACGTGAGCCCCCACCATCCACATCCGCAAACCCCCCTCGCCTCGCACCGGCGCCTCTTTTTCCCGCGCTTCAGTAATGGCTGGCACCTCCAAATAATCACAATTTCAACCAAGGGTCGTTACGAGTGGGCATGACGGCAAGTATGTTAAATTGTACAATAATATCAGTACGTGTACGACATTATATTAGTACACGTATTTATCAACATACACACACATAAACACACATACGCACATAGTACTCGTATCTGTGTGTGTCGGGTGCGTGGGAGAAGCAAGCAAACAAACGTGCAACATGGATCCATGTTCGGTGATGGCTGACTGGAGGCGCAGGACCATCAGGGGCAAAGGACCATCAACGGCCGCGCTGCCGCAGGGGGTGACTGGACCTCCCCGGCGGGTCCTCTCAACACATGGAGAGCCTCCTCTTTCCAATCTTTCCGTTTCTCGCTGAGCGGTCTCCTTTATGTCATTGGCAACGACAATGGAACTATCCTCTCCCTGTCACACACAAAATCACACACACACACACACACACACACACACACACCAATATCATTCCGTATTGCTGTCGATAACCCACTGCTGCACAAGCACAGATTTCCCCCTCCCTATTCCCCCTCCTTTTCCTCCTCGTCCATTAAACCCTTTGCGAGCCCACCGCCCTGCCAACACCCCACACCTCCACCTCCGTCTTCAGCACCTCAGCGGAAAGACGCCACCGCCACCACCATGCGGCCTTACAAACCAACCAACTAACCAACCAATCAACCAAACAAACCTGCGAGCTAGGACAGTTGAAGTCAACCTGCCGCTGTGCCACTTGGCTGTGTCACTTGGCTATGGGGTGGCGGCAGTATAAAGACTTGGTTCCGCCCAGCCATTCCACTAAACATTCTCAGTTAGACCACCTAAGAATGGGCCAACCATTGGTCCCTACTATCATTATTGATCCCTTATGCTGTTTGCCCTAATACATTACCCTGAGCATTGGAACGATGCCATGAGTCACACCACCTAACATGTGCGGTAACCCCATTCGTCGTGACAGCGTATATCGCTTCACACACCACATGGCCACGCTGGCGAGCAGGAGCCCGACTCCAGATGCCCCCCTAAGGCTGACAACCATTATATATCTGCCGCTTTTCCTTAGATGAAGTTATTTTTAAAATAGTGTACATTTCTCAAGAGTGCTCAACGACACACACACCGATGAGCATTTATGCACTTAAGTACGGCCATGGCCTTGAACTGGACGTGTCCAATTCGTGCAGCAAGAAAACACAATCGTACGATGCACGAGTGAATGACACCTAGATGTTTGCAGGGCCCCCCTGGACAGGGTATCGGCCCCATGCGGCCCCATGCGTCTTCAGCTTTGCAGAACGCGCCTGCTGGCTGCAACTGGCAGCGGGTCCAAGTGCTAATAATGCGGGTGTACGATGACTCGGTTTCCCTCACGACCCCCTCTTTCCCCACCTTCCCTTCCCATAGGTGTGTGTGGGGGGAAGAGGTGGGGGGTGGTAGGGGCGGAGGAATCCTAAATACCAGTGAATACCGGCCCCCCCTGGGCTCCCCCTGGCTCTACCTCCTCCCGCCTCCTGGCCCCCGCACACACCTATCCCTCTGGGAATCGGAAATGCGCAGTTGGCGCTCTCGTCACCATGGGCCTTATGTGGCTCTCCAAATGTTGGCCAGACCTGACTGCCCCCTACGTGGGGTGGGTCAGTAGCAGTAGTGCTGAATGCAGGTGCCTAGAGGGGCCGGAGCGCGGACAGAGTAACACACAAGGACGGTGGGCCGCGACGGACACTCGCCTCCTGCCGGCGGGCCCCGCACTGCCCGAATTCGTCCGGCCTTCCTCCTCCTCCTCCTCCTCCTCCGCCGCCGCCGCCGCCGCCGCCGCGGATATAAGATGCCTCATCGCTGCACTGGTCGAAAGAGGCGCTGCAGTGCTGATGAATGCATGGCGTTGGCCGAGGTACTTTTGTACGACAAGAGCTGCAGATTGTTGAAGTCGTGATGACGTATCACACGGCGCTGGCCGCTCATTGTACTGCTGCATTACAATCTGCCACTAGTCAACTTTAGGGTTTGCTGTTTCAGTCAAACCCCTCCCGCAGGTCAGAGTCATCCCTGCCGAGCTGACGGCCCCCTCCTCCTCCGCCTGCACCCAGCAGGCGGCGAGAGGAGGCGCCGCCAACCAGGAGATTGCCGCTACTGCCGGCTCCCCCCCCACCACTGCCCAGTCGGTCCCTATCGATGGCGGAGTAAGTGCTCATAGCCTCCGCCTCCTCCGCGCTGTCAAGGCTGTCCTGAACCTTCTTGTGCAGGTTGTCCAGCCGCCGAGCAAGCTGCGGGGGGAAAGGGGGACATTGAGAGGAAGCGGGGTGGCGTACGTGAATGGGGGAAAGGGGAGGAGCCCTCCGCCAGCTCCGCCAACACATCCAATCCGTGCTCCTGCTCCCGCAGCTGCCCCGCCAGGTTGTCCATTTGGCCGCTCAGATCCAGCAGCAGCATCTGCAGCTCTTGAGGAACGGACCCGCCCGGGGCCGCCTCCCCAGAGGGTTGGTCGCTCGCGGCGGCGGCTGTGTCCTTGAGCCCGCGCAGTTTGGCCTCCGCAGCTTCCAGCCTCTCCGGCAGCTGCAGGGACTGCGGGTGCGGGTATGGGGGTGCAGGGAAGGAGGCGTTGGCGGCATTTAGAGGGTTGGGGTTTGGGGGCCACTTCTTTGCCGGACCGGCTGAGCAGGGTCCCCACCACCACCACCACCACCTCCGGTCGTCCCATGGTTCAAAACCGCCATCGGCAGATCATAAAAACAGTTTTCCCCCCTTCCCCCCTGCGAATGGCCGTACTTACCGTACTTACACAAATACACACACAATCACATACACATCTAAAGGTGAGACGGATAACTGCCTCCCGTACTGCACGGCCCCTTCTCCACTCCCCCTTCGAAAAAGGCTCCAATGACGGCCCCCCCACCTGGAGGTGCAGAGTGAGCAGCTCAACACTCTCGGTGGTCATGTCCGCGGCCCGACACACGTCAGCCATCTCCTTGTTGGTGTCCGCGATCTCCGCCTCCGCCGCCGTCAGCAGCTCCTCCAGAGCACGAACCATCGTCGCGCTAGCAGCGCCGCCGCCGCCGCTGCCGCGCCCGCCATCGTGGTCTATAGGTGTCTGTTGCGGCGGCTGCGGTGCAAGTGCTGGCATCTTCGCCGCCATCTGCGTGGCAACCTCCGTCGACACCATCACGGCCAGTTCCATACGAGCCACCTCCAGGTCTTGGTGGATGGCGGCGGAAGTGAGGTCCAGGCTCTGACGCAGCTCCGCCGTCAAGTTGTCTAGACGCCGCTGTACGGCAGGCATGACTTCCTCCGACAGTGTCGGTGGCGTTACCTCCCCTGTTGCCTTTGCCTCAGACGGCGACACTGCTGCGTCAGTGTCTGGTGCTCCCCGCGATGAGTCATCGGATAGGTGTGCTTGTCATCAGCTCTGATAGCTAGAGATGCAATCCAAGAACAAGAGCATGTGTTCATGATCTATCGCCATGTTGGTAACTAGGTAACTGCTGTTGGCGCTGGTGGTGAGAGGGAACGGGTATGAAATATCAAATTGCAGGGATCTTGGGTGATAGTACCATACCGAGTAAAGTCAGCCAGAGGGGATGTGTGTGGTGTAACAAACCAGCAATGAAGGACACGTACATATGAGTGGAGACTTATCTGATATTTACACAACTGTTGGCAGCAGTTAACAATGAAAATAAACTGCTCGTCCACACACACCTGCATGGATGCATCATGTGCACACATGCAATATCCAGTAATCCTTTCAACACCCTTTCATGTGCTCATCTACCCCCAACCCTTTTGTCCATTCCTTGACATCTGCAATACATACCTACAACACATACAGATGGATACTCGAAATTTGTTAGACCAGATACCATGCAGGCAAGCAAGTGACCAGGATGATCTAATCAAGGTAAAAAACAAATGTAAAGCATGTATGCATTACACCATCTTTGCACCTACCTACCGAACAGTGACCCCAGCCAGCAGCAACATGCAGTCAAGAATGAGTGAGCAAACTGACAGCCTGCATGGCCTCTGATATGTAGTCTCCCCTATTGTTGCACCCATCATGCATCACCACAGCCATTCCCTGTTCGCTTTTTTCCCCCCATTCCTCACTCTTCCCCCATCCTCTACTACCACAACACATGACTTTATATGACCCAGGACTTCACCATCACTCTGTCGTCCATCCCAAATATAAATGGCGCCTCCATCCAGCAGTCACATTATCAGCTACTCATTCCATGAGCCCTTGGAGCCAATCTCCATGATGAGAGCCTCCAGTGTGGATGAAAATGTCAGCATCAGGCAGGGGCGGTGGTGGCACCAGGCTTGACATGGGTGAGGCTTGCCATGAGGGTATGAGCCTGCACACAAAACAGAAGGCCATAGGCAAATAGACACACAGACACAGAAAAATCCACAAGCTTATTGATGCAGGCTCAACTGGAGCTGAGTCAGAAATCTGTATGTATGTGACAGCACTGTCAAGAGGACAAGGGAAGATGCTGTATAGTTGTAGATGTATGGCACATATATATGGTATACTATTAAATATAAGGCGCAAGAAGCAGCCTATCAACCTCTTGAGAGGACATTCCGGCAATCATCTACTACAATCACCGTAGCTCATATGTTATGAGCGGAGGACTACCTCGTGAGAAAATTTGTATGCATGCGTGCCCCTTGGTTGGGCGTTTTGGAAAGTTCGGAGCGGAAGGAATACCGTACACGCTTAAGACAGCGCCGAAAAAAAATGGGAGGTTGCCAGTCCGATCCCGACCGCAATTATGTGTTTTGTGTTATTTATGCAATTGATTGCAATTTAACACAATTCTTGTTGAATGCAATTGAACGCAATTGTACGCAATGGAAGGGACAGGAAAGGACATGGAGGGGGGGACGGGGAGGGATAGGGACATGTACACCTGCGTGCCACGCCTAAACGCGTGCACCCGAAAGGATAGGGAAAGAAAGATAGGGAAGGAGGGATAGGGAAGAAGGGATAGGGAAGGAGGGATAGAGACAGCACCCAAACGCATGCGCCCGGACGCACGCACATATGTGGATATCACCGTAGCTCCTATGGGAAGAACGGAATGTATGGCAAATCTGCCGGACGGCAGGTTCGAATCCTGCACTGGCCCCGACGCTGATAATATAAAGTATACTAACGAATCACCCACACCTGACTTCTGCGTGGAGAAGGACAGGCACCGAACGCCAACCGACGCCCCGAAGGCACCCGAATGAGAGCTACGGCACCCTCGGGTCCGACGGGACCGCGCCTCGTTAGTATCAGTATAGGTATTGTTTCATCACTGTTGGACCCAAGGTCTTCATTTCGACCCTGATAAGTCACAACTGTCATCATCAAATAAGGTGATGCTGTCATAGCAGTTAGATATAGTAGAAATAGTAGTTAACCATACGAAATAGAGGTCTGATGCCTGAAAATCCTGTTAGTGCTATAACACATGTAAGGCTGCTGGGGCATGACGTGACTTGGAAACATGAAACTCCCATGGCCAGGGTTGGAGATGGCAAGCACTTGTTACGGGGCTTAGTCTCCAAGACCTGCCCTCTGTAAGGGGACTTCGCACCCCAGCATCACGGGCTATTGCACCAGTGTTACATTGGTGCGCTAGGATCTGACCTAAGATCCCCGGGTCAAACCCAGACTAGTGCCACTGGTTGAACAAATCGTGACAGGATGCGCATGATTCCCGTCAGCCTTAAGGTGGATGCCCGGGTTGGCACTTTGTCAGGGTTACGACCCCCTGAGGCTCCCTTTCGTTCAGCTCCCCTCGGTCGCCATCATCCATCAGCCGTACCGTTCCTAATTCTCGTACAATAGGATTTACTCCTCCCCTTCCCCCCATTCACGTACGCCGCCCCGCTTCCTCTCAATGTCCCCCTTTCCCCGCGCAGCTCGCTCGGCGGCTGGACAACCTGCACAAGAAGGTTCAGGACAGCCTTGACAGCGCGGAGGAGGCGGAGGCTATGAGCACTTACTCCGTCATCGATAGGGACCGACTGGGCAGTGGTGGTGGGGGAGCCGGCAGTAGCGGCAATCTCCTGGTTGGCGGCGCCTCCTCTCGCCGCCTGCTGGGTGCAGGCGGAGGAGGAGGGGGCCGTCAGCTTGGCCGGGATGACTCTGACCTGCGGGAGGGGTTTGACTGAAACAGCAAACCCTAAAGTTGACCACTAGTGGCAGATTGTAATGCAGCAGTACAACGAGCGGCCAGCGCCGTGTGATACGTCATCACGACTTCAACAATCTGCAGCTCTTGTCGTACAAAAGTACCACGGCCAACGCCATGCATTCATCAGCACTGCAGCGCCTCTTTCGACCGATGCAGCGATGAGGCATCTTATATCCGCGGCGGCGACGACGGCGACTGCGGCGGTGGAGGAGGAGGAGGAGGAAGGCCGGACGAATGCGGGCAGTGCGGGGCCCGCCGGCAGGAGGCGAGTGTCCGTCACGGCCCGCCGTCCTTGTGTGTTACTCTGTCCACGCTCCGGCCCCTCTAGGCACCTGCATTCAGCACTACTGCTACTGACCCACCCCACGTAGGGGGCAGTCAGGTCTGGCCAACATTTGGAGAGCCACATAAGGCCCATGGTGACGAGAGCGCCAACTGCGCATTTCCGATTCCCAGAGGGATAGGTGTGTGCGGGGGCCAGGAGGCGGGAGGAGGTAGAGCCAGGGGGAGCCCAGGGGGGGCCGGTATTCACTGGTATTTAGGATTCCTCCGCCCCTACCACCCCCCACCTCTTCCCCCCCACACACACCTATGGGAAGGGAAGGTGGGGAAAGAGGGGGTCGCGAGGGAAACTGAGTCATCGTACACCCGCACTATTAGCACTTGGACCCGCTCTGCCAGTTGCAGCCAGCAGGCGCGTTCTGCAAAGCTGAAGACGCATGGGGCCGCATGGGGCCGATACCCTGTCCAGGGGGCCCTGCAAACATCTAGGTGTCGTTCACTCGTGCATCGTACGATTGTGTTTTTCTTGCTGCACGAATTGGACACGTCCAGTGCAAGGCCATGGCCGTACTTAAATGCATAAATGCTCATCGGTGTGTGTGTCGTTGAGCACTCTTGAGAAATGTACACTATTTTTAAAATACCTTCATCTAAGGAAACGCGGCAGGTACATAATAGTTGTCGGCCTTAGGGGGAAATCTGGAGTCGGGCTCCTGCTCGCCCGCGTGGCCATGCGGTGTGTGAAGGGATACACGCTGTCACGACGAATGGGGTTATCGCACTTGTTAGGTGGTGCGACTCATGGCATCGTTCCAATACTCAGGGTAATGCATTAGGGCAAACAGCATAAGGGATCAATAATGATAGTAAGGACCTAATGGTTGGCCCATTCTTAGGTGGCCTCTAGTCACTCATCACCGAACATGGATCCCATAGCCAAGTGGCACAGCGGCAGGTTGACTTCAATTGTCCTTCAATTGTCGCAGGTTTGTTTGGTTGATTGGATGGTAGTTGGTTGGTTGGTTTGTACGGCCGCGTGGTGGCGGCGGTGGCGTCTTTCCGCTGAGGTGTGGGGTGTTGGCAGGGCGGTGGGCTCGCAAAGGGTTTATTGGACGAGGAGGAAAAGGAGGGGGAATAGGGAGGGGGGAATCTGTGCTTGTGCAGCAGTGTGTTGTCGACAGCAACACGGAATGATGTTGGGGTGTGTGTGTGTGTTTGTGAGAGAGAGAGAGAGGGAGAGGATGGTTCCATTGTCGTTGCCAATGACGTAAAGGAGACCGCTCAGCGAGAAACGGAAAGAGGGGCTCTCCATGCGTTGAGAGGACCCGCCGGGGAGGTCCAGTCACCCCCTGCGGCGGCGCGGCCGTTGATGTTCCTTTGCCCCTGATGTTCCTTTCCCCCTGATGGTCCTGCGCCTCCAGTCGTCATTCATCACCAAACATGGATCCATGTGGCACGGTCGTTTGCTTGCTTCTCCCACGCACCCGACACACACAGATACAAGTACTATGTGTGTTTATGTGTGTGTATGTTGATAATTACATGTACTGATGTCGTATACGTACTGCTATTATTGTACAATTTAACATACTTGCCGTCATGCCCACTCGTAACGACCCTTTCTTGAAATCGTGATTATTTGGAGGTGCCAGCCATTACCGAAGCGCGGGAAAAAAGGGGCGCCGGCGCGAGGCGAGGGGGGTTTGCGGATGTGGATGGTGGGGGCTCACGTCGTGCATGTCACTTGTGTGTACGACATGACCTCTCCGAGACTACCATTGACAACGACCGTACCGAGCCACCTGAAACGCGATCAGAGATGACCATTTATATAACTCTTAAACCACTTACGATAAATTAATTGATGATAGTTAAAAGTTTGAGGAACTGGCCTTTTGCTTCGACTTCTTGCATTGATGAGAACCGGCTGGCGTCCCAAGGTTCAGCCAGTTTCGCACCGAGGAGCACAGACTCGCTCCGTTTCTTTCTTCACTGTGTTTCGCAAAAGCACTCCTGAGCTGCTTAGCTCCTCATCTGTTGCTTATTGTCCTAAAGTAATCTCACGCTTGATGCGAGAAGGAGCAGACAGCCCCAACCATGAAAAGTGCCAAGGCAAACTAGGAAGCGAGCTAGAGCTAGGGTGAAGCGCACGCGTGGCGCACATCGGGCGTTGCCAGTAGTCCGGGCGATTCTGGGATGCGGTTTGAAGCAAATCCTCAAAGCCCAATGAATGTATTACTATTGACCTTTTCTTACATTGATATAAAGAGTGACTCGACTTGGCCACAGTTTTCGGTGTCTAATTGTATGCATTGGACAGTTGTACTATAATTAATACTATTTTGCGTGTAGAGTCAAACCTCCCCTGCTTGACATGCTCTGCATGTTGTTTTATATAATATAGCAAACAAAATTATCAAAATATGCTAGAGATAATGCTGCCGTTTAGCAGGACCTTTGCCCTCAGCTGCTGCCCTGGCCGGCGGCACACTGTTCCGTGTGGTTTCTTCGTTTTAAATGCGACAGAACCAAATTACACGACGCACGACAGTCGTGCTTCTTGCAGACGACGGCGAGATTTCGCCTGCTTCTTCGTGTGAAGAGCAAGCACCTTTGTTGCACAATATCAGACGCTCCAGTGGAGTGGATATTGCAACGCAAACGTTCTTTACGTTTGAGAAGGGTACGTTTCTGGGTCCTTCCTAGAAAGTAACCTACAATGGCATCTCTCTTTGCCTTGGCTGGAGGACGTAATCGTGTGAATACCTATTCCGGATTACCTAATCCTCGTCCTATTGCTGTTGCAATGGCTTCTGGTTCTCAGGCTCGGCAAGCTGTGCCAGCTGTTGGTGCATTGCCTGATGCTGTTGACCAACACACGGGTCGCCTTGACGCCGTAGCCAATAGTGGCAATGAAACCACTTTAAATCGTATTCCTTCTATGGGAGTTGCTAATGAACCTGTGAACGTTCTTGCTGCTGCGCCGCCTATGCCAGCCACGCAAACGCCCAGCAGGCGCACGCGCGACGGGCAACCTATTTTGCCTATTGCGGAACAGAGTCCGTCTACGACTCACTCGGCTGCAGAGCTTCCGCGGGTCAGTTTGCCAACTCCGGCGTTGATGCTGGATGACAAACTAGATGCTAAGAAGGCTTCCGCCCGGGTTCGTGCTTTCATTCGGGATGTTAACCTATTCTTTGGAATCATTCCGTGGGGTCGGGACCAGCGTTCTTGCTGTCTGTTCCTGTCTCAGGCATTGCGTGGCAATGCTAAGGTCTGGTATGACGAGTGGTCTCTCTCCCAGACTCAGCTCACCGTGGAATCTATCCTAGAGAATTTGCGCATTCGTTTTGCCCCACAAATCCTGTCGGTTGAGCAGGAGGCTCGTCAGAAGCTTGCTGACAAGTCCTTCTATATGAGGACTGGTGAAAATGTCCCTGCATATCATGCCCGCCTTGAGGCATTATTCCAGGATATCCCTGATATCCACCCTCGTGAGAAACTGTTTTGGTTTCAGCAAGGGTTGTCTGGTGTCCTGCAGCCTAAGTGTGCAGCTGACGAAAAGGGTAGACCCTTCACCAGCTACGATGACCTTGTGCGTCATGCCTCTGGCGAAGAGGCCCGCATCCTCGCTGAGCGCCGGTTCCGTTCTGGTGTTCGCTCTAATGCCATCGCTATGCAGGATGTGGATGGAGACGACGCTATGGAGGCCTCTGATGGAGAGCCCCCAGCTAAGCGTGTGCGCGCTCACGCACCGCAGGCTGCCGCTGCTGCCGTAGGCGCCGGCCCTTCCTCAGCGTCTCGTCCCCGTCAGCGTGGCAAGCGTCCTAGTTTGGGAGGCAGGGGGAATGCGCGTGGGGACCGCCGTGGTCACCAGCAGGGTCGTGGTGGTGGTGGTGTCAACCCGCAGTCCTTGACGGCCGATCAGGAGCGTGAGCTCACCCGGTACTATAACCGGTACGGTCGCCAGCTCACCCGTGGTGACTTGAGGGATTTGCGTAAGGAGGCAGGGGGCAACGTTTGTTTTTGCTGCCGGGCTGCTGGCCACTCATATGATGAGTGCACGTTGCGTCCCCCTGAGGCTCGTGCCGCCGCGGCACAAGGCAATGGCCACTAGGGCCTTGCCCAGGCTGGTGCTGAGGAGAGCTTGCCTGGGTTTTCTAAGTCCGGACAGATAGGTTCGGGTGTGCGTAGCTTTGTGCGCGCCTTGCGCCCAGAGGTCCTTGCTGACCTTGAGACCGCTGTTGGTCGCCGGTTTTCGTTTGACGCCTTGGCTGTCAAGGCTGGGTTTGACTCCACGTGTAACCTCTTGGCACCTCGTGGACGTCCCCTCTCATCGGCTGACCTTGGTGGGCACACCGTCCTTCTGATCCCCTCCTCACTTCATCATTTTCGGGCCTTGCTCAGTCATTATCGCACCTGCAAGCAGCGTCGACCTGATACAGCAGCTGGTATTCTTTTGCCACAGCATGTAGCTCGTCTGGCCTCTGCTGAGCTTGCAGGTATGCGCAAGGTTCGGTCCTTTCCAACAGGTACGGGTCTCTTTAATGGTCTTGACCTTTCAGGCCAGCAGGTTGCTTTACCTGGCACCCCGTATCCTGCAGAGGTATGGTTTGATGCGCCGCAGCCATACACACCTGTGTCACCTGATCCTTTCACTTCTGCCCTTTTGGTAGCTGCGTCGGGTGCTATGACTGCAGGTTCATCTCTTCCTCTTATCTCTCTGGCAACGGCTGGACTCAGTTTCACCGCCTTGGTGGACTCGGGTGCTACCCACGACTTTATCAGTGAGTCACTGGTTCAGCGCTTGCGTTTGCCTGTTCGCTCTTGCCCGTGGTCTTCGGTTTCCTTAGCCGACGGGGGCAAGCAAGCCATCTTGGGGCAGGTGTCTCTGCGGGTGTCTGCAGGCTCTTTTCGTGCTTGCTTGCAGCCCTATGTGCTGCCGACCCTCACAGATGCCGCATCTTTCATTCTAGGCTCTGCCTCACTCCAGAAGCATGCTGCCGCGTTTGACTATGAGGAACGCACCCTTCGCCTGTCTAAGGGTTCAGCAACTTGCGTGCTTCGATGGCTGCCTACAGCCGCAGAGGAAGCTGTTCCTGATGACGCTCCTCAGGTCAATCACGTTATCACTGCCATGCGTGAAACCAAGAATACCCCAGAGTCTGTTAGCCGTAAAGCAGCTGTCCGTATGCTGCGTAAGGGTGCTCATGGCATTCTAGTGCGCCCCTCTCTTCGGCTCAACTCTGTTGGTGCTCAGACTTCCACGCAGGACCCTGAAGTCTCTGCGTTGCTCACGGAGTATGCAGATGTGTTCCGCGACCTTCCAGGGATCCCGCCGGAACGACCGGTGGATCACACCATTCCTTTGGTGCCTGGCGCGCAACCCGTCTCACGCCCCATGTACCGTCTCAGCCCTTTGGAGCTTGATGAGGTAAAGCGGCAGGTTACTGACTTGCTTGCTAAGGGCTTGATCCGTCCGAGCACTTCCCCTTACTCCGCGCCTATCTTGTTCGTGGGTAAGAAGGATGGCACACTGCGCATGTGCATTGACTACCGTGGCCTTAATGCCGTTACGGTCAAAAACCGGTATCCTTTACCCCGGATCGATGACCTGCTTGATAAGCTGCGTGGCTCTGCTTACTTCAGCTCTATCGACCTGCAGCAGGGCTATAATCAGATCCGTATCTTGGAATCTGACATTCCTAAGACGGCTTTCCGTACCCCCTTTGGTCATTTCGAGTTTACGGTCCTGAGCTTTGGTTTGGCTAACGCCCCTGCGACCTTCCAAGCTGTCATTGACCGTATGTTCAGGCCCTACATCGACAAGTTTGTCGTGTGTTACCTGGACGATATCCTGATCTACTCGAAGACTAAGGAGGAACACCTTAAGCATCTCCGTCAGGTGCTGGAGGTCTTACGGCGTGAGCAGCTGTATGCCAAGCAGTCCAAGTGCTACTGGGCTCTTTCCCAGGTGGAGTACTTGGGGCATGTGGTGTCTGCCGATGGCATCCGCATGGACCCCCGTAAGACTGCTGCCGTAAAGGACTGGCCGACTCCGACCTCTTTGCCGGAGCTGCGCAAGTTTTTGGGCCTTACCAATTACTTCCGTAAGTTTATCTCTGGGTACTCTTCCCTTGCTGCACCTCTCACGTCGCTCACTCGCAAAGACGCTTTTCAGTCTCCTGAGGCTTGGACTCCTGATTGCCAAGCTGCGTTTGATGCGATCAAGCACGCTGTTGCTAATGACGTGGTGCTGCACTTTCCTGATTACTCCTTGCCCTTTCGTGTCGAGCTCATCTCTGATGCCTCGCTGCAAGGATCAGGCGCTGTTCTGGTGCAGAATGGGCGTCCCATTGCGTTCACCAGTAAGAAGTTCTCTCCGGCGGAGCGGGGCTATACTACCGGTGAGCAAGAGCTTCTGGCTATCATTCATGCCTTGCGTGAATGGCGCTGCTACCTGGAGGGTCGTCCCTTCGTGGTAAAGACAGACCATAAGCCCTTGACCTTCCTTCAGGGCGTTCCTACCCTTAACCGCCGCCAGGCGCGTTGGTTGGAATACATGGCACGTTTCAACTTCACCTGGGAGCATCTCTCCGGATCCCTCAATGTTGCCGATGCATTGAGTCGCCATCCATCCCTGCATGCCGTGATCCTTTCGGTGGTCACTCGGCGTCAATCTGCTGCCTCTGAGGTCACTACCTCTGGCTTTGCACAGCGCATTGTGCAGGGATATGCCTCTGACTCCTGGTTTAAGGATGCCCGCAATCTTGAGCCCTATAAGCAGGAGCGCGGCCTATGGATCCGCACTGATGGTGAACGTCGCCAGATTGTCGTGCCTAACGACGACCTTCTTCGCCGGGATATCCTTGCGCGCTTGCATCAGGACCCCCTGGCTGGACATGTGGGTGTTACCCGCTTGGTGGAGCTAGCACGTCGCAATTTCTGGTGGTCCTCCTTGGCCCAGGATGCTGCTCGCTTTGTGCAGCAGTGCGACGATTGCCAACGCTCTAAGCCTCTTTCCGGTAAACAAGCAGGGTTGCTTCAACCCTTGCCGATTCCGGTGGCTCCCTGGGAAAGTGTTTCCCTTGATTTTGTTGTTGGTCTTCCTCCGTCTGAGGGGGGGAACGATGCCGTGCTCGTCATGGTTGATCGTTTGACCAAGATGGTGCACCTTGCGCCTACCACCACCTCGGTGACTGCAGAGCAGACGGCTCGTCTGTTCTTTGATAATGTCGTGCGTTTGCATGGCATACCCAAGTCGGTCATTTCTGACCGTGGGCCCCAGTTCGGTGGCAAGTTCTGGGCGTCCCTGGGTGACCTTGTCAATGTTCGTGTGAACCTTTCCACTGCCTACCATCCCCAAACGGACGGGCAGACGGAACGCATGAACCGCACCTTTGGTGACATGCTGCGTACTTACGCTGGCAGCAATCCTCGCGCGTGGGATACTTTCCTCTCTGCTGCTGAGTTTGCCATGAACAATGCTGTTAACCGGTCTACGTGACAGTCTCCGTTCTTCTTGAACTATGGCTTCCACCCCGCAATTCCACTTGCTCGGGAGTTGGATGTGCCTGCCCCAGCTGCCAAAGCTTTCGTGAGGTCGTATAATGACCGCATGGATGAAGCTAAGCACCTCCTTGAGGCTGCACAGCAGCGTACCATCGAGTACTACAACCGTGGTAAGAAGGACACCACCTTCAAGCCTGGTGATTCCGTACTCCTCAGTACTAAAAACCTACGGCAACTTGCCACAGGTCCGCGCAAACTTTTGCCGCGATGGGTGGGACCTTACCCTGTGAAACGCATGGTTGGTCAGGCAGCGGCCGAGCTTGTCCTTCCCTCGAATATGCGTATTCACCCCACCTTCCACGTGTCTCTGCTGCGTCCTTACAGGGCAGCACCAGATACGTCGGTTACCAATGGATCCAATATTTCCTCTGGAAACCCCGGGACCAGTCCTGATGGACCGCCACCAGTAGATTGGTTGAACAACGAACCTCTCTACTCGGTTGAGCGCATTCTTGACTACCGTGCTCGCCGTATCGGGAAGAAACGAAAACGGCTGGTGCACGAGTACCTTGTCAAGTGGAAGGGTTATTCTTCCGACCAAAACAGCTGGGAACCTGCGCAGAACTTTACCCCTGACCTGATCCCTGATCTTGAAGCAGCTCGAGCCCGTGCACGAGGGCGCTGCGAGGACGCCGCGTCCTAAAGGGGGAATAGTTGTTGTATTACGGTACCGGCCTTAGCTCCTTGCTAAGTAAGTAGCCCCGTGGCTACACCCTCTATATGCTTATATGTAGAGGCTAAGGGTTGCATGCCCTAGTGCAACTGTGACACTGTCACTGGTAGACTCAGTTGAGTTCGGTTTCACTGGTTGATCCTATGTATTTCCTTAATACATAGCTCTGTTTTCTCTTCCTTAGGGATTACAGTTCTTTATGGAGGCTTGCCGTACTAAGCTCAGAGTACCTATGCTCTGCTCTTCCTATCAACCGGTAGTTATCACTACCACTAGTTGGGGGTGATACAACAAAACTGTCGTGCGCGTGCGCGACAGAACCAAATTACACGACACGATTATCGAGCGCATAGCCTCGGAGAACAGGCTTGCGATTGAGCGAGCCGGTGCAGAAAGCAAGGTGGCAGTTGAGCGTGCGATTTCCGAAAATAAGCTGGCGATCAAGGAGAACAAGGTGGAGATAAATGAGAATAAGTTGGCTATGGAGCTTGCCACGGAGAGGTTCGTGAGCGAGAACAAACAAGCACTGGAGCCCTCCGTCAGCGAATATAATAAGCAGGCGCTTATAAAGACTCAGTTTACCGTGATGGGTCTGTTTCTGCTTAGCTTTCTCCTGTCTAACGCCGCACTCGGCGACTCCTACATCGCCAAGCTTATTTTGTTACTCACTGGGATGCTTCTGAAGCGCTGAGGTATGTCTCTCTTACGTCTTTTGGCTGGGGGTGTAGAGGCTGTGATATAGCTTATTGCAATAAGCAAAAGAAAAAGCTGCGGTAGTTCCGGCAATCCCTTTATTTCCCAGGCAAGCAAGCAACCTTATCTTTGTCACAGCCTCTACACCCCCAGCCAAAAGACGTAAGAGAGACATACCTCAGCGCTTCAGAAGCATCCCAGTGAGAAACGAAATAAGCTTGGCGATGTAGGAGTCGCCGAGTGCGGCGTTAGACAGGAGAAAGCTAAGCAGAAACAGACCCGTCATGGTAAACTGAGTCTTTATAAGCGCCTGCTTATATTCGCTGACGGAGCGCTCCAGTGCTTGTTTGTTCTCGCTCCATAGCCAACTTATTCTCATTTATCTCCACCTTGTTCTCCTTGATCGCCAGCTTATTTTCGGAAATCGCACGCTCAACTGCCACCTTGCTTTCTGCACCGGCTCGCTCAATCGCAAGCCTGTTCTCCGAGGCTATGCGCTCGATAATCGCCTCGTAATTTGGTTCTGTCGCATTTAAAACGAAGAAACCACACGGAACAGTGTGCCGCCGGCCAGGGCAGCAGCTGAGGGCAAAGGTCCTGCTAAACGGCAGCATTATCTCTAGCATATTTTGATAATTTTGTTTGCTATATTATATAAAACAACATGCAGAGCATGTCAAGCAGGGGAGGTTTGACTCTACACGCAAAATAGTATTAATTATAGTACAACTGTCCAATGCATACAATTAGACACCGAAAACTGTGGCCAAGTCGAGTCACTCTTTATATCAATGTAAGAAAAGGTCAATAGTAATACATTCATTGGGCTTTGAGGATTTGCTTCAAACCGCATCCCAGAATCGCCCGAACTACTGGCAACGCCCGATGTGCGCCACGCGTGCGCTTCACCCTAGCTCTAGCTCGCTTCCTAGTTTGCCTTGGCACTTTTCATGGTTGGGGCTGTCTGCTCCTTCTCGCATCAAGCGTGAGATTACTTTAGGACAATAAGCAACAGATGAGGAGCTAAGCAGCTCAGGAGTGCTTTTGCGAAACACAGTGAAGAAAGAAACGGAGCGAGTCTGTGCTCCTCGGTGCGAAACTGGCTGAACCTTGGGACGCCAGCCGGTTCTCATCAATGCAAGAAGTCGAAGCAAAAGGCCAGTTCCTCAAACTTTTAACTATCATCAATTAATTTATCGTAAGTGGTTTAAGAGTTATATAAATGGTCATCTCTGATCGCGTTTCAGGTGGCTCGGTACGGTCGTTGTCAATGGTAGTCTCGGAGAGGTCATGTCGTACACACAAGTGACATGCACGACGTGAGCCCCCACCATCCACATCCGCAAACCCCCCTCGCCTCGCGCCGGCGCCCCTTTTTTCCCGCGCTTCGGTAATGGCTGGCACCTCCAAATAATCACGATTTCAACAAAGGGTCGTTACGAGTGGGCATGACGGCAAGTATGTTAAATTGTACAATAATAGCAGTACGTGTACGACATCAGTACATGTAATTATCAACATACACACACATAAACACACATAGTACTTGTATCTGTGTGTGTCGGGTGCGTGGGAGAAGCAAGCAAACGACCGTGCCACATGGATCCATGTTTGGTGATGAATGACGACTGGAGGCGCAGGACCATCAGGGGGAAAGGAACATCAGGGGCAAAGGAACATCAACGGCCGCGCCGCCGCAGGGGGTGACTGGACCTCCCCGGCGGGTCCTCTCAACGCATGGAGAGCCCCTCTTTCCATTTCTCGCTGAGCGGTCTCCTTTACGTCATTGGCAACGACAATGGAACCATCCTCTCCCTCTCTCTCTCTCTCACAAACACACACACACACCCCAACATCATTCCGTGTTGCTGTCGACAACACACTGCTGCACAAGCACAGATTCCCCCCTCCCTATTCCCCCTCCTTTTCCTCCTCGTCCAATAAACCCTTTGCGAGCCCACCGCCCTGCCAACACCCCACACCTCAGCGGAAAGACGCCACCGCCGCCACCACGCGGCCGTACAAACCAACCAACCAACTACCATCCAATCAACCAAACAAACCTGCGACATTTGAAGGACAATTGAAGTCAACCTGCCGCTGTGCCACTTGGCTATGGGATCCATGTTCGGTGATGAGTGACTAGAGGCCACCTAAGAATGGGCCAACCATTAGGTCCTTACTATCATTATTGATCCTTATGCTGTTCGCCCTAATGCATTACCCTGAGCATTGGAACGATGCCATGAGTCGCACCACCTAACAAGTGCGGTAACCCCATTCGTCGTGACAGCGTGTATCCCTTCACACACCGCATGGCCACGCGGGCGAGCAGGAGCCCGACTCCAGATTTCCCCCTAAGGCCGACAACTATTATGTACCTGCCGCGTTTCCTTAGATGAAGGTATTTTAAAAATAGTGTACATTTCTCAAGAGTGCTCAACGACACACACACCGATGAGCATTTATGCATTTAAGTACGGCCATGGCCTTGCACTGGACGTGTCCAATTCGTGCAGCAAGAAAAACACAATCGTACGATGCACGAGTGAACGACACCTAGATGTTTGCAGGGCCCCCTGGACAGGGTATCGGCCCCATGCGGCCCCATGCGTCTTCAGCTTTGCAGAACGCGCCTGCTGGCTGCAACTGGCAGAGCGGGTCCAAGTGCTAATAGTGCGGGTGTACGATGACTCAGTTTCCCTCGCGACCCCCTCTTTCCCCACCTTCCCTTCCCATAGGTGTGTGTGGGGGGGAAGAGGTGGGGGGTGGTAGGGGCGGAGGAATCCTAAATACCAGTGAATACCGGCCCCCCCTGGGCTCCCCCTGGCTCTACCTCCTCCCGCCTCCTGGCCCCCGCACACACCTATCCCTCTGGGAATCGGAAATGCGCAGTTGGCGCTCTCGTCACCATGGGCCTTATGTGGCTCTCAAAATGTTGGCTAGACCTGACTGCCCCCTACGTGGGTTGGGTCAGTAGCAGTAGTGCTGAATGCACGTGCCTAGAGGGGCCGGAGCGCGGACAGAGTAACACACAAGGACGGCGGGCCGCGACGGACACTCGCCTCCTGCCGGCGGGCCCCGCACTGCCCGCATTCGTCCGGCCTTCCTCCTCCTCCTCCTCCTCCACCGCCGCCGTCGCCGTCGTCGCCGCCGCGGATATAAGATGCCTCATCGCTGCATCGGTCGAAAGAGGCGCTGCAGTGCTGATGAATGCATGGCGTTGGCCGTGGTACTTTTGTACGACAAGAGCTGCAGATTGTTGAAGTCGTGATGACGTATCACACGGCGCTGGCCGCTCGTTGTACTGCTGCATTACAATCTGCCACTAGTGGTCAACTTTAGGGTTTGCTGTTTCAGTCAAACCCCTCCCGCAGGTCAGAGTCATCCCTGCCGAGCTGACGGCCCCCTCCTCCTCCGCCTGCACCCAGCAGGCGGCGAGAGGAGGCGCCGCCAACCAGGAGATTGCCGCTACTGCCGGCTCCCCCCCCACCACTGCCCAGTCGGTCCCTATCGATGGCGGAGTAAGTGCTCATAGCCTCCGCCTCCTCCGCGCTGTCAAGGCTGTCCTGAACCTTCTTGTGCAGGTTGTCCAGCCGCCGAGCGAGCTGCGCGGGGAAAGGGGGACATTGAGAGGAAGCGGGGTGGCGTACGTGAATGGGGGAAAGGGGATGAGTAAATCCTATTGTACGAGAATTAGGAATGGTACGGCTGATGGATGATGGCGACCGAGGGGAGCTGAACGAAAGGGAGCCTCAGGGGGGAGAGGCAGATGATGGGCGGGCAGCCTGCAGTGGGGGGAAGTGGTAACATATTTCCTGAACTCATTGAGCTGCGCGTGCTCCGCCCGCCGGTCCTGGATCCTGGATCCTGGATCGAGCGTCCCCTCACCCGGTCCTCTGCTGTCCCTAAGTGCATGTCACAAACACCGTACAGCACGTTACAACACGTCTCCCCCCACCTTTAATATCACTTCATCGATGAGGGCGCTCTTCTCTCTCAGCCGCCCCACCTCCCGCTTCAGATCCGCGTGGTCCTGACCCGCTCTGTCGCGACTGGCCACCACCTTGTCCTCCAACAACTGAGTCAGAAGGGGGGCGGGGGTGGGGGGAAGGAGGGAGGGGGGAAGGAGGGCAGGGGGAAGGAGGGCAGGGGGAAGGGGGGTGAGGAGCGGGGGAAAGAGGGCGGGAGGGGAAAAGGGGAGGGGAAAAAGGGGGCAGCACGGGCGAGGGATGAGTTGGCGCTGAAGGGGGCCGGGCTCCGAAGCGTATGCGAACGAAACCTGCACGACCACCGGCGTACGGGCGCCTTTCCCCCACCCAACCAGGCCCCCAGCCAACCGGGCGGACTTACCTTCACCGCAACCTTCAGTCGCGCCTGCCACTCCTGCTGCAACCTGCCCACGTCGGCGCCGCCGGGCGCCACGCTGTACGAGTCCGGCGACTCCTCGTACTCAGGGCCCGTGGCCGTCGCCGGATCCATCGCGCTGACGGCGCCGACGCCGCCTGCGCCCCTGGGTGCCGGCGCGGACGTTGCACCTCCCGCGGAACCTGCTAACGCCGCGGCCTTAGCGGCAGCGGCATCCATGGCGGCGTCCGTCACGCGGCCATCCAGCGCCTCCAACCGGCGACTGATGTCATCCAGCTGGCGAGACAACGCCGCCATGGCCGCCCCCCGCACTTCCAGGCCCTTCTCCACCTCCGCCAGGCGGCCATCCAGCTCCGAAACCGCGGAGCGCGTGTCCTCCAGCATCGCCTGCGCGTTGAACGTCACGGTCGGGCGAAGCAGGGAGGTGCTGGGCCGTGACGCCAGCGGTGGCGGCGTGACGCTGCCGTCCGCAGCATTCTCCATTGCCGCCTCCGTCGCCGGCGCCCCCGCCGCTGCTCCCTCCGCCGCCAAACCGATGGGCGTGAGGCCGCCGCCGCCGCCACCGCCGCCAGATCGCACCATCGCTGCCAGTGACACCAGAGACGCCTCCACCACTTCCGCCCGGCGGAGGGCGTCGCGGCTGGTGTTGCTTGCGCCCTCCGCCAGCTCCGCCAACACATCCAATCCGTGCTCCTGCTCCCGCAGCTGCCCCGCCAGGTTGTCCATTTGGCCGCTCAGATCCAGCAGCAGCATCTGCAGCTCTTGAGGAACGGACCCGCCCGGGGCCGCCTCCCCAGAGGGTTGGTCGCTCGCGGCGGCGGCTGTGTCCTTGAGCCCGCGCAGTTTGGCCTCCGCAGCTTCCAGCCTCTCCGGCAGCTGCAGGGACTGCGGGTGCGGGTATGGGGGTGCAGGGAAGGAGGCGTTGGCGGCATTTAGAGGGTTGGGGTTTGGGGGCCACTTCTTTGCCGGACCGGCTGAGCAGGGTCCCCACCACGACCACCACCACCTCCGGCCGTCCATGGTTCAAAACCGCCATCGGCAGATCATAAAAACAGTTTTCCCCCCTTCCCCCCTGCGAATGGCAATCTCCCTTCATCCGACTTTCGACATCCTTAACGCCGTACACGTAGGCGGGTTACAAGTGGGAGCGCTCCTCACCTTCATGTCCGCCAGTTGCGCTTGCAGCTCCGAAATCACTGCGCTAAGATCCTTATCTGCCGCGTCTGCGTCTGGCTTCGCGGTCTTTGTCTCTCCCGGTTTGGGAGCGGAGTCACTCAGAGGAGCTGCCCCGGGGCCTGCAGCGACCGCCACAGCCGCAGCCGCAGCGGCGGACACAGCGACCGTGTCCTCGCTGGCCGTGTCCAGGGCAGCGGCGGGAGGGGCGGCAAAACCGAAAACGGATCCCGTAGCCAACTGACTCCGTACATCCGCCAACTGCTTCGTCATTTCTTGGTGGCTTTGCTCCAGGGTCTGCATGAGGAGAAGGAAACGGAGGAGGAAACGCATCCCTCAGGGGAAATCCGAAAATCTATGCCCGTACGTGCACATATGCACATACACATCTAAAGGTGAGAGGGATGACCGCCTCCCATACTGCACCGACTCCTTCTCCACTCCCCCTTCGAAAAAGGCTCCTTTAACCACCCGTCCCCCCCACCTGGAGGTGCAGAGTGAGCAGCTCAACGCTCTCGGTGGTCATGTCCGCGGCCCGGCACACGTCCGCCATCTCCTTGTTGGTGTCCTCGATCTCCGCCTCCGCCGCCGTCAGCCGCTCCTCCAGAGCACGAACCATCGTCGCGTTAGCAGCGCCGCCGCCGCCGCCGCCGCCGCGCCCGCCATCGCGGTCTATAGGTGTCTGTTGCGGCGGCTGCGGTGCAAGTGCTGGCATCTTCGCCGCCATCTGCGTGGCAACCTCCGTCGACACCATCACGGCCAGTTCCATACGAGCCGCCTCCAGGTCTTGGTGGATGGCGGCGGAAGTGAGGTCCAGGCTCTGACGCAGCTCCGCCGTCAAGTTGTCTAGACGCCGCTGTACGGCAGGTATGACTTCCTCCGACAGTCTCGGTGGCGTTACCGCCTCCGCCACCACCTCCTCTGTTGCCTTTGCCTCAGGCGGCGACGCTGCTGCGTCAGCGTCCGGTGCTCCCCGCGATGAGCCACGGGATAGGGTTGCGGTGGCAGCTGCAGCTGCGGCTGTGGCGGTGGCGGTGGCGGCCATCTGCTCCAGGGAGGCAACGCGCTCGTGAAGTGCCGCCAGCTCCGCCCCCAGTGCGGCAAGCTGCTGATTCAAAGGGGAATCCTCTGCAGCTGCCGGGACCAGCACGCCGTCCTCACCGGTCCCGGAGTCGGGGTCGGGGTCGGCCGCTGGATGGGCCGCCGATAGCGTTGAGTCGGCGATGAGGATGTCTCCACTGCCTTCAGATGGGCGTTTTGCTGCCTGTACGGCCGCCGCGGCACCCGCCAGCTCGTCAGCCTGCGTTCGAAGGTCCGTCAATTCCGTACAAGCTTCTGCTATCCGTTCGCTCGTCCTGGAGTACTGCTGCTGTACGTCCATCGTCGAACATTTTTCAGTTGTAGATCTCGAGTCGGCATCGGCATGTGCTCGGAGCCCCGTGAGACAAGTCGACACTTGGCCCAGACGCAAGTCAATTTCGGTAAACAGCTGCTCGAGCCGAGCCGTCAGCTGGGGGATGACGCTGGCGGCGGCTTCAGGGGCGGAAAGTCCAGAAGGAGCCGCCGTCCCCGCCACCGCCGCCGCAACATCTTCCCCGTCGGGACGGCCTGTTGCAACGGTGTCACTGACGGCGGCAGTAGCGGCAGTAGCATCCTCATAGCGAGCATCTTCCCGGCCGACGCTGTCTTGATCCCTTAAGCTTCCCCGGGCGGGCTGGTCAACTCCACGGGAGTCCGCAGCGGCGGCGGCGCCGTTGCGACCCGCGGACGAGCTTGGCCGAGACGCTCCCGGCGTACCCGGCGACGCCAGCTGGCGGGGGCGCATATCCTCTAGTCCACTGCGCCTCCTCCCCCGCTGGGTGACGTCGTTCTCCACCGCGGACGCGGGCTGAGCTAGAAGTTGTTGCTCGTCCAACCGGCGCTGCCATGTTTCAAATTGCTCGTTCAACCGACGCTGCAATGACGCAAATTGCTCGTCCAACCGGCCGACGGCAGATGCTAGCGCCAGTGCCAGTCGTGGCACCGCTGCCGTTGCGGTTGTCGCTGGGGGAGCACTGGGGGGCCTCCCCTCCTCGACTCCGTGCTCCCCACCCGGCGGGATATCTCCTTCCGCAATCACACACATCGTCTTGGCATTGTCCGCAGCTTTGGAAGTCGCTGAGTTCAGCTCCGCAGTCGCGCGAACCACCTCCTCCAGGAGCTCCGCCTGCTCGACGTCGGCCGCCGAAGCAGATTCACTAATCGCCGCCCCGGCGGCGCCATCTCCACCATTATCACCTCCTGCCGCAGCCTGCACCGTCTGCACCGTGAGCTCCGACACCGCAGCCTGCAGCGCCGAAACCAGGAGTTGCAGTCCCGCGACCTCCTCCCGTTGCTGCCGCGCCAGCTCTGCCGACTCCTGCCGCGCAACGGCCGTCGCCTCATCGAGGGCCTTACGCTGCTCGTCCAAGGCGGTTCGCTGCTCGTCATGGCGGAGATCTCCCTGAGCCCGTACCTCCCCCAACTCCAACTGCAGGTTCCCCAGCAGGCTCCGCAGCTCCGCCGCCTGAACGGTGAAGCTGTTGCCGCTCTCCGTACCATCGCTATCTGAAGCCCTCGCGGCAGCGGTGGTGGTGGCGCCCGCCGTCTCCGCTGCAGCGGCAGCCGCGGCAGCGGCGGCAGCAGCGGTGGCGGCTGCTTTAACCACCTCCGCGCCGGACTCCGATGCCTCCGCCGCTGCCTTCGCCTCCGCCAGGACCTTTTCCGCCTCTGAGAGAAGCTGCTGCTGCTTGGCCGCCAACGTGGCCATCTGTTCGTCCAGAACTTTCTTTTGCTCGTCCAAAGTACGAATCTGCTCGTCCAGCTGTGCTTTAGCGGGGTTCAGCAACTTATCAACCTCCTCGGTTACGGCCAGACCCGCAACCGCCCGGACCTCCTCCGGGGCCAACAGATTTGCACGTAAACTGTCCCGCTCCAACACCAAAGTCTGCGCAGTGGCTAAGGAAGCTGCGACCGCGGCAGTGGCACCTTCCGCCTCCTTCTTCGCCACTTCCGCGACCTCGGCACAGTGCGCCGCCGCGGCTTTCGCCGCCGCGGCATCTTGTACGGCCGCGGCCGCCTCGTTATGTGCCGCCGCCGCATCTTGTACGGCGGCGGCCGCCTCCGTATGTGCCGCCGCCGCATCTTGTACGGCGGCGGCAGCCTCCGCATGTGCCGCCGCCGCATCTTGTACGGCGGCGGCCGCCTCCGCACGTGCCGCCGCGGCATCTTGTACGGCGGCGGCCGCCTCCGCACGTGCCGCCGCGGCTTCTTCTTCTGCGGCGGCCGCCTTCTCACGTGCCGCCGTGGCATCTTGTACGGCGGCGGCCGCCTCCGCGCGTGCCGCCGCGGCTTCTTCTTCTGCGGCGGCCGCCTTCTCACGTGCCGCCGTGGCATCTTGTACGGCGGCGGCCGCCTCCGCGCGTGCCGCCGCGGCTTCTTCTGCGGCGGCGGCCGCCTCCGCACGTGCCGCCGCGGCATCCTTTGTTGCCGTCACCACCCCGTCTGATGCGGATCGCGCCGCCGCCATGGCCTCCGCCAGCGCCGCAGCAGCCTGCTGTTCTTGCTCCGCGGCGAGGTGCTGATAGCCCGCCAGCTTTTGCTGCTGGTCGAGGATCTGGCGGCCAAGGAATGCCTGGCGTCCGTCCAGCTCCTGTGAAACGGACACGATGGTGGGTGCAACTACAGGCTGTGTATTGAATACAGGAACAGTGCCCCTCTCCTCCCAGTCCCAGTGGGGTTCTTCTTGAGCGGGTCCGATTGTCCCCGTGACCTAACCCGTGCAATTCTGATTAAATTTGTTTACGACAGTTGCTTCAGGACTCGAAACCCGCACTCGCCTGAATGACGGCCGCCAGCTCGTTTCCGAACTGCCGCACGCGCGCGTCCGCTGCGGCATCCGCTACCGCCATCATCGTCTCCTGAAGGATAGGACATGTCGTATAGTCGTGTACGGCATATTAAGCACCGAAGCCCTAGGGAAAAACCATACTTACCCCTTCCCATTGTTGCCATGCTCGGTCCGTGACTTTCCCGATTGAGCTGTTGCCCCAGTCTGGTAAAGTAACTGAATGAGTAGCTCCCCAACTGCCACATGTCGTCCCCATTTTTATATGACGCCCGCGCGGATGAAATCAGAGATATGAAAGGGTTCCGTCTCCATTGTTATTCTTCTATATATAACTATATATAATTTTTCATTATAAATTAATGTAATGTTAAATGATAACTATACCCTCGAACTCTATTCATACATATGTATACATACATACATCGAATGATGATTTCCGAATGTTCTCGCTGTTCTCGTGTGCTCGTAGCACTGACAGCGTACCTCGTTCAATAGTTGCCCATTCGGAGATTTATTCGCATCATCTTCCTCCAGGGATCGAAGACGTGATCCCACATGCGCCAGTCGCGACTCCGCGGACACCGCCGCACGTTCCAAGCGTTCAATACGCGCCAATAACCCCGCCACTACTCCCTGCCCTACACCGTCCGCCTCAGCTCCACGGCCGGCTGCCGCCACGGCGGCGGCAGCCCCAGGCCCCAGGGGGCCCCCACCGTTGCTGCGTGTCAACGTGGTGACAGTGGTGGCGGTGCCAGTGCCGGCGCTACCCGCCCCGTCACCCGTAGCGCCAACCAGGACACCTTCGTTAGCCGGCGCAGCTGCTTCACCGGAAGCGTGCAGGTGGGACGCCGCGCGGTTGATGGTGACGAAGGTTCTGGAGGTCGCTGATGGCGATCCGGCGTCCACAGACTCCATTGCGAGGATTTGCGGCTGCGTCAGGCTGCCGCTGCCTCCGGCCTCCAAAACCCTTGCACCGGCCACTCTCGGCAGCTTCACCACATCGTCGCCGGCAGCGCCGGTGTAGCGTCGTCCAAGTGGTGCTGTCGCTACAAGGCCCGTTAACGGACTGCCGGTGGGCTTTTGCGGTCCCGAGGTCATGGGATAGGCCTGGTCGTTGGCGCCGCGATCCCGTCCACGACCCGTGGGTCCGTCGAGTGGCGAGGAGGCGGGATCCGGGTCGTCGACGGACGGCCCCATATAAGGCCCGACGGCTTCCGGGTCGCGCGTCCGCGGCAGGGGCCCGGGACTGTAATCGCGGTTGTAGGAGGCACGCAGGTCCATGTTGTCGTCGGCAGCGGCAGAGCGCAGAGGCCTCAACTGAGGCATGTAGTACTTGCGGCGGGGCTGCGAAGGAGAATGGCGTCGAATGAAGGACAGGGCAGGGCACGGGAGGAGAAGATTGCTGATGTTGCCTATAATGGCAATAGAGGCTGTCGAAATAGCTCCCAAAATTCCTAAAGCTATAAGTTCCTGACTTATACCCGTATGAACTGTACGATCTCAAACCTCAAATCATAGCTCTGTGGCCCCCGAGCTCTTTACATTCCAAGGAACTCCGGTGCCCTTGCCTCACCAATCCTTGCAAGTACGGGTTGTTGGGCGGGGGTGATGCCCCTGCTGCGTCACCACCCCCGCCGCCACCTCGCACCCAGCCGCCGGCGGGCACCTTGCCTGCCTTCAGCTGCGGACTTCTGCGGCCGCCTCCGCCACCTCCTCCGGCCCTTCCTCCCGCCGGCGGGGAGACGTCACGTCCTGTAGATGCCGGGCCGGCTGCGTACGGCAGCTTGACGGCCCCCCTCCCGCCAAACCCCACGTCGCCCCTCCCGCCACCGATGCCGCCGGAAGCTGCTATTGCCGGCGACCGTATGGATAGCTCCCCCGTGAAGAACGTCGGTTCGGAGGACGGGGAACGGGAAGGCGGCGCTCTCGGCTGCCAGGATGCCCTACCCGGTGCAGGAGCCGCCGGGGCAGAGTGGAGCCCCGACACAGCGGCTGCGCCTTCTGCCCATTGTTTCTGTTGCTGTTGTCGCTCCTGCTGCTGCTGGCCCAGTTGCACCTGTGTGAGGGCGTCAGAGAAAAGGTGTTGTATCCCACCATCAGGTGCATCACCGGACTTGCCACGGCATATGTTATGCTCTTCCCTTCCCTGATGCTATGCCCCTGCCTCTGCCTGCCTCTCTCTTAACCAAGAAGACAGCAACACGACACCAACACAGCAACACGACAGCAACACACGATCATGTGAATACCGCGCTAACACGTGCAGAGCGTTTCAGTCTCGCCCATTACATGGCCCACTCCGCTTGAACAGGCAATGCACCTAACCCTCAGATACGCGGGCCTTATTACCTGCAGCTGTGAAATCACAGCAATCTCTTTGGCGATGTCCCCGGGCGTCAGGTCCAGGTTGGAGTCAAACTGCAGCGGAGGGGACAGCAAATAGCGCAAATGTGGTACCGCTAGCAGGAGTTGCCGCTAAGGTGAGGTAGGGGGCATGAGCTGAGGCCGAATTGTTAGCTAAGCCTCGGACGCTGGGTCCCTCCCTGTCCTTTCCCTATCCCCCGGGGCCCCTCCCCGCAGTGGAAAGACACCCGCCACTCCGCGCCCACCCACCAGGAGGTCTTCGTCCACCGCAGTCCCCGCAGGTACTCGGCCGACATTGCGTGCCGCCTGCGTGGCCTGATGCACACGCCACTGGTAGCGCTGCTGGTCCTGCAGGGCGGCACCGTGGCGACCCACTGCGCCAAGCAGGTTCTGCTGCATCTGGCAGCTCAGGGCTACACACGCCTGAACGAAGCCCACGTAGTTCAATCGAGAGGAGTTGTGCGGCCGATACGCCGAGTGGATGGTCTGAAGGACGCTACCGGGCACGGGGCCACCCTGTCCCTCAGGCAAGCCTAAGTCGGTCCACAGACGCATCCAGCTGCTGAGCGACATGCCGCGCGGGCCTGTACCGTCGGCAGAGCTTTGGCCGCCGAGGCTCTGGGTTGATGGGGATGCGTACAGGCCGTTGCCATTCGTGCCGCCGTTTATGGTGCCACTCGAACTTGAGATGGAGGCGATTAGGGAGGATGTACCAGCAGGAGGGAGCTGTGGGCGCCAGTCGGCCCCGCGGCAGTAGGCGACGAAGGCGGATCGAAGGGCGAGAGCTTCCTCAGGTACATGGGAATCAGGATCTATGTCCTCCTCTAGTAGCGACGCCATTGTGTCTGTAGTCTTCAAGGAGTCTGGAATTGCGGGAAGTGACGAGCTGCGGGCTGGTGCCCGCGCGGCCAGCGGAGGTAAGTCGGGCTCCATTTTTTACCCGTCAAGATGGGCCCAGGTACATCAGAGACGCAATGGGTGATATCATGTTCATCAACTACACAAGGCCGAAAGTAGAAACCGCGATGGCGCTTTTGTCAGGAGGAAAGTCCACCAAGGAAGAATGTCAAGTCACACGCCATCAGGGTTCTATTTAAGAACAACTAAAAAAATCAAAATACCAGCTGCGAATAGCCTAAGGATATTTAGGCAGGGCTTTACGTCAACCAAAAGCAGTATGTGATAAATTGCCCCTGAGGGCTTGCATCCATCACACTTGTGAGTACAAAACCTAAATCCAAGAAATATTTAAGCTTTCCATGTTGAGTCTGCGCAAACAGAGCTTTTTAATCCTTAATCAACCTGCAGCGGTTACTTCGAGCTCTGAATCCTTGCTAAATCAATACTTCATGTTATAGTGATAAATTAAAGTAAAGTTAGGAGTAAATGCGTAAACGGAATGAGCAAAGGCTTGGCAATCCACATGGGGATTCGTACAGCGCACACCAGCACAGAAAGTAATGTATAAATGTCTTCACAGTAAGCTAAATATTGCTCTTTAAGTTTTTATGTATCATATGGACTCCGTTTCTAAATGTAACTTAAATATTTCGGTTAGCCGTCGCCTGAAAACGTTATGAGGACGAGCATAATAGTTTCTTCGATTCTTATGGTCATATCGAAATCATGTATGCAAAAGTAGATCAAAGGTATTTTTAGGTCTTGAATCTGAAGGATAGCCTGGACAAGGGATATCTCAGTCCAGCAGACTGGGACGGTCAGCGTCAACAACGAAGATAATGTGGGCATGTTGAGGTAACATCACTAAAACGTTTTGGAGTAGATAATATAATCAAAGGTGAAGGTGCAAGGTACGAAGTCCCATGGAACCGATGACCAACCTTGTACTGGTTTTCCAGCGGCCAATCCAATTACGATGCATAAGCTGCATGAGTTCGTCACACTCTAAGCGGGCTGAAAGCTGCCTTACTGGCCACTGCTCTTACTGATATCCCTATGGGCTGCTAGGTTAAGAACTCCCTATTTACATAAGACGACCTGAAGCTGACACATGAGGGAAACGGCAACATGATTCACCTCAATCCTATTTATGGTGCACCTTTCACGAATTGTTCCTGTGCAAAGGTTTATATCCAGCTCTTGCATGTTTGCCGACGATGTTTGCTAGGAGTCAGGAGGGGGAGAAAAGCATTCATCATAGCGGAACCGACCTGAAACAGCCCTCCCTCTTTCTTTCTCCTCGCCTCATATATCCCTCACGCTCCCTCCGCGAAGAAATGCGACAGCGAGGCAGGCCACGCAAAAAGATGCCGGGTATTATTTAGGGCACATGGCTGCATGGCTCACCCAGCAGCCGTATACAATCACAACGTGAAGCCTGGTGACGGTATTGGTTTTTAAATTATACTTATATAGTTGCTGTACATCCGGAACACACAGGGGCTCGCAGGGTTGCACTTTACCAACGAATTGGTTGCATGCGAAGTTCCCAGAAAAACTGAAGGTGAGGCATACATGCTTCGTTATATCCGCGTTGTTCCAGCTTCTGAACCCATACGGTGCGCGGACAATCCATGTCTCACGCACGCATGCTCCTGGTCTCCGAGACCTTCCGCTAGGGTTTGAAATGCACATATAATCCTACGGTTCCTCAATGTAACTGATCTCGCCAAGTTTCTTAAACTCTCTAACGTCATCCTATCACCCACTACCGGGATTGTTTGTAGCGGGGTGCACGGCCACTGGTTTCCCACCGCGGACCACCATCCTAGGTCCTACTTTGGCACAACACGTGCTGTCATGTGGTGAAACAAGGGCTCGGAGTGCCGATAGGTCAGAGTGCCGAGTGCGGAGTGCGCATGCAGTACGCACTCGAAACGCTCTTTTCCAAAGAGCACACGATCTGCGACCAAAAGACGAGCAGTCCTTAGGGTCCTGACGGACAGCTATCGCTTCTCCCATGTCTAACACGTTTATGCTCCCACACGCGCGGCTTTCCCAAAGGCTCCCTAGGCCCGAAACCATGCTTTGGGCCCACAATCCCTGAACATGCGTCGTGAATGCGGTACAGCTAAATCTGGCATCTGAACTGGAATGTTTGGGCGTATTACCTCACAAGATATAGAAGCTCACAAAGTTTAAGCTGATAGCTTAGGTGGACTGCTGTCACGCGCTGCGCTCACTCCACCTTCTTCTATGGAGCTTTCAGCAGCCTCCATGATACGTCAAGAGCTTAGTCCCAGGCACAGCGCAGCAACGGACGCTTCTCTCGTTTCCGTCCCAATACTCACCCAACAAAGGGCCTTTGTCCCAAGTTAGGTCTACAGCGCACTGCCCCTTCAGAAAACTGAGAGAGCTGCTCTGCTGGTATGAGGGCCACCAAAGAACATCATAATGCGCGACTCCATATCCTCATGCCCCTTCAGAAACTCGTCAACTTGACCTGGTGTCGACCGGTCCCATCATTGGGGCCCGGTACTGCAGGACAGCGTGTTTGATGCAGAATTGAGAGTAGCAGAATCAACGATGAAGGCAAAAACTATGCTGCGGAGCTGAAACGCGAAGGATTGAATTGGAGTTAACATCCTACTTGGAAAACGTGTGCGGATCCAAACAAGTATGTTATTTCATCGCAGCCACCGCCGCATCCTTTCCTGCAGCGCCGGTAGCCGGCGCGGCGGGTGGAGGCGCCGTTGACTGAGGCCCATACATCTGCTCGTGCAAGCGCTGCAGATACTCCGGCGGTAGTGCCGTGTACGTGATACTGCACGAGGGGCAAATTGTGGAAATGGAAAGAGGTTCTGCGTTCAGTCCATACACTTCGAAAAGGGGAGGGAAAGGTCGCGCGGAACCAGATGCGAATCTTAGCATGCCCATCGACGCCCAGGATCGAACCTCCTCCTCGATTACAGAAATCAAAAAGTTTAGAAGCTTTAGAAGCTCAGTCTACCACCTTAGGTCTTGGAGCTGCATTTCTCTGCATTTCTCTGTCTCTGCGACTCTTCTGCCTCACGTAATCCCAGGGTACTGGTACAGGCGCCCGCACTACGCCACTTCGGCACACCGCCACGGAACTTAAGTTGTCAACATGCTTCCCACTTCAGATCAATACAGGCATGCCCACGCCGCCATGGCGGCGCTCCCTTAAAATTCCTAACTTTATAAGACACGCATCATACCGCTGCAAGGAGCTGAACTGGTGCGAGAGAATGCGGTCAAGCTTATTCCAACGCGCCCGGTCCGCGTCCGTCAGGTGCCGCCGTATAGGCACCCCACCGGCCCCTGACCCAGCCGTCGTGACCGGCGCCGCCGCAGCTG
This sequence comes from Volvox reticuliferus, assembly GCA_019650235.1. NCBI lineage: Eukaryota > Viridiplantae > Chlorophyta > Chlorophyceae > Chlamydomonadales > Volvocaceae > Volvox > Volvox reticuliferus. Next base: position 225,852 of record BNCP01000024.1, read on the forward strand.
CAGCCATGACCTCTGGCAGAGGAACCGCTAGCGGCGCCCGCAGCGTCCCCAGAGAAGGCGACTCGAGATCCACTGATGTGCCGTACGGCTGAAATCTGCACGACGTACTGACCCCACCCGGGACACCATCCGCCCTTCTGGTCGGGCCTTGCGCCTGCTGCTGCGCCTGCAGCGGCGCCACGGCAGTAGCACTAGCTTCCCCAGCCGCTGTGGGGCCCCCCGCAGCTCCACTGATTAGTCCCTGCCCCTTCCCCTGTTCTTCTCCTGTGTGCTGAGGTTGTCCTTCCACCGCTTGTAGACCTTGCTGCTGTGCCTGCTGCTTTTGCTTCTGCTGTTGCCGTTGCTCTTCTGTTGCTGCCTGCCGAGCCAGCTGCTTGGCCTGGCGGGTCAGGGGCTCCAGATCAGCCTGCAAGCGTGCAAAGCCGTTCTGCAACGCAAAGGTGCAGCGCTGCAGCCGTGCATGGCTGACTTGATGCGCAGAGGGAGCCTGAGCGTGGGAAGAAAGGTGAACGGGAAGCATCGAAGTGAGGATGGTCGAGACGGGTTGTCCCGCGACACAGGTTGGACAGTGCAGGTGGACTTCCCGGCCCAGAAAAAACAAGCGTCAACTTCCTCTTTATGCGCACGTCTCCTTGATAGAAGTAACGGCTACCTGCATAATCTTATTGTTCGCGATGTAGTAGTAGGCATGTACCACGGGTCGTTCCAATGGATTCGCGCTAACGCGCACCTGCACATGAATTAAGCCACGTTAAAATCATTAAAATAAGATCATCCGATGCATATCCTGTCCTTCCAATCCAAGACAGACACCTGCAAACAAGCTGTCATGACCGAGTTTGCACAAAACAATAGCGCCGACCTGTTTACGAATTACAAAAGCACTTGGCTCTTGAGATGTTTCAAGTACGAATTCAGGTCGGCCAGGCGGCAAGCTCCTGCAGCCCGCATCATGCCCCTTCTCCGTAAAGGTCCAAGCACTGAATGCATAAGTTCATGATCGAGACGATGCTCATGCTTACTCCAGCACTCCTGGGACCGCAGGGTCCAAGCCTGCAAGCCGCGCTTCAGTGTTGTTGATGGTGACTGTCTGTCCATTGGCATCTCTCCCGGCCGCAGCAAAAAATGAAGATTGCTCAAAGTATGCCAACGCTTTGTAACGGTCGAGAGGAAACCACGACGCACATGCTGGGATGAACTCTTGCAGTCCGGTTTGGTCTATTTGGTCCATATTTATGCAGCAACTAGATAAAACGGATTTCAACTATGCAGAGTACACAGTCATTGTACAATTATTTACGCCTACAAAATACGTATACATGCGCTCAAGGGGAATTTCCCGTACACAGGTGATGGGAAGAGCCAAGCGAGCAATACCGCCGAAATTATTACTTGATGCTTCAGGCGCACAAACCTCAACGTTTGTTCAATACTGTTGGGGTTGTATGCAGTACGTCCCCAACAGTTGCAGGACTTGCAGGAAGGAGTTGGGGGGGTTGTCTGGGTAATAATGGCAGTAGTTGCTATGGTGGCAATTTGCTGCAGTAGCGGTTACTATACGTAGAGATAAGATCCCGTGTATACGCTGGAGAGCGACACCTATTCCTCACCCCAGGCTTGAAACTACATATCTATCAAAAAAGCAAAAGTCCGTACTTATACCTTCACACGGGTCCCTGGTGCCCTTCACCAGCCAAGACCCCTGACCAAGACTTCACCAAGGAGCTCCACGCTATCCACATTGCACCGAGTACTTGGGTGCTCAGGTAGGCCATCATGGGCAAGGATAAGTTGTGGCAACTTACGATAGTCCCTTTAGGTCTACCTGCGTTTTAAGCAGTTCTAAGCAGTCCTAAGCAGTCCTTAGCAGTCCTAAGCAGTCAACCACCCGGATGACCCTAAGGGCAGGCTTGGTAACTCACGCAGGGTACCTCGACAGCTCTCCATTTTTTGTTGCTGCATCGTTCACGACGTACGTACGTGTAGCGATGCTTTTGCTGGAGTGCACGCCAGCCAGGTGCTGCGAAGTGCACATGGGACTGCGTGCATTGCTTAAATAGTAAACCAAGTGCACATGCGTGCATTGACAACGTTTTGAGAAATGCCTGCCTATGTTCGTTTGAACATTATTTCTTCACTATGACCCAGCTAGCCATCTAGCCAGCACTTACTTCCCCAGCACGCGCCGGGGCGCACGGTACTCCCCAGGCCAGGGGTGACCCCTGCCCGGGGCCGTACGTAACGAACTTTCCTCGCCTCTTAAATACGCTTGCTCCCAACCAACACCACCTACGCATGTAACCAATCAGGAACGCACGAAATATAAATATCAGCAGCAGGCTTAACTGCTGCATCTAATTGACGTCATTACTAATGGGCATCAGGTGTGCCAGCAATCAGCGGCATTTGTGTAATCATGTCCGTTCATGAACTCATGTCCGCCATCGCGTCGTGCCGTGCTTCCGCGCGGTCCAAATAAAGCTAATCGGGAACACAATTCCATATAAAAAATTTACGAGCCAGCGACTTCCATGTATGTATGCATGCATGCAGATCCCCCGTGTGCTTTAACAACTCTGTCGCATCATGCACACCGATAACATTAAAGAACACACAAAGCACTTGTTCCACAAAGGCGTGGTATATATTTCAGCATTTAGAAGGATAAAGGTATTTCATTCGTTTTTATTCGCTAATCTGGATCCGGATCCTGGATCACGTGTCTAGGAGTCCATCCCTATATCAAGGCACAATGGCGCCAACTTGTCACGCCGTACAGTTGTTTTTTAAATGAATGGATGCAGCAGCTCGGCAAGCGATCAAGCGGGTATCCGAGGGGCCATGAGCTTATTAGCCAAGAACCCAACGTACCTGCCAGCCCCTCCCCTATCACAGCGTAGTGCTTTCGAAACCGGCCGGTTGAGTCTAGCCGGCCGCAACAGCTTTGCCAAGCACCACCTCCCTAAAGTTTTCGATACCACCGCCATCACATGTGCACAGGTAGGGAGCCATGGTCCCGTAAGGTCCATCATCATATCTCGTACATCGGCATTTGTGCAACCACAATCCGCAGGCACACTTTTCATGTTCGAATGCGAGTGGCAGCTGACGACCTTCTCCCCGTCCCTGGAGGGGAAGAAGGGAAGTAAAGGTTAACATGCAAAAAAATGTGTTATCCGGACAGCCACGGCAGCCATACACATTGGTTACCAGGACAGCCAAATCTGACCAGCGATCGAGATCATACATCAGCACCGCGAGTACATCCAAGAGTTCAGACCCCGCCGTGACTCCCTCCGCGACTGTGTAGGTCCCTTACCTCCCTGCCCCTCTCTCTCTCTCTCGCACGGAGCCCCGATGGGAGCACCGCAACGACACCGCCCACACCTGGCTGCGGCAGGATGACCCAGCTGCCGCCGGCGGGACTGCGTGGAACTGGTCCCCCAACCCGCCAATGCCGCAAAACATACCCCTACGCCAAGTCTAAGTCCCGGTCCGGTACGCGCCGATGGCCCATAGCCCATAGTGTGGGCCCACATGCATGCCGATGCACGTTATAAGGAATGGGCAGCGCAAGTAAGCTGCTGTGGGCGCATATCCGCAGCCGTTTACCTGATGATCTAATCAAATCCTAATCGCAGAGCGAGGCGCAATAACACCGGTCTAGCAGTTTAGGAAACATAACTGCCCATTCACAGAGCAGTCGCGTTACGTTTTCTCCACCCCCTCCCCGTTAATTGCAACGGGATGACCGGACCTGCATTGACCGCATTGCCTGCCGGAATTTAAACCTACGTCCATTTTTAATAATAGGTGCAATACAATCATTATCCTCATGCATCTCATAGTCCTAGCCGATGATGGTACGCTATTTGTCACCCCCTCAACGGTCCACGCAAGGCCTCCCGCGCGGCAGCTCCTCCCGACCAGTTGCACACCCAAGCGGTAGTGAAGACCTGGCCCCTCGGGATGACGCCCAGGTCCATGTCCACGGCCGTCCTGCCCCGTGAGATGCGACCATCCGCGGCCAACCCCGATGACTCCTCTGCGTCTACGGACTCCCAGGTCCCCAGCACAGCCGCGGCCGCAGCAGCTGCTGCAGCCGCAGCCTGCACTTCCCAATCGCCGCTCGTGACACCGGCTGCGTTAAGCCGATGACCGTTACGACTTGCTACAACCGCGGGTGGTGGTTGCCGCGCCTGGTCGCTGCCAATCACCACTGAGGGGCAGGTGGTCATACTAGGTGACACCACAGCGGTGAAGCACGACAGGGGTGTCAGCAGCAGCTGCTGGGCCAGAGGGTCCCCTGCTGCCGCCGCTCTGTGGATGCACTTCCCTACAGCAGAGGAACACACCACCTGACCTATTGGCGCACCGTCGCACAGACGTACCAAGCGAGTGTACGGCCGCCCACCATGCTGCTCGCGGTACAGACGCGCCGCACTGATGCTGCCGTCGTGGTAGAAGGAACCTGCCGCCGCTGCGCACCTTACCCGCAGGCCACGAAGCAGACGTTGCTGGGGGGGAACGCGGGCCGCTTGGGAGCCCGATTGCGATACAGATCTCTCGCTGGCAAGCGATGGCGCCGCGAGCCCCTCCCCGGCCAGACCGCCTTCTCTGTAAGGTATCAACAGCTGTTTGCCGCGCTGCTCCCTGCGGGACTCCAAATTACCTCGCCAATTTCCTCCCCGGTGACTCAAGCCGTGCTTGCGGCTGCGCACTTCCTGCTCATCACCTCGAGTGGGGTGTTGCTGATGACTTAATTGTTCTTGTTGTTGCTGTTGCTGCTGTTGTTGTTGTTGGTGGTGGTGCTGCTGCTGCTGCCGTTGATGGAGTCTCTGCTGCACCACTGCGGATTGGCAGCGGCTGGCGGGTTCCTCTATCTCAGCCCCGGCACTACTGGAACCACACACTCCCTCAGCAGCTTTACTGATGGAGCAGCCGTGCCGCCGGCTAATGCTGGCACTTAGCGATCCTGTCAGTGAGGAGTCCTCCAGGGAGGCTTCACGGCGCGGACATGTCGAGGTGGAGGCCTGGGAGGGGCCAGGCCCCATTGGGCCAGTCACCTCTACCGCCCCGGTTGCCGGAAGCGAGCCCCCCTGCCCCTGCCCCTGGCCCTGGCCCTGCCCCTGCCCCTGGCCCTGACCGAGCCGACCCAGCTGGGACATGGAGCTGCCGCGCATAGCCCCGCTACTGCCTCGCAACCCGCCGCTCCGGCTGCTGGCCGCGGATTTCGGAGATATGAACGGCAACAGGTCCGCGGCTCGCGGAGGCGGGCACAGGCCACTCTTTACGCGCAATATCCGCAGAGCAGTCGTTGCGCCGTACAGCGCCGGCCTCGGCCCCGCTGCAGCCGCCGCCGCTGCGGTCGCCGCGGCTGCGGCTGCTCGCCGTAGATTCGCCGGTGGGCCGAACAGCGGTGCTGCTGCGTAATGCCCCGAATGTGTTTCAGAAGCACATAGCTGGGGAGCTGTGTATTGGGCCCTTCGTGACTCCAGGGTGGCCAGCGGCGCCGAGTAAATCGCGCAATCGTCATGCCCTAGGCTGGACGGCCCCCGATTTCCGATCGCAATGTCACCGGCCCCTGCCGGTGCTGCAGTTTGGACGGCCAACAGGTGGGAGGGCGCTGGTAGAGGCCCGGACGGCTGGAGCAGGACCGCAGGCAGCGGCGAGGACAGCGGCAGGGGGAGGGGCAACGATACGGAAGCAGGATCAAGCTGAGATCTCGCATCCGGCGGCGTGCGCGGCGTAGGATGTCCTTGTGAGGTCAAGCTGCTAAGAGGCTCACTGGCGGGCTCGGCAGCCGGAACGGTATGGACAGCTTTCGTACCATTCTCCGCCGCCATCTCCCCCGCAGCCTCCACCGTCTCCGCTGCAATCGCAATCTCGGCCCGCGCCCTCGCCCTAGCCACCTCTTCAGAGAAAAAGCCGTTGTCCGACACGGAACGCCGTACAAAAGCTGGCGCAACACGGCGGCGAGGAATGCCACCTACACGGGTTAGTTTCGCGCCCAGTGCACCAGAGAATGCACCGGAGAGTGCACCAGAGAGCACGGCAGGAGGCTGTCGTCCGCGCACCAGCTGTTTGGCGCTGGCACCTCCGCCTCTGTCGTTACCGCCAGGGGTGTTGATAGCGGCAGCTGACCGGCTGGTGGTCAGAAAGCTTTTTAAAGCTGCCGCACTCCCTTGTGGAGATGCTGACCCAGATAAAACCTCCTTGCTCTGACGCGCGGCACTCCGGGGTCGCGCCGCTCCTGGCCCTGCACCCACTGGTTCCTCCGGTGCTGGCATCGTGACAACGAGCTCCTCACCCAGTTCGTGCTGCAGGAGGTCCTGCGGCCATACCACATTGCACCTGAGGTCCTCCTCCAAAGTCAGCAGCCAGCGAATGGCGGAAACCTGCGGGGGGACGCGGTGAGGCGTTTGGGGTTTAGATAGCGAGTGGAACTCAGCGCCCCCGCGGGGAGCTGTACTTTCTAGTTGACCTCTGGATGAGGACGAGGATGGAAGGGAGGGATCAGGCAGGGGGCGCTGACATGGACGGCAGCCAATTATGATTGCCAACGAGAACGTCTGCATGAGACGAGGCCTGAAGGAGATCCAGCGAGGATATAGGGGTGTTGAGGGGGCTGAGGGGATGGGAGAGGGAGGAGAGCGCACTCACGGGCCGCAGTGGCTTCTGTTTGGCAGCCCTGTCCCAGCCCGAGTCGCTACTTAGGGGTTTGACCCACCGCCGATGTGAAAGCTGCCAGGATGCGGCCCCTCTCCGCATCCACCTCAGCGGGGTAGCCCCCCGTTAGTCGCAGCTGCGCCTGCGCAGTACTGTACAGCAGGTTGAGGGATTCACGCGCGACGGCATCATCCCAGGACTTGAGAGTGGTGACTCCGACCACCTGCCGATGGACAACAGCAGCAACGGCCCCAAGAATAAGACGCGGACGTAAATAAAGAGGTTCAAAAATGGAAACGGCGGAATATCGAAGGTAAGCTGCCAAGCGATCATAGCCGCGCCTATAAAGGATTGGGAAAGACCCAAGAAGAGGGTTGAGCGACCACCTCTACCCCTAGGGTTGTCTTCTTTGTCAATTATTCTCCCGCCCATTGTGGCCACCGCTGACTGGACCGCCTTGCAGTACATCGCACAACCTGCATGCCCACCCACCCCCACCTAACCCCCACCGCAGCACGGAGGTCCTATCCTGCCAGCCCTACCTGCACCAGCGCCAACGTGAGGTCGCCGATCGGTGCCGCCAATATCCCCGGCAGCAGCTGAGGCCCCGTCCTCAGCGGCACTCGGTCGAGAAGCTGCTGGCGGGCCTCCAGGGAGCTGGGCATGGCCTGGTAGAGGTCCTGAATCTCACAGCTGGAATCCAGGGAGGTGCGAAGCATCCAGGTGAATGAGCCCCTAGGGGTGGGTAAGGACAGGGACTGGGAGGGCGTCTGGGCCCTCGTGTGGGCGGGCCGGGCACCGCCGGGCTTGCGGCTGCAGTTCTTCTCCTTGTTGATCAATTTGAACCGGCCCTTGTGCCACAAAATAAGGCCCTGCGTATGCAGGTGGTTTTGCGTTTATTTGGTCAGGGAGAAAAAGGGGAAGACGAGACTATTGCTGACTGGACGAAAACACAGGCACGGCACATTTTGACTTCTCGTCCCTTGCCCTGATTTCCACACCCTCACAGACTTGCGTGATTTCCCGCCCCTCCCGGTCGGGAACACTGTCGATTGGCTTATTCAGACCTTCCGTCTTCGTGCCCTGCGTCTTCCTGCCCCAAGCCTCCTAACCACCACCACTCTCCCTCACCGGCATGTCTCTCCTGGGCAACGGCAGCAATCGCTCTGCTGTGGACTCGGAAACCAACACCATTCCCCCTAGGGCCGCGTCACTGATCATCTTGGTCAGCTGGTAGTCAGCAGGGTCGGGTGGGGAATGCGACAGGAGTGGTGACACGGTCTTCAAGCGGTGATGGGCAGCTTGCCGAGTCAGGCAACGGACGGACAGTGGCTGCAGGAGATTACATGCATCCCAACACAGCGCTAGGGTCATGCACACACTCCGACCCCGACCAATCCGCATTCACCCTCAACGCCATGGAACCTTAACAATACACAATCGCCACCTCCTCTCTCCCCCTCCACTCACCTGCATGCACACTCCCGAGTAGGCTGTTCGGCGACTAAGGTCCTTGCAGTAAACCAGGTCCCGACCTGGAGTCAGGCCACTGCAAATCCCCACCCGCACGCGGAAACCCCTTTGGAGCGAAGCAGACGGAGAATGGGGCGGAGGGGGGAAGAAGGGGGCGGGGAAGGAAAAAGGGGAGGGGTCTCACAGCAACGACAACCTTAGGAAGAAGTGTCCCCCAAAGAGGAGGACAGGCACAACGTGATTGCATAACGGCATCAGCCATAACAACCCTACACCAGGTCAGCCGTACATCAGGTCAGACGTCATCCGCACCTGAACACCAGAACTCGTCCCGACGGCTGCTGGGAACTGACCCCTGACGCTGACGCGAGGGCAATCGTCAGGGTAGTAGTGTTGGTGACAGACAGATTCGTGCTTAGCGTCCGAGCTGCGGCCGCAGCCGGCCCCGTAAAGGGGCTAGTAGCTGCAGAAGTGAGAGGACCTCCTGCCGCTGCCGCCGCAGCCGCCGCCACCGGAGCACTGACAATGGCTGCTGTTGCCCTGGAAATTGCGGCCATGTCAACGACAGTTGCGGCAGCTGTGGCACCGTTCCAGCTTGTCACCTCGTCCCGTCCGGGCTCGTTGTCCATTACCGCTTGTTGCTGCGCTGGCAATCGCGACGGAGGCGACGTCTCTACCGTCAAAGCCATTGCTCCTGCAGACGCTGCCGCACCCCAGGGTTTAATCGCACTGCGCGCGCTGTTCTGCCTCCCACCCCTTGAATAACCTGAGGGGACACGGTCCGACATGCTGCCCTGCGCCGAGTTCAACTGAGCCCGGGGAGGCACGTTCGGGACCCCGACAACCATGGACGCCGCAGTGCTCTGCTCATGGAGGTCCACGAAGCTGCTACCGCACCCGTCACCACCGCTAGTTCCGGCACCAGCGGTGTCGAGGGGGCGATTGGATTTGCCCCGGGGGGAGTGCGCGAGGAGCATCAACGGGTGCAGGTACATGGCGGTGTGGCTGCGAGCCGATGGTGCCAGTCCGCTGCCAGGGCCATCAACACAACCACCGGCCCCACCACCATACTCGCCCCCGACACCACCACCGGCCCCAACACCGGCTCCACTTCCACCTCCGCCCCCAATAACGCCTCCACCGTTACCCGGGGGGCCTCCACTTAAGGACTGATACACACACGCGCACTCGGGGTGCTGCAGCAGCAGTTGCGGCCAGGGCAGCTGCATGAGGGCCACCTGGTGGTCCTCGCGAAGGAAGAGGTCCAGGGAGGGTGGCATAAGGGTGAGGGAAGAGTTTGGGTGCGGGTGCACGCATTATACACAAGACACGGCACGGTCTCCAAGCCCGAACGGCACCCTGACAGCAACCAGATACACGGACCTGCAGCTCGAGTGCAAAGTTCACTGCCTCTACAGCAGACGAGAAGGCGCAAACGAACGAGTCCCCTTCTGTGTGGCACTCGTAGCCCTGGTGCTTGGACAGCAACCCCCGGACGCAGCCGTTGTGGATGGACAGCCCCGAGTCCATCACGTCAGTGGGCAGATCCTCCCAGAGGTTGGTGGAGGACTGAGGGGGTCAGGGGATAACACGCGGGAGTAACGCGGAAGACACGCAGGCAATGGGATTCACGTGGCATCTGAGAAAGAGAAGGGATGAGAGGGAGAGAGAGGGAGAGAGAGGGTTTTGTGGATCCCGGGCCGAGGGGCCGAGGGGTAAGGACAAACACGAACAGTCAACACGGACGGGGGTTAGATCTTACAGGAAACAGGCAAGCAGCGCACCACACAACAGAACGCAGGGCCAGTCTGGAAAGGGCAGCTTCGTGGTGTTTTCTGATCGGGCCAGTGTACGGCAATGCGCAATGTCTCCCGCAGACCCAAGCTTAAATGTAACAAACTCTCAGAGTTCACCCCACCCCACCTGGATATCGGTAATACACAGCGAGGAGTCGCACGAGTAGCTGGGAGCCGCCAACACCTTTCGTCGACCATCACGCCGCAACTGCCGTTCCCGGTGAATCGTGCACGCTGCCGCTGCCCCCATCAGCACAAGACAGGCTGCGGCAGCGGTAACCGCCAGAGCCAATATTGCACCCGTTGACAACTTGAGGCCGTTGCCGCCACCTTCTGACTGCGCTGTCTGCGGTGCGGACTGCCCCGGCGGCAACAAGGGGTAGCCTGCTGGAGAGCCACGGTTGTAGCCGATGTCGCGCCAGTAGGCCTGCTGTAGCAACGAAAGGTCACCGCCGTACCTCTCCCTCAGCATCTGGTTAAAGTGGTCCTGGAGAACCTGAACGAGCCCTCCCGCAGCGGAGGACCACCAGCGGACCAGGAGGGGAGGTAATGACGGGGACGGGGATTAAAGGGGGGTCAATTTCGCGACAGAAAACGGAACGCGAGGGAGTGTCAGCAAGTTCCCAATACGTACAAAAGGCACAAAAATTCAAATAGTCAGTCCACAGGTTTGAGCATGATAACACGCAGCGCTCCATTGCCTCCGTCACCCCAGAACCCATAAGCCCCAGATGAACCCGGGTGAGATAATAGGGCCCTATTGGCGCGATAGGTCCTAAAACCCTCAGCTGCCCTCCCTGGGCCCACCTTCAGCAGCACATCCGCAGATGTCGAGTTTACTGCCGCATCCGCCGCCACCAGGGACATGGCCGTGGCGATGTCGCCTCCACCAGGCAACCTCAACGGCAGAGCCATGCAGGGATGGCCTATAGAGTCCGCGATCACCGCCATGAATTCAAGTGTGTCGCTCTTGTTGTAGCCGGCGCTCGTCCACATGTCGATGCTTTGAGGTGACAGATGAGAAGTGCGGACGGTCAACGTCTCCAGCCCAGGATCCGTCGTGAAGCCCCAGCCGTCCTGGTGGCGGAGGACGGGAAATTGACAATGTGGCATGCGAGCTGGGACTTAGGTGACGGAGCGGGCCCTTGTGATTCGACCGCGAGGAGGACCGCAGCTGATAGCAAGGCACAAACCTTTCCGTTCGTCCACGCATGCGGGAAGGCTGCAAGCAACTCGGCAGCCTGCACCTTCTTTCTCCCTTCTGTCCAATCCTATCCAGCGCAAGCCGTCATTAGACATCAACACTGTGCGGAGCTTGGGCAGAGGTATTAATGGTTGCGTTCCATTCCGTACTTGCACAGACGAGGCAGCTGTATCGCGGAAAACCCTACATCCACCTGGTTTGGGCCACACGGTGCTGTTTTACGGCAGTAACGTACCCAAAACAGGGTATCCGGTGTTGTATTTCCGTACCTTGTACGTCAAGATAAAGGTGATGGCGCGCAGCGCAGCCAGCGCGTGGTTGGGTTTTGACTTGCGGTTAACGCTGAAGGAGAAAGCGCCTCGACCCAGGTACGGCACCCGGCTTATCAGGACGGCGCCATTGTGTACGTCACTGTGGATGAATGTGCCGTATGGGCAGAGCGCCCGGGTGCAGAGCTCTAGCTGGCCTGCGTACGGGCACCCAGGGGAAGATGCCGAGGGCGGGGGCCGGCAGGTGAACCACCGGAGCAAACACACATGAGGGATGCACGGCACTCGCCGAAAGCAGCAGCACACGCAGTCTTAGGAACTATGTCTCCGTTTGTTATTTCGAGTGAGTCACCCGCCCCACACACGAAGCATGGGCATCACCGGCACGGCGGCAGCAGCACGAGCGGGTGGCAGCACCCTGGGCTGCTGGGTAATAATCATAAGCAGACCCAGGGTACGGCCCCTTCCCCCCTTTTTCCCCTTTCCATCCATCCCTCGCCCCTACCTGATGTTCGGCTCTGCACCACATGAGATCCCGGCAGCATTGACGTCCCCAGCTTGCCGCCCATCCCGTACGCGAAGGCGGCGCTGACCTCCTTGAAGCTGCTGGCCATAGCCAGGCCCATGAAGCACTGCAACACAGGGGCCGCGGACACAGGCGGAGATCCCACTTGTAAGGAAATGCTGAGTTATGCTGCTGAGGGGGCCAGTGGGGGGCAGTGGGATTGTAAAGGGTGCAACAGCCATCTGTCAAGTCAGGCGGTGACCAGGTCATCTGCCGGCATGCGGATGTCGCCGTGGCCCCGAAATCAGCAGCCGGAAACCCAAACCTCTCCTGCCTCTCACCCGCTTCACATAGGCGTTGACCGGCAGCCGACCACATGGCCCCAGGCCGAGCGGCCCCAGCTCAGCCAGCCGCCGGAAGATGCGGATTGCCTCAGCCATTGCGGGTCCCGTAAATAGGGCCTGCGGGGTACCGGCACGGGAAAAGAGTGCGTGTGTGTGGGGGGGGAGGGCCCCGGGGGTCTCTCATCTCTCATTTCTCACAATGTATGAAGTCATCAAATTAAAGCTGGGAAGGTGACAAAACCGTGAGCGCTGTTCGCTGCTTCGCGTTCCTTCCTGACCTACCTGAGAATCATACGTGCGACACTGGCGTCCATCTCATCCGCGCACAATCCCCCTCTCCTTCCCCCACCCCCGTTCTCTTACCTGCATGTTCACGGGGTTGAAAAACAACCCTGATTTTGTGCCGTATGACCCCACCATGGTGGCCCAAATGGCACTCAGCGCCAGGCCGTCGTAGAAGCATCCGTCTGGCAAACCAAAGCAGAAGCCGTAGTAATTGCACGTCTGGCTGCTGTCATCGATGCAGGGCGCCTAGACGCCACCACCAGGAAACATCGAAGCGAGACGGCAGAATGGGTACAAGGGCGCGGGTGCAACTGTGAGAGCACCGTCCACAGTCATGTTGGCGACATGGTGGATTGAAAAACGAATAAGAAAGAGGGGGGTAAACCACAGCGATGACAACCTCCGTTTAATGCATGCAGCGCAGTAGGGGCTCGTGGACTGCCAGATCTGGTCACTATGACACCAAATCAACGACTGAACCAGCGAAATATGTAAAGAGCATCTTCCAAGACCCCCTACTCCGCTTAGGTCCGCCAATTTCCGATCTGGCGCCTCATACCTGGCTCACCGGCTCCCCTCAACTAAGCTCAGCCAACGCGAACCCGCTCATTCAATCAACGCCACCTTCACGGGAATCGGCCTCCCTCCCACCTGGGTTCCGTTGATGCTTCCCGCTAATGCCAGCGCCTCCTCCCAACTGTCGGGGACCTTCAGCCCCCTCTGCAGAAAGAGGTCCCTGAGGAAGCGGGAGCGGGGACCGGAGAGGGATGATAGATAACGGGATAAACGGGAGGGGTTTGGGAGGAGGAGGCGCCCCCCAAAATTGGGACGTCCGTATTAATTGGCGTGTGCTCCTTACGGCAAAAGGAGAGCCGAAGCGGCATTGCCCCGGCTTTCCAGGGTTCACCTGCCTCCAGCGCACCGGGGCCCGCACATGCCCTGATGCCACCACCACCCATCCCCGTCCGCACAAGCAGGAAAACAGTAATGCCCTCTAGCGACTCACCGTCTCCAGAATAGCACTGGTACCTCCGCCGAGTACGGTATGCTGACTACATGACCGTCGTACACGCCCGCCGCATCACGGAACACCTGCACCAGGCAAGACTCACTGAGCCATGGGTTGACGATGAGGTTTCCCATCGCAGCGGGCGGGGGCCCTTACCCACTCCACTAGCCTCGGCTGCCCCACCTACCTGCGGCACATCCTGCCAGTAGCGAGTGAGGGCAGGGATGAGCGGAAGCAGCTGCTCCAGGGGCTGCAACAGCCCGCTTCCATACAGGCCGCTCAGCGCCGACGGTGACAGCGCCCAGGCTAGCAGACCGATTGATCGCCAGTGGGGCCCGATGCAGTCGGGGAAACGGACAGGGGCGGGTTGTGGTTTTAGGGTTTCGGCGATTTGGATTTCTAATCCATCAGCTAGGTGGTTACACCCAGCCGGGTTTATTCGGAGGCACCTATCCAAACCGTATCATCCTCTGTTACGGTGAGCTCAGGGGAGTCCAGCTGTCTTGAACGTCGCTCGCGATCACTCCAAGCCCTGAGCTTCGCATCCCGTCCCTCACCTCTGGCGCAAGAATTCTCACCCGAGTAGTTATCCACGCCCCAAGACAGGTCGAGGATATTGTTTGAATGGGAGGTTTCCGATGCATTGTCATATTGCGACACAGAGGACACAGCCGTCTCCCACCATGCCGGCGGAGCAATGGTGTGGCGAAGGGGCACCTGTACGGAATTCAGGCGCATTGGGTTCCCAATCAGAGGGCGCTTTCCGTGCCTCCCTCGGCCTACATGTCTACATCTTGTTTCACCTTGGAGACATTCGCGTACAGCTGCACCATTAGAGATGTGTCGCTTCTACCGCCAGTGACTGCAATAGGGTGGGTCCCGGGGCGTGAGGGGGCACGCTACTTCACAAGTACTCTTTGGTTGACGTATGTGGACGGCATTAGAGACAGCGGTAGCGGAAAGAAAATCCCATTACAAAAGGAAAGGCCCAAATGATCAACTAACGGAGCAGACGGGGGTAGCCTAGCAGGTATTGGAAGCACATAGGCCATACAGGGTGCGGCCTCCCTCGGACCTCTAGAACTTGAATGCTCCCCCCTCCTTCCCCTCCCCCCTTTCTCTCCCTCCTCCTTCCCCTCCCCCCTTTCTCTCCCCCCTCCAAGCTATTCCACCATTATGTATACAGTTCCTTCAGGCTTCAGGTACCCACATTGAGCGTGAACGTGTGCAGGTACAGTGGTACACACACACACACACACACATACACGCACGCGCGCGCGCGTACCTGAATGGTTCAGCATCAGCATATTTACCGCCTGCAGGAAAATGCGCCAGCGGGTCATTTCAGGGGACGGGGCGTACGGGCGTCTTTAAACACGTTCATTGAAGGTCAGACTGATATCCTGGTACTTAGCGTACGATGCTCTGTGACTCTCTTCCCCCTTGTGGTTCTTTGTGCCACCTCCTTGTTCTCAGCCCACACCCTAAGCATCCAGGTTGGGTTGGATCTCACGCTCGGTAGCGCCGCTCTCGCCCCACCTCCCCCTCTTCATTCTACAATCAACCTTAGGGCGATCCGTGTGGCGCTATGGACAACGGGCATCTTGCAGCTTGCAGGGTAGCAAGGGATGAGCCAAGGGCGTGTCGTAACATAGCCAGACCTAAGCGCATATACTACATGTACAATTTGCAGTACTATGTCGTGACAGGCGGCTCTCGGGTGCATATGATGATGAGACATTTTGAGATTAGGGCTCAGCGGTCCCTCGGAGGTGGTCCCTCCTCGTGGCTCATCATGTGCAAGCAGCAGCAGAAGAAGCAGAAGACCCCAGCCATATGTCTGGAAAACAAGCGGTAGAGCGGACAGCGGATGGGTTTGCGGCGGAAGCCACTCACGTCTTGGTCCAGGTCTGGATCGGCAGCACAAGGAGCCCAGAGCAGCAGGCCGTCCGCCCGCACGTCTAAAGTGGTGGCGTCCATCATCACTGTAGCGCCGCCGTCACTGTAATTTGATGTTATGCAAGCCCTGGTTTTGTAAGACCCGTGGCGAGAAGGATGGGGTTAATATCAAGTAACCCGTCCACATTCTGGGCCCAAAACAATCTTACTTGGATGTCTTTGGGGCAAGTGAAGCTGCGCACGCGCTGACTGTCTCCACGTCCGCAGCATATGCCATACGCATGCTCACGCCGCCGATAGTGGCATACACAGCTAACGCAAGAATGAACACTGTTACAATTGACGATATCCCGCGTAATCCATTTCCGTCTTCCATGGAAGACGTCGCAGGCGACATACAGACTCCTCAATGGCGCTTTCATACGTCAGGACTTCAGGAGCGTGTTTCGGTTTGCACCGTTGGCTTACATTTGTGAGTAAAAAGACAACACATTCTATTGCGGAATATACGCCTTACGTGTCCTGCTGAACAATTCATCGAAGAGCTGTACCTTACCTGATACCGGTATATCGTGCAACTCCGCAGCTTGACACTAAATCATACCATTAACTTTTTATAAATATACCTAGCTTTTACATAATGGAGTTCAGGATCTTTGTGTGCGGCACTTACAACTCTCTGTACGTACTGTCTTTGCTGCCAGACCTTCCGAGTCAATATAGCCGGTTGGCCACATAATATATATTCGTAAAATTTTTATTCAGATACTATTGTTTGTTTTTATTGGAAAACAATACGAATGCCAGGACTAATATTATAGAGCCATTTGTGAAAGCGCACTCCGTGACGTGCCGCAACGTGGATGTGTGTATTTATAAGAACAAAATTAACTTATTGATGTATAATGTTACCACGGTTGGCCCGTTTGGCTTGCGGTTGGGTTACTTCTCAGTTGTCATACGTTGCCATAGTCGAACCTTCTACCCCTCCCTGTTAGTTCTGTTTTTTTCGCCATATCGTTCGTGCAGTCTGTAATACTCTATCCTTCATTATTACTCCTGGCTCGGCAATCCATATGCCTCTCGACGGTTATGAGCTGTACACGCTGAAGCAGGAAGCTCGCATATGGACCTGTTGAGAATGATCAGCACATACAGAGCCCAAGATTGGGAGAGAGGCAACCCATCCCTCCCGGCCGCTCAACCGATCCTCCACACACGGGTCATCAGGGCACAGGTCACAATTGTTGCAAAGGGGTGCGGTGCGTTCCGTTCTACCCGCTACAGCTCTCTTGCCTCACTGCAGGGAAGATCCCTCCGCAATAGGCCCTATATTTAATTTTATAATGGTTTATATTAGTAAATGGAGGTAAGCTCGTGCGGTAGACAGGGCGAATGGGCCTCACATCCTGAGCTTGGGAACTTGGAATCTGGGGCAGTACCATATTGACAGCCGGCTCACTCGGTCGTGGAGCCATCCAGCTACATTACACGTACTAGGCACACCAAAGGGTGTACTTGATGAGTTTCATGCCATGAACCTCTAAACGCACGTTGAGTACTCTGGCGCCCTCTAGATTCCCCAGGATTCGAGAGGGCTGACCTTACATATGCCCCACGCTTTTCCCCATATGCGATGTGACTCTTGCAGCATCCGAATGCACAGAAGTTATGAAACTGGGTGTGTGGGCAGAGTCAGGCGCTTGATCCCTTCACAGGAGCAGCCCCATTTCAAAAGTGAGAGTCAACTGGTAACACAAAAACCGCAGGATGCTGATGGACAGTAATCGGCCAATTCGTTGACCAGTCGCGTGATGCGTCTACAGCTCTGCCGATACACATGAGTACAACGAGCCTGTTTTAGTAATAGCATAAATCCAGTCCCGCAACTCCATTCGCAGTCCCCACCGCCACGTTCAAGCCGACTTACATAAAATGGGCGTGTGCAATCTACATGGCAACACCTTGAGCTCAGCTCTGGGAAATGCGAGGAAACACCCCCTAATGCTGGCGGTGGCGGTGGTGAACAAAATCACACAAAATGTGACATCATGTTCTGAAGTGTGTTCCCAAGGCCGATCGACCGACTAACATTCCTGGACCTTACACTGCAGGCGGTCCACAAGGAGTGTACGCAGCGGTGACCACCACCAGGTTCAAAATCTCAAGCGCCCCGCAGCGTGTTGCAACAATGACGTAGCGACGAACCAGCCTTGTATCCAACAGTTCAATATTTTCCGCGCAGTTGCCATTTGGGGCAATGGAAGTCTGCATCATTAAGAGCCTTATTATTCTAACCTAAAGGTTTGCGGTAATAACGCTTGCCCCTTGACGACCAAGGAGATGCTAAGGCTGAAATTGCAGCGTACCAAGCCTACACGAACAGCATACAAATGTGGCGGCTTGCAGGACCCATGCCGCAAGAACATAGACGGGAATGCACACAGCATAACTCATTTCATGCTCCTGGACATAAGTATGACTGGCAACATGCCATACAATGACATCGAGAACTGGATAAAGAACACTCCATAATCCAAATCCTGTTCGTGCAAAGCCAGCTGTGGTGCTGACGGGGCGGCATTGCCATGATGGCAGACCCAGTCAGCACTACAACCGGCAGTATTGCCCCGGTTCTCTGATGCATACGAGTCAAGCACCATAGCGATGCTGTTGCCGCTGCCACCCCGCAGCGGACTGCCTCCATACACCCCGGCTGAAATTGCTACCCGGGCATAATCATGGTAGTGCGAAACCTCATCAGCCTGATTTAGCATAATAGCAAGACCGACCGCTTCGGGGGTGCCCACGAAATTTTTATCGCACACCCCGTGACCGTGTAGCCCGCTTTCTCGTCACCACAACGCCTGGCCCAGGCGGGGAGGCCGCAGCGGCATCTGAGCTTCGTGCTGCCGAATCTAATGCTAATTTCTTGGGAGCAACAGCGGAACGGCGCACGCCAGCTGCGGCAGATGAAAGACCTGCTTCATTATACTCCTCCCTTTCTGCATTGCCTGAGGATGAAGCTGCGGCTCCGGCCACACCCCCAGCTATACGTCTACTGCTGTACCCGGCTGCTGGTCCTCGGACTGCCGGCGATACAACGCCTTGTCTGTCCTCCGCACTGGTGCTGGCGGCCACGCTGCCCAGCGACTCCTCTTCGAGGCCCTGCTCCCCAGCAGATGAGCTAGGCGATGGTGCAGATGAGCCTGCTAGCCCGGCAGCTCCACTGCCAACAAGCACCTCCTCCTCGCCTTGCAGGGCCTCTGCTTCCTCCTCGTCCTCAAACTCGAGATTCTCCAGGATCTCCTCAAACATCTGCAGAAGCGCCATGGCGGAAGCCAAATGTAAAGCAAACATAACCATTAGTTTCGAAGTGCATACCAATAAGGGGACATCTTGTTGACCTCGTGAAGCAATCTAGCTGCAAGACGGCGTGCGACATTGACTCTTTAGATATTTATATTGCATCCTTTTTCACAGCTCTTTTTCGGAATTATTATATCCGCCCAACGCCGCAGTTCCTCGTATATGAAGGCCACAAGACACAGACTCCCAGCAAGCAACACCATCTGCCATTCAGTGACTTAGGCTCTGGACCACCCACCAGTCTACGTATCTCATCCTTACAAGCCGGCCCAGACAGGCATCTGCCACCTCCTTCCAATCTCCCCAATCCCCCTTCCTCCCCTCTGGATGGCCAATTCCCGGCCTCACCGCAATGTCTGCCTCCTCATCGAACAGAGCATACGCGCGCTCTCCCGCCTCCACGCGTGGGGCCAAGGAACTAGGGTCATGCGCCGCTGCCTCTGCAATACTCCTGAATGCTTGGAGATTTTCGCTCAAAATGGGCATCAAGCTGTTCTGCACTCCAAAGACACCCACTTTCAGGTCCACGAGAAGATCTGGCAATGCCTGGGAGAAGCTCAACTTCACCCGCGTCTTGCCGTCTCGGAGTGATTTGAACGTGACGGACCCTGTCCATTTGAGTGGATATATCAATCACACAGTAGAACACCTTCGAGTGAAGCTATGCGCATTACGGAAAAACACTCTTCGGCTGCAGGTGTCGTGGGAAAGCTGTGTACTTTCCTGAACCTGGCGGCAATGTACATATTGTACATCTTTTATTCGCGACCCGAATAAACGCAAGCTCACTTAAACCCACGAACAAGTGGCCCACCTGACATGGGCATCCCCCATACAGACTCGAACGCAATGCGCTTATCCGGCAAGATCTCCGTCTTCTGAAGAACGAAGACTATTTCCATCACAGGCAGCAACCCTGGCAAGCGTAAAGATGATGTTGCAAGGCTCGATGGCGGAACGCGAAATTGGCAGCCGAGTGACAACTCAAAAACGCTATACAAACGCACCGTGCCGATAGAAGCACTGAAATAGTGCAAGGTCTGGATTATTTACGTCGAGCCCAATCTGCATTTAAGGCCGCTGTCAGTACACATTCAAACTCCCGACACAACTTCCGGTTGACACACCTGCGCTACGAGGTCCAAGAACTCCACAAGCCTGTTCCAGTCGTTCCAAATGCCGAAGCAAATATTTGCTGGAGCATCCACATCTATAACAAGGTTATGCGTGGCCACATCCTTTTCATTCTCTGAGAAAGAAATGTAGTTCGCCGGCGTGTATCCGCTTATGACTGAGTCCGGTCCTGGCCCAGGTTCCGTAGCTGCAAAGCAACCCAGGCTACCTCTTCTTTGTCTGCAATGACGTGTAGCTGCTTGAAGTTTAAGACTGCTAGCAGCCACATGACTGCAGGCGCCGCACGCTGACGATGGCCGCCGCCCTACGCCCTGCTCGCAAGCAGCTATACTATGACGGGGTCGAACATGCGGTGCAGACTTTAGGGATTGAGTTAGAGAGGAGCAGCTACACGTGGTTTGCTGTGCAGTTCGGCAATCTAGAGGTCTGTGACCGCCGATGTTAGCTAAATGTGAACGCATAATGCTAGTGCTTCCATGCACGGTGGAGTTGAATCATCCTTGTGTATGCATCGATGTTTGAAAGATAGGGGGCTGTATCGGAGTAGTTCCGAGACCAGCCGTTGTACGGCTCTTCCCAATTCTTCTACTATCCTCGTCTGTTGTCAGTATTTAGTGAGATCTATCAAAGGACTTGAGGATTGTTAGCAGATTTCATTTGTGATGGATTAAAATTTAGATAGCTTGTTTCCATTGATGTTTTATTTGTTCACTGTAAGGGTTAATCAAAAAGGTATGGATAGCAAAATCATCAAAATTAATACGAATTGTGAACGTCAGAACTAGTGTAGAGGGGATGGTACTTCGCGTGCGATCACAGCGTTGTAGCAGGATGTCGAGGGATGCGCACGATGGTGGCGCTGCGTGCGTGGCTGGGGTTTCATGAAGGATATGGAGTTGCGCGTGGCAGTCGGCGAGGCTGCAGATGGGCCCCGTGAAGGGTGATTGCGAGGCCGACGAAGAAACCTTGCTGCATCTCTTGGCGGTGGTTCGTGTCCAGCCACATGCTTCGGCTGGATGGGCTGGGGTTGCGGGTTGCGGACTGGATCTAGGCACGCGAGTGCCATGGTGCCTTGCATGCTGGTCCTTACCGCCGCAACAGTACCCAAGCCCCCACACGCCCCACACCTGCCCAAGTTTCCCTCCTTATCACCACCACCATCATCACCATCATCATCACCATCATCATCATTTATTATTTACATAGGATGTGCACGTGCATGTGCGTGCATATGATCCACATTACGGTTAATGTGACTCAGTCGGTACCAAAACCGAAAAGGTGCGCTAACATAATAAGGATATTTTTTTATCTCGGCCAGCAGCTCCCCGTATGTCATACGCATAGGTGTTTGTGCGGTATTGCAGCGTGGTTGCAGACGGGCGCTAAATTGAGCAGGAATGTTTAGGTAGGCGCGAGTTGGTCGCAGTCAGTCACCAATGACGATATACGTCAATAGTCTCCTCTTTTATTAGTTTTTTCCTTCTGCCATGTGCTGTCCACAGGCAGTCCCATCTTCCATCTCATTCAATCCTTGCGCGCTGCTTGTGGGTTTTGTCCCCCGGTGACCAAAGGCGGTGTTTCGCCTATGTGTGTGTGGGTCCGTGCATCGCTGCTCGGTCCAGAAGGAAGAGCTTTAAGAATCGCACAGGTAACTTGTTTGACGTGCTGACATGCAGCTTGAGACGGCACCTGATTGATAGTGTACTTAATAGCGTTGGGCCCATTGCAGCCCGTTTCTACCGTTACAGTGGTTTCACTTCTTTACTAACCTGTTAACTTAGGGTGCCACCCGTGTTGGGAATAAAAATCATTTCCGGAGGCTACAGATTGGAGCGTGAGGAAGGCATGGTTAATTCGGTGGCGTATGAACCACTCGTTGTCATATGGACCGGATCCCCCTTCTATGACTGATATTATAGACAAGGGATGACACGACCGCCCTCTGCCCACCATATACTCGATTGGCGACGGGTTGCCTATAGAGGCGCTCCTGAGTGGGAACCACTATGTCTTATGAGTGGATGGTAAGGTCTTGGAACGGCAGCGCAGCAGGCCAGGGTGTTACGGTCAGCGCGCTGGGTGGTGGTGTGTAGATTGGCGGAGCAGTGCTTCAGAGGACATCCAGAGGGATCTCGTCACCAGAACGCACCCTAACGCACATGCACAAACTACAAGAGGCAATCGAGAGGATTTCATCAGAGCTTTTTTCCCGGCGGGGCGGCTAGAAACCCAAAACCCTAAAAGAGCCACTCGTTTTTTGCCATGCATCATGAAGCTTCGTGCTTGGAGATGTGAAACCAAAGCTTTGACGCTAACCGGGCTGGTGCTGGTGCTACTGTCTATGATTAAATAAAGAGAATTGTTGACCCGTGTGAAGCTCTTCTAGCTTGAGTTGATTCATGATTATTCATGCTTAGCTGAGCTTTGTGTTGAGTTGGGCCAATTTAACTCACGTTAAGGGTGTGTTTACATGTCCAATTCGGATTCCAAATGCAAGTCTGATTCAAGTTGATTTTGCCGATCGTATTCACATGCGGTTCAGCGGACAGAAGCGTGAATTACGCAACTGAAAGTAATCTTTGTAGGATAACATATCGGCACGCAATATGTTGATAAAATCTATTGAGTGAAACAATATGTCCACGCTAGGGCTAGGTTACAGGCAAGCAGGGGGGCCGCGACCAGCCAGATCGCCCGTACGGCCACGACCGACTTAACCGGCTCGACTTTGTTCGACCGCCTCTCCGACCGTAATCCGGCAGTTCTATCAATGCTGGCTCATTTGCATCACTATGATGTTGCGATCTGGGCTTCTAGCTGCCGTTTGACGTACCGCCGCGCCAAATAATTGTTGTGCCATGACCGCGGTGCATGATCACTCAGGTCAAAGTTGCATTGTTTAGGACAATCAATATATAAATACTAAATAAATAACAATATGTATTAATTGTCGTGTGAGAAATCATCGCCTGCCCTGTACATTCATGACCACGCACAAATGACTGCCAAAATATAGTAAACCAGCTTTTTTGTCGAGTTAATTACATCAAAAAACACAGCATAAATATATATGTCAATTATGAAAACGGTTTGTGAAATCATATTGTTTTAGAAAAGGAAAAGGCCAATTATAGTGAATCACACGCCAAGAGGGGTCCCCTGCTGACCCTGATTCCGATTCGCACCCAATGGACCCCAATTCGAAGTCCAATTCAGTCGAATCACTCCTAATTCGTTCATATATGAACACGTCCTAAGGAGGTCAGCATTTATATTTTACGCATATCAGTGAACTGAAGCTGGTTATATATTATGGTATGCGCACCTGCTGCTGCAATTTAGTTACCTGCAACTATATGTGGGTCCCGCCACTTAACTCCATATTATTTTGTGAACCTACTTTTGCGACAGGATGCATACCTTTTGTCCAAGTTTCTAACCTTTGGTTCGGCGCTACCGCCCACCTCACCCACAGTTTTTCAGTAAAGCAATCGACAAGGAAAACGGGCAGCTGCCGATGTATTGTATATGGCGATGTATACTCAGCGGCGAGGCTGCCGCGAAGCGGCATTTAGGCGGGGACGTGGGGGGGATGAGCGAGGATTTCCAAAGCCCTCTCTTATTGGCCACGGTATTGATCTATCGCTTGCTGCATGCGTAAGAACCAACTGCGAAACTAAAGCGAAGTGACCTTGGATGTGCATGACCCTTAGTGTCCTCTCCTGTCCTCTCTCTGATCGAGTTGTTCAGCAAGTCAGCTAATTAGTTCTATCTTATAGCGACATGCAGCTAGTAGATAGAGCATCCATGGAGCCATGCCCGTTGCGATAACATAACAATTTGCTTCAAGCCTACACCAGTTTATGCGAAGGGTGCCGTAATGTCTTAGTTACAGGTGTTTACAGTTAGCTATTCCGAAGCTCTAGAATTATACACTTCGGACATTATTGTGCGAGCCATGTTTTAGGATTTCCTTTTTTTCCCTTTACTTTGTTACCAGCTTGGCGGAGTTTGAGCCTCTTAGACGTACAAGCTCAAGAAGCTTGTGACTCAAATCAAATGATTTCTTGTTCATAGTTAAAAACGTTTATCAGAGACAAAACATCGACATAAACAAGTTTGTGAATCGGCTTGTGTTGCATACAAGCTGTCGGACCTGGAGCACCCGGGACAGGGATCGCTGCTGCCAAACCTCCTCTTTCCAGGTCGGTTCCAGGAAAGTTCCAGGTTTGGAGCTTCACGGAAAACAAATGTTTGCTGGAAAAATGCTGACTTAAACATACACGCCATACACGCAAGATCCATTTTCTCTATGGAATAATGGGTTTACCTTGGATAACGGGTCGCTCTAGAAACCTGCCTCCTAAGTTGATTTCAAAATTTGCACGGGCCCTCAACCGGTACCTTCATGACGAAAAATTTTGACAACCTTCATAATAAGGAAAAATCCACACAGTAGAAGTCCTTGTATATTTCCCTTTTCCATTCATTCAGAGTCAGCCCTAGCTATCCATTGACCGCTAACACGGACTGACTGTTTCTCAAACCCATTCGATTCGCTATGGATGGCTGCCATAGGATTGCCCACTCTGCAACTGGAAAATCAACCGCTAGTTGGATGATAGCAAGCTGGCAATTTATTTAGAGGTTGGCTGGCTGGTATATATCTCTGTAGGATTATTGTACCTTTCCTTTGCCTGTTTCGACCAGTTTCTGAGAAAATGTTTCATGAACACCCTGTAATTTGTAAGAAACCCTGTAATTTGCTACAATTTAATGAATAATTGATGAGATGACATTACCATTTTAGCGTATCTATCTTGCCCGTGCGCCAGTCCCAGTACGCATGTGTAATGAGCAAGTCCCGGTTTCCGGCCTTCGTATCGTATCGTTTGTCGTTCAATACAGCACGCCTCGTACCACATCCACGCTCCCCACATGCAGACGTTTGCATTGCCGATTTCCCTGCCTTGTTGCGACGGTTGTACAAAATGATTGACATTTAAAACCGGCGGTCGTGTCGTTGCCCGTACCTCTGTCGCATTCCTCCAAACGCCAATCTTCCTACACCTAGTTCGAATAACATGGTCGATCTTATTAATCAGTGTTTGAATTTGCAGCGTTTTATAGGTTTCTCTCTAGCCCGTTGTTGACCGCACCTTCTCCTCCACAGCTCGCGCTACATACAGATACAAATACAGCTTAGCATCCGCGCTTTGCAGATAGTCGCGTCGTGATATCGAGTGAGTGTCTGTAAGGTGCCACGATTACATCACGTTGTGTAGGTAACAAAGCATATGCCTCAGCAGGTGAGTAAAATTGTGAGTAAAAGCATTGGTTACCTTGGGTCTCAACCTAGGTGCCTTTGCCTTACCTTTCAGAGACATCAGACGCCTCCACGACGCTCTACAGACCAGCTGCCAACCACAGCAATGGCCGCTTGCCGTGCCCATGCCCTCAAGAAGGCACTTATCGTTGCACTCCTGATCTCCTCATATGTTGGCACTCCAGCCGCCCACCAAGCACGGGACACAGCGGACACGGCCATTCCCTCAGATAAGCTCACCCTCTCAAGTGCTGCGGCGGGGCGTCTTTTCAAAGTTGAGTCCTCCACAAACCTCCGAAACCGTCGGCAGCTTCTCGATCTCGCAGCGCCGGAAATGCAAGGCAATGCGGCCACCAGCGAGGCGGCCACCTCAGTGCAAAGCGTGCAAGACGTAGCTCATTGGGATGATGCACCTCGCCCGATGCCTGGTGGCGCAACCTTACTGCCACCAGGCGCACGGCGGCCGCCCAGCCCGCCCCGTCCCCCTCCCAGGCTGCCCCCTTCGCCGAGGCAACCCCCATCACCCAGGCCGCCGCCCACTTCACCCAGGCCTCCGCGCCCTCCCCTTAGCCCGCGACCACCTTCACCCGAGCCAAGGCCCCGGAATCCACCCGCGCCGCCAACTTCCTTCACCAGTGATTACGAAGGCAAGAGATTGTGCAGGATAATGTTCATGTGTGGTCACAATCGTATGTAAGGTAGAGGACGAGGTAGAGGGCAAGGGTAGGTCAGAGGCGTGCATATCAACAGATCATGTCAGAATCACGTCCAGGCCGCCATGCCGATCCTGTTCCCCATCCCTCATCCGGACCGCACTCACCCATCCCCGCATGTTCCACGATCCAGGCCTTAACTACGGGAATTCTACGAGCCTGGATAATGGTCTATTTCCTCTGCCAATCATGGAAGATAACAACCCCGAGACGTACGGGCAATGGGTCCTGGTGCGCCGGGCATGTACGAATGTAACGGGGGCAATCACCGGGGATAGTGACCTTCATCATCATCCCGGAACACTCTGCTGGGGATGAGGACTGAAACCCAAAACCCTTACGAAGGACATTACAAAGGTGCATGCATGCCATCACCCACACAGGCGTGCCCTGTACGTGTGGCTGGTGATGTGCGCGCTTGCTCATGTCTTTTTGTCGCATGCGTTGCAGCTGAGAAACATGACAGAGTCCTGAACGGGAACGGGCGATGCACGCCGATTGCACTATGCCGGGCATTAAGACGTGTTCCGTCGCGGTTTCACTGCTGCCAGCAGCTGCAGTTAAAAGGATGACTGGTCAAATGCGTTCGCGCTTCGCCGTTGCAGAAAGCACTTGGCAACATCGTCGCCATTCACATGGCTTTGATCCCGGGCACAGACAAGTTCTTCTTCATGGAGCGACCCAGCGGCCGCCATCCGGACAGGAGCCAAAACATCGTTGGGTACTACGATTGCATCACCAACCGCTTTACTAACGTCAACTACACGGATTCGGTGTTTTGCGCGGGCCATACCGTCACGCAGGTGCGAGAGGGTGCTGCACGTGCCCGAGGATTTCCACATGCCCGCAGCGGCCCCCTTCTCTGTGCAGGTCTCACCTGGCTGTTATTTGCGCGATTTTCGTTTGCAGTATCCAGACGTACATATGTACTGGTGTATTGCCAAGCAATATTCTCACGGGCGAACGTAGAGGGAGGGGGGCAAAGCCCACCTTCAATCGATCGGGGGCACAGCATGCATGCGGTTTTTCCTAACCGTGCTCGTCTTCATGGATTCGTTTCGAGGACATATATTTTGCCTGACTACGATTAGCTTAACCCTGCGAAAAAGAGGAGTTGCACAATTAAAGTCCAGCATATTGTACTGCTTCCCACAGGACGGTCACGTGCTGGTGGTTGGCGGTCACATTGCGAAGGCAGGCTACGGTGACGGCCTCAAAGGCGTGCGCATCTTCTCCCGGAAGACGCTCACTCTGCACCGCATCGCCAATATGACCTTCCCGCGCTGGTATCCAACGGCCACCCTGCTTCCCAGCGGCATGGTCACCATCATGGGCGGAACGGTGCTGCCGGGTGCAAGTAAGCCAGGAGGCTATATATGCGTGCTGAAATATTGTAATACAGCACGCTCGATGAGGGTGGACATTTCAGGCTGCGAAATCTTCAGGGCTATGTATCTTTAAAAGTTGTGTTATTTCATCGTTGCCGAAACTCCTACTTATTCCGACACTGACACCGACATGCTTCGCACGCTCGCCCCGCCATATGGGTGGTAAAACGTCTTAGTATCTTGAAGGCGAGCTTATGCTGGATATCAATAATGGATCATGATTTACTTCCCTTTACTTGATTTGTATTTTTTTCATTGGCAGGCAGCGCAAAGAATCCTATTTATGAGATTTGGGACCCGTCCAACCCAACACAGTTGCTGTTTCGGAGGCAATCTACAGGGATGATCACTAAAACAAAGGATATATATTACCCTCACACGGTAAGCAGGAAGAGCTAAATTAGGTGCTTCCGGCTTCCTCCCGCTGGTTGAGTGGTGCCTAGTGCCGTACCAGGTGACGGACGATGTCGGTAGGGGCACGAAATGCTGGAGGATGTGAAAACATTTCGGAACCTCCGTTCAGTTGTGTATCGTTCAGGATTCATCCGTATGCCGCTCACGAATTTATGTCATATGTATTCGTTTTCACGTAATTTTAATACCGGCATCCACCGGCCTGTTTCACTCTTGCAGTACGTTCTGCCCACTGGCGATCTGTTCATGATGTGTGCCGCGTACGGCGAGATCACGGAGCCCATGAACACCACGGTTCGCGCCACGGTAAGACCCCCGGGCCTCAATCGTCCTTTCAAACTTTTGTGGTGGTTTGCCATATCAGCATCTTACCGTACAGCCGTGAAGAGGTCATGCGCCAAAGCTAGCACATGTGCCTGCTTTAGCCAAAATTGATGGCCACCTACCATGCAAGTTTGAATGGGGGGCCTCTGCTTTCGAGGGAGAGGAAAACATTGATATGCTTCCCTTTGTTGCCCAGCAGCCCCGGTGCCCTCGTCCTTAACTCGCCCACTCCCATGTGCAGCTACCTAGCTGGTTCGATGTGGCGCCTCACCTCTACATGGAGTACCCTTACACCGGTACCAGTGTGATGCTACCGCTAACTCCCGACAATGGCTATACGCCCGAGGTCGTTCTTTTTGGTGGCCAGTACATGGGCGCCTATGTCAACACCACAGCCAGTAGCCTTGCATTGCGGATCACGGTGAAATACAACGAAACCACGGGCCAGTATTCTTTCGGTGAGTTTAGGGCTGGCAGCCAGTCCAGGCATCTTGCGACTGAGTAAAGCCGTAAAAGTACGGCTATGGACGTTCCCCGAGTGTTCGCAAAGAAACATGGTTTTCAAATCTGTTGAACCAAGCAGTGGGAGCAATGGCGTCGTCGATTGGGTCCGAGAACTGCATCTATTAGAGAAACAGCTCGCGGCTTCCTGAAGGGTGCCCTGTGACGGGTTATTCCTAGGGGATATCCCATAGGGGTGGATTGGGACTCGGTTTGCGCTGCCTCCACCTTCGCACTGTCGTCACGGTGCACCCAACTAAATTATTTTTGATGAACAATTGGCAGTTGCCTCCGCTCGCATGCACCGGCGGGCCCCTTAGGTGACGGGTGGTCAGCTGAGAAGATGCCGCTGCCCCGAGTGATGGGGGATGCGGTGCTGCTGCCCAACGGGAAGGTGGTGGTGCTCAACGGAGCCGTGGTGAGTGGCATGGCGTGTCCAATGAATCCGTGTTTGTTTTATGCGATGCAGCCCCGCGCGCAAAGCAACCAAGGTGTGCATGGCGGACCGCCCTCGGCCCTTGCTTGTAAGGCAAAGCCAAAGACGCTTCCCGCACAGCCGTCACCTGTAACGCAGTTGATCGCTCTGCTCATTCGACATTATTACCACTTCCTTTTTGCAGAAAGGGCTCGCCGGCGACGGTATAGCGGGTGGCTTTACCAAGTGCAACGAACCCAACCTGTGGCCCGTGCTGTACGACCCCAATGCGCCGTACGGAAGCCGCTTTGTTTTGATGTCCCGCTCCCGGATCCCTCGACTGTACCACTCCACCGCGGCCCTCACCACGGACGGCTCCGTCTTGGTGGCCGGATGTGATCGTTGTGACAAGTAAGCCATCATCTTGCAGTGCCGGTGCTCGCGTCTTATCAGCCTGCCGTTGGGGGCGCCCGTGCAAGTTTGGGCGCATGATGACTTGCGGGTTATCAGTCCTGCCATGAGGATGCAGGTTCATCGTGTGCCGCGCGGTCGTCCGACCCCCACGATCCTGTACGTTCGTTTCAAAGCCCACAACTGTATGCTCCCTCCCCGCAGGTACTGGTGGACCACACCCGGCGGCATTTCTAAGTCCCCGACGAGTTTTGCCGAGTACCGGATCGAGGTATTCCGACCGCCGTGTTGGTTTAACGTCACCGCCAAGGCGCAGATCGAGTCGTTGGACCCGGAGACGTGGGACCCGGAGGACAAGGTCAACGTGATGCAGTACGGCGAGCCGTTTGCACTACAGTACAGCATGTTCTACGCGACCGACTCGGTGACGGCGGCGGTGCTCGTCTCTCCAGGATCCACGACCCACTCGACCAACACGCACCAGCGCGTGGTAAGACGAGCGGCTGATGGGAAGTGAGGGCCTTTGGAAAAGGAGGCGTAATGATGAAACCAATACTTTGGGACCGAAATGTACCCCGTAAGGGCCTTCATGGTATTGGTGCGTGCGGAGGTGTGCGCCCTTGCTAGCAGGAGCTCATAGGTAGGTGCATGCACGCGGCTTGTTCCACATTGGAGCTGCGTCGCTGTTACATCTCCGCTTCTTCTGGGTCCGGACGCTGTCCCCTTTGAATTCCCTGCCGTCGATGGGGGGGCCCATTTGCGTTCCGCTTGTTATGCTGAGTTTTGAGCAATGGCGTTCTTTCCCCTCTTCAACAGGTGGGTCTAGAGCTCCTGTCTCAAGATATTGAATCTCGTCGCCTTGTGGTGAAGGGACCTCCCACCATCAATATCGCCCCTCCTGGCTGGTACATGCTGTTCCTGCTCAACGGTGACGTGTACGGCCAGAGCGCGTGGATCCGATTACCCGGGAACGCTACGAGAGTGGACAGCTTATTGACCCCCGCCACCTCGACCGCGGGCGACAGAATAAGCACAGATTTGTAGTGCCTGACCAAATAAGCTACCGTTTACTTAATTCCCTAAAGCATATCAATGATTTTTGGAGGTATGTCGTACGATTATCACTAAATACATACTTAAGGTTTTCGTATTATATGTGGTGACTTTTGGCATAGATACATGCATAAGAGGGACATGAGTTCGGGTCTTATTTGTGCCTTCGGACCGCATGCACGATAAGGTACATCCAGAACATTATGCATGCGGGGTTTCGGTGCACGCAGGTTGACTCCTGGTACCCAACAATGGGATGAATGGCATGCGAATGGAAGAGGATTTTATCCTGCAGTGATTTACGCGGTATTAGGATAGATTGATATTCATTTCCTCCAGAATTTATTGCCAACGTAGTTTCAGTGTTGCACCCACCATATGTTTATAGACAATCATGTACACATACATGCATACTTCCTGATTGTTTCCCTTGCATCTGCTGGTGTGTCAAGGTGTGTTTGCAGATTTAGTATACCGCTTAGGCTCAATTTTTGTGAGGCACGATACAGATGCGACACCCATATGCTGCCTGTGCCGCTCTCTTTCTTTACGAACGGGTGTGTGCGTGAGTCAATACGGATTAGCAGGCGTTGTGATTGATACCTTGAGTTTCTTGAGGGACTTCCTTCCTGTTATACCCTATATTTGATTAGGCAACAGGACGCGTAAGCCAGGAAGGGTTGGTTGAGATGCAGCGGGTGTCCTTCCATCGGTCAGGACACTGTGGAGGCAAACCGACACCCTAGGATAGGAGCTCTTATCATAGCTATATATACTTTCGGCACCGGCGGGGTTTCCTAAACTAGCTTCACATTATGTGGCGAAAGCGAAGTGTTACGCAACGTTAGCCTTGGCATGGTATGATGGAGTAGCATGGGCGGCTGCTAGCATCATCTTTGAGTTGTATACAAATCTAATTTAGGGTGCTAGCTGCCAGCTATGCATGCACTATCATGCAGCTGCTGTTGGGTCAGGCGGCGGACATGTTAGCAGGCTAGCTTACACTTCTCGTCCCCTATCATCAACCAAGTTAAAGCCTTAATTTTATGGTTTATGATTTATAGCATCGCATTGTGAGATATGTCGAAAGGTTTCCTCTGATGCAAACCATCATATTTTTGGGTCACAAACGAAGCTATCTAACACTTGACAAGTTTACTACACTGCATAGAATGTCCCTGACGAAGGGCATGTCAAAATGCGCGATTAATTTTGCCCCTTTAGCTGTCTGTCTGCGAGTCGTTTATGCATACTTCCGTGTAACAAATTGCATTCCAACCCGCGAAAAGATATCGTTTGGGGATAGGACATTGAAAGTTATAAATGATAACATGTGATCCTCATTAATTTGATCTTTGTTGGCCATATTCAAACTACCGAAATAACAGAGTACCGGACGTTACCGCCAAAAGCGGTACCCGGGGATATTCGTAGACAACGGCTTCATGAAAGTTTACATAACTAAGATGCATCAAGCATGTCATGTGTGCGGCATCATGCATTTTTAGCTTGTTCGGCTGTCACATATACCATAGCAAACCCACATCAAATCGTGGGCTGGCCTCCAGCGTCTGTCATACAAGTAAACCTAAAAAATTATCGGAGACCACGGCCGCAGATACGACCCTTGTCGGACGCGATTTGTGCTTCTTGGCGACGGTCATCTCCCGACCGGTAAGTTTGACCCTTCACGATTTCGTGGCCCCCTCTCAGAACACAGAGAATGGAATGTTGTAGTCAAAGCACCATCAGCTTGCGAATTTAGGTGGTGCTACCTAACATGACCTTATCGCCATGCCTGTCGTGGCCTCCGCGTGTGCGACAGTTGTACTGGACGACTTGTACTTGGCCTCCTTGCTCAACATGATCCTGTCTCTTCGAGTGTATTGCGCAGGTGCATACCAACAAGCCCTGGGACTTCACATAATCGTCCCAGTTTTGCTGGTTATGGCCAGGACCAGTGCGTGGTAGCAGCTGCAACCTACGTTTTAGTGAACAATATTTGACTTCCATTAGCGATGGCGACTCTGGCAATTGTGTTTCTAGCCAATCTGCTTCTAGCAACGGCTAGCGCCGCGCACGATTCGCGAGTCCGCCACCTGGAAACAACAGTCGACACAACATCGACCCACCTCAATATCAAGGATTCCGATAGCAAACCCAGTAGATATCGTCAGCAGCAAAGCGTTGGGCGATGGTCCGGTCGGCATCTCGCGGCGGACACTAACGACCAAGCGCATCTCTCCTCCACTACAACCAGCCACACGCATGACATCACTACAGGCAACCCCATGTACAACGATATGATACATTCAGCCGTTAACCTCCTGAGAGCTGGTCGCCGCGCGCTGTGGACAAATAAGAAGCCCCCGAGCCCTCCTCCTCCCCTGAAACCATCACCGCCGCCACAGAAGCCGCCCAGACCTCCTCCTCCCGTGAGACCATCGCCGCCACCACAGAAGCCGTCACCGCCGCCACCTAAGCCGCCTAGGCCTCCTCCTCCCGTGAGACCATCGCCGCCGCCACGGAAGCCGTCACCGCCGCCACCTAAGCCCCCCAGTCCAGCACCTAATCCACCATTCCCTTCGCCCCCGCCGAGTCCTCCGGGGCCTCCAGCTTCACCGCCGTACAACTCTTCTTCCGATGATGGTGGGTCAAAACTGTTTAGGGGATGATGCACATGCAATCACAATCCAGAAGCATGGCTTTTGCCTCTACCGCCGAGTTCAAAAAACTCGTTCGGAGGCACACGCGACTGCATCTGCATCCAATGAAGAAGCTGCTGATTTTCCCTCTGTTGCAGAGGGCCCTGGGCCTGCCGATGGAAACCCGAATACCCCCAGCGATGGCGCCGTCGCCCTGCCAACTGTCCCTGACAATCAGCCGGATTTGTACGGACAATGGGTGCTGGTGAGCTATGCGCAAAGCAAACCCATTTCTGTCAATAGGCACGCGCTGGAATGGTGATCTGGTTGTCCTAGCAACTCCTTCAGGGGTATTTACGGCAGAGAATCCTACCCTGACGCGATGTATCGTGTTGTTGTTTATATCGTTTTAACGCAGTTTTTGATTCCTGAAATGTCATTCTTGTCCGTTGTTAACTCAGTCTCGGCTGTGGTCCGTGGTGAATGCGGGGGGCGGTGTCTTTTACACGGATTCGCACTCTGGCGCGTCCCAGCATGATTATTTCCCCCAGTTTGTCGCACTCGGCACGCAGCAACATTGAGTTAGGGTCTCCCTTCATACCCTTCATTACCTCATCGAGAGCTTTGATCGACATCGCGCACCTGTCGTACGCGCGCCAAGACCCTGACGGTTGTTCCCATGACTCTGCAGAGAGGTGTTGGCAACATTGTGGCCGTACACATGTGTATGATCCCGGGCACAAACAAATTCTTTTTTATGGAGCGCCCCAGCGGTCGCCACCCGGATGGCGGCAACAACATAGCTGGGTACTATGACTACATCGAAAATCGCTTTACTAATATTAATTACACCGATTCAGTGTTCTGCGCAGGCCACACTGTCACGCAGGTGATGGGGCAGGGCGGTTTTGCCTAGGAGTGCTTGTTTGCTAGAAAGGATTGGGGCTTTTAGTACCCTTACCTATCAGATTATTATGTGTATCAGAAGTGATATCTTTGTTCATTTATGCCGCAGGACGGTCACGTGCTGGTGGTTGGCGGTCACATTGCGAAGGCAGGCTACGGTGACGGCCTCAAGGGTGTGCGTATTTTTTCTCGGAGGACGCTAACCTTTAAAAGGATCACCAGTATGAGCTTTCCGCGCTGGTACCCAACGGCCACCCTGCTTCCCAGCGGCATGGTCACCATCATGGGCGGAACGGTGCTGCCGGGTGCAGGTAAGCCCCTTTTAAACCCTAAGTTATGGGACTCGAGCTTGAGGCAGAATGCTCAGCGCTGCGTGGGTAAATCTCGGAACCTGTTGGTGACGTGAATTTATATTTAGCCAAGGCATATGCTGCATATAATCATTATGCCATACCACTACCTGACGTGACTGAAAAATCTTCTGTCCCAACATCTGCAGGTACGGGTAAGAACTCCATTTACGAGATTTGGGACCCCGCGAACCCGACCTCCTTGATACAGCGGAATCAGTCGGCTGGTTTGGTTGCCAAGACGAACGACATATACTACCCTAATACGGTGAGTGCTGAGCGGGGGCTCGCCCGAAGGTTATTGCCGCCGTGAAGGACCTCTTCATGCTGCACTCTCTCATAGTCATCGTACAAGCTTATCCCAAGCAGTATCTAAAGTGCTACCGTGGTAGTCTAGTAACAATGGATCTATGTCGACCTGCGCGGCCTTTTTGCCCTGCTTACAGTATGTTCTGCCAACCGGCGATTTATTCATCTTCTGCAACCGCTATGGCGAGATTACAGAACCAATGACGGGCAAAGTTCGTATCACGGTATGTCCCTATCGGTCAAACGCTTTTGGAAGATGGCAATGCACGTTCTTCCTTCTGGGCAGCCTTCTCAAGTTATGAAGAGATGTGTTATGTAATTGCTGGGGTTTTAGGGTAAATGCTGGGGTATCAATACATATGCTTATTCTTCCCCGCCCGAACCTAATCAATCGCCGCGCAGCTTCCCAGCTGGTCCAACATCGCCAAGGGCGTCTTCACCGAGTACCCCTTTACGGGTACCAGCGTCATGCTGCCGCTCACACCTCAGAACAGCTACACACCCGAGGTGGTCTATTTCGGCGGGCAATTCAGCTACGGATGGATTAACACCACAGCGAGCAGGCTGGCATTACGAATTAAGGTCACCTACGACCCCGTGGCCAAGAACTACACATTCGGTGGGTCCAGTGTGTCGGTACCTCCTTTGTGTGGGTGGGTGGGGGGATGGGGGGTAAATCACCTGTATGTTGCTTGCACCTTGCTACCCCTATCTGGAGGCCTTCCCTGTCACGGAGCCGTTATCGTGTTGATGTGCTCCCTGCCCCGTTGTCCATGCACTGGCTCGCGTGCACCGGCGGGCCCCTTAGGTGACGGGTGGTCAGCTGAGAAGATGCCGCTCCCCCGAGTGATGGGGGATGCGGTGGTGCTGCCCAACGGAAAGGTGGTGGTGCTCAACGGAGCTGTGGTGAGTGTCTTATGAATGCTACACGTGTCACTGTTATCCGATAGTTGCGTTGCGATCCTGCCATTGTCCTGTCTGATAGTGCATATGTGATTGTCCTTCTGGTCAGAACGAGGGAAGAATCCACCCCGCCACCCCGCAGAAAGGACTCGCAGGCGACAGTGCAGCAGGTGGCGTAGCCAAGGCCAATGAACCCAACCTATGGCCCGTGCTGTACGACCCGGCTGCGCCTTCCGGAAGCCGTATGCGGTTGATGTCCCGCTCCATGATTCCACGCCTCTACCATTCTACTGCCGCGCTGACACCGGACGGCTCCGTCCTTGTGGCGGGCTGTGACCGCTGCGATAAGTAAGCTGACTCGCTGAAATGTATGGCGCAAATGGGCTTGGATTGTTGCACTATTCATTTGCTACTTATGTTTTCGCAGTATCCCATGAAGGATGTTTGGGGCTTTTAAGTCCCCCAAAGCCAACGTGGACATGATATGCATAACTAATTCTCTGACATCCCGTCCAGGTACTGGTGGACCACACCCGGCGGCATTTCTAAGTCCATGACGAGTTTTGCCGAGTACCGGATTGAGGTATTCCGACCACCGTGTTGGTTTAACGTCACCGCCAAGGCGCAGATCGAGTCAATCGATGCGTCCACCTGGGATGACTACGATGGCGTCAACGTGATGCAGTACGGCGAGCCGTTTGCACTTAAGTACAGCATGTTCTTCGCGACCGACTCGGTGACGGCGGCAGTGCTAGTCTCTGCAGGGTCCACGACCCATTCGACCAACATGAACCAGCGCGTGGTGAGCTGCTAAGTGTTAGACATAACCGCTTATGATGACCAACCCGTTCTATCGGTAAGAATCATCATTTACATCTTTCACCAACCCCGCGCTGTTTGCTGTAATATGCATCTGTGCAGGTGGGTCTAGAAATTCTGGTGCAAGATGTTGATTCTCGTCGCCTTGTGGTGAAGGGACCTCCCACCATCAATATCGCCCCCCCTGGCTGGTACATGCTGTTCCTGCTCAACGGTGACGTGTACGGCCAGAGCGCGTGGATCCGATTACCCGGGAACGCTCCAAGAATGGACAGCTTCTTTGCCACATAATTCATTAAAATCGGATATCTTGAGAGCGCCCACCTGGACTTCCTCCTGTCCAAGACACGCGCCTTATCTTTTACG
This sequence comes from Volvox reticuliferus, assembly GCA_019650235.1. NCBI lineage: Eukaryota > Viridiplantae > Chlorophyta > Chlorophyceae > Chlamydomonadales > Volvocaceae > Volvox > Volvox reticuliferus. The sequence continues at coordinate 262,654 of BNCP01000024.1, forward strand.
ACGCCTTCTACAATCTTTCCGATGCATTTCTCCCCCCCTCCCCCAGAATTGCTCAAGAAATGTTCAAAATAAGGTCTTCATTAATTCTTTTAAGCTCCTCTGGCTTATTCCGTTCTCTTTCTGAGTCAAGGATCAGTACGAAGGGTTTGATTTTTGTGAGGGTGATATGTGGAGTTTGATCGTGATACGTTCTGGCTTAGGAAAGTCGACCCTCATGCCACAGAGACGACCTGAGGACCTGACCTAGCATGATTCGGACCGCTAATCTGTATAACTGGCATGGAAGCTTGCTGGATGAAACGGCTCGGATTGGCAGAGGTCGAAGGTCCACACTGGTACGACATTAGGAGGAATATTTATCTTTGTTTGCACGGGTCTGAAGGATGTCTTTTGGATTGGGGCATATCCTTGGGCGCTGACTCGGTGTCTTCAAACAACTATAACGTTAGTCGTATTTGTCGCTGTCTAGTCTGTGTTTTGGCATACATCGTACCGTAGAATTTCTATTGATTCCTGGGCGGCAGGGTTGGGAGTGCATGATGGAGAGGTGTCATGGTATGCTATCAATTCATCAATCAGACCTAGTTGATGTATTAAAGTAGATTTTTACTCGAACGTATGCCAGGCACCTGCCCGGGGCTTTCCAAGACTGCGCAAATATAGTTGGGCTCCCTTGCAGGACGGCATGGTGCGTCGCATTAGTTTTTTAAGCGCTAAGTGTGCTCGCATTAAGCCACGCACAGTAAAAGCTCATGTTATGCTTGTGTTTGGAATCTTGACCACAGTCCCTTACTCCCGCCCAACGGAGCAAGATGCTGTGCGACACCACAGCCCGAAGTGATGGTATGTAGGCAAGAACAGTAGATTGCCATATATGGGAGAGCGTCTCGTCCAGAAAGGACCCCGGACAGAAACTTAGGTTTTCGGGTATGATACACTTGCACTGACTTTTGACCATCTGCACATTTCTTGAAACAATCGTAGTTCCTAAGAAATAGGTAAGTTGTATGCGTAGCGGGCGGCAACGAAAGCATCCCCGTGAAAATGACTGACCTTTCTAAGACAACAATGCACAATGGATGGAACGTGAGTACCACGGGCAGTTTGAGGACAAGTCAGGACACCGCAAACGCATACTCGGAGCGTAAGCATACTTTGTCACAAACGCCCATCTATAATTATACCAGCAGCCCCGCCTGAATTCAAGTCCCTTCCCCAGCAACGCCCGTGCTGATGGCCTAGGGAAGCGCCCAAAGCCCCAATCTACCATGTTAGAAAGGAAAGCGCCCGGCCCCATACCGTATTCCTCTTTTTTCATTTCCCTGCTACATCAACGTGTGTCGCTCATTCTCAACAGGAAGGGAATACACAAACGAAGTTATTAACGGGTAACGGGGGTCAGCGGAACAAAGGGGGGAAGAGGGATCAACGACAGCCGTTCACATGAGAGGCAAACAAGTAGAAGTGCAGACCTGTTTGAAGAGGAGTCCACGTTTTAAACGGTCAGGACGGTTTATTAGGTTCATGTAGGCGTGACAGGGTTCCTCGCACGCTAGCCGACATCCGCCGTTACTGAGACGAGTAAACCTGGAATAGATCCTAGGTCGTTAGTTATGTCGATCCAGGACGTTATAGCGCCTAGGACGAGATACTGCCCAGCCGCCTCCCTTCAGAATAATGTTTACATCTATCGAGTACTGCACCCAATTGTTTTATTCAATCCAGTCTTAGAATGTTCAAATGTTCTCTCGCTGGTTTCCGCCATACTTCATTTCGTTCCTGTCCCCACAGTGACGTGGAAAAGGCGTCCCACCAGGAAGATGAAAAAGGAATTTCTTGTACTCAGTGCGTTACACCTAATAACATGGTATAATCGAATCCCGCGTTGGATGTAGGATTTGCACGTTAGGATACCAACATCCCAAAGTTGTTCCTAGTGGATGGTATACACATCGATCTTATCGCCCGGATGCCGGAGTTAGGAAATTGGGCGGGAGTGGGTGGTTAGTAACCGCCATCGCCATCACCGCCGCCGATTGCGCTAGTGGAAAAAATAGTTATAAGGCAGCTCTTGTACGTTTACGCATTCTTTAAAACGGCGGATGCCGTGAAAGCTTACGAAGACGAAATGAAGGCAAAACATATTTTATGGCCTTTCCGTACATTTGTCCAAGAACTTGACTTCTCTAGAAGGAATTGTACGCGTATCTATGGTGTTCTGGATGTATCTCTTAATTTTCCGTTTTTTTATCTGTGGTCGTGCAAGTTCCGTGACAGTGCAGATCAGGACGGAAGGTCTGATTAAAAAGAGGTATTACTGTTTCCGGGTTAGGTACGAATGAGAATGATCCAGTCCTAGTATGTCGCATCCTCAAGTCGAGATTGAGTAAAGCAGCAACCAGCATTCTGAACAAGTAAACCGGGCGAAACCGGATAGGGTTAGCAATTCCAGCACAAGACAATCTTTCCAGTGTTGGAAGTTCTAAACCTCCTCAAAGCATTCAACGAGTGACAAATGCCGGAAAACAGCCCACTTCGGGCGAGGCCGTTTCAGGACAATTGATAAAAGATATTTTTTGGGTTCTTCCTTGGTCGGTAACGAGAGATGAACATGCTTCCATGACAAAGGGTTACGGCATATGGCGTCCAGCATGAGAGGGGCCAGCAGCGCGTAGGGTAGGAGGGGTAGGAGTTGAAGTTCAAATTCAGTTAGTTTCGTCAAGTACCGTTTGTTGAAAGTCTCCATTGGTAAATCGGTAGCAACTACATAGCTTTCATTACGTGTTCGACGCTGCGGAATCCGTGCAAAAACTAAGGATTTTGTCTTACCGACCTTGTGCATGCAAGTGGTCCAATGCTGCATTTTTTCGACCATTTCAATTATAGGCGGATAATGGGATGGCCTTGGAAATCCTTGGTGTTTCTTGCCATTAGCGTTGCCGTGACGTTTGCGGCATTTAGCGCAGAATCGCAAGCCCAGCAAACAGTGGTATACTCCATGGGATTTGAGCCTGGAAACTCATCTACATGGTCGGTGTTGGTGCGTGACTGGGGCTGCCCATGCCCGGCTGCGACTTTCAACTTCCGTGCCACCTCCGCGGCTCGGACTGGGAGGTCTGGCGTCCTGATCAACATAACATCACCATCAAAGATTGACTGGCATGTACAGCTGCAGTCGCCCCTATTTAATTTATCAACTACGCAAATCTACACGGCATGCGTCTGGGTGCGCACTAATATCGCCAACGGCGCAAACATCCCAATGAACTTAATCGCGCGATCTGGATACGAGTGGGCTACTGGCACTACCATCCGGGTATGTGAAGTCCATGTTTAAGCCTTCCTGAGCCGTCAGGATCCAAACGTTCCCGATTGCGACAGTCTGTAGCAGATAGACCTACTTGATGATGTCATCCGTACGTTATCCAGTTCATGCAGCTTTCCCGTGCCAAAAGCAAATACTGCCTCAAAACCTCCCCATTCCACATTATCAGCAGCAGCCTTGTTGGCGGAACAGTAACCCGGACTTATATTGATGCATTTGCTCCAAGTAAGATGTTACCTACGGCAGCACATCCCGGGCCCCAGCACAAGACGCCTACTTGCCCACCAAGCCACCAACCCAAATGTAAACAAATTAACAGTTTTTTAACGGAAGGATTTCCGCCAGTGCTGTCATGTGGGAACCCGCGCGCGAGTACTGGGGAGCCCACCCACAGATTTCCGCAACAAAACAAAACGAAACGAAACGAAACGAAACAAGACAAGACAAGACAAAACACCGATTGATGTCATTGCTCCACTTCGGCTTCCTTTTGCTAACTCCTCCAGCGATCCAGTACTTCGCTTAAACGGCGGTCAAAACCAACTAACCTCCACATATACACACACACACACACACACACACACCACACCCCTACAGGCCACCGCAGACTGGCGCCAGGTCTGCATCCCTTACACCACTCCCGCAAGCTCCGCTGAGTACTACTACACTTTGGACGTTGGCTTGCTTACCGGCAGCATCTTTGCAGACGATTTCACGCTGGTGGCGCAACGTAATACCGCCGAGGACGACGCGGTATATTGTAACTCCACCAATGTTGCCGCGCGCATCAACACCATCCGGAAGGGCAACTTCTCACTCCTTTTCCTAAATAGGACCACGGGCATGGTACGTATGCTTGCAGGCATGTTTGCGTAGCCATTAAACCTTATCATGGTGAGGAAATCATCATTTAATCTTATCAGATAGCTCTTCATGCAGCATCATCAGTTCACTAAATCAGCCGTTCGTGTAGACCCGCAGACACGGTTGGGCCCTTGAACTTATTACTTTAAGTACTGCACTCTTCGCATGCAACCTCCTTCCGATGAGTGACGATGGCGTCTCAAAACATTAAATGCAGGCTATGAACGGGATCAGGCTCACCTCTTTGAAGCTGCGTCTGGCGATGCATGATTTCCCGTTCGGGTCCGCCATGGAGTGGTCCAACGTGGCCAAAAGCCGTCTCAGCTGGTACTTAGACACAGCAAAGAAGCACTTCAACGCGCTGGTGCCGGAATGGTCATTTGAGTGGCCGGTAAGCAGCACCCCTTCCAGTGGCCATCTCTGTCGCCACCTCTGTCGCGCGTAGTGGTAGAACCAGGGGAGGTGGATCTGTATGTAACACTGTCGGGCCGGGCATTGATATATGAATACATATATAATATGTATATGTGTATATATATAGTTTGCGTAACATACCTGTTGTCATGACACATGTCGTGCCATGCACCCTAAGGCTAAGCACAGCCAAGTTTAATGATCCGCGGTGTATACGTTCCTAGGTGTCAAGAATGGGCTTGTCAGGGGTCTACCCTGGGACTTGTAATTCATGCTGTTGAGAACTTGAGATGCATAAGGGGTGTTACACTGGGGGCGACTCGCCCTGCAAAGAGTTTTTTGAGATGTGTATTTGCAATGTCTTGCATGTTTTCAGAGCTACGAGCCAACCAGGGGCCAGTATAATAGCAGCTACAATTACCTTATCAGCAAACACATCGACTTCGCCTACGTAAACGATTTTGTGCTTTCTCGAGGACATACATTGGAGTGGTGAGTGGCAAATATACGGGGCTTCTACAGATGCAGCAGCACCGCACCAAATCGATGGTGTTGTATCTCTGTTATATCCACCAACAAAGGTCCGATCGGAAGACGACCCGACACAGTCATCCCGAGTACCACCCGTAGATATCCTCATACTACAGACGGCTACTACAGACGGCTGGGCAGAGGCCGCTGCATGTGCTTATTGTTGTGGCTGCAACAGCGGCAGTTGCCCACTTGCGCATATATGGTGCACATGATGCCCGCAGCTGGGGAAAGTATGCGCACACCGCGCAGGTGGGAAATCAATATGTCAACAGGCACTCCTCAATTGCCCAGCCAGCGTTTCATCTGTACATATACACGGTCAGGTAATAACCCAGCTTCATACAGGTATACGTTACGTCCCAAGCGTACTACGTGGTGCATGCAGACGATAATACGGCGCAATTATTAGGGCTCGCCAAGTCTCCCACGCACCATGCACCATGCAACCCGCGCCGCAGGCCCGCACATGCTACATGAGTGCAATCATGACGTTTCCACTGAAATTAAGGCTCCTTTCATCCCCTGGCTCCCACCGTTATGGCGCCGGATGGCTGCTGCCACGTACGGTTGTACGGGTGCACGGCTGGTCCCAATGTAAGACGATAGGCTGGCGTCATATCCGGAATTTGCTCAGCACTGGTCTCGGCAGGTATGTACGGTGTACTGCATACGTATGACTGCATACTAAGTTCGCTTGTTATGAACTGCTTCCTCAGCAGGAACAAACCCGAATGTGTTTTAATAACGCCAAATCGCAGCATGACATCTCGTGTTAAACAAAAGAATTTCATCTGCACGGGTGTGTATGATGTGGACCTAGGACAATATTAAGGGTGTGGCCTGTATCCTGTGGCCGCGAGTTCATTATATATATAATATATACACACACATACACACACGAACACGAACATGAAAAAACGATGCATGGCATTAAAGTCTGTTTGGGTGCCATATGTGCGCCACAATCCCTACACCCCCCACACGCACCCGACGCACCTATCCACATGTTCTGTTCCCTCTTCATGCGTGCAGAGCGGCTGTGACAACTACCGAACTTACCTTCAGGAACGGATTACCCGCGACGTCTCTGCATTCAGGTCAGTGGCAGCTTTGCTTTATCCTCTGCTAGACAACCCCCCGTTCATCTTGTTCATACGGCTTCCTTACCTACTGTAACCCTCCAAATATCACCTTTCGTTTTCCGGCCCACACGAACCCTCCTGCTCCTCAACCTCCACCCCTATCTGCATGGCCGGGTGGTGGTCTGCTGGTCGTTCATTGAAGTGCGCTTCCAAATCAAGGCGGCCCCATCGTGTAATCCCATCTGTTCTTAGTAATCCCATCTGCTGCCATCGTGCCCGTACCACGCTTGTACCCTTTTCACGTAGGGGGCGATTCCAGCAGTACGACGTGTTCAGTGAAATCCTCCACGAGCTCCATTTCGTGGGGAACTGCTCCGGCATGTGGCCGGGGATCCTGTACGACGGGTTTCGGTGGGCGGCCGCCGCCGACCCTACCGCCCAGCTCTGCCTGAACGACTACGATCTGATCACGTCTGACGATTGGTACCAGATGGTACAGCTGGTGAAGGACATGAAGGCCGTTGGGGTGCCCATTCATTGCATTGCTGTTCAGGTAGTTAGGCGGCGTGTGGGAGTTCCGGTTTGCTCGCGGCTGGGCAAACCAACGGTTTCATTAGAGTTTCCTGTCTTAACTTAAATGCCGTGGGGTCGTACGGTACGGCAGTGGCGGCAGCAACGATAATAATGTCCAGCTGATGACCTCGGGAAAAACTGAACCCTGTCATCACACCTCGCGTTCACCGCCTATCCCTTGTCGGGTGCATTTTACGCACTGGCCGTGGGGGCCCCCGAATGCGTCTGAGGAAAGTCCATTTCCATGCGCGCCCGTTCACCCGGGTATGATGGTACCTCGTCCATCAAGTGGCATGTATGAGATGCATGTCGCCCTTATCATGTCATGCGCATCTACATAAGTACATATGCCGTATGTACATATATGTAGGCCTACGTGTCGACACAGGACCGGCCTACACCGGCCTACATGAAGCCGCGCCTGGATGCGCTGGCGGCACTGAACCTATCCATTCTTATCACAGAATACAACTTCTTCTCGTACTGGGACGGCGGAAAACCTGTTTGGAATGGTACAGAAGCGGAACAAGCAAAGCTGCACGAAGAGTACGTACGCTTCTGGTTCAGCGTGCCGTACATCAAGGCTATCATATTGTGGTGAGTTGCCGTAAGTCACCGAATGCACATCATCCACCCAGGTACGGCAACAGCATCTGTTTGGCTTCAAAGTTGTATGCAGAGCAATATGCATGTACTGGCTCGCATTTTGCTAGATTGCATGGACGCGGCATCGATTCCCAACCCCTCCTGAAAACCCTAAACAGATCATGCCAGTTTCATTACCATGAGATACTCCGCCCTGAGCCATATGGGTGCATGGTGCAGTCAAAGTGCGCCGTGCGCCTTGCAATGTACCATAGCTTTCATGTTTGCTTGCTTTCTACCCTTCTTCGATAGTCGATAGGAGGACGGCAGCAGAAGATGAGAGCGGCGGTCCGTTCGGCTAAACCTTGGACAGGGGCTTATCCCTACCTTTCTTTACTTAGGGGGCCCATTGTGTGGTACCACCCCTATCCTGGCTAACAAGCTCCATGCACCGCATTCCCCGCCGCGCCTGTGCCTGCACTACCGATTCGTTGATGTCATCCATTGCTAGGGGTTTCTGGGATACCAACATTTGGGTCCAGAACGGCGGAATATACTACCCGAATACCACCGCCAAGGCTTCCGCAAAGACGCTGTCGACGCTTTGGGGAACGACCTGGAACACAACGTTTAATGTCTCTAATATCGGCCTGCCAGCTACGGGCATGTTCGGTCCGTACATCGGGTTTTACGGCAAGTACTACTACGAGGCGACAATTGGCAGCAAGGTTTACTCCGGATATGTGCGCTTTCCAGCTTCGGGCGGTGCGAGGCAAACGGCAAAGGTGCCTCTTTAAACCAAAGAGGCATATATAGCCATATATCACTGCGTACGAAACAATGAGACGGTCAGCGCCACCCATGCGTGCACTATAAATACCGACGCCAGGAACCGGATACCGGCGGACCTAGTGTTCGGGATTTTGTAATAGCTATCAATGCGCCAGCAGGCCGGCGGATACTGCTCGGGTGCTTGTTAATTCTACCACATCGGTATGTGGATGGCCCGGTATGTAGTCTTGCTTCCACAGCGAGTAGTCAGCAGATGCCATTACATATGTGCCGAAAGCCATCAGACGGCTTCCTCCCCTGCTAAGCCATGCAAAAATCAGTAGGCGTGGTGTTGGTGTTGGTAGGTAGGTAGGAATCCGCAATACTATTATTCTATCAATGTAACATTATCTACATGATGTTAATACACCATCAACCTCTGAGTCTTTATTTGCTCTAGCTGGTCCGAGTGAGAGGGGGAGCACGTGGCAGGACAGACAGACAAAGCCATGTGCCCCTCCCCTGCGCTGTGGCTCGGTCCGGTCAGGCCCCTTGGTGCTCGCCCTTGTAGGGCGAGTCGCCCACAGTGTAACACCCCAACCATCAACCACATTATATCATATGGCGGATGAGGCACAGGAGGACGTGCTTTTTTCCGTGCATATGACCTGCCGCGGTATATGCATGCGTAGCTTGTACGGCCATCATGTACAGAATGAGCTGGCATTATGAATGGATATACAGATGAACACTGCTGAGCAGCCTAAAGGTATGCATGCCCCATCTCCTCATAGTCCAGTACGGGGGTTGCACCTGGTGCGAGTTTAACACGATGGAAGAATGTAGGGTGGTACACATGCAGCGCAAGCTCATTCTGCTGCTCTCAGAGGAACAGCAACAGACGGCATAGCAGCATCAGCAGCTGCAGGGCTAACCATTTGATGGAGAAGACGTGTACAGCAGCCGGTCTGGCGGCCATAAACATTTGGTACAGTATCATGGTTAGTACCATGGTGTAGTACCATTATTATAATGTCTTAGGGTAATAACCCAGATGGTCAGCTGTCTGGACATCTTTCGTGCGATGGAGCATCTGCTGTACGTGGGCGGACATCATTGAGAGTTAGCATTCCGCAAATCTTTGCAGGGGTAGGTATGTAAGCTTGTTAACGTTACCGCGAGATAGACCAGGGTTCCTGATCATGTGGTGGAGTGATTAGTAATAATTCACCAGCTGGTAACTGGCACCAGCCACGTACGACACGCCTGCTGCTTTTATCATCTCCTGCGTGGACCCCACCTTGATGCTCCTGGCTGCAACTTCTGATGTTGCAGGCCCTTCGTTGCCAGGCATGCAGCTCTCGTTAGATTACTCTCGCTACCACTCCTCCACTATGCAACTACCCGGTACAAATGAAATGCTGCACAATACTATATATCCTGCAACATACCTAGCTAGGCCACAATGATAACAAATTCCAATTGTAGAAGAAGACCCGCCGGTAAGCGACAGGCCTGCTGCGGCAAGCCAAACAATCAACATCTATCGTGCACAAAGCCACAAAGCAGTGCGCCACGACCATGATGTTCCCCACCTACCTCACCCCAGGCGGCTTGGTCTCACTAACACTCGCGTTGACAATTATCCCTAAGCCATGCACATGCTAGAGTCTATAACTGACAGGCCCATGAACCCGACCACGCTTCCAACCACAAGCTCAAACTCACCTCTTCCGTAGAGGAGGAGATTATACGAAGACGAAAAATCGAAATATGAGGTCGTCAATCACTAACTCAGGAGTTCCATAATCATGAGGTTCAGACGCACACATCACAAGACACCCCCCCCGGCAACACGCGCTATTTGCACCAGTCTTACACATCCCATGGCGCACCCTCGAAAGGCCTGCAGTCCTGCTCACATGTTTTGCGGCAAAATAAATGCATTATCTGCACCATCATGCCCTCGCCGCAAAAAAAGAATTAGCGGTCATCCCGGAGACGTGGGACGATTGTGTCGGTGCTGGTGGGAGAACCCGTCGGGATGGGTGTCGTAGTGCTCATAACCACCAACCGCTGATTCACCGCCAGGCGAGCCACAACTGTCCCCGTGGCAACCTCGAAAAGCAGCTCCCTGCACGTGTTGAACTTGATTATGACAACGCATCCACAAACTCATACATTTTAGGTTTCCAGCGGAATGTCAGCAAGGCTCCGCCGAAGTCAAAATCGATACAAGGTAACTAAGGAGGATATCAGAGTGTGCTGAGGCTTCCCTCTGCCTCCTCCTACTCTTCCATGCACCCGCTCCCTAGCAGCCGCCCGACCGCTGAATATTTCATGAAGGGGTTCCGCCGCCAACAACAGAAAATGATATTACGCCCGAATATGAACCAACCGCACAACGTATCCGACAGCACCCACGCACCTGGGCACCTCCTGCAGTTTTCTCATTTGGAAGCCCAGTCGGTGATAGAAGCTTATACCGCGCTCCACTGCGGTCAGCCACACTGGGGTCCCTGGACGGAGGGCAGAGAGCCGCTGGCGCACCAAAGCCGACCCGAGGCCTTTCCTCCTGAATTGAATCGAGCGTAAATGAGCGGACTATTCAATCGACATGAACAACTATCCTTAGTTAACTGCATCACCATCAGATGAAATGGTACGGAATAACATGATATGAGGTGCGGAGATATCAGGCTGCCATGATGACAAGGTTCATCCCTGTGGCGGGAGGAATCTGTTGTTTTCCTTTTGCTGAGCATATCCTTATTGTCCCCATTAACATTCGGCTCTGTTTACCGTCCGGAATTACCTGTGTTCAGGAGAAACCACCAAGCTCTGCAACTTCATCGCTCCCTCCCCGGCACCCGAAGAACTCAGGGGGACAACCTGAACGATCCCTGCCACAGGGGCAGCGGCCGGCGGGGCGCCTGCTGATCCATCGGCTGCAGCGGCGGCGTCAATGCTCATGCAACAGGCGACCGTGAAGCGGCGGGGATCTAAGCCCAGAGGGTTCATCCTGTTATATTTGCGATGGCAGTTTGACGAACGAGGGGCGGCGATTGCGTGGGGTGAGGGTGGAGGGCAGGTTTAGAAGGTCGTGATGAAGGAGAGCGGGAAATGACAATGAAGATTGGGAACGGGAACGCGTAATGCACTTTGTTCGATCCCGGGATGAGTGTAGTCGCTTTGTTTGTTATTCCGGAGAACGGTGCCCATGATGGGAGATGTTTGCGGGATACTAACGAGAGCGGGACCAGACAAACCTCACTGGAGACGTGTGCCTATGGCGACCATGGCGCTAGGGTTTGGAATGAAGCGCCTCTGAATGCTAGCAGATCGCCGCTGTAAGAGAGCAGCGAGACTTGCTTACGTCGGGAACGACATGTATATGCATACATGTAGGCACGCGGCAGACAGTTATTAGACCCGATTATGTGAAAAAATTGAGAGGTACGCGCAGATCATAACGTGCTATCCACTAAAGTAACTTGTTTCACAAAGTATGTGGGGAGGAGGAGGGCCCTGGACTTGAACGTGTCGCAGAAGGAGCGTCCCTCCGAAAAACAAACTGGGCCCCAACGACTTGGCTGACCAATGTACAACAAAATAATCCACAGCTTCAGTGGACAAGTCTGCAGTTGAAATGCCGCATGAATGACCGGTGAGCTAGCCCGGCGACCGTGAATTTGCTCTAAAGTTCCGTTTACCATATGCTTCTGCAAGGGCGCAGACAGGATGAGGTACCTAAACGTCGGTACCAGAGGATAAACCCGCTGAACTGGCTGACGACCTCGAAATCCATTCATATTCGACGGAGCCGTTCGATGCAGCCGTCCGGACTAACGTAAGGACATGCTCAGGGGTCCCCGACTAAGACTTCACCCCAACGCACTTTTCTACAAGAACAAGTCTTTGGATGGTGGGCAGGTCGGCCTCCGTTGCCGGCCGAAAGTAGTATCCTTCGTGGGCGTGGAGTCGTCGACTCTCACCCGTCCAGTTGGCCATTTCGTATTTGCATACAGTAGACTGCAACAGGTGATATCTTTGCACATTTTGTACGCCTGAAAGGGCTGTATGCACGCCCAAAACATTGTCACGAATGCCTGCGACAAGACGCGACCGCTTGTATGCTTGGGTCTTAAGTAGCATTATTTAATAGCGTGATCCCAAGAGATCATAATATTTAAAAAGATACGGTAAAATGATGGACGTACCGGGTACCGGAGTTGAAGACCGGTACGGCTGATTCCCCGCGTTTGCTGGTACACTCCGCACACTTTATGACCTTACCACCACGGCGCGACACATTCGAATGGCGCTGCCCTGATATTGTTTAAACAGGAGCGCCTTCTCATTACTTCCAATTTTATTAGCTGAACGCCAAAGTTGGCGTCGTCTGATCTACTTTCATCACAAGTTCGAACTTCTGATAGTTGACGGATTCCTGTGTTAACTCATTAAGCTTTTGTGTTAAGTTATCTGGCCAGGGATTGTTGTTTGCACGGGCGCCTGAGTGTTGAGGTGAGCCTCGCGCTCGAAATCAGCGGCGCCAAAGGCGCCGGTGTAAAGAATGCCCGTCCTTTCGTATGGCGCGTTTGATTTCTGCCGTTTATTTTCTTAATTTATTCCAAGCTAGCATGAAAGTGCTGTTTAAAAGTTCGAGCGACGGCCCTTGGAGACCTTGACTTACAGGCGGACTGAATTCTGCATTCATTTTGCAATTGGCGTTCCCCATTTCCTACAAAGCTTCATACCAAACTGAAGGCCATCGGTTAGCGTCCTGTAGGAAGTGCGGCAAGGACGCGACCCGCACTAATATATTCTGTGCATCCTTGCGTTGCAGCTATTATTGCATCCTTGAAGATGAACGCTACCACTATTTTTGATGACGCCCTGTTTGCGGGCAACGTCAGTACGCTGCTGGGTCGTCTGGGATACACTTCGTCAACCCTTTCGGACTGTATTCCCAGCAGCAGCGCGCTGATTGCGGCAGCCGGAACCTTTGCTCTCGGCTACACCATTTGGGAGCAAGCCAAGTTTCGCTGGTTCCGAAGGACAAAGAAGACCGGCGAGCCTCTCCCAGGTAATCATCATCATCGTGGAAGCCACGAGATGGCGCCGAGGCAAGCGTGCAGTCGTTAATGGAATTGCCAGTCGATCCTGGTGCGAATACTCATTCGCTTATCCTTCCTCGTTCCTTTATGGCCCTTGCGGCACGAAGTCCGCTCAATGACCCTTATCGTTTCCACTTTTAATACTTGCCTACAAGCTTACTTCCACTCCGTCTCCCAGCCACTGCATTCACATGTGCCATCAATTCTGCTCTCTTGGCCCGTTGCCACCTGCCGCGTCCCCATCTCATCTCTCTCGCGACCCCTTCTCGGCCACATTCATCTCAGGCGCAGTTTTTCGTCCAGTTGCATTCACCCGCGTGTTCCCCTCGGCCCGTGCAGGTCCCGCGAGGGTGACCCCACTTCTTGGCGGCATCGTGGAGATGGTCAAGGACCCGTATGCCTTCTGGGAGCGCCAACGACTATACAGCTTCCCGGGCATGTCCTGGAACAGCATTTGCGGCATCTTCACAATCTTTGTGACAGACGCTGCGCTGTCACGCTACGTGTTCAGCCATAACTCAGATGACTCGCTGCTGCTGTGCCTTCACCCTAATGGTGAGGAATACCCTAGTATGACGCTTGGGAGCTATCTTTTCAGCGAGCCCCGACACGTGGCAATAAGAGCGAAAGCTTAACGTGTCAGTGCTATTTCTGTCCTGCTGCTTTCATGATGATGTGTGATGCGATGGTTTCGCCAGCGAGAAAGGAGGGGGTGGGAGTCCCATAAAGTTGGAGGAGTCCCCATCTTTCCCGACCAGAGGCCGTTTCTGTGCGCTTGACGCAGCCGAGTGGATCTTGGGAAAGACCAACATTGCCTTTATGAGCGGTCCACAGCATAAGGCTCTCCGCAAGAGCTTCCTGGCCCTCTTCACCCGCAAGGCGCTGGGGTTGTACGTGCTCAAGCAGGACGCAATCATTCGTCAGAACTTTGAGGATTGGATGTCGGTGCGTAGTGGCGGGGAAGGAGCCAGGGCATAGATCGGTGGTTTCGGATGACCAGCGGTTGCGATGTTAATGAAGGATTCTTGGAATGAAGGATGCAGGACATTGGGGACGGGTGTGAGCGCATTACATGTGGCGGTACGGGTGCGTGTTGTTGGTTATTTCCCTAAGTAAGTGTAACTTGTTGTGACTGCTGCTAGTGCTGCCACTCACCCGCAGATGCCGGGGCCGCTGGAGGTTCGCCCGCTCATTCGTGATTTGAACGCCTTCACCAGCCAGATGGTCTTTGTGGGCCCCTACCTGGACGACCCGCAGGTGGGTTCTCAAGTCATGGGGCGGCCTCCTGGTTGATGGTTAACAGGCTGATGGTCTTACGGGCTTTTCACGTGGTACCTTGATGTCTGCGTTGCGTGCTGGGCGTTAACATAAGCATGCTCATGAGTGCTCATCATCGGGTCAGCCGTTTTCAACCTTGCGCGCCCTTCCCCGTGCCCCCTTGTGTTCCCATGCGTAATAACCGCCCTTCCTAATACACACACGCTCACAGGAGCGTGACCAGTTCTCTGCTGCCTACCGAGCCATGACCGACGGCTTCCTGACCTTCCCGCTGCTACTGCCGGGCACGGGCGTGTGGAAGGGCCGCCAGGGCCGGAAGTTCGTCGTCAAGGTGCGTGCGCCAGGGAGGGTACTCGCGAAGGAGAGGGCCCGGTGTGCATGTTCGCGCATGTAGCTCGAATGTTCCCTTGCGAAAGCGAACTGCATTTGTCCCACCACCATCGTCGCCGTAGTTTGCTCTGTTCAATTATTACTGCTGCCGCTGTCGGTGACTCCTCGCATTCCTCCCTTGCCATGTGGGCGTCAGGTCACAAAACACGGCCGCCTCTTTATTTATTTTCCCTCCTTCGAGGACATTCATTGAACCCTATCGTCAAGCATCTATTGCTTCCATGGGGCTTAGGTTAGTGTCCCTTCTCCCCCGGCCGCAATGTTATAATCCCCCTTGTCTTTCGTTAGGTCTTGACCAAGGCCGCCGCCCGTAGTAAGGTCCGTATGGCTGCGGGCAAGGAGCCCGAGTGCTTGCTGGACTTTTGGACGAAGCAGGTGCGTTTTGAAGAAGTACACGATGTGCATTGATGGGATGAAATCGTGTTTATTTGTGTATAGACCCGGCAGTCGGTAGCAGCAGGTGCAAGACCCAATTACCGTTTGGTTAAACCTCACCTGTCACCCGGCCTCTTATAAACCCTATCAGATCTTGTCGGACATGAAGGATGCTGCTGACGCGGGTGCCGAGCCGCCCTTCTACCACGAGGACCGCAAAATTGCGGAGACGGTGATGGACTTTTTGTTCGCCTCCCAGGATGCCTCCACCGCTTCGCTGGTGTGGACCATCACCCTTATGGCCGAGCACCCTGACATCCTCGCTCGGGTGGGTGCGGGCTGACGGGAATAGCACAGAATACAGGGAAGAGGAAGTCCACATATGGGTGGGAGGGTAAGTGGGATGGAGGAAGACTGATCTGAGTGGGGGATTAGTTATGAAAGAAACGAGCCCCTTCACATGAACCAGCTTACTATCCCCAATATCACTATGGAGAGCGCGTGCTGACCCCGTTCCCATGGCATGCACATATGATGACGTTCCCGTGTGTACATGTGTTGATCCGGTTTGTTGGTGATTCTTAGGTCCGTGAAGAGCAGGAGCGGCTGCGTCCAGACCTGGATACGCCGGTCACTGGTGACGTGCTTAATGAAATGACGTTCACACGTCAGGTGGTCAAGGAGATTCTGCGTTATCGCCCGCCAGCACCCATGGTCCCGCAGGTATGCGCTCGCGTATAGGAGGTGATGATGAAGTATATGAATTAAAGAAGCTTACATTTGAATGTTTGTGTGTGTTTCGGATCTGGGGGCCCCAGTTCTGAGCGGACTCCGAACTTGCCAGGGCTTGGGTTAGGGGAGTGTAAGAGGGCAGATGTTGCTGCGGATATCGTAAAGGTGGCGGGTTGCGAGTAAGAACGATTTCAGGGAGGTCCAATTGGAAGTAATCCCCGTGCGGTGTCTTCGTTTTTTGTGTTTTGTTTGTCATTCTAGACACTACTGATACTTTGCGCCCTGATTCTCTCTTGTTCGCAGCGCGCCCAGGCTCCTTTCAAGCTCACGGAGAACTATACTGCTCCGAAGGGCACGCTCATCATCCCCTCTCTTGTCAGCGCCTGTCTGCAGGTGTGTATCGTCAGGGGTGCCCATTGTTTAGAAGCTCATTCACGCGTTTACGTAAATCCTCAGGAGTGGGATTTGACGCAAAGTTTTATCCTACGTACCTTGAATGACCCGGAGCTGCCCCGTGATAGCAATACGTAACTGATATGAAGGTATTGATATGGGATGTGTATATGGCCTCTGAAGCTATGATCTATGTCGGTCAGTGACGAAGCATCGCTCTCATACGGGCAAGGGATGCTTAAGAGTTACCCTCCGGAGGTACCTCACGCTCGTTGTACCGCTGTCATAAAACAGCCTGTCCTATTACGCTCGCGGTGAGTGAGTGCTGAAACACCTCTTGGCTTCCCCACCCCCGCACCTACCACCCCCCATTGCCCGCTGGTTGCCCATCCATCTAACATTGGCCAACGTGGACTCATCTTCTGTGAACCAGGGCTACGCGGATCCGGAGAAGTTTGACCCCGACCGGTTCAGCCCGGAGCGTCAGGAAGACATCAAGTTCGCTCCCAACTTCCTCGTGTTCGGGCACGGACCACACTACTGCGTCGGCAAGGAGGTGCGCTTCACTGATGTGACAGATGATGACCTTGCTCGCAACGAGAAAGCGCACTCGTGCGGCGCATTGCAGGGTGGCGGCTAAGGCCTTTTGGAGAAGCGGGCCTGTGCAGAAAACTAAATTCTTCTTGTTGCCTCAGCATTTTTCGATTGTGACGCGACGCTACCGTCAAGTCTTGTGTCGTTAATCTCCTTCACACCCCTCGGGGAGCATAATTAGGGCTCGTGTCGTGTGCCGTCCTACGTGACTCTTAATTTGCAATTTCCTCCCTTCCCTTACTTGCCGTCCCCCAACAGTACGCTATTAATCACTTGACCGTGTTCCTGGCGCTGTTGTCCACCTCCCTGGACTTCAATCGCATCCGCTCTAAAATCTCGGACGAGATTAAGTACCTGCCGACGCTGTACCCTGGTGACAGCGTCTTCAACCTGCGCTGGCGCGGAAAGAAGTAAGCGGAGAGCTAAAGATAGTTGCACTGCTTTGCATGTGTCTATTAAGTGTGTGCGAGAAACTTTTACTACACACGATGGCGAATCTGGACAGTTCGTAGGGGAGTCGACGGCGGTATAGCGACCTTGGGCCGACAGATGGACATATCGGACAATGTGGTCGTAGCTGCCCGCATACTTCCGTGATGCACATACCGAGAAGAGCTTTCCTCGTTGCCAGTAAGCTCCCCAGCTAAGACATTTGCACGCTTGTGACTTCCTCTTACGATACGCACTGTTTGCCATACGCGTGATATTGAGGTGTTCGGCATGCCAGATGACGGAGGAGTGGCGAGCTTTCTTGAAGCTGGTGGTTGATTTTTCGGGCCTGAACTTGCTTTCCTGTCGGCCGGGTTGCTTGTTCTCGTTGTCCCGTTGTAAGTTGAATTGTTGGTGGTGTGGCTGCGATTCGCCGTTTCCAGTTTGTTGTTTGAGCGGTTGTTCCCGCGGAAAGGAACTGGCACGAGGCGGTGAAAAAGAATCCACAGTGACTGGTTCCTAGCAAAGGAGGTGCGGTTATGGGGATTACGGGAAGGGTGCCATTTTCTGGCGTCTAGGAGAAGGTGTGCAGCGGGTAAGTGTTATCAGCGATAACTTTGGAGAAGTTCTGGCGGCTCGGAAGGTGGGAGGAGGGTGTCCCCGTGTGTTTGGAATGCATGGAATTGCAATGAGCGGCTCATGTGATGCAAGATACAATTGTGGGAGTTTGTGGAGTTGGTCAGCTCCGCGGTAAGATTGGAATTTGCGTATTCGGCCATTGAGCGCCATGGCTGCCGCGCGTGCGCCTTCTGTGTGCAACGAGAAAGCATTTGCTTCATCTGGCGGTATCGTAATCCAGGTCAGCGCCATTTGCATCACAAACTGCCATCCGTCGATGGCGGTCGGTAGTATTTGGGTTATGCTAGCCCGCTCTCGATCCTCTTCGTGGGGGGATCTATCACGCATGACTCGACGAAGAATATGCTTGTGGGAAGAAGAATATGCTAAGGGATTCTCCTCCGGCTGGCGCTCCTCCAGTAGACATCTCGTGCCAGCGTCGAGGCCCCCCTTTGATAACCGTGGGCGTCACTTCACACTCGCCGCTGCAAACGGATCAATTGTTTTCATAACCTGGCAAATGTATTGCGCGTTGCAAAGGATCAGGGGGAGCCATTGTCGGCTGTGCTGGCAGGATATGAAAGTCAACGACCACGGGCACAGAGCCCCACATGGGCGCTTGTCAGTATTGCGGGGAGAGGAGAGGAGCATGTCTGTGTCCGTGTTTGCAGCTGGGGTAAAGGGCGGGTATTCGCGCAGCGGGGGAAAGGAGCTAGGCACCTGTATGCTGCTAGGATGGGCTTGCCTTTTTTGGATCCGCAGGAGGTTAACAGGCCCCGGGGTGGGGGTGGTTTTCCAGCATATGCAGTCTCTCTCATATGCAGTATCTATGCCGCTTGATCTCTTGGCGGGGTTAGTACACGGTTGCCCACAGCTCGTTAGAGGAGTCTTCCTTCGGTCACAACGTCCATTGCCGTAGAACTGCGCTTTATGAAGGCAAACATGTGTGTTACCATCTTCGTGGGGCAGGGCATGCTTTGTGCCCCGCTTGTGTTGGCTTAGATGAATAGCGCGCGATTGTCCGTTGCAAGCATTTCTGTATGTTTATGTTTGGCTTCCCGGGTTTTCCATATGAGGTTAGCGTGGCGGCATTTTTGACCCATTGTCGCATTGTCTGTTGCTGTTCACATTGTTGTTACTCACACGCAACATACCTTTCGCTGAGGAAGTGCACGGTCCCGACGTAAGTTTAAGTTGAGATGACAAGTTCTTATCTGTCCTAATGCCAACTTCTTTGCCATCTGACGTCAACGCTGCTTGCCTTGTGTGTACGATTACTGATTGTGGTTGTCTATCGGTTCACTTCAGAAACTGTACTTAATCTCCGATCTGATCAGATATCCGAAGTCCTGTGTATAACGCAAGCAGGATCGCATCTGCGGTATGCTTAACGTCACTTTATAGGCACAATATAAAAAGTATTTGTACTTCATATGTTACGTTATGTTATGATAATCCGGATCCTGTAATGATCATAACAGTAAGTACTCGTCTTCGGCAGATTTTCGATTGTCGCAATATATGATTAAAGGGAAATATTTAACACGTATAAAGCTCGAATATCACAGGGAGTGGGGCGATGGGGGGATTGATGGAAAACCCCACAGTATTCGAAGAATAGAAGATGGCATATGCGACTAATTTCTCCTGCTCTCGCACGCGATGGCATGGTTGTACCCACGCCTGCTAATAATCAACATGCCACAAGTACTGAGATCCTCTTGACTCAAGACGGCGGTGCTTTCATACGAAGTTGTACATGCTCCCCTTCTCAAGCCGGCTTATGCAGCCGGCTGACCTGTCCCTGTCTCCATTCTCCCCCTAACAAAGCTACTCCTAATCCCCATTGGAGGCAATCAATCGGACGTTGGCGCAGTGCGGATCCATCAGCTGAGCTGTTGCGCTGCGCTCTCCACCATGTATGTGATTGCTCCCACCGGGACTCCCTGCAGTGCCGACAGACGGGCGCGAGGCAGTAAAAAGCAGCAAAGGCAGGGAGGCGGGGAAGAGGGCCTCACCAATTCTGCAGGTACCATTTTCGCCCCTTCCCTTTTCGTAAGCTTAGACAGGCCTGGAGCTACCTGGAAGGGAGAGACCATTCCCCCTGCCATCTGCGTCACTTCCTAACCCTTCGTGGCTTCCTGCCTGATTCCATTCCATCCAGGTATACTTCTTTACCCCTCGTCGCCACGCACCTTGACGGCCGTGATGCCCATTTGGTTGGCGCCCTGCTTGATTACTCCCGCCAGATAGGGATACCCCTGCAGTACAGCACCAGCACAGCGGTACAACAACCACCAATCGAATGTGCAATCTACGGTACCCTTCCCATGCCTTCTACGAGGCATGTCCCTGTCCAAGGTAAAAGACCCAACTGGGCTGTTGAGACAAGAAGTACATGGAGAGATGGAGGTGGATTGGTCACGTGCTATAGGGCGATTGAAGGTAGGCTTAGGGCTACCCTAACCCAATTCGGGGTGAGGCAAGGAACGCACGAGCTCAGACACGACTCCGGGAATCCCGAGCCGTGTGCGGCCGGAGCTGACATATGGCGACCTCCACCCCAGCTCCCACCCTCGCAAACAACAATCGCCGCAACAACGTGCGGGACGTACCAGCGCTTTGAGCAGGACCGCCACGCCAATCTTGAGGACCAGCGAGTCCTTCCAGTCCTTGCGACGTCCGATAAGGCCCTTGCAGCACTCAAGGAACTGCGCGAGGTGTGATATAGAACGCCGGACGGGCGGGGAAGTGAGGGCTGTGGTTGCCATGATGGTGGTAACGGTACACACGAGCTTTTGCCTCCTGCATTCGGACTCTTATTCTATATACGTACTTACACGCGGCATTTCCCGGTGCAACCAGCGCGGCATACGTAAGGCAACCGCAACTTGTAGCACAAAAACATTCATCTAGTGGGTTTGGACATACGGGCGAAAATACCTCAGCGAACTCCATTTTACGGTTGTCATTCTTGTCGTACTTCTCCAACAGCATGTTTACCTGTACGGCATAGCACCACGAGTGGCAGGCGTATGGGCTTTGCGGAAGAGGAGCAGAACTAATCCATAATTACGTAGGTGCACTTTGTATTTCTCCGGAACAAGTAGTCCGACCTTTCGGCAAGCAGGCCGTTATGTCCAGAAATGAGTACAGAGTTTGGACAGGAAAGACATTGAAGGCAGGTCACGGAAGACAGGCATTACCATCCCTAAGTTGAACCGGCCGCTTCTAAGCGGGCAGATTTGACTTATGAACACGTGACATTTGGGTCTCTTCGCACCTCGGTAAATGATGGGATACGCACATGGTACGGCAACTTGCGGTTGATCAAATCGTACATCTTAAGGAGGCCAATGTATACCTCCTTGTTATCAAGGCTGCGTCGAAGGTTGGGTTATTAAACGTTAAAACGTCAGAGCTAAACAGGGCTTGCTACGCCAAGCAATTGCAAGCCGTCCCAACGAGGCTTCGTCAACAAAAGAACGGGCAAGGCATTTGTTGGGACATATTTATAAGCATAAATCCAGACATTCAATATGGTAATGACATGCTGCAGGTAGCATTCCGTGATGTCGTTTGGCGCAAGTGCGACAAGCAGTGCCGACAGATCGACAGCAAAAAGACGCAACTTGGATTATAAAAGCTAAACTACAGGCATGCACACATAAGACAAAGATATGCTAGTTAATAATTTTCCCGCTGGAAATGCGATTGGCAAGGGAAGCTCTATATCAACCATCTCGCCGCCGTGCAACACTCACGAGCCGCTGCGATCCAAGTCACATTCGTTGAACGCCTTCCGACATTGATTCTCGAACCATTTGCTCTCCACGATATTGAAGCCCAGCCGTGGCGGAATGCCTGGGATGTGGATGTTAATTTCCAAACCCAATATTTTCACCATTTCTAACTGTATATACTCGCTCTAATTTGTAACCTAGAACCACGAAGTAATGAAATGGTTTCCTTCCTAGTTGCAGTTGAGAATTTTATGGCATTATTGGGTAATGTCGCACATCTGTTCCGTTGTACAACCCACTTGCAGAATCTGCTTTCGATACGTGCATCTACACGCACTTACTGCATTGCACGTAAATTGATACCAATTATTTGTGTAGTTTAGGGCGTCTGAGGACTTCTGGTACCTGGCAACTCCTCAAGAAAGGACGTCCTGGTGTCGATGCGTAAGTGTGCGTACTGTTTGATATGTACCGGTGCGTACCCTGCAGCACATCCGAATCTGTGCGTTGTATCATCCGAAGAAAGTCACCGATGGTCATGTGCTAGTAAGCTCGGGGTAGGGCAGGTAGGCAGCCGTGTGTTCCAAGCAGATCCCCAAGACACTTCAGGTCCCGGCAAGTTTGGCCAGCTGCACATGACCACGCACTGGATGCGGAATGAACATGGCAGTATGTGTATAACATGGCCCGTATGTGTAATCGCAGGTGAAATAGGGAATGGGACTTCCACATGACTGGATATGCAGGACCGGGGCCGGCTTAGGTAGCTTAGGTGGCGCAGGTATATCCGCGTATATCATCTTCATAAGGCAAGCCAACACGGCAAGCATGCTTTACGTTTTTGGTGATCAGTGGTTCTAGTCCTCAGTACGTTACACCCAATAACATGACGGCATATAATCGAATCCCACAATACCTGGTCTGTAGCTGCTTAACACATTGACCTGGACACGTTGACCTGCAAACACACGTTAATACCCGCCGACATTTCTACATTGCTCCTAGCGGCCGGTAGCATAGAGACATCCCATCCCATCTTATCGCCCGCATGTCAGCGGAGTTAAGATTGGGCGGGGGGTGATTTGTAACCGCCATCGCAATATCACCGCGTCCATAGTGATGGTGGAAAAAAGAAGGCAATAGCAATTAATACAACATCAGTGATGCTTTACGATGACGAAGGCCGTACGGAGCTTAGGAAGTCGCAATGAAGACCGTTGCAGAGACAACCAATTGCACAACGTTTCCGTACTCTCATGCAAGGGCTTGACTTCTCTAGAAGAGAAGCCTACACGTATTATATGGCGCCGTAACAGAGCTTGCACTGTCAGGAGGGACTTCGCGGCCAAGCAGCTAATGCTATCACACGCTGGACGACAGTGGTGCGACTGACACAGAAGTTCCCGAGTTGGTCACTGACTTGCAGCGACAAAATCCATTGCAAGGCTGCTTTGATGCGCATGATGAATACAATCAGCCCTATGGTGGATGCCAGGGTTGGCGCTGTGCCAGGGTTACAATTTGGGGCCGAAGATGTGGTAGAGCCGGGTGAACATGTGTTCCCCAACCGTCAACCGGTGCGAGGCGCAAGCTGCCCTGTGTACGGGGCGCCAGGAGCAATCCTGGACTTTCACTGCAGAACAGTGAGGAGTGTTATTCACAGCAGGATTCCCGGCTCCGCATCAAGCGCTATTGCATCCTGCTTATGCACTGTACCCCACAGGAACATCACGCACTGGTCAGCTGGTACATACAGCAAGCTCGGTTCCAACCAACAGGGTGCGCGGGAGTAGTGGGGAAAAGCTCAGCGGACCCACCTATCTATCTATCTAGTAAGACCGCGTAAGACTATCGCTGGCACTGCCAAGACGATCGTGGGCACCGCCAAGATGACGCAATGTGAAGAACGAAAGAGGACAAAAGTCACTCATAAAAATCAACAGACGGAATATGGGACGAAGATAATATTACTGGTCATCATGATAAACGCAGCCTGGATGCTTGCCTCAAGTTAATGCAGCACCAGAACGCACACCCGCGATAAATATGTTGATTGCCCGTACTGAATGAATTCGAACTCATGTAGCTCCGGGCCCCCAATAACGAGGCTGTCCTCATCATGAAAAGGTTCACGAACTTGCACCCACCATCAGGCAGGCTATATGTTTGTCTGTACTTCCAGGGCATCTTCATGGACCTACAAAAGCATGCTCAGTTCATTTATAATATTGTTACACGAAATACCGAAGGACGGCGATTCGATTGCAAAAAACGTTACATAAACTAAAAGAGGTTAAAAAGGGCAACTTCCTGCTCTTTCTGGACCCAGGCATACAGCAGCATGCGTCTATTGGCGCTCGACAGGTCCAGGCCGCTTCCCAACAGACCACTCACTCGTGACCGTCGCGTCTCTATCTCGAACTCGATCTACTTCCCCACACTCGCCACCCAATCCTGCCTATCTCTTTGCCCCCCGTCATCTGCTTCGACCCCCATCACTAAAAGGACTCGCTGCGACCCATTATCCAACAACATGGCATGCGCCCGCCCCCCGCTATGCCTCCAGGAGTTATGCTTCCCACAGCGCCATGGCTCGCCGCGCGCTCTCCCTTGGCCGGCTCGTGAGTGAATGCTCCATCCCCCAGAGGGTTGTCAAACCCTAAGTCTAGAACACCTCAATCACCTGGGGCTCCACACCGCAGCTAGGTGTGAATGGCCGGCCCATTGACAGCATTGACCGGTTCCCAACTTCCTCTGCTGGACAGGAGGAAGTTACCCCTTCAACATATACCCCTATCGCGACGGATCATAACTCCTGAAGCATATCGCATACTGCGGACAGCTATCCCGTACAGGTAACCTGTGCAAAGGCTACAGCAGGACTCCGCTCTTCTGTGTTCCGCTCAGCAGACCTCTCGCACCTTCTGGAATGTACCCGAGTGTTACATCGCTGCATCTTGCGCTGTTCTTCCGCTTCTCCGACATCTCCGCTTCCCCGGCTTTCCGGCCGCGGTCCCTCTGCCTACTCACCCGCGCTGCGCTGGTCCCACTCCTCACGCTGGCAGCACCGGCTTTAAAACCAGCTCCTCCGTCAGGAGAGGGTTGGAGGCCGAGGCGGCAGCACGGGGCCCCAACGAACCATTTAGCTTATTGAAGTAGGCCCACGTGAGCCCGAACATGAGCCCTGGCGTCGGAGATGGTATGCGAGGCGGTAGCAAACAGGAACGAAGTTCAGGCAAAGCGGGATCGGGGGGGGGGAGCCGAGATGGGGCGATGAAGGAACGAAGACAAAGCTTTGGATCTGCTGAATGCAATGGGAACGTACGACAGCTGTTAAGGGTTTAGGGTTCCCTCAGGCATCCGGCAGCCCAGTCAAACACGTGAAACGTCCCGCCGGAGGTGAGAAGATCGGATGAGGTTTTGTGTGTGTAATTGAGAATGTATCGGGGTGATGGGTGTTGGATTGGCGGGTAGGATTTGAAGGAAGACCCCAAGCCCACAGACGAGGCCGCTGGGGGCTGGCAGGTAGGGGTACATGGGCTGTGTACGGGAGTCTTGGTGTGACCGCGTAGGAGCGCTTACCGGGACTCTTAGGGAGGCTTCCATCCAACACAAACTCTTGGCTTGACTCCAGGGGCAGCGCAAGAACCTCGATACACTCGCCATGTGCCAACAAGCCTCCACCTGCCCCGTCCACCGCCATGGAGGAATCCACCTGGACCGGCAGGTGTGCCGCGCGGGAGGTCAGGGCGTCCGAAAGCGAACAAGGAATCCACCAGAGGAAAGAGAACAGAGGCGCGAGCAAGCGCACTCGCAGCAAAGACGCGGTCTCCAAACACTTAAAGCAGCCCCTTTCTGCCTCAGAGCCCGGGTGCGTGACAAGGCAAGATGAGGGGGTATGTAATCTTCCAACCAAAATACCCCACGGGATATGCCCCTCCTCCTCCCCCTCCTCCTCCCCCTCCCCCTCCTCCTCCTCCTCTTTCTCATCCATCACACTCCCCGGCCGAAAGCCTGTCATGTCGTACCTCCGCGTAGTACATGATGTGCGGTGCCCCCTGTGTACCCGCCGAGGCGATGCCCACCCCGACCTCCCGAATAGCCTCCAAAGGCACGGAGAAACCGCACTCCTCCAAAATCTCCTGTCCACGCGCGGATGGATGGGAGCAAGAACGCATCAGGAGAGTTTCGGCACTAAGGAGCACACATGTGAGGTGCACATGCACAGACGCAAATCGGAATAGCTTAAAATATTATTAAATTAGGGTCAGAACTCCCCCCCTCCCTTATAAAGGTCAAGCGCGATGTGTAAGGTCCCATACGAGGACAGCGCCGAATAAAAACGACACCATGCAAGTGCATTCCAACATGACGGGTTGGTAATACGGGCGGTTGGCAGTTGATACCGGCAGTTAGTAATAGCGTAGCCTTGGCCATTGCCTTACATAATACTACACTTGGAATCCTAGCAGCTCAGGTCACTTCTAGCTTCGAGGTGTGTGGCGGTACAGCGTACCTCCTGGCATATCTCGACATTAGATTTGGACTTGTCAATCAGCCCGGCGCACAGCTCGTACGTAAAGGCTGTCGAGAAGAAAGCAGAAAGCGGAATCCGTCGACACCCGCCATGTCATTTACAAGTCGTACGGCCGTACGTTACCAGGTTATCCGGGGGGGTCCAGTAGGGGAAGCGGGCGTTGACGAGAGGCAACAACAACACACACACACATAATAAATAAATACATTACATGTTGGTAGAAAGAGAAGCCACGGTCTCACAGGCCGCAGCAAAACCTGAAGTCCGAAATGACCCCTATTCCTACTCAAGGCGGCCTATTCCTACTAGGCACCGTCCGAGTGCCAAGCCGCCACATGATGCCCACCTGCAGACCTCTCTGCAGGCCCCTCCCTCCCGCTTCTGCATCCGCGCCGTCTGATATTTTCCCATCGCATGGAGGAGCGCAGCTCTCAGCTATGGCCGACCGACTCCCCCCTCCCAGAGGAGTCCGTGAAGCAGAAACAAAACCAATTCAATAAAACACGAGCGGCACCCGAAGAGGGAAATCCCAGCTCCCTGGGGTCATACGCCCTCGCCTACACACCCACCAGCTTTGAAAGGTGGCGGGGATCGGCCGGCCACCTCCGCTTCCCGCAACAGGCTCGCATAGACTGCAGGTCTAGCAGGGGCAAGCAGACATGGCAGAACCTAGGGTTATATACTGCGGTTACGAGCGGTACGGAGAAGACGTGGGAGCTTAACGATACAGTACAGTACAGTACTGTATGGTACAGTGGTGTCCCATGTCGGGCACTTTTTCGTACATTGCGTCCGGATGGTTGATTGCGTTGCGTGGCAGACGGCTTGGATGGGTAGTTGGGGGGACGCAAGGAGTTCATTGGACGACTCTGCCAACACAGCTTTGAAGCAGTGCAGCAAAGAGAGGAGTTCGAAGCACAAGGGGCGTGCCCACTTGCCCCATGGCTTACCTGAACTGTCGTACAATCACAAAGGCATCCAGCTCCCGATGGTACAGCACCACGCCCACGCTTGCATGGCTCTCAACTACATCCCACCGCCGCTCCTTGCCTGTCATGGAGTACAACAGTGTGTGTGTGTCTTATATGGTTTTATATATTTCTATTCATGTTTTTACATTTATTATTAAATATTAAGTATTTATGTATTTTATTATTATACGGCACCAAGGTATGACAGGCACCGGCTCGCGATTGCTTCATTCATCAGTTCACCAGTTTTTGGGAGTTCAGCTGCACTGCGCTGATCCGGTTTCGACGTTGGGACCGCTCCCCCCTTCCCAACCACTGATCGCTGATCTCAACGCCGTCGGTTGCGTTTTTTACCTCCGTATCCTATACAGGTAACCGAGGTGGTACATACGTCCAGACTGACACCGAGCTTTCGCAGCCTTCTAGAATTAGGTCATTGGACCCAGGGGCCGGCAATAGCGAGTGGAAGAGGTGGACAGAGATGTGGAGGGAGATGTGGAGGGAGATGCTGAGGCCCTTTTTAACACATGAAAATATTCCACAGGAAACCATTCTTAATGCAACAAATTCCTAATGTTTGACACGAATCGTGCACAAGCTCTTCACCAGAGGGTCTGTCCAATCGTACCGTTGAAATCGTACAGCGCTGCCTTGGGTTTAATGTACGGCGAATTGTCACCCAAAGGCACGAGGCGGAATCCTGGACCCAGCAGTTGCAGTGCCTCCACGATTGTGTTCCCTGGTTCGCAACCGGTTCAGCGGATCGAATGAAGCAGTGGGGATCCCACTAAGATAGAGAGTGTATCCGGCCACAGAACGCGACAAGCACAGCAACAGACGACAGGGAACGAGCTGGGCCCGGTTGCCTGACAGGGGCTTGCACGCCACCGATGTACATGACAGTGGGACAGAAAAGAGTGGGGAGGGAAGGGAGGCGAGGCGCAGAGCATGCCAATAAGTGGGGAGAACACTGCCGAACAAGCCGAGCAAGAGTGCGTCTATCGCGAAAGCAGGAGAAACTAAAATAAACTAAAATATATGAGCCCATGTGCGCAATCCAGTCCACCTGGTGTCAACGTTTTAAGTCCATGTGGGTAGGCTTCGGGCATTTGAGCAAGTCCCGCCAGTGCGCTGGCAACCACACTTGCGCGAGCACCCGGGTTGCCACCTGTGACAGGTCGCTGTGGACGGGGAACCGACTTCCGACGGTAAAGGGGCTGCAATATTCCTAGTCGTAAAATGTTCGAAAGAAGCATGGCAGGATGCGCAACTCAGGCAAGATTTCCGACCCAGTGAAATCTCCAGAGAAAGTTAACAAGCTTACCACTGGTTGTAAATGTCACTTGGGGTATAAACTTTCAAAACTTAATAAAAATGCAAGTTTATAGTGGAAATTGTTGTCCTGCCGTTCAGTGAGAGCTGGCGAGATGAATCGACTGTCGTTATGCACAAATTTTGCAATGCAAACTGCACTCATTCCTTTTAGCCATGATTCCTTACATAGGACATTAGGTTTTATGCCTAACACCCCAAGATAGCTCCAAGCCTTGAAGTAGGCGCAGGGGCAGTACACGCCCACCCCAATAGCATAGTTCGCGTTTTCTTGTACTGTTTGCGCAGTTCACATTGCCGCAACTCACGATGTTTGGCCAAGAAGCCAAACTAGCTGCCCTCATAAACCGGGACCCGCCTCAGGTGCGCTTTCCGAGCTCAGGAACGTCGCGACGCCACCAAAGTCATTATTCTGGCGACCATCATGCATTCTTGTCACTCTGGGCGTATTGCTCTTTATTAAACCTTAAGGCGAAACGCCCAGCCGCCCCGTCGAGCGCAGTCTTAACATCTGAGCTGCACGGCCCCCGTCCCGTGACCATAACCCACCACGCACACACTCATTCCAATACTTCGGGGCTCAGTGAATTGAAGGACCCGTTTCCTAACACACGTCGCAGGTCCACTCGCGGGTTACGCTTTCTCCCCGCTATACGGTTCGCCGCTCCGCTTCTCGCCCCATCCATATTGTGTGCCCTAGATTTCTAGCTTTGGCTCTCTCATTGGATCTTATTGTCAATACACTTTTATTCCCCTTTTTTCTTGGCCTGAAGGTCCCCAACGAACAGGCGCTGGTTGCTGAGCTCCGCGCGAAATTGGGTCCGGGTGCGGACCCGGGGAAACTCTTGTTCCAAATTCGCAGCGCTCGCGGGAAAACGCACTGGGCAGGTGGGCCCTATACGGCTTAAATTAAGTAAAAGATAAAAAAAGCGCTCTTTGGGTTTGTCGTGGGCTTACAGCGGTGAGGAGGTTGATCGAGAGCAACACAGGCGCCTCCCTGGCATCGCGATACGGGGGCCGTGTAACTGCACAAGGACCAAGGGCAGAGGGGTTTAAGGACCAGCTCGGGCAGATGGATGCCAACCCTCGCGAACCCTGCCTAGCTAAGAGCCATCCCGCTTCCGATTCACCACCCAGTCCCCCAATCCAGCGCCGCTCTCTCCCTTCCCTCCCTCTCCCCCTCCCGTCATTCACAAATTCATCCACCTTCCCTCCGTCGTACTGCTCTTCGCCCGTACCATAGTTAACAGCTACTTGCGCGAAGTGATGACGTCATCCACACCTGGCCATGAAGATTTCCAACCGTCGAGGCCTGCTAGGACGCCGCTGCCAACGCCGCCGCCGGCGGTGGCAGTAGCAGTAGCAGCTGCCGCTGCAGAAGGTGTACCCTCCGACAGCGTGGCCGCCGCCACTGCCGGCGCCGCGCAATTCGACGGCGGCGGCGCCACCATTGCCATTGCTACAGCCGTATCGGATGCCGACGCTGAGTCGAACCTGCCGATTTGTGGGCACAGTGAACCACCGGGCCTTGCCACCACGGGGTGCTCGAGGGGACAGCGACATAGCTCCTTGATACAGCCAGACGCGACTGCAATTGGGATGTCGGCTGAGCCGGTCAGTGGCAGTGATGGCGACGGCGGCAGCAGCACCGGCTCCAGCATCTGTGGCGGCTTTAGCTGCTTGGGTGCGCCCAGCTTGGACTCGCTGCCGGTATCTCTGTTGGAAGCGGTGTTCCGCCACCTCGATTATCGCTCCCTGTGCGCAGCAGCGATGGCAAGCAAAACCATGTCTGTGGTGCGTAACTGGATGGGCGGTGGGAAAGGAGCAGCAGGCGGAAGGGAGAGGGGTTATTCCCTCTCGCGGGTGTTCCGGGATGTGTGTTTGGGGGGGGGCACGTCGTAGGCATGCAGCGAGGAGCAGGGCCAACCCGGAGGGAGTGTGCTTGGGCTTAAAGGAAGCGGAAGCGGATCATTTAGCAAAATCCAACGAACATGGAACAACGAACAAGCCCCCCGGTCCAGCCTGCCCGCCCGACAGAAGAGGGCAGCCTCCCCGGTACACATGCTGGCTCCAGAGTGGTCATCTTGTTGGATACCTGACACCCACCTGCACCCACAGGCAGCCTCCTCCGAGTCCCTGTGGTCATCGCTGTACGCCAGTCGCTGGGGCAGAGTGGTATTCCCGACGGAACCTCACTTGGGCCCTATGGGGCTGGGAGCGGCTTTGGGACAAGGCGTGGGGCCTGGGGAAGGGCCGGGAGCGGGACAAGGTTTTGGAGGGAGATCGGGGTCTCTGGCGGGAGTGCAGACAGCCACTTCAGCTGTGGTTGCCGGAGCAGCAGCAGCAGTGGCAGCTGCTCGTGGTGGTGGCAGGGGCGCGGCCATGCCGGCTGCAGAAATTGCTGCGTCAGGTGCGGCTGGAGCAGGAGGGCAGGCAGCTGCGTGGGGGTTATCGTCGCTGCTGCTGCAATGGCGGTCCGCGCCGCCGCGGTGTCTGCGCCAACAACAGCATGAGACACTCGTTCTGGATCCATCCACGGATCCAGTTCCAGATCTCGGCGCGGATCGACAAAATCCTTCCCATCTTGTTTCGTGCAGCTTGGCGGATGGGAACAGCAGCAGCAATAGGGACGACGCAGTGGCTGGCAGATGCACGGGGCCACCGGGGCAATTGCCGGTCGTTTCGGAAGTCTCGGCGAGTGGTGACCTCACAGGAAACTCATCTCTACCCTCAATCGACGGGTGGGCTCCATTGGGTCATTCTCTTTCTGTTCCTCCTCCTCAACAGCAGCAGCAGCAGCAGCAGAAGCAGGATTTGCAGCAGCAGAGCTTACAAGGTCCTTCGGCATTACCTTCACCGCCGACGGCAACGGCTCCGTCGCTGGCGGCTGCAGCGGCACCCTCTTGCAAGGGCTTGCCGACTCGCTGTGACACGCAGCTCTGTGAGCAATTTGACGATGCCTTAAATCCCACTGGAAGACTGAGAGAGACGGCGGCCCCGTCGTATGCTCCAGGGGCAGCCGCGGCAGTAGCAGCGACATCTCTCCCGTCATGGTCCCTGGAGACGGCGGCGCCAGCAGCGGCGATAGGGGCTCACTTTGCAGCGGAAGCGGAAGGACAGACGTTGAGGGCGCTGCAGGAGGGTTGGGGCAGTGATGTAGTCCGCTGCGGCGCCGGTTTTTGCGGCGGCACGGAGGAGGAGGTTTCGGAGCATGAGGATGTGATTGGCCACCACAGGAGGGTTGACAATGCCGATGGGGGAAGACATGCAGATGTTCACGATGGCGGCGGCGGCGGCAACGGACATATTGCAGCTTTGGCGGCGGCGGCGGCGACGGCGGCAGCAGCGCCCACGGCCGGTAGAGCCACAGCTGCTGCGTGCGGGAAGTCCAGCGCCGCCACGGTGGTGACGACGGCAGTGGGCGGTGGCCGCGTCGATGGCGTCGTAGTGCCGCTGCGGCCAGAACAAGGCAGTGCTTTCCGATCGCTCTACCAGAGGCAGATGTGTTTCCTTAACTCTTTGAGATGCCCTCGCTGCGGCGGTGGCGCCATCGTGCCGATCGTTTACGGCTTCCCGTCACCCAAGCTTATGGAGGGGATGCGGGAGCGCAGGTTAGTTAGCAAGGGCCTTAACGCTATTGCCAGCGGCGCACATGCATTGCCGCAAGGCTCAATAATGCCTGTCCACCCCGTGTTGCCCTTTCATGCACTGTTGGGGGAACTTTTACCTAACCTACATACCCGTCCAGCCCATCCTCCCGGTGCACGTCTTCCCACCACGTTTACAACTCGGTCATTACCATCCGCCGCTGTCCCCCGCCACCTGCCAGCCGATCCCGACATCGCCGGGATTTGCTTTCGCTTGTGTTCTCTCTTCCCTCGGCCTCCTCAGACTGATTCTGGGAGGTGATCATTTAATCGAGAACTGCCACGTGTGGGGATGTAACCGCTGCGGAGCCAGTTTCCGCCATTTCCCCTACGATGGCTGCGAGAACTGGGTTGCGGAGCTGGCACGACCGCAACCGCAACGACCCAGTCACCTGCCCCACTACACCTACGAGCTGTGAGTCGCTCATCGTCGCTCATCGGCAGGTCAGGTACCATTTGTTGCTGCTATCTAGGAGAGGATGCATAGGGATCGCATTATGAAGGCAATACGGGGTACCAATGACTCTCAAGGGGTGAGCCGAAGGGGCTATGACAAAAGCGAAGGATGAGGAGGAAACGAAATGTGGCAAAAACAGATGAGGGCAAAAAAATGCAAGGAAATGCACGACGGCATTGATGTGAGGTGTGTTAGTAGGCTATATTTCCCGGTGGCTTCCGCTTCCTTTGACTCGCGCGATTCAGCCTCCCTAGGAAGGGAGCCAGTCGCTAAGATTCAAATGGATGACCGGAAATTTGTGGGTTTGTGGATTTGTGGTCTGAAGCATGTTTACAGGGATACAATTAAAGGGTTATGTATTTGGAATGGGAAGCTGATTTCAGCCGCGCAGAGGCTGCATCCCAAACGCTCGATACCGAAGAAAGCAAAAGCGTCGATGCGTTGTATGTCGTCGGATCCGTTCGTCAACTTTCCCCGCATCCTATTGCCTGGAAGGAACAGCGTTTTGTAAGTTTGTAACTCTACGTTCTGAAATTCTGGTTCGGACATATATGAACCATTTTAACGCTTTCGAGGTTTTAACTGCACTTTGGGGGGCTCCGGTACGTACCGTTCACGGACACCGGAGCACGGGAAAGGACAAACATACCAAGTGAACTGGAATCCAATTTATCGGCAGAATCTGTATTATAATCTATGATAGATGCGTGGGAGGTTTCTCCGCGAATATCTCCGGAAGTCTGACGTGGCTGGCGTACAGTAATTGGCGATTATTTTGTGACAGCACAAGCTACAGTATTCGCATTCAAAACCATAGTTTCTAAACCTATTTATAGAGTATTAAGGTGCTTGCATTGAAAAGAGTTCCAAAATGAAGAATGTTCTTGTAAAGTTTGGGTCAATGGCCAGGCGGCATTCTAGCGCGGATGGAACGCTGAACAGTGTAGATAGTGTCTCCGTACGCGCAAATGTCGTGGAACAGCAGGTTGTGCGGCTAAAGGCTGCGGATGAAGCCCGCAAAGCCCGTGAGGAGCGCCTGGCGGCTCTCAATCCATTCTGCATTGACGCCACACTAGTAGAGTGCTTGTCTGATGGACAGGGATCTGTGGAGGACAAAGTGAAAGCCTTCAAGCTGCTTACCCAGTGCGGTAGGTCAGGGACTGGCGGTTAGCAGCGTTACGGTATCGGAGTAAAAGTGCATGTTGCCCGTCTTCTTATTGGGTAATAAAGATTTAAAAAATTTTGCTACGTGCAATCAGGTCCAGCTCTGCGAAGTTCACAGCCTCGGAAGCGCATTTCCTAGTTTGGATGATTCCTAAGACGTCTTACTAACGACCGCCTTTATCCTTCAGGATTGAAGAGCATTATTTTGGCTGCATTTGTCAAGGAGAGGACTCCCGACCTGAAGTTCCTCCAGGCAAGCAAGGTTTGCTCTGTTAAAGTGCCATGCATCTGTTTTTTCACGCAATGAATGCATGCTTATCACCCCGCCGAGGAGAGCTGGATGTGCGGAAGATGACATTTTGATTATTCACTGCGTTACGTCTATCTTGATACTTCGCTGTTTGCGTGGTGTTACCAGATGTATACACGCTTTTCCGTGACGGCAAAGTCTAAAAAAAGTGAAATCCGTCCCTGCACTTTGGCATGGCCGTCTGTCGCTACACAGCGCTTGTTCTGCACGTTAAAGGATAAACAGGTTCAAGTTTAGGCGTAAGGCTTAGCATGTTCTGCTGCCCGGCATCCTTCACTCCGTCGCGCCCTCTGTCGCACTGGCAGGCGATGCGGTCACAAAAACTCATCGATGAGCACTGTTTAGCGTTTTCGGAGCTTTTTGATGCGAACGGTAGCGACTTGCCCGGGCAGGTAAGAAGAATGTCACAACGGAAAGACGTTACCGTTATGCAGCCATCTGGGTCGCATCCTCAATTGTCCAGTTCGATTCTTTATGGAGGGGCTGCGGCCTTTTGTAAGGCTTCAGGCTCGTGGTGGTTGGCCTATCCTATCCAACTCTGTAATAAGTGCTTGAGGGTTGGCGCATGCATGGTTAAATTTCCCCCGGCGTTATGCGTCTGCCTTCGTCAGGATCTGCCCTTCGGTCTGGCGAAGATGATCCAATTTGGGATACAGAATGCTATCCTTGAGTGTGATCTGGCGGCTCCGTACATCAACTGGAACAAGTAAGGAGAATCAATATGTGTACAGGCAATTGATGATCTGCTGTTTGCAATGTCTGTTGAGGGGTTTGAAGGCGCTTTGCGGAAAGAATAATACGCGTGATGGTAATCGTGGCCACTTGGATGGAAGCTCATTAGTCCGCGAGAGTCTGCGGGTCCGCGAGAAAGGAAACAGCACCAAAGACAGGCATCATACGGTGCAGCTGCATGGATTTAGCCGCCTGGGAATGACACTGCGACGTTACAACAGAGGTTCCATGCGGCGGTTAGCCGACAGCGGTTCAGCCCACGGATGAAGGTGGGATCTATCCGTCTTGATTTTGTATGAATTGGTGCAGTTTCCATGTCGAGTCTGGCCATATTGCTGAAACTGCCAGGTACTCGACGGAGGACTTTTGCGCGCTCGTGGAGAGCCGCTGCAGGTGAGAGAGCGCCATGCCGTTGGGCCGCAGTAGCAGTATAGTCGCATCACATTCACGGTCGCTACTGCAGCAGCATCACCACACAAAGAGTGGCAGCGGCGGACGGTCAACGAGCCCCACAAAAGCTAGCCCGTTCAATCCACTCTTTGATCGACGTATCCACACACCATGTTTTGCGTTGTGATGTGCTGCAGGTGGGTGGCGGCCAACTTGTTCGCGGGCCGCTCCGTACCTCCGGCCAGCTTCGTGCATCTCAGAGACTTCGCAACCGCCATGCAGGCAGGTCGTGGGAGCGAAGGCTGTTGGGGAATTAGCGGACGCGCGGAAATGTGGTCTGTAATATATTTAAAACTATACTTGTTTATAAACTATACTTGTTTGCCGTGGGTTGCTAGTGCCACTGCTAGTGCTAGTGCTGCTAGTGCTACTCTTGCAACTCCTGCTACTCCTGCTACGGGTACTGCCAGTGGTACTGCTGCTGCTGATGAAAATGTTTGCTGACACGTTTGTTGTACTACCGCCGCAGGTGGCACCCCAACGAGTTCTCGAGCTCGTGCAGTATCTGGGCCGTCTGGAGCCCGGCATAAGGCCCCAGGGGATCTTGATCCACGAGCCGGCGTGTAAGTTACGTGCGCACCGTTATTGGATGCGACGTGGTCGCTTGCCCCGGCTCAGTTGTGACTGTTTACCTAGTTGGGCACTATCACCGTACAAGTTGTCATTTATCCGCTCCTTTCTCATCTTTCCTACATTCCGCGCGAACGATTCCGTTAGCTTATCGCACTTGTCCGTCAACCATTCAGCGGCTGCCCATCTTGTCGATCTGAACTTCTGAGTCGTCGGCGCACGTTTTATGGATCGTTGCATTCCGCGGTACATTTATACAGCCGGTCACTTCCCTTTTGAGGCGGCTCCGTACGTAGCAGCCGTACGCGCCGTCATGGATGCAACGGGATGGACCGAGCCGCCGCAGCAGGCTGGCGGAACGCTATCGGCGGCGGGTAGCGGTTTGCTGCTGGTGCATGTCACCGCGGGCTACGGCTTGGCGCACGCGACGGTGCTCGAATGTCTGGCAGCAGGCTGCAATGGCGTCATGGCGTCTCTGTGTGAAGAGGGTAAGATGTAGAGGGAGTTGGTTGGAGGGAGCGCACTGCCGGAAGGTGACGGGGGGTTGTAGATTTCGTGCAAGCAGCAGGTGGCAGGTAGGATTGGAAACGGGCAGGTGGTACGGCGGCGGGAAGTGCCGGGGCCATTGCCATCCCCCTGCGGGAACATGTCGAGCTGCTGAAACCCTGAGAAATGACATGCTTGTGCGTATGTTTCTCTTGCTCCCGCTCCCTCGCCGCCTTGAACCGTACGTCAGCGGAGCCGGCGTCCGTGCACGCTTCGTCTCTGCTTGATCTGGTCAACCTGTCCAGGTTAGGCAATCCCCACGTGGCAGCGCACTTTAACATGGACCAGCTGCGCGCGGCGGCCCAAGAGGTATCGGCTATGGTCCTACGGGCACAGCGGGAGGCGGATAAGACGGCGGAAAGGGAGGTGAGCAATACCGGACGGAGCCGTGGGCTCATCCCAAGAAGAATCCTGATACTTAGCCTGCTGATCATCTCAACCCATTTCTATCTTTGCTCCTCTCGCAGGCGGCTCAGCAAGCGCAGCAGCAGCAGCAGCAGCAGCAAGCCAAGCCCCCTACCGCCTCCACATCCCCCAGCCACAGCCGTCAGCCGCTCATTCTTGGCCACGCCTAAGGGCGGCGGCGATGACTGCATTAGTATTCGATGCAATAGCGGCCGCAGCGGCTGAGTAGCCTTTGTTGAGATGCAAGCTTTTTTAAACCCACGAACGAGTGGAATCCAACTGTTGATTCCCCCCCTTCAGCTGCTGTGTGCCTGTGGTCATAATTGAGTTGCTGCGGGTAGGCTCACGAAAGCAGCAACGTATCAAGTGGTCCAGCAGCAGCCGGCAGCCGGCGCGGGGTCATACTGAAACACGTGGGCGACTTG
Source organism: Volvox reticuliferus (assembly GCA_019650235.1). Classification (NCBI taxonomy): domain Eukaryota; kingdom Viridiplantae; phylum Chlorophyta; class Chlorophyceae; order Chlamydomonadales; family Volvocaceae; genus Volvox; species Volvox reticuliferus. Next base: position 300,020 of record BNCP01000024.1, read on the forward strand.
TTCCGTTGGCTGTTACCTGCCAATCGAGTTGAATAACATCATGATATCGTCTCCGCGCCGTAAATCAGCTTGCGCCTCTGCGCAGGGCGTATGATTATCCACTGGCTGGTGATTATCCGAGGATGAATAAAAGCCGCATGTCCGAAAGCGCTGGCGCGTATATAGATATGTACATACATGCATACGTGAAGAAAGCCACGGCATTGATGGGATACTATTAATATCCAAATTTTCGGCTGAGAAGGAAAGATGTCCATGCATGTTTATGTGTGATGCTTTCCGTTGACGTCTTTTGTACATTGCATGTATCTTTGGTCGTTGGACGTTGCTTGTAGTCGCTGCTGGTCGTTTCCAGCACTCCTGGTTTCTAGTGGGGCTCCAAACCGGCTGGGGTACAGCATTCGGGCTATTGGGCTCGCTCATCACCGGTGGAGGAGAGGAGGATGTTCGCTTCCGTTCATTAACCGTATTTTGCAAATTCCTGGAAAGGGTCGATGAAGAGTTTCTTGCATGTTTCATGCATGTTTGTTGGTGTTGATGTCTTCCGTCCAGAAATCCGCAGCTGCGTCAGACAAGTTCGAATTCGAATTGGACGCGTGTAATCATCAGGCGCGGCGACAAGGACTTACGTAGGCCACATGCCGATGTCCCTTCGTGTGCTTCTGAATGTGAAAGAGGCGTAGATACCTTCTTTGTCTGGATTAACATAACTAAGTACTACAAGTACGGAGTGCCAGCTGTGTAACAAAAGCTTAAATGCAATAATGCTGAGAGGAGTATTCCAGCACCCGCACGCATATCCTTAGGATTATACGACCAATTGCGTCGTCCGGATGGGCCTTGGCAACACGATCTCGTGCCCGCTCAGTAATCTTTGTGACTGTCAGCATCAAAGATACATTTTTCCATAAGGATACGTGAACTCGAATTCACTGCTGGCAATCTTCCGGTCGTACTGCATGACTCAGGATATGTAATTTCCAACTTTTGATTCGCGTGCAAATACTAGGTGCTGTGCTGTGCGGATCGTTGGAATACAAGCAGAAGCTAGCTGCCAGCCAGCTCGTTGCAGCAATGTGGCATGAAAGGCAATGCCATGACCATTGAACGGCAAACCTCTTGTCAGGATTCGCCATTCACGATGAAAACGATTGCGAAATGCTGCGCTGGGATTGAACGGCGCTTCACGTCCGGTCGATCCACAGGCTGGGCCCGATCGGGGGCGGACAGCCAACAGACATGATTAGGAAGCCTAAACGACATATAAAATCAATCATTCAAACATTCATACATATAGAAGCTTTAAGGTTTTGGATTAGACTTTTGTAGCTCCAGGATGGATGACATCGGTCACGATAGTTTGACGGGAGGTAGGCGGGCGCGGCGGGCTGGACTAGAAGTGCCCATACATGTGATTCTGATATACATTCTTCCTTAGTACGTGTGCTTTCTTATAATTAAGATCTAGTGATCAGCAACAGCGGTCGTCCAGAAACGGGCGTACTTTTTCCAATAGAGACTCACTCGTCTTCATACCTCTGCACTGCGCAAATAATTCAGTTAATATGAATATAATTAGTATCGACGGCTTACCATATATCCTTAAAACATAGGAGGCCTACTTCAAACATGTGACAAATGAGAGGTCCCGAAGCGGTGAAGGCGTCTTTTGGACGAATATTCTCAATAGCATTGATATCAATCGCTAGTTGTCTCTTAATAAATTGTCGGGTATCGGCGCACTCAAGTTTCAAGGCTAGCTCGGCGAGATGCGACGAGCATCCCGCGGGTCCTGGTTACGGCAGCATTCAAGCTCCAGCACACAATGGAGACGTATTGGACAGGTATCCTAATAAAAGGGAGGGGAAGGTGGCTTTGATTTGGGATAAAGGTCTGGTGTGTCGAAACTTGGACAATCAAGGCCTTTCTCCTGCGCACACTCATTTAGCGACGATTTGGATAATTAATTATCATATAGTTGCATGGTGCTTACCTCCTACAGAGATGCAATATTCAACATTATTTCTGGCACTGGCAGCGGGAGCCCTACAGAGGTATTCTGCAGAGGACGGCAATACGAGATTAAGGTAAGCCCCTAAAAGCCTGCAACGAACATATTGTTTGTTCGGGTTGTCTACATTTATTTCAAAACCTGATCTCGCGCTATCAAAACCCCACATACTAAGAATATAGCTGCTATTCCTAGTATCTTTACCAATAAATTACAGTTACGCATACAATTATTTATAAAGGCCGAAGGCGAAGCTTCGTTCATAGCTGACTATGAGTTTGGAACCGTGCCGTACACAAAAACTTGCACGAGCTGACGCGCATCTGCTAAATGTTTTCGCAACTAGGATCATCAGCGCATATTTAACTCTATCATTTAAACCCTAATCAGTTCTTCGTGAAATAAAAACGGGTTATCGTACAGCTGCATTAATAATGCATTAAGTTGTTCTCTCCTGTTAAATGTCCCCCCTCTACCGTTTGCCCATCGCCGATCAGATAACCTTCGCCTCACGCCGACATGCGCTTCTGACAGCGAGCCAAGGCAGCTTCAGCGAGGCCGTCACGGGATGGTATGCTGGTTTATGCACGAATGAGGACTGTTGCAGGAGCGGCCAAGCAGATAAAATGGCGACTAGGTGGTTTTGGGCATTGTGCGGTGTAATGAAAATCTCTTCAATTTAAGATACGTTGCAATAGTCTTTGTTACTTGTCACCAAAACCCAAAATAGATAGATTGCAGGGGATTGGAAGGATCAACGATGAGGCGGATATCAACGGGCCTCGTCGTATGCATGCTGGCCTCGTTTTGACGCCTGCAGTACGAACGAATGGTTTTACTGTAGACTATATAAATTAGACCATCCGCGTGAGTGCTGTGCGTCTATGTCACGCCAAACTACTGTCCCACAAACCCACTACATGCGAAGCACTTACTATGTGAACACCGAAACTGCCACAGCCAATGCTAGCGCTATAACCCCTGCTTCTCTGTGTTTTTTTACAAAGTCTCATGGCTTCCTTCAGCACATTTCCAAACTCCATCTGTCCTCTACCCGCCGTGTTATAGGTGCACAATGTATGGCACACGAAGCACAACGTACGGCACACGAAGCACAACGTACGGCATACGAAGTACCATGTGGTGGTTAGGCGCAAAACGTACCCGCTCAGCATCTTAGGAGGCCTTTTAGGCATTCAACTACTGCCGGCCGTATTTGCAATTTGTTTAGGTCCGCGCTTCCTTCCGCAGGCCGCTAAGGCCATAGGGCCTTCTTGACGCCCCTCTCCGCTTCCTGTTTCCCATGCAGTCCTAACCGTTATGTGCAAACCGAAGCTGAAAGCAGCTTCACCGCGACCTACACAGCCCCATGCGATGCCTCCACCACCGCCGCTTTGGGTGAGGTTGGGGTCCTGGGGGCGGAACCGCCGCTTTGGGTGAGGTTGGGGTCCTGGGGGCGGAACCGCCGCTTTGGGTGAGGTTGGGGTCCTGGGGGCGGAACCGCCGCTTTGGGTGAGGTTGGGGTCCTGGGGGCGGAACCGCCGCTTTGGGTGAGGTTGGGGTCCTGGGGGCGGAACCGCCGCTTTGGGTGAGGTTGGGGTCCTGGGGGCGGAACCGCCGCTTTGGGTGAGGTTGGGGTCCTGGGGGCGGAACCGCCGCTTTGGGTGAGGTTGGGGTCCTGGGGGCGGAACCGCCGGTTTGGGTGAGGTTGGGGTCCTGGCTCCTGGGGGCGGAACCGCCGCTTTGGGTGAGGTTGGGGTCCTGGGGGCGGAACCGCCGCTTTGGGTGAGGTTGGGGTCCTGGGGGCGGAACCGCCGCTTTGGGTGAGGTTGGGGTCCTGGCTCCTGGGGGCGGAACCGCCGCTTTGGGTGAGGTTGGGGTCCTGGGGGCGGAACCGCCGCTTTGGGTGAGGTTGGGGTCCTGGGGGCGGAACCGCCGCTTTGGGTGAGGTTGGGGTCCTGGCTCCTGGGGGCGGAACCGCCGAGAAGCTACGGGGGAGTTCTTTAGATGCACTTACACGTACGGCCACCCAGCCGCCTGACAGGCAAGACCGTCGTCGCCGGATATGGCAAGCAAGTGAAAGCTGTTATGACCTTGAAGCCACACTTAAGCGCGGTCTTTACCAAACTGAAATCGTACGGAATTACAAACTAACCGTGCCCCTCTGTAATTAAGTCTTACCCACCTCCATGCCATTATGCTTTACCAGTTTTCCATCATGTTTATTGGCATATCTCGTGTATCTCAAGAGGACCTGAGAGAGAGAGAGAGTGTGTGTGTGTATGTGTGTGTGTGTATGTGTGTTGTGTGTATGTCCGGTCGAAAAACGGAAGAAGGTAAAATCCCACCACGACCCCCCCCATTCCCTTTTTTTCCACGTTGTGGAACAAAACGGCGTAATGGGCCGGCCTCGAGTTCACGCGAGATGGTCCCTTGTTTTCTTCTTTAGCCGTTACAACCGTTGCTTCACAATCCCCATTTCCGTCGTCGCGGAACGTGTGACTTGTGTTCGGGTTCACCGTTCGGGGCTTAAGTGCAACCGTTTTCCGTACGGGTCCCCCTGATCCCCCTAGGCGGTGAGTTCGTACTGTTCAGGCTCACCAGCATCGATCCCCGAGCACCCGCGGACATATTGAGTACGGCCGTGTCCGTACGATTACATACGGATCCAGACCGCAGCTGCGCAGACGCGTGTACGACAAGGAATACAACAAGCAGTGCTGCAATGTTCGCCCGTGCGCTGGCGGCTGTAGAGCCTGCTGTGCCGCGAGGTGAAGGGTTTAGTTGTGGCGGGGAAAGGACGGGAAGGTAACGATAGAAAGGGGGATTGGGGAGGGTACGGGCGTGTCTGCTTTGTGTATGCGGAGAGAGGGAAAAGGTAGCGGGAAGTGGAAGGGATGAGCGAAATGTTACGGTCATGCGGTTCTGAACCGGCTCTTATTGGGAGAAACCCTAAGCCGATGTCCTGACGTTCGTCAACAGTTACTAAGAATGGTAACAAGGGAGCATTGGATTACAGTTAGCCGTTGTCGGTTGGATCCAGATCTCCTGAAATAACCTCCTTGGATCTTAATACGTTTCATCCTCATACCCTGTGTTGATCCATTAATCGCTAACACAGCTCTGTTGTTCGAAGCTCTGCTGAAGTCGTAATGCGCTCTGGCTTCGTGATTTTTTCCCGGTGGTCACTCCCCTTCTTATAGCGGCGGTGGATGATTGGCTGGGGCAGCAGCAGCTGGCGTTCTTCCCCACCCGCGTCACCTTCGATCAGGCCTGTACTCAATGTGACGACCTTGGCGGCCGGTTAGCAACGTTGACAGAATGGATCCAGGCGGTTGAAGACATGCGAACAAGGGGCGGGCGACTCGGGGATATCCTGGTGGCGTTGCTGGTGGGCCTGTACGACTTTGGCGACAATAGCGGGCGGCCATGGAACGCCTGGGGCGCCAATAGCGACGTCCGTCGTACATGTGGTGCCGTCCAGATCGACGCCAGCACCGTGACGGTAACCAAGTCGTCAGCATCGGTGGACTGCACGCAGACTTTGTACTACATGTGTGTGGGGCCGTACTTTGTTCTGGATCCACCGCCTCCGCCTCCGCCGAGCCCACCGCCACCGCCGCCTCGGCCGCCAGTGACACCAAACCCAGGTGTGCCTCCGCCCTTTGACATCGGCCTCTAGGATATTCTTTTCTGCCGCTAATGTTTCGCTCTCCTTATGACATCCGCCGGTTTCTTCGTTACCTTCAGCTTGGCACACAGTGCACAGTGGCGCATTCGGGGTATGCGAATACAATGGAGATGCGGTGCACTTTAAGGATGGGCCTTCAAAGCACGCCGTACCGGATACCGAAACCCAAGCTCCACCGCTCACCACCATATTCCGTAGCTCCCTAAGCACGCCCGTTGTCCGTATTCGGCCCGCGTGAACAGGCATTCGTGACCGTTGGGACGAGCGGACTTGGACGTTTTTCAACTACCGTGTGCTGCTACGCGACGCGGACGCACAGTGTCGAGATCTTGGTGGCGGCGCTCACGTGGCCTCGATTACGGAGTGGGACGACATCTCAGCGGCCCTGAAGGCGGGTAAGGTAAACCGTCTTTACAACGGAATGTCCGCCGCTATGTTCTATTTTGGCAATTATAGCGGACGGCCTTGGAACTTTTGGGCGTCTGGCGGCCCCGGCGCGGGCATGGGAGGCTGCGGCGCCGTCCGGCTTGATCCTATGGCACTGGTGGTGACGAACACGTCTCTGGCCGCCACTTGTCAACAAAGCCTCATGGTCCTCTGCGTTCAGCTGGCGGCGGAGCTGCCAGCGGTGCCTCCAGAGCCGCGGCCACCGTCTCCAAAGCCGCCGCCGTCACCGTCAAGGCGACCGCAACCACCATCACCCAAGCCGCCACGACCGTCGCCAAAGATTATAAGGTCGCCGCCGCCGCCGTCGCCGAAACCGCCGCGGCCTCCCCGTTTGCCGCCATCGCCGGCGCCGTCACCAAAACCGCCACGACCGCTAAAATTGTCGCCCTCACCGCCTCCACCACCACCGCCGCCTCCGTCGCCACGACCTCCAAGGCCTTTACGTCCGCCACCGCCATCGCCACATCCTTCCTTGCCACGGCCGCCGCCGCCGCCGCGGCCCCGGCCGCCACTCCCACTGATACCGTCGTCTTCACTCCTTCCAGCCGCTCAGAGCCCGATGTTAGCCAATGTAAGCAAAGCTGACCTGTATATTTATATAAATCCCTGGACACGCTCGTATGCGCTACTGCGTTTATATAAGGATTATAGGCAAAAGCAGAGCAAGCAAAGCAAAGCAAAGAGAAGGTGATTATTGCAGGATAACGAAAAATGCACAGACTCTGTGCAGCGGCACCACCTTGCTTGAACGCTTTGGCGCATTGTCAACGAACCTATGAACCAAAAGGTTTACGCCCTCTTCTAAAAGAGTACGAGCAAACAAACTTTGAAACAATGACTCTCTAGATCTCATCCCCTTCGTGAGCTGCCACCGTTCGTTTGGTCCCTGCTTTTCATCGCTGCAGTCGTCATCCCCGTGGTCAAGGGATCCCGGGCCGCCACCGCGGCGACTCCCACCGCCGCCGTCGCCACGGCCGAAGCCCATCCGACGGCCACCACCGCGAATTAAGTCCCCACCACTGCCATCACCGCGGCCACCGCCGTCGCCGCCATCACCAGCGCCGAGAGACTGCAGCCCCTCTTTCCACGGCTACGAACGCTCACTTGCCCCGGTACGACCTGACAGATAGCACTTTGGCGGCAGCGTGGGAGCTCTGCTGCAGTAGGTAAGTAAAATCGCGTTTAGATAGAGAAGCTCCAACTAGAGGCGCTGGACGCAGTGGAGCGTGAGGGCGCTGGAGCAATGCAGTTGGTCCTCATCCGAAATATCTTTTTTTCAGCGAGTCTGATGTTATGGCATGGTGCCGCCATCACAGCTGCAATGTAAATAATGTTATAACCGAACCATCTCCACCTTCTCGGGTACCTTCCATCACCCAACAGGTAGGCCCGACGGTTAGGGCCCACGGGTCTGTCGGCAACGTCGAGGGCGGTTAGGTCGGCACCGCCGGCCTCGCCCGCAACGCCGGAACCACTTGCACTTCAGAGATTTTGATGCGCTGCAGCAACGGCACGCCGCTGAACGCGCCGTGCAGCGGCATGTGCTGGTGCTCGTGCTGAAACCCCTGGAACGCGCTGTCGATGGACAAAGATGTGATATCGCACTTCTTGCCTTGCTTCTCTGATATATATGTATGTGTATATATATGTATATATGTATATATATATATATATATATATCGACTCCCTGCGGCCTCGCATGTACAGCTGTAGCCAGATGCATGCTTACGTCACACTCTTCGATCACGACACAACGTACTAGTACTGGTAAACGGGATGTGTATGTGCTACCCCCTGTATAGGAAATTACGCTGGCATGTGTACAACATGCACAAGTGTGTTTCGTTTTTGAGGAAAGGGGGCAAAGCCGGGGTGTACGTGTGTATACGTGCTTAAAGGAGTGTGTTTAAATTTGACACACCGGAAGAACAGTATTTTGCAAATGGGATCAACGTCAATGCCCCGCCTTTCGGGGCGTGCGTTGGTGTACATATACAAATGACGAGTAAGCGTTTGCGTAAACGTACATGGTGTGTTTGTAACTTTCATGTACAGCACATGCATGCGTGCGTGTACGATGCATCGCTCCTACCTAAACACCCAAGCCCTTTTAGACAGGTAGGCCCCGACTACTTCGGCAAACTCGCAGGGGAAGAGAGGTATTTAGTAAGATGGCAAGGCTCGGTGCCAGTTCCCCACCGAGCGTTACCTTCACTGCTGCTGCGCGCAGACTCTCCCCTGGCATTGCGGGGCAGCTATACGGTCCGCGACGCTGATTAGGCTCATCACATTAAGCACCGGAGTGGAAGGTTTAGACCACCTCAATAGGAGTGCTTAAGTGCTTCTGCCGTACCCATATGCCACATACAGGGTTTACATATACCTGCTGCCGGTGCGTATCGCACCCAGTCTATCTCGTGTTGGTCCAAGTGTCGGCGTGCAGTTCCTGTTGGGTGCATGCATGCATGCATGTCCGGTGCACCTGACCATATGTTCGTTGGCTTGGTTGCTTGGTTAGCCAAGGTCCTATTGGATGCGTTGATACATACCGCCAGCCAGGTTCAGTCTATCTTCATACCCGCCAAGGAATCTGCCTTGAAGGCCGTGCGCGCCGTTTTCATTCTTTTCGTGGATCTGGCAATAGAGCTTTCATCCGCTCCACGTATCAATAAGAAGGGAAGAATTGGAGATCACCAATAGAAGCGGGACGGCGTAAGGAACGTTGGGCGCCCAGAAGCCGCTTGTTATCCCCCCCCATGCACTGTGGAGGGGTAATACTGATGATGGGGTTGAAGGGTCACTTCAACAAAATTGAAGTCTTGTCTTTACCTGATATCTTGCGTATGAAAGGTTAACTACAGAGGGAGCCTCTTGCGTTGTGCCTCAGTTACATGCACGTTACTTGATTATGGGCGCATTTGCGTCAACAGATGCCGTATCGATGAGCGCAGCTGGGTGTACAGCTAGGCGTGCAATATAGTACACCAAGGATACTATGTCCGGGAGTCCAGAAAGGGCCAACGCGTGCTTTGCTGGCGGTTTCCGGGGAGCACCCAGAGCGCCCATTTGCAGCTCATGTCGGATTTTTGTGCACCTGTGGAACGACTGACCAAAGCGGTGCCCCGGCGCTGCAAGTAGTAGAGGGAGAGCAGCGCCCCGGAGGCACACTACTGCTTTGACGGTCTAATCACGGTTACGGCTGAGATCTTGTTTTTACTCCTGTTTCTTACCTTAGGCCTTTCCATCCCTTGGGAAATGCGAGGGACTCGAGGGCCCCCCATGTCCCTCCCTTATTTCCACTTCGGGGGAGCTTAGGCGGTCGTATGGTTGGAGTCGTCGATACATCGCCCCAGGCTAGCTTCAGGCCTAGATAGACATAACACATACATACACTGGTCGATAGATTTTCACATGGCGAAGCAAGGGTGACAAGGGCCTGTCAGAGCGCGAAGATTCAGGAGCGGCGAAGAAGCTCCTGCCACCGAGTCTTTACATTGCGAACATAGCATGTACGTTAGTTCATCATACCCCTCTTCACGGGTACTGATGCGATGCACCCCGCGTTGGCGGCCCCGGACACATGGGGTTATGTTGGCTGTGGCCTAAGCTAGGATCAGGTGTGACTGACTGACGTCTGTTCATGACACACAATGGGGCTTACATACTTTGTACAGACGGTAGGCAATATAAATAGATTGCTTGCTCCGCGTGCTCAGCAGTCCCGGGTTTCCCTCCACAGGCATGCATCCACAGGGCCCCGTTCTGCTGCTGGGTCCCTAGGGTTTATTAAGGCCACAGTTGAGATCCGGCATGCTTCTTGCCATCCATCTGCCAGCGGGTGCCAGCATTCAGAACTTGAGGCACATTTGGGACACCATTTTTAAAAACTCTCTCGCCCACTTGCCGTTTATGAGGCTTGCCGGCACCAAACACTCGCGCAAGTACGGACCGAAACACTAAGCACATATAAAATGCTAACAGACCTTGAAACCTAGAAAGCAAGACATGGTCGACAGACTATGATTGGCATTTGCAGAACCGAGCATATATAATTTAAAGAGTCTTAGGAATCGGATGGCTGTACGAAGCTTGTTTTACAAGATAAATATAATGGAATTCATAACTGATATAAATGATCGTGAAACTGAATTGCTGGAGCAGTGCTATTTATCGGACGGGTTAGGCGATCCGGCAAAAGCGCAAGACGTGCGCACGCATCAACTATATGCCCATGGTCATGTCACATATCCCACTTTGGCTCATGCACGAGGTGGGAAGGGCCGCTGCGCAGCTCCCTTCGCATAAAGCAAACTTCGAACTAACGTACCAGGGGACCCCACCCTGAGCACAACGTCACAAGTGCTCTTCACCTGTAAGGTAAATCATTCAACAAAATGGTTCTCAATCGCTACCTTCCCGGACGCAAGCATGAAGCTAATTTCAGTTGTCATACTTGGTCGGACCAGCTACTTTCGACACGTTGTCTAGCCATAGATAGGTCAGAGACATGTAACCATGACATGTTTAATTCTTAACATTAGCGTTTCATCACAGCAAAATTCTTCCGTAACATCTTCCTTCGCATCCAAGCGCCTTCCGGAAACGGTTATAGCCACTTGCAGTCCAAACGCTCATACTGTTAAATTCTGACCTAAGCACGATTGACTAAGTAACGCACTAGAGCGTTTGGGTCGCGACTCAATCTCTTACAACGCGCAGTACACAGGCTTCCACGAGAGTTTCCTCGCTCTAACCATACGTGCAGTGGCTACCACAACAGATTTCAACAAGATGTCACATATAACATCACTAATTCAGATACATAGCTCAATCTGTTAATGACGAAATTCTCAGCAACTCATAAAACACGTCACGCGCTGCGGCAAATATGTCCTCTAGACGCTCGTACTAAGGTAGAAACATCTTGAGAAATGTCCAACCAAGTTGGCTTTCAAGATGATGCACCTGATAGCGAACGGCGGGCGCAAATTGAGGACGCGGGTCGTTCTCTGCCCGCTCCTCGCCGGCGGGGCCTTGCTTTGGCCGCTATTCACATTGTTCGCGGACGCTGGTCCCTTGCCACCAACGTCATTGTCGCGGCGTCTAGGTGCGTTTACTAGTTCACCCATTTGCACGTACGGTAAGGGTGGCACCTTCCAGGCCCACAAGGGCCAGTAATACGTATTTGGGCTGGATGTCCGTTCATTTGAGTTTCTTTTTTTTGCGCCGGGAGTGCGGCAAAAACGTAGGCGAAAAAAGTTTCAGTTGCCACTTGCGCGTTTCGTTCCTCAGGTAGACATTGCCCCAACGGTATCGCGCGCAGCACTAGCCTTGCAGATGGGCCTTGAATGTAACTATCCTTGATCATAATTCGCTAATAGGGGGACTCCGGGAAGGGCTCTACCTCATGAGAGGTGAATTGCGCTGCGGGAGCGGGTGCGGGAAGACGATTCCACAAGGTTTAATGAACTGGGTTTCTCTGAAAGTTGACTCAATAGAGCATTTAATAAACGCAGCGATATCGAACACTTGATAACAAGCTGGCTTAATATGAGCCGTACCTTTACCGCCTCTGGGTGCTTGAGTGTGCCCTCGCACCTGGTTGGACCTGCCAGTCTTCCGCTTCTTGAACCATAGGGAATGCGCTGGCTAAAGTACCTTCCAAAAATCCCTCCCAAATCCCAATCACGACTCGTCATGTGTACGTGTCGTACCTTTGGGGTACCAGGGCTGCACATTTGGTGGACCAGGACCAGCAGGCCTTCCGACGCGTGACGCAGGATGCGTTAGGGCAGGTATGGCTGCTCAGCAGTAGTTCTAAACCACTATTAGATCTTGGGAGGGCGCCAGCAGCCGGGGTGCGGCTTGCCGCGAATTCATTCCTTAAAGAGGCTGTGGTTTCGGAACTGTTCATGGCGTTGGTTTCATGCGGCAGGTAATTTTCCGGAGTTGGTTGTAACCTTATGCATTCATGTTTGAAGGGGAAATGGGGGAGGAGATGTGAAGGAAAGGGCATCGTGCATGACGCGTGGTTCGAGGGGCGCGGTCGCAAGGTGTCTTCAATACGCTCATCTCTAATTACCGTTACCTACAAGCAGATTTTTCTACACGCCCTTCCCGTATCTGCCTTTCATTCTGTGTGTGTGTGTATGTGTGTGTGTGACCCTCTCTCCCTCTTTCTCTCACCCCGTGTCTCTCTCCTTCGTTCTCTCTCCCTATCTCTCGCCCCTCGTCGTTATGTCTTACGGGGTTGGTTCATTAGTGTGTTTTTGCGTTCACGCTTTCATTTTCCGTCCTCGCCAGGTTCTCCGCGGTGAGGTGCACGTGGCGCTGGTGGTAGACCAGCCCCGCGACCTGGCCGCCATCAACTACTGTCAGCAGGGCGACGGTAGCATGTACAACGAGGAGGCGCTCCGCCGCCGAGCTGCCAACCGCACTGACCCGGGGGTCGTAGAGGCGGTTCGGGACTGGTGGAGGTGGCTGCCCAAAGCGCAGACCAGCTTGCTCACTGTTGTCGCAGCTGCGGCGGTGACAGCGGTGACGTCTCCGCCGCCACCGCCAGCGACGCCGGGGGCGGAAAGGGACTCGCCAGCGCTGGAGCCACTGTCAACGTCGCGATCTGTGGTTGAAGGATGTGAGCAGAATCTAGCGGTCTCGGAGACGAAGTCTAAGGAAGCAGCGGCTTCGTCAGCAGCTGCGGAAGTGGATCCAGATCTAGATCCAGGTTCCGAACGGACGGGGGCTGCGACGGCGGCGGCAGTGGGTCGCGGCGTTGAAGAAGAAGCGGTGGCAGAAATGGCGGAGGCAGAGGGGGAATGGAAGGAAGTGCACGGGGCACGCAATCGCCAGGCGGAAGGGGAGAAGGATCAAGACCAGAGCGGGCACAGCCCCGGGGCCGGCAGCACGGGACAGGCTCTGGTCATGATGCCACCGTCATCGTCGTCGTCCGAATGCAGTTTGCAGCTAAGCGCCCCGCAGGTCCTGGTTGAGCCCGACCGCGCCGATGCCCTCGCCACTGACCGCGCCACCGCGGGCGACGGCGGTCTGGTGGACGGGGCGAGTCTCCAGGTCGCAGTGCTGGATGAGCCCATTTACTCGGCCATGGTGGTGGTGATCACATGGGTGAGTGACCGCGGCGTGTCGTTTATTACTACCGCTGCCTGACCTGTGCTTGAGGTGTCAGACGGACCTGGCGTATGCAGACGGACCTGGCTTTCCACAATAGTGTGTTGACAATCATGAGCGAGACACACAGGGATATACCAGCAGGGAAATAAGAAAAGTGGAATACGGCGAGAGCCGGGCGCTTTCCTTTCTAACAATGAGCCATGCAGTGGATTCGGAAATGGAGCATCAGCTGTTTTGCATACGTAAAGAACATCCGAACTAAAATGGGTGCTAATTACGAGCACTAAGGAGCACTTCCTTTTACCCTAACGTACAGAGCCCGACGTTTACCCCCCCCCCCCGCCATCCCTCTTCGCCCCTTCCCGCCCAGGTGCTGTTGCCCCGGTTCGGCATCCGGGCGGATCCAGAGTACGACCCCTCCAAGGACTGGTTAGACGACAACGAAGGATTGCCGTACATGGACTTCAAGCACTTTTTCGATGCCATGTTTGACCTGGCGGACGTCTGGTCCATCGGTAAGTGACAAGGGTAGGTGCTTCGGGTTGGTTGAAGTTACCGATACTTCATTTACCCCTTCTCTCGCCACATCATCCAGTCTCGCCCTTGCGGTTCTGACACGAAACACCGTCCCGGCGCTCCCTCCGTAACCAGGTGTGGAGGCGACCCAGTATGTGGATCTGCTGGTGGTAAGGCAACAGGCGGGGAAGGGAAGGGTGGCTTACTTACGCAATTCAACAACGCACCAGGGCACTGAAACCGGGCCACGCGGAGGGGAGGGGCTGGGGCGGAGGGGGATGAGGGGAGGTGGTAATCGTGCGGATTTGGTCATGGTGGTATAAGTGAGGTAATTTGAGCCGTCGTGGCCGTATGCAAGTCTATCTGTGAGTCCTCATCCCCAACCATTATCAAGACCCATCGCTCCGCTCAGTCCGATCTAACCCCCAGCGGTTATTGGTTTCGTAGCTTTCGTGTTCCTAATCTCGGCACTGGCGGTGCCTCCGCTGCCACGCCCCAGACCCTCCTCCAAGACGTGCAGCATCTGGAGACAACCCAGGAGGCCTTCACCCGCCTGCTGAACAAGTTTCGGAGCGTGAAACAGCCGCCACAGCAGCAGCAGCAGCAGCAGCAGCAGCCGCCAGAGCAGCAACCGATGCTACTGCCGGCAGCACTGCAACTGTCGCAACCGCATCCAGCTGAGTTGCAGCAGCAGCAGACGTCAGAACAGCAGGTACAGCAGCAGCAGGTTTCCGAGTACTGCCTCCTAACTAAGACTGCGGGGGGTCTTGAGTCCGAACCTAAGCCAGATCCGCGGCTACCGCCGCCGACGGCACTGCCGACACCACGAGCGGCGGCACCGACGGCGGCAGTAGCGCCGACTCCTCAAACACCGCCGCCAGCGATGGTGGCACCGACGCAGCACGCCGCAGCTCACAGAGTCCAATCGCCTGGGACTCACGTGACGGCGCCGGGGGGATGGACGGTGGCATCAACGCCCATTGTCGTCGCCTTCCCAACCCGCTCCGCCACCTCACTCACGTTGCAACCGTCGCCGCAGAGAGCGGCGGCAAGCACATCGCGCTCGACGTCGCCGACGCCTTCGTCAGACGCCGCCTACGGCCGCCGTGACGCGACCTTTAAATTGCCGCAGTACGGCCGGGTGGATGTATCGGGTGCGCGCACTGCTCGATGGTTGGTTGAATGGTTTCGGATCTCGACTTAGGGTTTTGTACATCATGAAGCCCCAAACCAAGTTTCATCACTACGTTCGAAGTTTGGGTTGTGGACTAGGGCGCGAGGGGGATGCCACGATCATCATTGAAAGATGTCACTTTTCTGCGGCTTTTAACATTCATATATAGCGACAATTCGTCGAGACTTGCCTCGTGCTCGCGCCGCAGGCATTCGGTCGCCGCTGGCGGACTACCTTCGCAGTGGCGTAACCCGTCCCGACCAAGCCACCCTAGAGCTATGGCGGCGCAGGCGGGCGAGTAGCAGCCGACGTACTGCGCGAGGAAACGGACGTGACAGGTTGTCGTCAGCGCAGGTAAAGAGAATAAAAGATTAATACAGGGTTACGTAGTATAAGTAGCAAAATTACTACTACTAATATAATAAATATAATAACTTAATATTAAAATGGTTGGGATAGAAAATAAAATGAAAAAGAATAACAATAAAACCAGGGTGGAGTGGGGTGGAGAAATACGTGACGCGCGAGAGGTGGAAAACCAGGGTCCCCGGCCACACGAGCACAGGATCGGTCAACAACATCATCTTCTATTGCATATCAGTCGCTCAGCAGGGATGGTGGTCCTTCAGTAACAGTACGTATAACCTTCCCTGGCTGATCCCTGTTCCTAATCGCTCTCTCGGGACCTTCGGCTGCCCCGATGTCCAATGCTGATTTGCCCAGCTGTGGGGGGCATTCTTCACGCGGCATCAGAGGGCGCCAGCGTTTGGTGTGAGGTTTCACCGTTGTTTCATTTTGTGTCAATATTTTCATTCCAATCACTTAATCACTAATAAATAGCTTACTGAAATTAATTAATAAATTACGAGCTTAACAAAGTTAGTTAATTAATAGTTAACATAGTTAATCATTAATTAATAGATCGTTCAAAGCTCATCCGATTCACTCACACTCGCTCCCACCTACGCACCCAGCCGGGTGCCCGATCCCCCTCCGCAATAGCTCTGAGTGCGGAGCTGCTTTTAGGGCCGCACGCATCTGGATCTCGCGAGGGCAGCGACGGCACGGTACTTATGTACGAAGAGTACATGCACGATATGGTACGGGCGCGTGCTTGGGATCCAGCAACGGGTTTTGAATTGGTTGAGGAAGGACTGTTGGGCTACCGGTTGGGCTTAAGGCCATTATTACGGTTTGATAGCCGGTCACCAGCTGTGCGTTCCCTTTCGTAGCAGGCCACTCATTTTACTCGTCAAACGTTTCCTCTGGATGTCGTACGGCCAACCACTGCAACGTACAAAGGTGCAGGTCAAACGTAACGGGGCCAAAAACGTTTTTTCATTCTTAGTCTCCGTCCTCATTTGACCCTCAGGCGGCTCGCTACCTGGCACAACAACAGAAGATGCTGGTGGCCACGTCAGCCGGGGCCGCGGCGGCGGCGGAACAGCTGCTGGCAGCGGCGGCGGCTTACCCGTCGACGTCGACGTCGACGGGTAACACATGGGATTCTGATGAAGCCAACGGTGCCGCGGCGGCGGCGGATTCCACTAGGGCAGCGGCACATCCTTCCGAGAGGTGAGCCGCATTACATTCCAGCGCAGCTGTTGCTGTAGCGGCATTGAAACAGCCTGGCCCTAGGCCCTCGGCTGTTCTGGGGGTCTGTGACGGGACTGTGGGGACTGTGGGGATATAAACCTGTGTGACTGGACCGGTTCACGCACAAGCCCGAGCTTTAGGGAGCTCTCGCGTGCAGAATATTAATGATGCCCGTACTGGCAGCGATGCCATTTAAATTATGTTATCTTGCTCCTGACGAATACGATAGGCCCACCGCTGGGGCACACCACCAACACAGTCACCAGCAACACCAAGGTATGCCGCAACAGCGGCAGCAGGCATTGCGACGTGCCCCTCCTGCCGTGGCAGTGGTCATTCCCTTATCGGCAGAAGCCGCTCAAGATTCCATTTCGCCGTCAGGCCCTGCCACCGCCGATAGTACGACGACATCCCGTAATGCTCTCACCAGCCCTGCCGCTGCGGCTGCGCCGATTTCCTCGGCGGCTCCACCCCGCGGCAACGGCGCCAACAGCACGTCGCCACGTGCGTCGCCATTTCCGACCCATGGGTCCCAGCTCCCGGCATTGGTGCCGCCACCGCTGCCGGCATTGGCCTCACCCACTATCGATCACAATTTAATGACGTCGACTCATCCAGTTTGTGTAGTGGGACACGCTGTGACGGTGGAGCAGCCGCCGTCAGTCCCCGGCGTCGTTGACGGTAGCCCAGTATCCGCTGATTCGGGGGCCGGCATGCGTGGCGGCAAAAGTCCCATGCGTCGTCAAAGCCGTACCTTCTCAGCACACGCTGGTGCTACATCCATGCCGTTGGAGGGTGCTCCGATGCGGATGCAAGACCCAGTAACTGTTGCTACAGCGTCAGAGCAGCAAACTACTAGCGGTGTAGCAGAGTCGGACGCGGCGGAGGCATATGCACAGGCGGATGCACAGGCACAGGTCGTGGTCGCGTTCGCGGCCGCAGCATATCGGTTGGCGGACCCCAACGTGCATTCCCTCTTGCTTCCGGCACGGCTGCCGGCGCCGCCGCCGCCAAGGGATGGAGCGCTCGTGCCGTACTCCCATCCCCACCCTCATCCAACGTCCAGTGCCATTAATCAGCAGCATACTTCCGCTTCACTCAGTGGCATGCTACCGTATGGCGCCTCCGAAATTAATGGCGGCGTCAGCGCACGAATAGGAGTCGGGAATGCCGACGGACACGACGGCGCCGGTGGTGGGTGGGCCACAACCGCCTGGCCTCAGAATTCGGCATTCAATGTCGGAGAAAGGGGGGGTCTGATACTGCCGCAGCCAGCCGCCACTGTTTCGCCGCCAGCCACCCCCTCCCATGCTGGAACCCGCAGGCCCGCCACTGCAGTAGCTGCCAGCGCTCCTACGAGCGTCAGCGCCATCGCCGCCGCCGCCGCCGCGGCGGCGGCGGCGGCCGCTGCAAGCTCCCTCGGTGGTGCTGTCACACGCAGACTCATGTCGGCCACTGTTAGTCACTCCCCCACAGCGCGTCACCAGCAGGGTGTACTGGTAACCTCCCGACCCGTGGGTCATCAACCGTCCAGATCATTGGGCGGCGGCGAAGCTGCTGTCGTGCTCGGACCCGACCATCAGCTCCATGACTCGGAACCGCTGGCAGTCTATCCTACGCAACCCCTCCAACACCATCATGCTCATAACAATCAACAGCATCCACAACAACTCCAACATCAAAAGCAGCTAACAGGCCATCAGCAACACCAACACACGCAGCAGCTCCAAAACCAGCAACCTCAGCAGCCATATCCAGGGGCTCCACATAGTGTCGCCGCTGGTGGCGATGGCAGTAGTAGTGGCGGTGGCAATCCCAATGGCAGTAGCAGTAGCAGTGGCAGCGCCGGAAACGGAGGACTTCCCATGAACCGTTGGGCTTTAACTCCGCAATCCTGGTCAGTCGCACTTGTCCAGACGCCACGCTCGGCCTTGCGCCCGACAGGGAGTAGGGCAACGACGGGGGTGGTGCAAGACCGACGTGGTGGTGGCGTTCGACGCTTCTCTGCTGCACCAGGAAAGCACAGCGCCAGCGCTGCCAGCGCCAGCGCTTTCGGTGCTGTGCCGCTCCCCAACACGACGGTGAGCTCTAAGCCGGTCAATGTGGGCTCATGTGCTCTCGTCGGATCTGTGGCTCGTTGCCAGCCCGCAACTGCGTCAATCGCTGTCTTTGCTGTAATTTTCCTTGCTCGTGCCTTTTTAAAGAGGGCCACGTTAGGGGGTGCACTCTATGGGACCGTCGCTGTCGCCATCGCAGTCGTTGAAACATTAACGGACCGTCATCCATCTGACCCGTCCTGGATCCGATCTCGCAGCGCGCCTCCTACTCCAGTCCTCTGGGGTTCCCCTTGGCGTACGGCGATGGATCCTCCGCCGCTGCCAGCAACAGCCGCAGTAGCGGATGCAATGACGATGCCGCCGCTGCTGCCAAGGCTGCAGCAACAGTTGCGGCAATGGCAGCGGGCTGCATCCTGCCGTCATTGCCCGGCGAGGCGCCATTGAGCCTGGATGCTACCGCCGCCGGGCGTCCTAGCTCCCCAGCTGCCGTACAGTACGGTGCACGGCGGCGCTCACATACGCAGGAGTGCGGCACGTTCTCGAGCAACCATACCGCCGCCACAGTTACCAATGGGGCTTGGGCTGCTGGGATAAGTTCTGATACTGCGCCTGCAATTCGCAGCCCAGTTCGCATCCGTAGCAGCGACCCTGTCGGCTTTGCGGATGCCGTCACGGCCGCCAGGATGAATGTGAGTTATGTCATGATGTGGTGGACGTGGTGGTGGTGGTGCGCAGGATTTTGGCATACTAGGGGCCGAACTTTGGGGCAACGTGGTTGACTAGGCGACTCGTGGGGCTCAATGTGTCACTAGTAACTATATTTATTAGAATGAAACAGCAGGCTCACAGTCACCTGTTACCGTATCTCTTGTTGGTTGTTACCTTATCCCCTATTTAAGATTTGCTTTTGTCAGGTAAGATTGTCTACTTGTCAGTCCCTGTCACTGCCCGGGTTGGTCCTGTGCTAATCTTCGGACCTCATATCCTTCGTCTGTCCCCGGTGCGTCCCGTGACCCATATGGATGATGCCGCCACGAATGGCCCGGGCCATCACGCGTCATCACCAGGTCGCCATCATGGCAGACGAGCTCATGCAGAGGCAGGCAGAGCACCGCGCGCAGGCCAAGTTACTGAGGGATCGCACGCTGCACCTGCGGCCTTCCACCGCCGCCCACGCCCGCCACTCCTTCCCTAATGCCTTTGGTGCCTTCCTTGCGGCTCGGGAGGCGACGAGTATGGCCTGGATTCCGGGGATAAATACCTCGGCCGGAGGGGGAGTAAGTGATGGCGTAGGGGTCATAAAAGGGGATGCGGAACTTGGGGGTGTGATGGCGGCCACAGGGTCGAACGCCGTGCAGGGGGCGTGAGGCCGCGCATGCGGTGATCTCACGTGTACTTGTTTGCAGGGAGGTTGAGCTGGGGTTAGCTTCCTCCTGTTTGAAGGATTTCCAGTGCCTGTGCTGGGGTTGGGAGGCTACCCCCTGGAATGAAAGACAACAAGCGGGTTGGTTAGTGAGCTGTACAATGAAATATAGCTGAAAGGGTTCCCCGCTGTGATGGTGCAGCACCGCGGGATGAGGTAACGTTGTGTTGGGAGGGGCATGGCTCAAAGAGGATAACGTACCGAGAGTAAGGTAGAAACAGGGTAGGCAAGGCTGAGTAGGGTGGTGATTTTTACGGGGATCCGTGCACAGCCATGACAAGGCGGCTCTCGCTTCAGTGGTATTTGGGTCGTTTAAGTTGGACTAGAGGATACCTGCTAGGGGGGACTAGCTGGTGTAGGATTGCAACGCGTCGACAGGATCGACTGGGTGGCAGCCAAGGAATGGGATTTTGGGTACTCCCGCTCTTGGGTACTTTGTTACAGGCCTGCCAAGGCCAGCGAGAAATGCTGTTTGGATTTAGGATTCTGAGGGCCGGTAAAATCGAGGAGGGCAGAACCGCAGGTGCTTAGTACCGGTGAGGCCCACCCTCGCTAAGCAAGGCATCGGACAGTCATACCTTGATTATCTGTCCTCTACGGCTTTCGTTGTGGATTGCTTGGGGCAACAATTTACGACGTGGACCGTTCCCGTGATGTGTGGACTCTTCGGACTCTCACAATGACACAGCAATGTCTTGCCGGTGATGAATTATGTATTTCAAACAAAGTTTCATGTGATATCCTTACAACAGCATAGGACGAGAGGTTTGGCGAGGATGCTGGATAAACGTGTGATGACGCAAGTTGCTACTTTGAATTCCTAACAGGGCGGCCACGATTAGCTACTTTTAGTGCTTTAATTCATTCGGAGGTCACGAGTTTGTCATCTGTTGGCTTTGTCGATTTGACGAACTTCAAACAGCGATACAGGTACACTGTAGTCAAGGCCATGTGTTACGTAGTCTCTTGGCAACATTTTATTTACTAACAAGGAATACACCCAAGTCCTTGGTCAATTACGGCAATGGCGCGGAATCTTGGTCAGCGCGGATATCAATATAACACGTGCATATGTAGCCTTAGCTTGAAAAGGTTATGCAAGTATGAGTATCTGACATCGAAAACTTTGACTAATTATCCTGATGCAGATCGTGGGTCGTGAGTACTCAAAAGTCTAACTGTAAGCAGGGAGGGTTTCACAATTTCATGACCGACGAACGATCATCTCGCTGATCAGAAATATAATTCATTTGTCTTGCGTGGTGTCTCGTTCCTCGGTCGTATGGACCCCTTTCTAGGGGTCGCCGACTTTATCGTACTCTTCCGTGCATTTCGTGCGAGTTCTTAATCTATGCCATGGCAAAGACAAATAACCAACGTAACCCTCCTTTTAGATCACAATACGATGATGACCTCCAATCCATATCAACCTGTGGCTTCGTGCCAGCCACAGTTCTCTTTTTCGACAGACAATGGAAATGAACAGTTTCGGCTGGGCAAGGCACTTAAGTTTAGCGCACCTGCGGTGGTGTCCATGGGTAAATCGGCTGATATTGTTCCCTGTTCTTTCACTACTCGTGGATCAGCCGTCGCGGGCCGTAAGCTGGCGTCCCGGCGAGCCATCGCGCGTTCCCGAGTCGCCGCAGCCCCGTTTGCCAGTCTGAGCCTTGCTGCGGTGACTCTCACAGCACCAGCAACGAAGCAGGAAAGTGGGGTGGCAGTGGTCACGAAACCAAAGAAGAGTATCGGAGACGTTGTCTCCCAGGCCGGGAAGAAGGCCCTCTCGGGTGGCGTTCCCGGCATGGTCGCTATGGCTATCCAGGTTCTATCCTTGATGTGGCTTCGTACCACTATCAACTATCAGTATCGATATGGAACAACAACCTTGGAGGCTCTGAAGACGCTGTATGCCCAGGGCGGCATCCCGCGCTTTTACCAGGGCCTGTTGCCCGCCCTTATCCAGGTGTGTATATATACGACTTCGATATCCCAGCGGAATTTCATTTCGTTGTATAGCCTCTGTAGACTTTGTTTTCCCGCATATTGTCAGACTTTACGGTACCAGCATAACAAACTTGGTTGCGCCCTGCACATTTCTCAGCGTATGGACTTTGTTGCCAATCAACACTCTATGTGCATTGAACATTTTTTGCACAAACTAACCCGCATATGCGCATCGGCCTTTGCCTTATTCTGAGGCAATCTGTGTCCTAGCTGCGCGGCATTGCTCTTATAAAGTATATAGAATGTCAGGTATCTGTGACCCGCGATGTCAATTACTGAGTTGTCTGTCGTCGTGCGCAGGGCCCATTATCGCGCTTCGGAGACACGGCTGCTAACACGGGCATGTTGGCCCTGCTGGAGGATGTGGACATGCCAGTTGCTTTCAAGACCGTGGCTGCTTCTTTGGCTGCCGGCGCCTTTCGAATCGTTCTCATGCCGGTGGATGCTTGTAAGACCATCCTGCAGGTGCGTTAGGATTGGTGGCGCAAAGTGAGGTTGTAGGGAGAGGTATGCCTTGTGCCTGGGGAAGTGCCAACTTGGACGGCATGCGACGGATGTGCTATAGAAGGTTATAGTTATGGTGGCATGACCTACGACAGGCCAATACTCACTCTGACTTGCATGGCATAACTAAATGTTATGTTGTATTGGATTTGGGTGATGGTACATCTCAGGGCATTTGTACACGATAATGAAATGAATGGGTTTGGTCCCGGGTGCGGATCACTGGGCGTTGGGACAGCTATTCTTCGTTTCGTTTGATCCTCTCCCCAGGATGGAAAATTTGATCTCTAATAGCGCACAGCTTAGCCAGGCTATGAAAAACTTATATCACGGAATATTGTCGGCATTTTGTGCCTCATGGCCTAGTTTCCCTGAATACGCGCATGTAAGCCGGTAGAGTTTCATCGTTAAGCTGTGTCACGGGGGGACCCAGCTGCCGGGGAGTACCGCGGCAACCTGGTGCTTTGTCCCATCGTTACATTCGGTACTCGAGGAAAACTCATTGACAGGAGAATAACCTAAACCGACTTAGGACTGATGCTCGATGGCCGGCCTCGCTTCCACCTACAGGTGGAGGGCAAGAACGGTTTCAATGCGCTTGTGCACAAGGTGCAAATTGGCGGCCCTACGGTTCTGTTCCACGGCGCTTTGGCTGCCTCAGTAGCCACCTTTGTGGGTCACTACCCCTGGTTCGCCACTTACAACACACTTAACTCCGTGCTGCCTAAATACGATGATAGCCTGCCCAAGAGGCTGTTGCGCTCGGCCTTCATTGGTTTCTGCTCATCCTTCGTGAGCGACTGCTGCTCCAATTCCATCCGTGTCGTAAAGACAACGAAGCAGACGGCCACGATTCCCATGACCTACTCCGAGGTGGTCCAGGTGCGGTTCCGGTTTGTTACTTAGGGTTGGGAGGAAAGATGGTGTAATTAGATAATATCTGTGGGCCGTTGCATAAGAAATTTTGCGGACAAGCATTTATACGGTAGCAGAAAGTGCTTGATGCAGGTAGTTTTTCCGCTTTATCCGTCATGCTCTTATCGGCCCGCACCCGCTCCCAATTAACTTAATGTTCGTCCCTTATCCACCTGCGCCGTTCCTTTGCAGGAAATCATTAAAAAGGACGGTGTTCATGGACTTTTCTTCCGCGGCCTCGGTACCAAGATTATCACCAACGGTATCCAGGCAAGTGCAGCTGTCGTGGGTAACACCCCTTTTCCCTCGCCACCTCGTCTCAATCCTTGGGGACGGCCTCTTGACCCGCAGGGCATCATGTTTACAGTTATGTGGAGGCTGGGCCAAGATTACTGGAACAAGCGCGCGGCAGAGAAGGCCGCGGAGGAGAAGGCCGCAGCAGCAAAGGCTACGGTTGTGGCGAAATAAATTGCTCGCACCCATATTGCTTCATGGATTAAAAGCTGCATGGCTTTTGTCATTGGCGGAGTCCGGTGTGCAGTTCCCTCAAAGCTACGACGGGCCATGGGTGTTTTGTGCCATGGTGACTATGTATGTTTGGTGTTATTTTCCGGCCTCTGGCTTGTGGATGTTTATGGTTGAGCAAGCTTTCCTTCAAACGACGAGCTACCTGGAACTTGTCGTACTCCTGCGTTGCGGATGCTCCTTGGCGACGACAGCGGCTGTGCGCTTGTACCTGCTCGCCAATGCTGTCTGCAAGCGTTAAGAAGCCGCCATGCAGTGTGAGTTTCTCGGCTGTATGCTGTAGAACCCTTGTTGCGTGTGCAGGCGAGGTCAATATGTGCCTTTTGCCATGCATGCTGTCTCAATGCAGACCTATTTGAGGAGGGTAATCAAGTGCCAATGTGGTTCTTACACCCCATTATCTGGAACATTGCAATGTGATCTGGCACAGTTCGCTTCGCTATGGCTATTTGTTATGAGCCAAAAGTGAGTGAGGTGTGCATGCGGGTATATCACCTATTGCTCTTCCGGCTGACATTCTGTGTAGTGGGCGGGGCGGCTGTTGCTTTGGTATGTGGGAATGTTGTTGGGTGCAGCACTGCGGTTGCTGGGACTATACTTGTTCACGCCCGTTAGCCCTCGTCTGCCGTCGATTGGCGGAATAACCCATTATCGTGTTGGGTGACATTTGGTGACGATGGCTTTTGAGGATGGATATAACTTAATCCGCGGGTGATAACGTGCTAGTGACCCCGGTCAGGATCTGGTCGTGCAGGATTCCGTATGAGCTTAAGGCCATCAGGGGGCCATCGGCCTTCGGTTTGGATTATGGTCATACAGTGGCGTGCATATGGAGGACAAATAGAGTGAGCGTCCAGATGTGAGGATCTTCTGTTCGGATGTGGAACCACGGACGGGCATTCCAGTGTTTGGGCTGGATGTCGAAACAGTTGTTTGGCGTAGCTGTATACGGGCGGGATGTAATGTACTTGTTTCGATGTGCCGGATATCATGGGAGGATTTGCTTTACTATGCCCTGGCCGTGCCCTATCCCATTATGCCCCGGCGGTCTTGGGTTAGGGTTACGCAAACCTTGAACCACATCGTGCACTCTTTCGCGATTTCAAAAGGAATGGTGTCACAATGGCACAGTTGCTTTGGTCGCATTCTATGCGTCTTAAGACCAGTCGGCATATGTTAGTGTACCCTCTTTTGGCGACCTTACACCATGCCATCCGTCTCGAAATAATTGAGAATGTGAACCTCTATATGTGATCGAGGCGGGGCCTTTTATAATGGACAGCGTGTCGGCAATCAGTCAAAATGTCTTGTCATCCGGATAGCCGAATTGAGTTGTTGCGTGACCATGATGTTGTGTTGGGCCTGGGGTATTTCCAGATACCATCTCATACCAACTAATTGGGATCTCATGGAGCGACATGCCCCTACATTAGCTGACTTGGGAATCCGAGAGGTGAAGTTTGGTCGAATTAGTAATAATTATAACCGAACTAAGCGTTATAGGCCTGCAGACCATACGGGGCCTAGGATGGTGGCTGGAGGTTGAATACTGGATGGTTAAATCGCCATCATGATTTGCAGGGAAAGGTAGCAATGAGAAGGGGTCTTTGAGATATCAAACACGTGCCCATCCAACGACCACGATCAGATATATGAGCTGGTCGGAATGGTAGTAAGCCCAGGTTCTGCACCCCGCGCTCCCTATACCCGTGCACCCCGCCCTCCTCCACTAAAATTTCTCATTGCGGCCATCAATAGGATATGTGAAGAGAAGGCAAAGCAGGGTAAGGAAGGGAAGATTCAGAGGTCGATCCAAAGACCGAGTAATCCGATGGTGGCTTCGGGCATACACGGAATGTGTCACCAATACATGGTTCATGGACCTAAAATCAAGCAACGCACGACTCTTAGCCTACTATTCGACTCCTTGGAAGAGCAAAATGGGTTCAAAACAA
Organism: Volvox reticuliferus; assembly: GCA_019650235.1. NCBI lineage: Eukaryota > Viridiplantae > Chlorophyta > Chlorophyceae > Chlamydomonadales > Volvocaceae > Volvox > Volvox reticuliferus. The sequence goes on from BNCP01000024.1 coordinate 325,966, forward strand.
CAACAATGAGAAGAGAGCATGGCAGTATAGCCACATTCATCCCCACCAGAGCCTGCATGACCTGTACATAGTTATAGCTTGTCCGCATGCCATCAATAAATGAGACAGAGAAAACGTTCCCAACCATAGAAACATAACACTTCTATAGCCCAAACAAACTTAACGAGGCGGGTCAAACGTGGAATGAGGACCGATCCTGGTGGTGGCGGCATTATCAGCTCGGATAGGAGGACTTGGCATTAGGCGCGGCCCGCTTTGGTAGGCAACAAGCAAGGGCGCTCGGTAAGCCGCGGGGGAGGTTCCGAGCAGCCGGCCGAGCAAAGGAATGTTGCATCACTAGGCCTTACATCAATCTTCATTGTACCAGGGGTAAGCGACGCCGTAGCATACTCACAGGCGGTGGGCAGTATTAAGAAAAAGTCCTAGGGCCAAACCTTCCACAGCAAAGTATAAGAAGTTAGGGAGATAAAAACAAGAAATAGCCAAGCTCCCGTATGTAAAGTTTTCGGGGAGTCCTTCTCTGTGCTATGGAATGCGTGCAACTAGTTATCCTCACCGCGGTGAGCAACTGCTCATAAATTTCACTTCAATAGAAATCTACGCATCGATGTCAAGGATTCCATATAATAGAATGGAGGGCAAAATGGGGGGTGGGCGCTCTGCCGTACGTAAAATGGGACATTCGAAACCTCTCATGCTTCCTATTGTATTCTCCCTAACTGAAAGAACATGTTCTCCTCCTCTATCCCAAAGTGTTAGTTCATTCCAAATGTGCTAAGGGTATTGGCACGACACGCTTCTTTTTTTCCTACCTTAAGTGAATTCAAGCATTAGTATTATACGTAGATAATTCCTTAAATGAAGAGAATGAGTGCATACGTGCACTGGTGAGCCTAGGCAGGTACCTGCAAGCCGGCTGAGTTCTTCCGGTGCACGCGGCGCGCTGAGGTCTTTCGTGCCCAGAGGAGGATAAGTTGAGGCAGATAAAGGTAGAGCTGTGCCGAATAGCACCTTGGCAACGCTTAAGCAGGCCGGAGATGCTTAAAAGCAGCAGTGGAGATTGAGCAATACGTTGCGCACCTTTCTGCGGCTTTGGTAAGTGCCTGCTGTTTTCTCATAAATGGCCATGCTAAAGCAGCACCTTTGGATTGTAACTGCATCTAGACCGTTCTGCTAATCGGGTAGGGGCTTGTCGTGACCTGGCGTTGGCAACACACGTACACGGGCGTGGTACCCCATCATGGTCTTCAGACGCAGGCAGATTGACAGAGTCTCATAAAGCTGTTTTTGTTATTTATAGGATGCGCGACGTTTATGCTGCGGCCGGCAGTCCAATTAATTTCGATGCCGCTCGAGGAAAGGCACGAAATAGAGGAGCCCTCGACACAGTATCACAGCGAAGACGCTTGTGAATCTGATCCTCTTTGCATTGTTTATGGATTCAGAGGATTGAGCTTTTGCTTCAGGACGCTACGTTCTTACACCAACTGCAAGCAGTCGGGGCCACAGCTGCTGCAACCTACTGGCCATTACGTTCCGTGTAAAGCTGCATCATCATGTTTTCGACGCATGAACCTCTACAGCATTCTTCTGCTCCTTGTGCTCTCTGGTCCTGCGTTCTTCGCTCCGGCGACCGACGCTGCGTCAGACGCTCCTATAATCGGGGACCCTGATCTTCCACTTGTTGCTGCATACTGCAAAACAGCTGCCAGTGGAACCTGTCCATATTGCACGAGGGACCCGAAGTCGGTATGCAACGCATTGGTAAGAGCTTTCCCCTGTAAGCACTGGCGACCTGAGTGTTTGCCCATTTTTTGTACCATTGCAACTTTCGTAAGGCCAAAGCCCGTAGCGACTGTGTGCGTCGGGTACGCGTTTTGCTCAAAAGCGCTCAATTCTTGGTACGTAGCTATCAGCGCCTCCTTCCGATAATCACCCGTGTTTTCTACGTCCTCTCCCGTACGAATAACAGGAAACCACGGACAGTTGGTATACACATCGAAGCTGGTGCATCTGGGATTCCCCTGCTGGGCAATGTGGCGAAACATATACTTTCAACATGGTGGCTTACAATAACGGGAGCAACATCGGGGGTCAGGTGTCCATCTTTCAAGACCGCCTAAACCGCCTCTTTATCACCTTCAAGCTTAATTGTCCGTACACTATTCGCCCTGGGTCCACCGTCATCGAGAACGATGTGGACGAGAGGAGCGCCTTAGGAGTGTATATTTGGAACACGACACGCATGACGCTCTACCAGTACAGCGATGGGGTATCCCAGTACACTGGAAATTTCTCCTGTCTGACGACCGTTGTCGACTTGAATAACGTCTGCGACCCAGGCTGTTCACAGTTTTCGAATGACCCCTTAGCACAACTTAACAAGATGTGCTCGCCAGATGCCGTCGTCTCCAGCTGCCCACCTGGCAATGTCAGCATGCACCGCGACATCGTGGTGCAACCGTATTTCAACGCCTTCACCACATTTGGCCCGCAGTGCAAAATCTCTGTAAACACCACATTATTTGTGCTGAATGGTACGGAAGGCGGGAGCATCGTCAGGTGGGACGCGCAAGCGTGCGGCCCCAAGGGAACGCCTCTCCCGCCGTCGCGAACCTCAGTCCCGCCGCCATCGCCGTCACCCCTGCTGCCATCGCCTCCGCCGCCATCGCCAGCACCCCCGCCGCCATCGCCGCCTCCGCCGCCATCGCCACCATCGCCACCATCCCCCCAAACGGTGCCAGACATACGGAACGGTGTCGATCCATTCGATCCACCGTTATCACCAAATCCAATACCTCCAAGCACTGGGTTGCCAATGTCATCACCGAGGCCGCCTTCTCCGAAGCCACCAAAGCCACCATCGCCCAAGCCGCCGATGCCGTCTCCGATGCCACCATCGCCCAAGCCGCCGATGCCTCGTCCCTCCCCTTCGCCGCCACTACCTGGCAGCCGGCCACTCATGCCCCATTCTTTGCCTCCACGCCTTATCCTGGAGACTCCTCCTCCATCATCAACATCTCCGCCAAGTGGAAATTTCAACAGCCTTGCCAATATCCCACCACCCTCGCCACTTCATCTAGTCCCGGCTGCTGACGAATCACAGTCGCCGTTACCACTGAACGAACCCCCTCCCCAACCCCCCGCGCCTGACCTGCCCTCGCCACCGGGCCACGGTAATCCAGTGAAGAACTTTTTCAGCTCCGCCGGCGTTGGCGTGCTTGTGGGCTGTAGTGTGGTGGCAGCCGCATTGATATGCTGTTGCAGTGTTACCATCTACGTATTCTGCCGACGCAACACCTCCGATCAGATGAGCGCCAGTGGCGAACAGGCCCCATCGATCCATCTGTCCAACGACGGCCGGATAAATAGCCGCGACGACCAATCTCTCAGCAACTTCTCCTTTGGCGTGCCAGCACACGCATCCGACAAGGACCGTAGCCCCAGCAGCAGCGATGCAGCCAGCTTTAGCGCAGGAATGGCTTATGGAGATGTGGAGCGGGGTAGTGGCAGTCGCACGTGCGGTAGCAACTTAGTATCCCGCGGTTGGGGCAGCGTGAGTGGCGAAAGCGACCTGCACAGGGCACCAACCTTTCAGAGCGAATTGGCGTCATCCTCGCCGTCCTCTCAGGTGCAGGCCAACGAGGGTTTTTGCTCGAGTCGCATATACGTAGTTCCGGTGGCACTTACCAAAGTGCGATTCGCCTGACGCATCAACGTCATGTCCATTGGCGTTGTCCGAGCATGTGTTGGGGTTTCACGGGGCCGCCCCTATCCTTCGGCTGTGATTTAGGCATTGTTAACCGTGCATCGCGCATAGTTTCAGTGTACACCACAGCACCACTATACGGTTGATCACTTATCATGAACGGCGTCATGATTACACAATACCGCAACGCATTGCAGAGGGCCAACCCTAAGTCGCACGCGCAGCGGGTCTCCTGTGCGCGTGAACCGCTAAATTTCCTGAGGGCGCGTGTTCCGTTTCTCCATTTTCCTCATTTTGAGCCTCAGGTTCACATGAAGTTAGAGCAAGGTGGAAACCGTCCGGCTTCCTCGACGTCCAGTGACCTCTTGGCCGTACACGCAGGACAGGCTGCAGCTTTGCGCTCGCAGGCCCAAAACATAGCGGCCATCGGCGGCGCAGGGTCCAAAAAAGCAGCGCCCGTCGCATCATGGCCTGTGCTCGCGCCCTTACGCACTCATGATAAGAAGGCCCCAGCCTTACCTAATGCCACGGGGGCGAAGCCGCCACAGGTGTCGCCGCAGTTGGTGGCACCGATTATGATCGAAGAGCCCCGGGGTGGAGGTGGCGGCGGTAGTGGATTCCTGGAGCTTGCGAAGCGCCGCTTTCTCCCAGGTCGCAAGGCGCCAAGCACCCCAGAAATCCCGATGGCGGCTTGCCAGTCCGTAGATTTCGTGCCACGGGCCACGTATGGAGACAGGACACAAAACTCCTCTTTCGGGGGCCCGTTGGGTGATGCCCCCGCCGACGAGGCAGTGGCAGCAGCAGCCGCGATTAACGCCGTTGCCGCTTTGGGTGCGCAGGTTGCGCTTGGTGCCGGTGGCAACAAGCAGCTGCCGTCACCGCCCTCAGCACAGCCATCACCGCTGATTAGCCGGCTAAGCAGCGCCCTGCGGCTTGGCGGTGGTGCCAGCGTTGGCGCAGTAGCGCCATATTCCAGCCAGGAGCGCTTGGGCAGCTTATCCTACCACAGCCGTGCCGCTACGAGCAGTCCGGCGGCGGGCGCGCCTAATCTCGGCGGATCTGGTTTCGTAACCAGTGCGGTCACAGAAAGCCCCGACGGCACCAGCGGTCCTGGCTATTACCCCTCGGTAATTGCCGTACCACCTGCTGTCAATCCGGCAGCCACGCTCGTCACCACGAAAAGCGTCCACAGTAACGGCGCCGGCGCCAATCCATACCCTCCGTTGTTTACCACGCACCCAAGCTTCACGAAGAATAACACCGCGTTGCTGCCAAGCGTTACCGGTGCCACTGCGCTGGCGTCAACGCAACCAGTGCATCGGTCACTGCCGCAGCTGGCGACGATCCCCAGCCGGGGCACGCTCATACTCCCAGAGAGCACCTTTGCAACGTATGCGCCGAAAGATTTGGATGATGATGACGACGGCGGCCGTCCTTCAGCCGGCAGCCTTGCACCGTATGGCTCAGCGGTGGCGGCGGGTTGCCCGCCAATGTCACGGGTGTCAGAGCTACGGGCGGCGGATCAAGCCGCCTCTTCTTCGGTGGCCGCGTCCGAGTTGACATTGTCCAGCCGCTCCCCGTCCGCTATTAGCAGCAGCGGCAGCAGAGTTAGCTCTCCGTCTGTTGCGCCCACTGCTGCGCTGGCGGCGGTTGCTCAGCCGCCGCCACATCCTCCCTCCGCGTCCAGTCTTCCATGTGGCACCGATGGCTCCAGAAGCAGCGGCCCGGGAGGACTGCAGGGGCGTAGCTCCCGGGAAAACATGCTCACGGACGTATCCCTGCCCATGTTGCCATCATCCAGCTTCGCAGCGCTGCCAGGTACTGGTGCATCGGCGTCAACATCGCCGGGTGGATCTCCTTGGCCCCGTACGTCACCATCACCTTCCGCCGATCAAGGTCAGGCAGACAACACCTTCTCGTTTTGCAGTGGCGGTTCAGGCAGCGGTGGTGGTCCTGACGCTGCCGGAGTTGGATCCACATTCCAAAACGGCAGCATGAAGGGACCTCTCACTGTCTCGAGCGGAGGTGGCACGCTAAATAAGCCCGTAAGCGGCGGCCGCGCACCCGGGCTTCCGCCCAAATGTCCACCGCTGTCATCCTCATCGCACTTGCAGCCACCGCCGCTGGTGGCAATTGTGCAGCCAGAGGGCACAGCCTTTGTGAGCTCTACGTCGCCTGGCAAATTGCGCGGCGGCGGCAGCAGTATGCAGACGCAAACTCAGCCGCTTGCCCCGCCACCGCCGTTGCACCCGCAGCCTCTCGACGGTCCCAACGGCCCCCTCATTCGTCCGCCGCAGCCCCTGGCGTTGCAGCAACGCAACAGCTTGCCAGCACTGAACCTCAGGCCCTTAGGCAACGCTGGTGGCGACATAACCTCCCCGCCGACACTTGAGAGCCGCAGTAGTAGCCCGACTCCATTGCTGCCAACCTGTCGCTCCATCACCCCGGGCAGCAACCTGTCCTCTCCCCTCTCTCGCTCGTCGAGCGCCTCCCCGCCGCGTCACGCCAGCTTCGCCGCCTCCGCTGGCTGTTCTCCTCCCCTATCTCGTCAGCCGTCGCAGCGTGCAATAGGCGGAATGACAAGCTGTCCGAACAGCCCCCCAACTGGTCCCGGTGGCAGCCAGCGAATCCTTTCCGCTGGGTCCCTGACGAGGTTTGAGGAAACCCCCAGCTTGACGACGACGCCGTCGTCGTCGTCGGTGTCGGCGTCCTGGGGATCCGGAGTTTCGCACCTTGTTGACCTGGACAGCATCCGAAGGTACTGTGGCAGCGGAGCGGGTGGCGACGCAGGGCAGCTGGCAGCGGCTTTTGGGTGCAACTCAACCGGCGAGGAGATGCCAATGGGCGGTGCGGACGCCGCTGGGTTGACGGCAGTGTACAACGCGGTGTGCAAGCTTGAACAAGGCGCAATATTTTTCACGAAGTGGGTAGCCGTTGCGATAAACCAGTGAAACGGCGCCTGGTTATGGTATGCGATAATGAGTACAGCTACAGTAGCCAAACGTGCTGAAAATTGTATTAGATGACGGCCATTCCCTTCGCAAATTCGAATCGAGGACGAACTGGCATCACGCCCTGATACCTCACCGAAAGCGCCTTCAGGAAATCCTTCATGCCACATGTTTACTTAAGCCTTTTACCACTTATTGCTAAGAGGCCCTTCAAACCTTACCACCAGGTACAAGATTGTGGGGACCCCCGTTATGGGCCGCCACAGCGTGGTGCTGCTCGCCAAGAACGTCTACAATAAAGTTCGCGTGGCTATAAAGTTTCATGCGGACTGTCGGCAGTACCAGCGGGAGAGGGACGCGTTGCAGGCATTATCCTCTATGCACGTCCCAGCGTTGCATGAGCCCCTGGACGGACCACAGCTGGCAGCATTAGGCCTGCCGCCGGCGCTGGTGATGGAGGCTGGGCGATGCACGCTGACGGAGTGGCTCCGTGGCAGCGCCGACGGGGCCACTCGTGACCTGTTGAGCCTCAAGGCGGCGCTTCATCAAATTCTGGCGGCGCTGATGCATCTTCACAGCCGCAGGATAGTTCACCGGGATATCAAGCCGGCCAACATCATGTGGTAGGCGTTGGGGGACTCATGGGTGCTTATGTAGGGGGCTTTCCCGTACCTAGGGGGAAGGATTGTTCATAGGTAGATGGTACACCTAGGAGCCATGCCGTCAGATGATCTTCCTTTAGCAGTGCGGGTTTAGCCTTCGTAATAGTTAGGGTGAACTCGTGTGTGGTGGGCCAGCTGCGTAAAAAGGGGCCGCCTTCCAATTGTGCAACATATAGGGACGCTCGAAGATGCAGTGCGCGTGAAAGCTGTGCAATAGGTTGACGTGAGTGTGTGGGCTGTGCTCTTACAGCGGATTGTTGGAGGGGATAGGGTGTGAAGCGCGTGGCGGTTTTCATGTACGGCCCGGCCCTCTACTCGTCTGCTTTGCCACACTCATAACGCCTGCAGGTTTGAAGACGCGCACCGGTTTAAGCTCATTGATCTAGCGGAGTCAGCAGCAGTCGGTGAGGCGGCCCCGCCCTGCTGCACGCCGCTTTACTCAGCACCAGAGCAGATTAAGTCAGCTTTAGAAGGTAAGGCTTGCCCGTCGGCGGTGACGCCGGCAGCGGACATGTGGTCGTTCGGCATCATGGCCTTTGAGGTGCTCAGCGGGGGTTTGCGCTTCTACGGACCGTCCTCGACGCTGGAGGACGTGCTTTTGTCTGTGTTTGGGCATCAGCCATTACCCAGCGAGGGCGATGGTGCTATGGCAGGCTTCGAGTTAGCGCAGGTACGTGGGGAAGGGAGTGGGGGGCGGAGGCGGACTTACGGAGAGGTCCGTATTGGGTTTTAGCTCGTCTACGGGGAACGGGTGAGGAGGAGGAAATACTTCATGTGCTATTTCTTCCTGCGCTTGTGTTTAATTTCAACCACAATGTAACGTTCGTTATAACATAAAGGAACGGATGTTTATTTTACGGGGTAAGTTCAATAGGACTGCGTAACCGCGACTTTGGAGCTATCGGGAAGCTATTGAGAAATTGCGGTTGTGCGGGAAGCTGCATCCCGTCGCGGCGTAAGGCATATTTTGATTCATTGATTAAGTGGACCAAAATACTTTTGTCGCGACAAATAATTCTCACTGTCTTTTTAATTGAATTTTTCGAATGCAAGAAGTGCACTACGTTTCAGCTTTTCTGTACTGTTCATGATGAACGGGTGGCGTGCGTTCGACAGTTACTGTCCGTTACGTACTCGGCGTGAAGCTCCTCTGGCTACTGACGACGTCTGCAAAATCGTGCTGTCAATAGCATTTTGTTATTGTTAAGCGAAACGTATTTTAATAATTGCTTGGCATGTCAAATACGTACATCATATCTGCGTTCTCTGTTTTTCGTCTCCTTCCCTCATCCTCGCCGTCGCAATGCCGTCTCCGAACCGCCCGCCGCACGCCTCGGTGCCTTACTAACCCACCTGAACTGACGGATCCTTGAAGTCATCACTCTATCACTTTCACACCTTTGCAATTCCATTTCCATTTTTCCATTACGCTTATTTATTGCAAATCGTATTGCATTCATGTTAGCCTAATATCCCCGGACAATTTCTGCCCTCATTCAGCCATTGAACGTTAAAGAACAAATCATTTTTTTATTGATTTTAAACCTCAGGTCAGGTCAATAAGCACTTACTCATAGTCCGACGACTTCTTCCGTTCTGCACTTGCAGGCCCGCCGGCTGATTTCCAACCTCGTTGTGCGCAACCCGGCTCAGCGCTGGTCCGCCGCCATCTGCCACAAGAACGCCCTCTTCGCTAGCGGTGACGACACCGCTCAGCGCGCCGCTAAATGGGACTCCGTGCTAGCCCGCATCTCCCAGGCCGAGCAGAATTTCACCGCCACCACCACTGCCGAGATCCGTTCCGCTCAGATGGCCATCAGCTTCGTCATTTGCAAAGCCACAATGTCCAGCTCCAGCGGCAGCCCCGGCCTCGATCGGGCCATGTCCAGCGCCTCGGCCTCCACCACCTCTAGCCCACCGCGACTACGGCATATGGATAGCAGCCGCATATCTCGTCGCGTCGCCTACAAGGAGGTCCCCATGATCATCGACGACTGCCTGACCGGGGAGCCCATCTTCATGCTTCTACTCCAGAAGCAGTACCAGATTCGGATCACAGTCGCTCACGCGAAGGGGCTCGATCTGTCTATTAGCAACATTGAACACCTGAAGTTAACATCACCGGATAACCAGGTGCAGGTGTTGCCAGTGCGTCTGGAGACAGGCTTGCGTGACGGCACCGTTGAGTATGTAGCGGAATGGGACCCTTGCCAGTCGCGATCGGAGCACCTGAGGAATGTGACGCCGTCCGAGGGACCAATCCAGCGGCGTGTCGTATTCTTAAACGCAGAGTTGGTGGTTCAGCTGTCGGGGGTGGCCCATCCTACTACGGTGAATGCGATGCTGTATGTCGTGATGAATGAGAAGCAGAGCGCGAGGTACGCCTTGGAGAAGCTGAAGGTGTGGAGCACCGAGCGTTGGAATAATGCGCCTCAATGGATGCGCGACGTCGCCAAGGGGACGATGGTGCTGGTGCGGCTGGCGGGTAATGTGGTAGGCGTATGAAAGGAATGGAGGATGAAGCGGAGGCGCAGGGGGATGAGCATCATCATAATCATGGAGAGTACGGGATCATCATCGGTTGCAGCGACGCCAAGGATCGTTGGTGGACTCTCGCCCTGCATTGCAATGGGATGAGATGGGTAGGGGTCGGCCAATGTTTAACAGGGGTTAGGGCGAGGCTGCAGAGATGTGCAAGAAGCGGTTGAGTGCATGGCCGGTGATGGTCTGCCGGTCCCATGCAGCAGTTGCAGGCTAGGTTGCTGCTCGTTATTGTTGGTTGGTCGCCTCATGGTTTCGCTTATGTAAGGCACAGTTGCGGGTAATACAGAGGGCATCGATTGACGCATGGTGTTTTTGATTTTGCTAGGATGCAAGTGCAGGTGTTGCGAAGCGTAAGTGGGGTGACCGGGAGGTCATGGCAGGATATCTGGGAATGGGCTAATGGCAGGTATGTCTGTGGATGGCCTTCCTTGTGGATCATAACGCATGGAAGATGCCGGGCTCGGGCAGTGATTGCGGGCAGAGGTTTCTGTGTGTATGTGTGCTGGTGCATATGCACGTGTAGGCATCCCTTTTGCTGTTGTCGCCTCGCATCGCTCGGGACAAACATCGACCTGAGGGACATTCCACCCGAGTTAATGGATGTCCAATGATGATCCCAAGCGATGTACAAGCTGGAGAAGATTTTGGACGGGCTGAACAAGCGACGTGCAGCTCACCGGCAGGGAGCAAAACGCAGTGGGTTGCAATCGAAGGTTCGCAGAGTGGCGCGCAGAGAGTAAGAGAGTGAGGGAGTGGGGCAGGAAGAGAGGCACGCGGGAAGAAGGGACAACGCGGGACGCACACAGAAGGGTACAGTACTGGTACAGTACTTCGGACCTGTACTAGGAATTATACTGGGCGAGGGGGCTGGGGGTGCAGCATAAGCCTGTTTGATCGGGCGGGAAATGATGGTTGGTTGCTTGGCAGAGAGGCATTGTGGCTGATTTTCGGTGACCCGTGTCCTCGGGGCCGCCTCTCAGGTGCACTCTTGTTCGGTTTTGTGATCTTGCTTTGTTGTTAAGCAACATGTTACTGCGGCGGTACGAGTAAGAGAGTTAGCAACATCGCCTCTCGTAAGATGAGCCCAGCTGCTCAGAGGAGGTCTGTGGAGGGGATAACGTAGGGATGCAGAAGTGAACCCGTGCCGGCGTTGCACAGAACGCTGCATGGCGTGCGCTTTCTTAATGAGAAGATTCCCGGCACCGGGCGAGCCTACCGGAGTACCCGCCCCGCGCTTGGAACATAGTGGCGTGAGGGATGTGTGCCACAATTCTGGTAATGGTCCCCCTGAGCCACGCTAGGGTGGGCGTACCTATACACCTAAAAGGTGGGCCAGCGACGCATTGCTGCGCTTCTGATGTCGACAGTAGGTGATAAAAGTCTACAACATCCGCATGTTGTGCAGCAGTCGCAGACCCCGCTGTACGGCTTATACCTTTTTGCATCGATTGATGAGTTGAACCATTTGTGTGAGTGCACTTCATCGTGCTAGGCCTGCGGGTGATGGCGGAGGTGCACAGCCATCCAGCACGTGAGAGCGCTTGCTTCGAAAACATCTCGGTAACAGTTTGGCCAGTCTAATTGACCCTTAGCTTGGCTTGGGATGGCCTGGACTTCCTTGCCTAGGCTGCAAGCTGAAGGGTATCACCACTCGACACGGCTCCCGGGTTATGCGCGTTGTAGTGGGTGGTGCCGCACTGTCTTTGAGAGCTGCGTTGCATCTGGAAGGTTGATGGCTTGGAGGAAGGAAGTTCGGATGGGGTGGACAGGCCGCTGTCTCTATGCCCCTGAAGGGGTCGAGGAGTAATAGTTTTAGTTCGGGTAAAGGGACTCCACTTCCGCTGTCGCTGCTGCTGCAACGGTTGCAGCGGCATGCGTCGATAGTTGCTTGGATAGTTCTGCTGCGTGCGGTTGTTCATCTTGGGGCATCTTGTTGCGCTCGGTTCCCTCTCCGGGCAGCTTAGGCTTGGCCTTAATAGGTCAAGCGGTAGGAGTTCGCTTGACTGTTTTGGTAAACTTCAGCTCGACGGCTACAGCGGCATAACAGGTTCAGCCGTGATGTGATATCATGCGACGAGGCGGCGTTGCGACTGTAATGTCAGCGTGCGCGAAAGGCTTGTATTGGGGTTCATGATGGGCTGGATTGCCGGGGGGAGATGGTGTGGACGCCATATGATGTATCTTTGGGCATTCCTGTACATCCCGGCTTGCATGTGTGAGTTGTTGGTGTGCATCGTGCGCTGTGGCGTGGAGGGATCAGATGGCTGTAATGGTGTATGGTGATTGTGATGGTAATTAACACGCGCGGTGCAGTGTATATCGGCTGGGTTGATTGTTGGGGCGCTGATGTATTCGCAAGGGGACTCGCCTCTCCTTTCGCGCAATACGGTACCAGACGCCCTGAGATATATCGTCTTGAATGTTGCGAATGCTGGTGGTGGATGGCAAGCATCGGCAGCAACTGAAAAAAGCCTTTGCAATCCGACAGGATGTATATGCGCACGTCAATAACATGATCACACTCTATGGAGAGTTATTGTGCTGACTAATGTCATGGGTGCATTGTAGGCGCTGCCTTGTGGCGATGGAAGATGTTTGCGTCTGCTGGAATACCCTCTCGAACTTGCTGGAACAACAGCAATCCGTCGCTGTGACACAGAAGAGGAAGACGCAGATATGCATGTGGGATGTGCGGAAGGTTGGCCCATTATTGCTTGGCTTCCTACGCCGTGAGAATGTGTACCGTGAAAATGATCCTGATCGGCATCCATGGACCATTCATTCGTCCAGAGACGCCAAGAAGAGAGGTCTGGCAACGGGTAGCCTCACCTGCCATCCTCTCTTGCGATCATGCTCCTTCCTTTTGCTACGACAGTGGCGAGTTTTGTAGCACACGAGTGCTCGGGTCCATAATCCAGGCAGCAGCGCGGTACACTGCTTCAGTGGCGCGGCTTACAGGAGGCAGAATTGACGGCCTGTGACTGTGTTGCAGGTGTGGGGGAGGTATAAGGCAGGTGGTTGTGCTGCTGGCTAATTTTCCTCTGATGCTGTATGCCAGTAAAATGAGTGCTCGTTACTGCGGCATCTCGAGCGCCGGGGCGAGCAGGTGGATGTTTTTTCGCCACCCTGGCGTCGCTGACGTGTGTGGGTGTTCCAGAACGAAACGGCAGTTGAAGGATGGGTACTTTGTACGGCTGCTTATAATACTCCAGGTTCGTTCATGCTTGGTCGTGCTGCACCCGGCCGTGGTGCATGCGTGTCAGTCTTATGACGTTACGTCTACATTTGTCTGTGTATGTTGGAACCACGGGATGACCGGCATGCTTATAGTACATGATGCTGTTGTGAAGGGCTTTCCCTTTCCCCAATACCAGGGCTGTAGATGATAGAGCGACCGAGATGCAGCTGCCCACTCCATGACCCGGGAAAACGGGACAACGGGACACAGCGTGAGGAGGACGGCGAAGACGTTGCTGCCGCTGCTGCAGTGCGGGTCATCTTTCCACCACGGTTGTCTGCTGCATGTCTGGCATTTGTGTGTGTATCCTATGTGGATGTGGCGATATCACTGCTGTGGTCGGTGCGTCCGAGCGAGATGATATCGCTGCTCCCACACGCAATGAAGTGAGAAGGCCGCGTTCAGAGATCACCGCCGCGTTCGCGTTCGAACTTTGTCCATCTTCGATCGGTAAGTCAATCCGTTAGTTTTCGCGCGACCAGCCTCCGTTAGTTTCAACGCCGTCGATGATTCTGTCAGCGTGCGCGCCCTTCCCAGAATTTTAACCGATGTACTTCCACTACATGTATGCGCCATGCAGGTAGTCACCTCACGGACTGAGCCCGCTTGTGTGTTGGTGAAACGTGCGGGACGAGTGGGGGTGCGATCTGTTGAAGCACACCGATCAGTGCCGGCTGCACCAATGGCTTCTACATTTGGGTTCATGAACATAAAAAGCAGCTGGCGCTGCGAAAGTTTTGATCTGATGGCGTTGATACCACCTCAGCACATGCAGCTGCGGTGCATCTTTCTGTTCGGATTTTTTAAGTAGCTCGTAGTAGAGGTTGCTTCTGTCCCGAGAGACACGTTGTGGTCGTCCGGTTAATCTGCGGACGATGAGGGCTCCGGCCGACAATCTGTTGCGGCCCTATTTGGCGTTGCAGTGCATGTGACGGTGGCAGTGGCTGGTTACACAGACCTGCGCCAGATAACGGTGGTGGTCTTGTTTTGGGGCTGTGTGTGTGTGTGTGTCATTCGGTTCGGCTACGTTAGTGCGTCTGAGGACACGGCTTTTGGGGCAGGTGAAGAGCACCTGAAACGTTGGTGTGATGTTCGAACCCCTTTTCCCCATTGGGCGGTGGTAGTGTGTGTGTGTGTGTGTATATTTGCGTGTGTATATTTGCGTGTTTGCATGTGTGATATGGGGGTGGGGGCGGAGATAACTCCCCCGGGCGTTTCTCTGCTGTTGACAGGGCTTCAATTATCAGCGCCTATATGTTGGCGTCATGCACCACGGCCGTCGGCGGTGCCGCCAGCATCACGCCGTGCGATATAACCTTCTACATATCACCTGATGGGCATCTTTTTAATTCTCTAATTTCTCTTGCTTGTGGCTTTCCAACTGGCTCGAGTTATTCACCGTGTTAGGGGCAGCCACGGCCATTTGGACATTTTTTAGGCCTCTGAACTGCAGGGGTGTTGGAAATTTTCAATCATGAAAGTGTGATAAGAGGGCCCGATGTTGGTGCTGCGAGGGCTGCTCATGCGTTGGTCATGTCTGGGTGACGTCGTGACGTGGTAAAGAGGTTGCAAAGACCTCTGCTCGTTGCGGCTGCCCTGTACAGTGTTGTTGTTTGAGTCGTACAACAAAGAGGCGCGTTATGTATTTCCTAAATGGATTAAACCTCTGCCTAGCCTGGGACGAAACGCCGGGTCGTGTGACATGTCTCATAATTGGCAGCTGGTGCAAATTAGGGGTCAAATGGTGCAAATGGAAGGAGGATCTGCGCCGCTGAGGCTCCGCTTCACTAATGTAATAAACCTGTAAAAAACCTTCATACCGTATCTATCAGGCAGCCAAGATGACTGGAAGGCAGCTGCGCGGTGAGAAGGCGTGCTGGGACCCTGAGTGCCGCAATTTAGTTGAGCGCCTGGTTATGGACCTTTCTGGAGTCCCGTGCGCAGGCGTGCGCGCCCGCACCAGTGGATGCTCACGGAAGTGCAGCCCAGCAACAAGGCTTTGGACCGTGATCTATGGGATGGAACATCGAACGTGTCAATCCAACAAAGGACATGAAAAACACACAATGGGATAAGCTATCGTCTCTTAACTGCCCGAGATGCGGGGCATGATGCCCGTGCGAATTTGCGTGTCATACGGTGTCATATGCTCGCGTTCTGCCATGCACTCTTTCACATAAGGGGCCGATATGTGCCGTTGCATGATACGAAGTTTTTGGATTCGCTGCAAGATCCAAACCAACTTAAAATGCTCCAAGGATGAGGTTATACTTGATTGGTGGGAGCATGGTGCGCGTGCGGGGGGTGCTGAGGACCGAAATGGGATGTTGACTTTACTCTCTTTTTTTAAGAAATAGGTATAAATAAGTATATTTCTAAAGGCCGAGCGCATCGTCATCGTCTTTCATACCCTGCCGTGTGCGTTGCTTTTATCAAGACGTTCGGCCTTGTGCCTTGGGCTAAAACAGAGCTACTTTAGATACGAATCAATACATTTTATGGCGGAAATACATGTTCACAACATATCTCTTAGCGCGAGTTTCTTAAATAATACCATACTGCCCTGGCTTTGAACTTGATAAATTGTGGTAAGACGGCATCGGGAAAGTCGCACACAACAGTGATTCTTAATGCTGAGTTCTTAACTCGCACTGTTAAACAAAACGAGGGTAGGATTGTAAACAGTGTTGGCTCGGACGCGGACAGTGACCTGTAAGCATGCGGAAAGCAAAGTCAGCAGTTGCACTTGACATGGAAACGGGAGAACTGGCTCTCACGCGGGAGGTAAGGAAAATATGTCGACGCTGTACAGTTCCTGTGTCTAACTCCCTGGTTTTCACGACGGGACGGCTACAAGTATTCATCTTCCTTCCCCAGCTTCCCTTGCATCCTCCAACACCCAGTTTATATGCCCAGCGCAGCCGGGATCCAGCGCATGGGGAGCCAATTGTCAGTCGAGCGATTATGTAAACGGTGCTGGGCCTAGCAGCAGTCGCCAAGGGGCTGGAAACAGGGCTGAAGAGTACATGGTGAGCAACCTTCGAACTGAGGGGTTTGAAGGTTGGACCCTGGGGGCCTGATATCACAGGGGCCTTATAGAGTTGTACACCTAGTGTTTCCTGGGCCTACGCCTGTGGCCACGCGATGCCTGGCTCGCTTGCTCGCTGCCAGGTCCTTTTTGTAGAACACTGACGGAGTCGTTGATTTTGCCTGAGTACATCGGCGAAATCGCTGCCTCCTGCACACGCGTCATTCCTTGTCATGGCATGCCAACCCGCATCATTAGGTCTATGCCATCCATTCTCACGCCCGTTGCGTCTCCCTGGTTCCTGTGTAACCACGCCTAACCACACCCTGCCAAGGCCGACAACACGGAAAGAATACCTTTCACGGGCGGCTCATCGGCCCTGCCCAAGTACCGAAGCACAACACATGAGCTCATACTTAGTACGATATTCAAGGTGCGTAGATCATAGAACTACGTCCTGTCCACGCGTAAGACCAGACCACGCGCGCCGCAATGCTCTGTATGACGTGGGCCCTGTATCCTGCATTCCGAGGACCTTCTGGTGTACAGCCTGACCAGCATGCGCCTCCCAACTCATCACATGCCTCTCGGTCGCATAATGTCTGAGATCTGGCCGCCCCACCTTCCTCTTCCGTGCGCTGCGTTTCTGCCGAAACAGTACGTGATGTGGGTCCTGGCCATAGGGCCCTGGAAGTGCATCAAGGCCGTGTCCTGGCTGCTGAATAAGTGGCAGCGCTTTGTGTATCCGCTGTCGTACGCGCTCTTTTACGGCAGCGACGCTATGGACAAAACAATGCCTACTGTGCGGGCGGTTATCATATGGGCGTGGAACACCTCCTCCCTGGCGCTTCATTTCGTGGATGTGATTCTAATCTTCGTCGTCATCAATGTGCGTTCGTCGCGGTCGGGAAGGGTTCCACAGACGGATGAAATACAAGGAAGGGAGAGACGGGTAGGACTCGGTCGTCGCACAGACGGAACACTCTGCAGAGTGATCAGCCACGCGGAACGCAGCTCGCTCTGAGTGACTATTCAACAGGGGCCTGCCAAGTTTGGGCCACCATACCTGTATCAGCTGAAAGACGTATAGGGGCTTGGCCCCGTTAGGATCACCAGCGGTTAGGGAAGGAAGACTGTCTACATCTTTTCCTATTGCTGGTAGAGGGACAGCAGTTTCCCGCGTTTCTTACAGCCGGATATGGTTAAACCTGACAGGGGTATGTTTCATGTCCTGCCAGCTGGCGCCATCCCGGATGCCAGGTCGGTTAACCCTACAGATTTACGGAATTCTTCACTAAGGATAACGGCCTCTCTATAACTTCAACTGCAGAAATTTGAGGATGGTAATATTACTTCTATCCGTTTAATCAATCTCGTAAGATTCGAAAATATTCAAAATATCTCAAATTTTTATCCAGACCTCCAAATGCTGCTCCTATCCCTGTTCCTGCTCCTGCTCCTGTTCAGATTGTATCGCAAAACGGCAACGGCTGGGTGTCCATCACCATGGGTCTGCTGTACTTCCTGTCGCATTACCTGATGGCCGTCATTATGTACGTGGGAATTACTTGTCGAGGTCGAGGGCCCATAGAAAACCTCTCCCGTAGCGTCAGCATAAACGCAAGTGTAAGCCATGCTGAACTACCGTCGGCATCTATCGGTGAATATAGCCTGTGCTCGCCGAGTGTCCGTGTGTGCACGACCCCTGATCATGCGCAATCGTACCTGCGCAGCAGCGAGGCTCGGAATGTGTGGAAGGACCTAATGAAATTCCAATGCCAATATAAGGGTGGCCATTCTTTCCTCCTTTCTTCATGTCGCGAACTTGCTGTGCGACAGTTACGATGAGCATTTCATCCTGCTGTCCCCGGGCCGCCAGGTACATGGAGAACGACAGGCCGATTGACTGTCCCGTCTACACCGGGGTGGACTTCTTAAACTTTGCCAGGCGGCAGGTGGGCATGAACGATCGCTGTGAATTTCCCAGAGCGCGTGAACGCTAAGCCGTGCCTAATATGCGACCACTTAAGGTTCGACCGGTTTCCAGGGTACGCGTGGCGGAAAAAGGAAGGAGGGGCGCGAGACAGCGAGCGTGCGGCGAGCAGGCCGAGGGCGTGCTATCCAGCAGCTGGTGTGTGATTCCTCACGAAGATTCGCCTGACGGCTCCTCCGCGTTGCCTTGAACTTCCTGTTGCGGACCAGTCAAAGCCCTTTCCTAACCTGAGCCGTTTGCGGGTCGTGATCCTCACGGTCCCTTTTTTGAAGTTCACTCCACAGAATACTAAGCCTCTTAAATCCACCCAACCCTTACGACAAACTCCAGGTGGATGTGCTGTTTTTCGACATCCAGCTGCTGTCTTCCGTGGTCCACAGCAACATAATGATTGAGGGCATGACACAGATGATGTTGCAGGGCTACGAGGAGGCTCGCGTGTGTCTGCACATGATCATGAACTCTCTGCCGGCGTGCATCATCCTGGGCGTCCTCTATGACGCCATCTTTGCGCTCAAGGACCAGTTCAAGTTGAGTATTAGAAGGACACAGCAAACGGAAGATGCGGGCTCGCGTTTTACATGAGTTTTCCCGTCAGGGAGATGGGAAACTGTTATCCGCCTCCGTAGTCCTCTGTTTTGTTTAGTTTATCAATTTTCATGGGGATCAGGTATTTTCCTTGAGCCACTGGCCAAATGGGGCTTCACGACTTATGCGCTGTAGACGGGGTACACAAGCACAGAATTAAGTGTCTCTGGTGTCTGGTGAAATGCTGAAGTCCATAACGCTGCACACGTGAAGCTTGCAGGGCATATCCTTGGTGTTAGGGTTGCCAACCCTGGCCGCCCTCAAGAAAGCCCCCATGTACCTGCATCGAGACGGTATCCCTGTTATTATCCGGCCTGCGACTCCCTTCTTTACACGTGCATCTCGCCGCGCATGCAGGCACATCTTGGAGCGCAAGTCTGCGTTGAACGCCATCTACGCCGCCTTCATGCTAGCGGTGCTCAACGTGGTGGACAAATTCATTCGCCTGTCCCTGGCCGACCCTTGGCTGCACCCGCTGAACGAGGACGGCTACCCGTTGCTCTACATGCGCTCCAACGCGGCCAGATTGCCGCGTGCTCTGATGCTGGACTTCGTGTTCAGGTGCGACCGGCCTGAACTGGGCTGAAAGGCTGTGTAATTTGACTGTAATTTGCTGTTACCTTTCAGGTGCGTCCGGCAGGCAGGGGCCAGGAAAGCAGGAGGCGAGGCTTTTTTATTAATAAGCTGCCACGGGACGATGTGGCAACCCTTTGGTGAATGATCTCTGGTTCATTTGCTTTAACGATCGACCGACTGAACTTTTGTCCGCGCGTTACTAGAGAATGCAATGGGTATCGACTCCGATTGCTATGAGTACACACACCGATAATACATAAGCTGCATGGGCTTTGGTTCGTGATGCCGCCCGGGGTTAATCCGGCGGCGTCCCCGCGCAACCTCAGGTGCAACGTACAGCTGGGGGAGAACAACGATCGGCTTACACTGCGGCCCCTCTACGACAAGTACGTCATTAACTGCAGGTACGTATCTACGTGTGTGAAGGGTGCCGCCCACGTGTTTCTTTGCCTGTCTCGGATATTGTTACGGTACGGTGTCGCCCCCGACGCACACACAAGGACTGAAGTCGTACCTTAGTTGACACCCTTCTGGTTCCTTAAGGGGATGACGAGGACAGCATAGATTTAAAATAACGGTGTGTCGATTTACGCTTGGAGGGCGATGACCGGGTGTAAGCTCTTGGCTACATAGTGGGTGAGCTTGGTAGCCGCGCGTGGCGCCTGGCCTTCCCCTGGCATGGCTAATATTTGGGGTGTTACACTGTGGGCGACTCGCCCTACAAGGGCGAGCACCAAGGGGCCTGACTAATATGTCTGCTGCCTATGAATATCACCGTGTTGAGATATAAAAGAGGAAACAGCGCGAACGCCGGAGCATGCTGCGACATGACGACAGTGCTGCGTAAATGTGTACTTTATATTGTGGCGCCAATATAGGGGCGAGGCGAAGCACTTGGCCGATGGCCACAAGATGTACCTCCTGCGCAAGGCGTTGCGGACCTTCAACAAGGGCTCTGTGCGCTTCAACAAGGCTGAGGAGATTGCGAGAAAGGTGGACCGCCACATCACGCGCGACCAGGTGCGCCACCTGAGAGGGCGAACCGGCGTCAGGGTCTTGCATTTAAGGTTCACTTGGGGCGGTGAAATTGCATAATATCTTCTCGACATGACGCCGTTACTTCACACAGACACGATAGCTTGCCTGAGGGAGCCCTAACTCGGACGTTTTGGACCACCCGTATGCGTCTGTGCTGGAACCACTGTCATTCCTCATACCGATGGATTTCGAGAGGCAGAGGACGCCCTGGGCGGTAGTAATCTGAAGCCGCCTGTGCGCCTACCTGGTATCTGATATGGGCGGGATATGAGCCTGTTACCGCAGACCACATCCCATGCATCTGTAGCAACGCAAAACACAGATTCTGAGGAGCCGTGCAATACCCTGGTGTCCACTTATCACGTCTGCAGACGCTCTCCGATACGCGGACGGTGCGGGAGGTGGACGCCTCCAACATCAGGCCAGGTGGGATAAGGAGCTCTGGGTGGCGGCGTGCCCTTCTTTTTCGTATCAGCCTTATCTTTTAAAGCTGTGCAATTGCCTTCACTTAAGTTTCGGACCCACGTCCACACACACGCGCGCAACTCATATCTTTCTCATTGACGGCATGCACACACAGCAGCGTCCCTCCCCCCGCAGAACAAAAGTCTCACAGCTAATGTGTTAATTATCGCAGGAAGCTCGCTCCGCGACATTTGGACTGCCTTCAGATCTGCCATCTTCAAATTAACCACGCCACTCCCTGTCCCCTTCCCTCCGGGGCTCCAGGGCCGCACTTGGCCAAGATGCTGGAGGAGGTACTGTCGGAGACGACCGGTTTCGACGTGCTGTTGCTGGGTGACAACCGCTTCAATGACGAGTCCGTGGTGCATATCGTTGAAGGCCTCCGGCATAATCTGTACGGCCTTAAAATCAGGTGCGAAACCCCAATTGCCAACATTCAAACACGCTTGGGATGCTCGACGCTTTCTGAGTGCCTGCCTGCCTGCTTCTTTATCTGGTGCTAACCCCGGGTCCGTTGTACAGGGAGTTGGATCTTAGCAACAACGACATGGCAGATAAGGCTGCCGAGGCGGTAGCGACGTACATTATGCAGTACAAGTGCATAGCGAACCTAAACCTGAGCAACAATCTACACCTGGGCCCTGTCGGTGTGAAGGGCATCGCATCGGTGGGTTACTGGGTCGATAGGGTGGGTGATAGAAGGGTATGAACGGGTGGATGACACTCCGGCTGGTACATATGATATAAGAAGTTGGGAAGGTTAACCACTGAAACAGGCGTCTGGGACATGGCTAGCTTTTGATGGCAGCGCTCGTCGGACAGCATAGCAGACAGCATGCCAAGCAGACAATGATTAGCTGCTTTGATGTTTGCTGATCTCAGGTTCCATCCTTAGTGTGGTGTGCTGTTTCCGCGCTGTGCGAACTGCACGCGCGTGGAGTGCTCTTTTAACGTTTTTGCTCTCTTGTTTTGAATGCGGTTGATCGAGCACGTTTGGATGGGGGCCGCAGGTGCTGAGCGAGGACATCGCGCTGGAACGATTGGATCTGTCGGGCTGCGATGTGGGTGGGGAAGGGGCAGCGGCGCTAGGCGCGATGTTAAAGGCCAACCGCGGCCTCAGGTGCCTGGTGCTGGCGAACACGCGGCTGGGCGCCCAGGGTGAGCACCCGTGCGGCGACTATGCCTCTCACGCACGCATGACCGCGATTATTGCAAGTGTGGAAACCGTTAAAAGTTATCTTGGCAGAGACGCGCAAAAACATATAACGCTTGTGTGTTATATAGTTATAAGCTTCGTCGCACTGCTCTCGGTGGTGTCATCTGCGACTGGGAAGGAGTCGATCCGTTAGGTTCCATGTCTAACAGTCCCTGCGTAAGAGTTTACGTTATCTAGTTTGAACAAGACCTCCTGTAGGGCCCCAATATGTTGTAAGGCCCCAATATGTTGCCTCGGTTGGATGCCGACGAGAAGGCGCGGGTGACGTGTATCTTGCGCGCCTAGACTTGGCGAGGTATTGCTCTACTCCACGGCCGCAGGCATTGACTCGATCTGCAGAGGTGTCACTAAGAACACGACATTGAAGGAGCTGGACCTTTCCCGGTCGGGTTGTGATGACAAGGCGGCGGGGCACCTAGCGCAGGTAAGCGGGAAGGGAACGCGCGCTGTTCGACCACGCGCTGTTTGGGATCTTCATCATCACGTTCGCGTTTACCTGCGCGGACGTGGTACCTGCCATAGTTATCCTGCGCAAATGGATCGACTACAGGGGAGGAGCGTCACTTCCTGCGATCGTGAGTCTTGTCCCCGCATGCGGTGTTGCCCATACATCCAGGTGTTCCAGCAGAACAACACGCTAGAAAAGCTCCATGTGGGCAACAACCGCATCACGGACATCGGGGCCAAGCTGCTTGCCGACTCGTTGCAGGTAATCGATGCATAACAGACCCTTGCGGCTGGAGAGCTCCTTCTGTTTCCGGAGTGTGCTATGCATTGTCACCTTCTAGCCGTACCCCTGCCTTGCTTCCTAATACTTCGATGCAAGCCCTAATACATGGGTATCGGCAGTTCTCCCCCAGTTGGGGCCTGCAATCTGACACATTTCTGGTATGTCATATACCTAGCTTCTCCGCTATATTGACTGGATTGGATGGGTTTAGAATGGATTTCGGTTGTTCATATGACCTCTCAGGCCAACACGGGGCTACACTACATCGATTTGGCGGGCTGCCCCATGGACAAGAGCTGGAAGAAATTGCTGCACAATATCATGAAGGGCCAGGGGCCCCCCCACTTGCAATAGCGCTTTTTTTGCCCTGTCATGACATCCTGACCTGGCGGCGCGGCGGCGTGCTAGCGTGGCGGTGTGTGTGTGTGTGTGTGTGTGTGCGTGCTCAGAGCGGGCAGTTTTTCTCGGTTGTGCACGTGCGTGGTGTATCCAGTGTCCAGAGAGCATCGCGATTCTAATTCTTGATTAGAGTGTAGCTGAGTGCGGCTGAGTAGAGCTTCCTGTAGCTCATGGCGTCCACCTTGCACATATTGCGTGCAAATCGCAATGGTATATTAAGCAGGCTTTGGAGGCAGGAACGCAATATAGATTTGAGATGGAGTACGGTTATTAGCAGCATTAAGACAGGACGACTGTAGATGGTAATATCGTTCCCAGATCTTCAGCTAAGGAACCTGTCAGCCCAAACCACATTTTGGCTCCTAGGTGCCCGGGGCGGCCCCTTCCACAGGTGCTTTGTTTACGAAAGTTGAGGGTTAAACTTATACTCCCACCCACCTGCCCAACTTCTAAGCACCCACCCACATCATATGGACCCCACGTATCACTTAGTGTTAAAGCTATTCTCGTGGCAAAAATGTGAATATCTCTAACCTGACTGTAGAAATGGGTGACGACCCGCGCGTCCAAAATGGAATCCAACACTTAAGACGTCCGTCATTCTGTGTCGGCTCACTTTTAAAGATACGAAAGCCTACGCACACGTCATATACGCGTCTTTCCAGCCCTGGTGCGTATACAAGCGTACCGGGTCCAGCAACCAGCCTGCGCCTGATTATTATAACAACCCCCCCATTTCGAATCCACATGAGCTCCGTACGTATCTTAGTAATATTGCCACGCCCACGGGTCAATATGCCCCCTTATAGAGCTTTATCTTCTTAAAGTAATTTCAGCTTTGTGGCCTTGGTAAATGATGACTCAATATGGTTTTTCGCGCTCTGGGGCGTGATTATCATCGGCCACTCACGGAACCGGCTTATGCTTAGCATTTAAACTAAAGGTATTAAACGTACATGATAAATGACTCGAAGCGGACTGCGCAAAGTAGGGGCCCGGTGGGATTCTCAGCGCACAGGAACGGGCATCAGTGCCGACGAGCACCTAGCGCGTTCCTGGCGACGAGTAGCTTCTACACACACTCTACAGGTAAACCGTTATATATATGTAGTGTTTTAAGTCAAAGCTCAATGATTTACGTGAAATCGAGCGCAGGAGGGTCAGCCTTCTGATTCTCCATGTCCTGCTCACACACGCAGCAATTAATTGCCCCCGAGGACGCAAAGGGAGGGGAAAGATCCCTTACAAAAAAGCTGAAAGGGTGAGCTGATCCATATATAGCCTTATGGCGCATGTATTTTCTGACGCCCATGCAGGGCAAGTTAACGAAGGCAACATTATTGGCCACGTAATCGTACGTTAAGCTAAACCCTGTGCCAGAACTCTTGCACCTGTACTAATCCCAGCCTCAGTCCCAGTCCCAGTCGTCCCGGAAAGTTGGTGGGGATAAAAAATGCTTCGTTTAACGTCACTTCATGTCCCGTCTCTTGACCTGCATGACGTACGTCCAACGACCACGTAAACGGGGAAAAGTTTGTCGATGCTCATCTTGGCTCTAACGCTCTTGATGATGCATGTCGCACACGCCGTGAGTAGTGAAGGCAACTTAAGGAGGTCCTATGACCAAGTTTAATAGCTGGGCGAATGAATTGATTCTGTGCGGATTCTGAAGCTCCTGGATTTAGGGGAACAAACTTAGCGACGGGCAAGATAATGCATTTCAATACTAAGTGATACATATGTAAGAAGTATCCATAGGGAAAGCTGCCTTACTTGCGCTGTACTACGATATGACAAATTGCTATCTTAGAGGAGTGGGAATGACTGGGCTCGTGAGCGATGGAAGAGTCATCTGCATCGATGCATGACGGTATCTATTGCGGGTCAGGTCCTGCAGAAGCGACTACTGGCTTTGCTTCTGCTGCTGCGGCTGACTAATATCGTTAGCTGCTCCCTTCTGTCCTAGAAATTGCTGCTTTTATGGCGCAGGCTGCATTATGGCTTCCACCCTCGGCCCTCCCGCCCTTCCTCTTGTTAATTCGGAAGCACTCGTGAGTTGCGGATGGCTGATAATTGAGGAAAATCTGACTGTTATGGGGACAACACTTCGAATGAAGATACGTACTTCCGGTATGATATCTATGATATCATACATATATACATATATATGTATGTATCGTGGTGTATGGCATAGTGACGGCATCTATCTTGATATGGTACATCCAGCGAATGAAGTAAGTAGTCCATCCTCGAACCACGCAGATGTTGTATAACATGTTGTTGTCGACTACCACCGGCGGTGAGCATGCCGCGGGGATTGCTTCCATAACGCCAGGCCTGACCATGGGGGGTTCTCGCATAGGGATGGTTGGCTGGAACACCTCGTGTCGTTAAGCTAGGGTAGCGATCCTGCCTACACGCCTGCCGGCCGTTAGGGATACGTTTTGGTGCCACGTCAGATGATGTATGTGTTTCGAAAGGCGTTGTGAGCACGGGCAGATGCCCTGTATCGATGTGTATATGCAATGGACTGCTGCGTGCATGATCTCACCTCTGGTGTGCACACCCTGCTTGTAGGCAGCTACTCTTCCATACAGCATTCATTTTCCATGGGACTGCGATAGCGGTAAGCAAGTGCGGGCATCTTCGTTCGCTGCAAACCTCTGCCGCCGCATGATGCTGGCTGCATTCATCACCGTACTTTGCCTGAGTTAGTCTAGGGTAGATGTGATCATTTTCATCACGCACTAAGAGAATATCTTCCATATTCATGATCATGGATGTCTACAGGACCCGCTCACAAGCATGCAACCTGGCTTGCGAATGGGTCCAGGTTGCATGCTGTTGACCTTGCGGGTTGTTTTTCCTTATTTGGTTGTCGCAGGTCTTCCTACACTGGTTCAGCCTCAAGCTTTTTAAGCACAATTCTTCATAAAATCTGTCCCAGCGGCGTGTTGTATCTCTGTTATATCCTCCTACAGCAAAGGCTCGATGGAAAGATGACCAGGTGTCACCTCGGATATTACCCATAGATACCCCAGGATACTACACAGTGGCTGATCACGACAATTAGGGTTTTGCACTGTCATGGCACGCAGGGGTCAGTTGGCAAGCAGCATGCAAGGTCTTGCTTGGTGCACAGTGTGAAGGTTGTTTCCTGTAAAAATATACTATACACATCATCTCAATACATAGTCCATATTCAATAGTATTTGCACAATGGGCTATAATGTCATTCAATTAATCGGAATATAATTTTCGCATGGGTAGCAATTAAGACAATTGTAAGAGCGGGGTGGGGTTCTCGCTCCCACCATTAAGATCACTTCGGAACTTATCTTGTTATCATCTACATTCACGCATAATGGTATTGTTTGGTGCAAAAAGGTAAGCAAAAGCAGCATAAAGGCACTTGGGTGCCATGCAAGGCCAAATGAAGCCAAAAGGAAAAGCGCTGACTTCTCTTCTGAGGGAAAGCTTGTTCCTTCTTGGGTGAAAGTGTGTACTGTAACACTGTGCATACTAGTGATTGTTAAGGGGTGTTACACTATCTATGGGCGACTTGCCCTATAAAGACGAGCACCGGGGGGCCTGACCGGACTGAGCCACAGCGCAGGGTAGGGGCACGTGGCTTTGTCTGTCTGTCCTGCCACTTGCTCCCCCTCTCACTCGGACCAGCCAGAGCAAAGAAAGACTCAGAGGCTCTAGCCTGGCTACTAACAGAGCACTGAGGAGCACCGCGAAAACAAGGAATGAAGGAACTAAAGAAAACAGGGGGCAACTAACTGTACAAAGAAGGGGATCACTCTCCTCCAACACAAAACTGACCTAGCAAGAGCCTGATAAATAAAGACACACGGATGCCCTGTAGCAGTCGTCATTCTAACAATGCTAAGTTTAGTGTTCAGAAGCGTAAGTTAGATTGCAAACTTGGTACATCAAATGTGGTCTGGTGGCAGCAGAGTCTCGAACTCTGAATACTTCGTATTATAATACTTCAGTATCTGGCCAAAGCACTCCACCAGGGTGACTTTATTGGTTCACCTACCGGGATGTACTACAGTCTGCTTTTACAACTTGGTTAGAGGCATCATGCTTAGCGCATGATTGCCTAACAGTATATCTAGGCCGATTTTACTAAGGTAAATGTAGTTTCCTACAAGCCCTCAGAGGAGAGACGCCAACAGGAGAGCACACTCATACACAGCCAAGTAGGAAGATCCCAGCTAAAGACAGAGGGGGGGATGACGAGCCAAATTGGCGCCCCCCTAGAAAGCCTCCCGGCTCCACCCACAGCTGGCCCCTCAAACTCCTGCACTGCACAATAGGGAAAGACCTCTCTCACTGCCTCCCCCAAAACCCTCAGAACCCGGTGCCTGGACACAGGCTCCTCCAGCCACGAGACCCTCCACCCTCTCCCTGCCCCTCCTCAAACACTAGATTGCTTGCCTTCCCCTTCTCTCCAACTCTCCTCCTCTCTCCCCCTTCTCCTCTCTCAAACCTCCTCCTCATAACTCCCGCCCTAAGAAGCCTGCTCTGCTCTCTCTGCTCCATGGCCGGTGATTTCCAGTGGAGAATCACATCTCATCTGAGCTCCACCTATGGCTAGGATGCATGGGATGTTGCGGCGGTCCCACCCGATCCCAGCCATATTTAGGGATATTTAGGGATATATATATATATATATATACACGCATATACATATACCAGGCAGGGTATGAAGACTGGTGCTTGAAAAGCCAACAACTATATTGGACATGCAAAAGCCCAAGATATTGGGCCCCGATATCTATATGTAAGCCTTATGGGTCTATGTGTGAATGCCTGGGTTTCTCCTCCCTTTAACCCCCCCATATAACATTACCCCTACCCCCCGGTATGGTTATTGAATCCCCCTCATATGTCTGGTTTAACCCTCCCCTTACCCACCCCATTTAAGATTACCCCTACCCCGGGGTACGGTTACTGCCCCCCCCCCTTGTAAGTAGGGGGGTCAGTAACTGCTAACCCCTCCGTTACCCGCCTGTGTAACATTTACGGGGGGGTTACCCCCCTTCTGGTGCCATAGGGCTGGATATGGCGGTAGGTGTTGCTGGCAGCATCTGGCGGAAGAACTATCTGCAAGACGTCACACCGATGGAGAACTTTTGCCAGGATGAGAAAATGTGCCCAAGGCGCTTGGAGCTCACCAACACGGCCTGCGAGCGGTCCACTGTTGTCACCAATCAAGTTGGTCATCAGCGTGCGTGGAAGGGCCAGACGCGTGGAACTTCTCTCAGGGCTTGTTAACTTGGGCCTGTAAACAATGTAGCACCCTAAAAGTGGAAAGCGGTTTGAGATAGCCTTCTGAGAGAGTTGACGTGCACGTGGTCTCGCTTCAAACATGTGCGAGGTTGTAACTACATTATTTTGCATGCATGAGTTACGTCACAACAGTGATTTATCGAGCTAACCCGGTTAAGGTTAACAGTTGCGCCTACTCGGTGTCACGTACTATGAACGCCTGCCATGAAGTGCCATTTCCATATATCACGATGTTGCTAAATATTTTTGCACCTAAAAATACAACTAAGACAATGTAGATAATAGCAATATATAATTTTGCGAAACGACCTCAATTGTGGGAGCGAGGACCCCACCCCTTACAACTGCATGCCTTGATTGTTACCCGTGCCTTTGACTGATGTTTCGGTTTCACCATTCACAATCCACAACTAAACATGTTTTATAATTTTCAATATAATGATTAGGAAATTAACTAGTTACGCAGTGAAAGCTGCTTTCTATCCGAGTGGGCGAGCAACGGTAGACCGCGCTTAGAGGCACAAATGTGGTTTCAAAGATAACTTATCAGATCTTATCATTATGCAGCTATTGGGACTCGACTCTCTTGCTGTAGTGTTATTTGTACTGGCAGCAGCGGTCGCGCAGGATGCTAGTGCTTCGGGGACTTGTATGGGAGATTGCGACCTCCATCCGTCTCTGTTAGAAAGGTAAAATCCACCCTTTAGCCTGTGGAGATCCTTCCGCTGGAAAAAACATGACAGTCGTTGTATAGTACGGACGACAGGCTGAGTGCTCCTGGGGCAACTGAAAACGTTTTGGCAGCTCATCCGAGCTCTGCAGCTTACGGCTTTGCAGCAAATAGTCGGGCGTCATTTATGCGATTTCACTTGCATCATCGTTTTGCCACTACGGGGTCCCCTCGTGGCCCCACCGGCCAAAATCCCGTACGGCCAACATTTTGGGCATATTCCTGGTTTCTAGTATCGATGGTCAAATTAATGCAGGGTCAGAAAAGATGTGGCCTGGCTAGATGAAGCTGGTGGCATCACGGACGCTATGATCCGAAATATCTCACTGGTGGGTGGTGGGCCGCGGTGGGCCTGATGCTTACATGTGGGCTCGGGGCCCAGCTCGGCCCATGAGATATGGATGACGAAAGCACAACGAAGGGAAAGGCAGTGGGGGAACTGGGAGGGCAGCGGATCCATGGGTGAGCCCCAGGATTGGGCCTGATACGGCAGCTGCCCTGAAAAGGGAGAGCTGCCGTGGCTGTCTTAGTGAAGATGCTGCGCCGGAAGATGGGGGCAATCACGCTCTCTGTTCCTCTTGGCTGTTGCTTCCAGTTCCCTAATCGGGACAAAACCAGTTTCCTAAGGGGGACTGGTTTTGTGGATGAATGGGATGGGAGCTTGAACCGTGCCAGGTCAGCGGATCGTGCCGGGCTGGTGAGGGCATGCAAAGTGGGTCCTCTGTACCCTGGGCTTTGGGGTTATCGACTACTTGCCTGATGTGGCGTGGGCTCCGCATCGTGCACCTGCGACGCCCGATTCACCTGCCGTACAATGAACAGACGAATCGTTCATCAACGGTATAATTGGAATAGTCGTCACGCCTTGAGTCAATTTTCCATTTTAAGCGAGGGCTGATATGTCAGCGTTTGTTTGTCTTCCGCCGTCCTCTGATGGGGGCGAAATACCTCAGGTCTGCGATGCTAAGATCAAGCACCAATGCAACGTGAAGGCGGTCCGCATGATGATCAAGGACGGCGAGGTACGGCTATACTGCAATACGACCATACATACGTAAGGCTCCTCCAGACGTACGATTTATCTCCCAGTAAATGGGGAGAGATTGATGGAACCCATGAATTGGATGCCGTAGCAGCAGCAGTAGCAGCAGCAGTAGCAGTAGCAGTAGCAGCTGGAGCAGAGGCCAGCGGCTCAGTTCCGGAGGACTTCCTTGTCGGATGCCGAGGGGTGGTTACCTGGAACGGCGAAACCTCTAGGCGGCTGGTACCGCACCTCCTTTAGTGCGAAGTGTTCGGTTCCGGATGGGCCCTTTTGTCTCCCTAGGCGCTGTCGGACGCGTACTGCCCAGTCGCCGGTGGGGTGGTGTCCGTCGTGGCGCAGTCACTCGGGGGTCGTCAACTGGCGACGGAGCCCTTCAGGCTTGAAGTCTTGACCTCACAAACGTGTAGTGGTGGCCTCCCTTACTTGGCGCCTCTCTCTTTGGGACAAGGCACGCTGGTCCTCGTCTTCTCAGGATGAAGCAAAATAGAGCAGCTTCGCACGCTGCACGATGGATTGTGCATCTTTTCCTTCATCTTGTCCTCACTTCTGCTCACTTCTGCTTTTTCTTCCATCTCCGATCTCCCTTTTCCCTCCCCTCCGAAACCAGATCTACCTGAATAGTTTACACCCAGATTGGCGGTTGGGACCACCCGAGCTGTTGGGCTTCCTGTTGGAGCTGTACGAAACTAGCAAGATGTACAGGTACTGTGCGGCATGAAACCGACAGGACGGACCAAACAGATTGGCATATCGACAGACAGATAACTCCCGCCTGGGTTCCATATCCAAATTCAGGTTGCCTGATTTAGAGTTCGCATACAACGGTGATGACGATGCTTCCAGCCCCATCTTTGACTGGATCGATCGATCGAGCCTCCGTGTCACGTGAGTTATCCGTATGTCCAGATTTCGTTTTTCCTATTGAGGGTGGTGAAAATGAAAATGAAAAGAAAAATAAAAAAATGAAATGAAAATTCCTGGCTTTGTGGAGGGGCGAAACGGTTTAGCGGTCTTGTCTCACCGCCGCTGGATGCAATTCGAGTTGGGTGCAGGTGCAGGATCACTGGGGTCAGGAAACACACACAACGGACTCACGGGGCACAGGAACCCCGTTCCCGGGTTTCGGTTGAAATAAACGAATTGATGGAAGCCAGATTTTGGCACCACACCAACCGCTGACCTTAGCCTTCTAGCCCGACCTCCTTTCACATGCCTGGTAGTAGGAGCAAGCTCCACTCCTAGGTACTTACCTTACCGCGCGCTACAAACTTACTTAGCTTAGCTGGTAGCTACACTTAAGATGCCTGGCCACAGCCCGACTGGGGCACTTAACATGTACGGGCGGGCGGGAGGGAGGTGGCTAGTTGTTCGACGGCGTGCATATAAATAGTGTATATTCATCATGTGGAATTGGGAGTGGATGAGGGTGAGGGTGAGGGTATGGGTAAGGGACTGCGTGGGAAGTAGACATAACTCCTAACCGGGGCCGGGTCGGCACGTCAGCCGCTGTCAGGGAGTCCCGAAAAGGATGCATTACTACTGGTTGTGCGTTTGAGGATGAAATGAAGTTCGTTCGTTGATAGTTCGTTAGGATAGACACTGTTAGTTCAGGTACGGACCTTACCGTACGTTACGTTGAAATTCGCAGGTTCCACGGGGGACCCTTCCCGCTGCTCGCGTGGAGCAAGAGCAACAAGAGCATGGTGCAGCTAGTGCCGTACAGTGGCGCCTTTCGGTACGGCAGGGCCGCTTTGTGCGGAAGTGTCGGGACCTCGGGAGGTTAGGGTTGTTACGGCAGTGAGAATCTAGTGTAACCGATGGCTATGGGCTGATGGTTTAGATGAGAAGGACAGATGCGTACACAGAAATGGGCAGTGCGTGCGTGAGGTCCCGGATCCTCTTCTCCCGTACAGGTGTACGGACGACAGCTTTGATAATCTGCTCGCCCGACTGGACGAGATCCGCCGTGTGGCTTGGCCTGAGAAGCGAACGGTGGGGAGGAACAGGGGGAAGCCACGTGGACCCCAAAACACATGCACGAGGATGTAACTGGCATGCGCTCGCGCTGAAGCTTTTTCCAGTGCTTCCAGGTCTTTAGCTTTTCATTACTTGTTTGTGTGTCTGTTTCACCCACGTGACGTCATATGCTTAGTTTACGTCTGTTTTTGCCGCTCTGAAGCTGCTCCGGAACCAGACGATCCGTACACAATCTTGAAGTACAAATTAACAGTTGGCCAAATGTTGAACACCTTTGTTCCACGAGAAAGGATCCAACAGATACCATAGCACGTTAGGCCGTTACGGATCTCAGGGCCCATGACTGCGAACTCCCCTATCATCTAGGTGGCATTCGGTCGCTGGAACGAGTTCTGTGCGCAGTACATGTACGAGATGCCGACGCTACCGAGTGGGGAATCTTTCATCTGTCCGCGGCAGTGGCTCCCCACCCTGAGCGAGCAACACCACGAAGTCATGGTGAGGAAAGCTACGCATCTGGCGCACCTACCGCCGGATAAATGAAAAAAGTGAAAAAACGAAGTGAAAAAATGAAGTGGAAAAACGAAGTGAAAATCATAACAATAAGAATGGTAGCGAAAACCTAAATCCAAATATTCAAAGGTGGCTAACAACAAATCGCGGAGAGTAAACGAGAGGGCACAACGAGGGCGCGTGCATGTTGAGGAGCGCATGTTGGTGCGCAAAACTAAATTCGGACCTTGTCATCTGGGCCTCAACCAATGATGGCAACGGGGGGAGAAGTCCAAAGAAAAGGAACCCACCGACATTATCTCGGCATTGGCGCCTCTGTGAAGAAGGTTCTCATATGTAATACGTAGACCCCCGGGGCGATCCGCAAACAAAATCGTAAGGTTGTGAGCGAGAAGGAAGAGAGGGAGAGGCTTGATGCAGGAGGCTCGGGTTTTGGGGGAAGATCCTTCTTGGGTTATCATGGGGTTGGGAGTCCTCTCCCTGGACTTCCCAATACCGCTAGATATTTACTCGTCCATCTCTGATCTAGAACCTTCGTCCTGTGTCAGTGTGAGGGTATCGTTTGTCGTTCGTCACAGCGGCCTCGTCTCCCTACGTCCCTAGATGGGCAGCCGCCCACTGTGCAGCACAGCCTTTAAAGACTTCAACTAGAAGGCTTACACCGTTTACATCTACTTTTGCCATTTCCGCTTCTCTTCAAATCGATTCACATCAGGTCGGCCCACTGAACCCCACTTGCAGGATGTCGGAGCTATGGGAGGGACACTGCGGGGCCAAAGAGTGTCTGCAGTGCCTCTGATGCATCAGAACGCCTACAAGTACGTCACGACTGGGGTTGGTTTTGCTGAGTCGATCTCGATCTGTAGCAGCTGCTGCCGGAAAGACACACCTCTTGAAATTCTCTCCCTCTATCTATCTGTGTACGTGTGTGTGCTATTAGCACCTTACAGTTATGTGTGCCATACTGTACAACTACGACATCCTCACGTTTCTTGGGGAAACGCTTTGGGCCTTCTTGCATTGCGCAGCCAGCGTCTTGAGAGACGCCGTTTCAGCAGTAACTGTTACGCGGTACCTATGTATTTATATTACATGGGTATTCGTATTTATTTTATTTTTGCACTCATGACATTTAAGAGGGTCCCTGGTTTCCGAGAACATTGCGAGTGTGTTTCAAGGTGAGGAGGGGCACACATACACACACATACACACACATACACACACATACACACACATACACACACATACACACACATACACACACATACACACACATACACACACATACACACACCACCGTACGGGGGCGTGGGAGCAAGGAGTCGTCCCCGTCCCGTTTCTGATGGGCCTTATAGACTCTTGACACCTCCTTCGTAGGTACCTTGTATCAACGGACGGGTGGGCGATCAGCTCCAAGTTCGACAAGTACCTGCTGCTGGGCTCCACTATCATCAAGGTAAAGGGGGTGGGCTGGGCAGGGGAGGGTGGTTTGAAGCCGTACGAGGGACCGTGCACCAAACGCTTGGTCACGACAACTGCAATGGTTGTCGGCGTGGTACTCAACGTGAAGATAGAGAGATAGAGAGAGAGCATACCCGCGCTTGCACGGGGATATAGATAAAATACCCCACCTACAACCACCTACAACCACCTACAACCACCTACAACCACCTAACACCCACTCCTTCATACACAGCACCTACCCACCACCCACCCGCAGGCCCAGTCCTCACGTTACGGCTTTTACTACGATGCATTACGTCAGGACGAACACTACGTCGCTGCCATGAACACGTCGCGAGATGACATTTTGGGGGTGCGGGGTGCGGGAGGGGCCTGAAAAAGGGGGACTAGTATGGACGGTATGGGGGGACTGCGGTGGGACAGAGCGCGAACCGAAACCAGAACATATCGGATGTGATGGATGTATGGATGGATGCCGCTCCGTTGGGGGTGGTGGCTTCTTACGACCGTACAACGTATGGAGTTGCTCTCACAGCCAGATGTATCGCTCATATTTCGGTGCATAAACCAGACTTTCTGGATCCGGAATCATTCGTATCCAATTCCGTACAATGCCCGGGCGATTCACAGGTTATTGAGTGGCTCAAATCTCACGATGTGGAGGCGGAGCGGATGGCTGTAGCCACACAACAATTCGCCGTACGGCATTTGCATCGGAACGCGCGTTTATGCTATTATCGTACGTTAATGACGGAGCTGGGGAAGCGCATGAGGTACGCGTGCACGTGTTCACGTGTGTTTTGGGGGAGGGGTGGTGTGTCTTGGGGGAGGGCCTCCGGTGCATGTGCACTCAGGGTGTTCCTTTCCCTCTCCAGGCGTCCACCAACGTGGTCCACCAATCTCCCTTAATTTTGATGTCGCCCCAAATTGAGGGGGATTCTGGAAACGGGCGTTCAAAGGGCATTTCTGAAGAGGCGCGCGTTGAAAGAGCACTCATCCTAGGCGCTTGCCTCTGTGCCCCCTCTTCTTTTTGCGTCACACACACACGCACACACATACAGACACACACACGCACATAGACACACACACACACACACACATACACACCTCGCCCGAACCACTACATTTTGTGGACTGTTGCTGCAGGTTCACTCCCGACTGCTCCCAGCGGAAGTTGTGTTTGCCGCTGGGTCGCTTCCTGGACTACCTGACGACGAAGAGAGAGACTGCTCATGCCTGCAGGTAGATCAGGACAAAAAAGGACCCAAGGCGGGTCCAAGACGAAGGGGAGAGCACCCCCTCACCTCCCACCGGAAAGGGAGCAATCGTGAACACATGCGTGATGCCCAAATATGGTTTCTGGCTACACTCAAATCTTTGATGTCGTACCAAAGGAGATAACTTCAGGAGAGTAAGATTAAATAAGCTATATTCTCAAGGTTGTACACATCGAGAGGGAGGTTGCCCACCACCCAATTCGTCCTGACACAGAAAACCAGGAAGACTCCACAACAGTGAAGAGAGACAGCACGTGGCCGTTATTTCTATCTGCATAACCGAAAGAATTTTCACCGACGTCTTTGACTGGAACGTCTTCCATGATTGTCCCCTCTCAAGTCCAGAACCCATCGTCGTGCCGAGCAGGTACCAGGAGGTGCTCGTACGGTACGGCACAGGGAGAGGAACCCCTGCGTACGACAGTTTCAGTGATGAGGCCATTAAGGAGCTGCTCGCAGATCCCAAGTATTGGCCCCGGGATACGGACATCCCACCATTGCCGAATGAACCGTACTTTCCTGGTGCCCCCCGCCGACTCAGGCGTAGGTGAAAGAGGAAGTGAAGCGAGCAGAAGTATGCTGGCGGAATGGGGCGAGACAGAACCTCCCCTCACGCAGATTCCGGCACACGTGTGTAAATACCCCTAGGATGCGTGCGGTGTCGTGCCAAGTCGTTGTTTGTGAGGTTAGCTGCGTTGTGTGCTGTTGGGAAGGCTGTCCTTAGTACGTTCAGGATTGTGAAGATTAAGCGAAGGCTGGACAGCAACTTAACGCTGTGCTGTACTACACATCGTGTGTGTGTGTGTGTGTGTTGGGGTTTGGGGGAGGGATAGAGAAAGGGAACAGGGGAGAAGGTTTGGTACTTGGGTTCCTAAGAAACTCAACCATGACATCATTCTTATAAGTCATAGAACGCCTGTCAGGCCCAAGCGCTTACGGACCTTCACCTACCCCCGTTGGTTCCCAGCTGCTGTTCTTGGCCGCGCCTGTGCAAGTACTGTATGCCTGACTGTCTGTCTGTCTGTCTGTCCCTATGACTGTTACGACCGGCAGTGTAACAAGCTAAAATTCCAACTATGTCGCCTGTTAGGTACAGGTGGTTCTATCTGTGCTTGTGGCATGTGCGCATCTGGGCAGTGATCACCTCATATAGTCATTAAGGACATATATATATATATTTATATTTATATAATATTTTAAAATCTTTTCTGTGCAATTACCAGGTATTAAAGTTTGCGGTCTCCACTGTGAGGTCGATCCTGCTCAAGCCTTATATGTCGCTGTCCGTATCATTCCGTACGCATTCAACAACGGAGTCTTGCGGAATGTATGGTAATGGTCGACTCATCCAAAACTTTGCAAACCTCTCATTATCTCCTGTCCCAATTTATCCTGGCTGGGTCTTACTCATCACACTCTGTCATAAAATCATGTACAAGAGATGATGCATTGCTTCAATTTATCAGCGGTTTTTCAATTAGCGGAAAGCCACAATGGGAAGGACGCTTAACAAAAAATCTCGCGGGCACTCTTAATTTTATATAACTGTAATTCCACAGAGTGACTAGCTCCTTATGGTTTTTAACCTTAACCTTTAAAACGCAAAACCCGTTTTCCCGGGGCATGGGTAGACCATGTGTTTGCGGGGTAAAAGGCCTTACGGTAAACGAAAAAGGCGGTACATATAAAATATATTGAACTATTTTCAGAGGATGCAACACGTAAACCCGAAGAGTTAGATGAACTTGATCATCGAATAATCCAGGCCGAATTAAGAAAGGTTTTAATCAGTTCTGGATTTGAACCGAAAACTTTTTTGAGGGATTTTGCTTATATTACAAGCAGCTAGATAGCGGTAAATTCACGTGGCTCGAGTGGTAGGATATTAGACTATAAACTGCCTCCTGGCAATATTTAATTTATCCGGTTTAAATTTATCCTGAAGAATTTTTGCTACTTTTCTTATTTCCCAATTAAATAAGTCATAATCAGGCAAATATATTTCTTACTTTCCCCATCAATGATAAGGTATTTTGCATTAGCAATAGATCTGGAGGCGGGAGGAAAGGCGTTTTTTGAGCCTGTAGTCGCCTTTAGCAAGATATACACACCGGTAGCAATTATTTACAGGGGGTATTTTAGGCCTTGCTTATGTGCCGGGGTTATCTTACGATTTACATAAAAGGAACGTAGTGGAAGTTGCTAGAGACTTAATGAGCGAAGATTTCCGGAGTTGTCAAAGCGCACCAAAGCTTTATTGAAGCATCGACCATCTCAATCTTCTTCGATACAACCTTTGTTCTTCTGGTCATGCGCCCAAGCTGATGCCTCGTATTACTATTATCCTGTACAATTGACACTGTATAAGCTTTACCGGCACCGTCAAGTTAGTGAATTAAGGGCATAAGGTGTTCTTATTCTTGAATTTTAGGCAACAAGAAGCCCTTGCTCTGCTTCATTCCAGATGGATTTAGCCATATGTCTTGTCATACAGAGATATAAACGCGGTGCTGCCGCTGGCAACTAACGAACGCATCTTCTACCCGTTGGATGAGAACCTTAAATAATATTATTGTTGACGATAATGTCGAGAGCTTGTCGTACGCAAATGTGTGCATCTATAGCTGGCTGGAAAGACAGGTGGTCTCATAAAACTAAGTAATCCCGTAAACCTCAATGTCGGAAGACCCAACATCAATAGACTCTATGGGGTCTGTTCATACTCAATAAACACTGAACACGACATTTATAAATCATCGCCACAAAATACTTGCGATTGCGGACGCCAGACATTTTGAGAGATGGACGGGAAGTGGCTGGCTCAGTTAGAAGCCCGTGGCCCGCACGTACGTGCACATGCCAAGTTGCGAGGTGGTGGGGTTGGGTTTTGTGCTCCAGAACTTGCGCATCAAATCGAAGCCCTGGCAAGTGACGTCATCGAGGCACATCTTGTAGGCATCGGCCACGCACAGACTCGTGTCGCGGGAGGAGGCAGTGACAGTATCCGTCAGGTCCGGGTAGGCTGTGAAACCGGGCATCGGCGGGCAAGCTATCCAGGGAGGGCAACAGGGGGAATACCGGATGGAGTGGGGAGGCGTGGACGGGTCCTCATTGTGCAGTCTTATGTGGAGGATGGGAAATGCACACGTCCTTTTCCTAACAGCGAGAGCAAGCGGTCATCATAAAGTTCTCATCACAGGAAACAAATGCGGGCAGCTACACTTATTTATTTCGTTCCACGCTCGCACATATTTTCCCAGGTGCAAGTGCAGTGTTGTACGACACAACAACAATCAGGTACACGTGTGAGATACACGCAGTCTCTCTCCCTCCCTATATATATATATATTATGTCTCCTTTTGAAGCCACACGAAACAGTTCCATTCTAAGAATTCTCGGATAGCTTTCATTCCTACAAATCTTAATGATGGATGACCACATACATTGCACGTTCACAATTAAGCCCCAGTTCATCCTTACGGTCTTTGACGTAGGTGCATGTCTCTTCCACATTATCATCCAGGCTGCCGATTCCTCCAATTTGGACGGTGCCGTCTGTGGCCCAGGCGGTGCACTTGGGGTTGACCTTGCACGCCATCTCCGCCTTCGCGGCGCCTCCCATGTTCCCCGAAATGGAGCCGTACGCACCCTCAACACCTTCCGCGCTGGTATGGGCATGGTTCTGGTAACCGTACTTGGGTGCGCACGCTGTGAAAGCACGTAAAACAGTACGTAATTTTTACATCAGTCTAGGTGTACGGGCACACGACTATGTTTAAGCTTAAGACAAGTGCTAATAATACTAATACTAATACTAATAATATCCATTCCTGATTGATTTCGACCACAGCAACCACAAGGGCGTCAGCTAGCGTTTATTTACTCCGTGCTGCCGTCCCACTGTAAATTGTACACCCGTACGACTTACTTAATGCCTCTCTGCCGTCCCTGAGGTAGGTGCAGAAGCCCTGTGCGAAGTAGTACGACTCCAGGCTGTGAATGCTCATCATTTGAAGGTGAGTGGATCCCGCAGGCGGCAAATGGAATGCAATGCAGGGTTCATCGGTACCGCACGCATAATAGGCGTCGCTCGTATCCCAGAACTGTCCAAACGGCCCATTAGTGACCATGGTGTGGTTGTAAGCCGTGTAGCCTTCATGATATTCGCATATGCCTGCATAAACACGTTACGTGGGTACAGCAC
Source organism: Volvox reticuliferus (assembly GCA_019650235.1). NCBI lineage: Eukaryota > Viridiplantae > Chlorophyta > Chlorophyceae > Chlamydomonadales > Volvocaceae > Volvox > Volvox reticuliferus. The sequence goes on from BNCP01000024.1 coordinate 365,615, forward strand.
ACCAGGCGTTTGTTCGTACGTATGTACGGCTCACAAATAAATCAAGTTATCCAAAGTACCTGTGTGTGTGTGTGTATGGTTGAACACACACACACACACACACACACACACACACACAGGGTTCAGGTTCTCCTACCGACCCCTAGGGCGTCAGAGGGTTAATGAGCTAGTGGGCAGCCCCTGGTCAGTGGATCATGTACGTAGGGCGTGGTCCTCGTGGCTTGCTAGCTAATCGGAGGCGGAGTTGACTGCGCACTTGATCCGCTAGAACCTACTGGACGCTGGTGGCGAACACTGACCCCAACAAGTACAAGTCCACTGGGTGAACGGATGAAAGGGCGTCTTTCGAGTAGTGCAGGAGGAAGCAGGCCTCCGCCCAGGCTAGTGGGCTGCTGCTGAAGCATACACCCCCTGTACCAGCTGCAACACACACACACACACACATGCACACATACATACACAACACACAAGCTGCATGCTGTCCTTTCACCATCCTTCTTTCGTACGGCAGTACTTACTCAGTGCATTGCACCCATTTCTATCATCCCCCCTGCCTCTCCATCACTCTGCTTAAAGGCTCTTTGATTCTCTGTGATCGTGTGATGCCCTCCCTGGTCCGCTACTCAGTCCGTCAGTCCGTCAGTCCGTCAGTCCGTCAGTCAGTCGGCCATTAACAGGCAACCAACAATCATTTTGTAATCATTTCTGTTGGTCGTTTGTGGATTCCATTTAGTGACCGGATGTGAGGACCCCTGGAACCCGCCCCTCTAATGTGATGCCGATCTGAGGGGCCCTGCCATATATACCGAATACACACATGGCATGTAAACATATTTGGATCCACCTGTGCATCGATGCATTCGTACAGGTACCCTCGATGATTTCGTACAAGCGAATATTTACCCTAACGTCCATCTGCGGTGGGGCCTTACCCTTCATGTAGATGCAGGAACCGATCTCTTCGGTGAGGGTGACGCTGCCAGTGGCGGTCTGTCCCATGCTGTTAAAGCCGACACAGCTGGAATCCGAATTGCAGGCGCTCACCACAGCGGAGGCAGGAGGGTTGGGGGCGGAGGCCGCAACGCTGCTGTCCCATGTCATATCGGGAAATGCTTGGTAGCCATCCTGGCGCGGGCAAGCTGAAGGATGTTGACAAATGAAGACCGAGCATGGCGGACGCGTTGGGTACGGGCAGGGGCACGGACGGTGTTGAGTTAACATCAAAGATATCGTTCCCCGTTGAGTTAACATTGCGCGGTGTAACGAATGACAAACGGTACGAAGGCCAGAAACCAGGGCTTGCTCGTCACAAACGTTTCCCCCAAGGACCGAGGGTCCTCGCGCGACAAGTAGCAATGGAATGATGCGGTGAATCCAGTCCACAATGCGGAAAATGTTCCGAACGGGATTCGGACTTTGATCCACAATACCCATATAATGACGATGTAATGACGAATGATATCATACATGCAGGCGGAAATTATCATTACATGACCCAACAGCGTCCGTACTGCGTGACATCATTGTCAAGCATCTTGTAATGGTTGGATCTTCCATCCGGGGATTAGGTACATAGGTCCCCATCTGGACCCGCCCGGTCGTCAATACACCTTGGCCACTTAGTGCCCTCGCTCGTTCCGGCGTGTTATTAGGGAAGTCAACGTACGTCGTGTACAATGCAAAGGTTATGGCGCGGGCTCTGCTTGCTGTGGTGGAATAGCGTTTGAAAGTTTCCTAAGTCCTTAGACGTAGAAATGACGGTTACACTGCTAAAGTACAAATTTGTCAGAGTTAAGCTACCTGCATATCTCGTCTGCACAAACAGGTACGTATTATTTAACTGCTCGAGTAAAGCCCTGCTGTTCATCAAGCGACAATGAGCGACATCAGCCGATGCCAATATTTATTTGTCCCATTTGCCGCTTGCGGTTAGGGAGGGGAACCCCAGTCGTCACGGATACGTTGATTCACTTCTTGGTGCTACGGTGGATGCAGGTAGTGCTTCCACCTTCGGCGCCCTTCCGGCGACCCTTGACCCTGCCTCAGTGTCGACTTTTCGCCCGCCCTAGACTGTGTGCTGTCGCTTGGCAACAAGCGACGCGTTTAACTAGCTAGAGACCGAAAGCCATTTCGAAATGCACATACCTGTCTTGGCGGCATTGCAAGCCACGGTCGCCAACAGCAGCAATATGCCGACGACGAGAGCCATGCCTAACTTGACGCCTGCAAATACGCCCACAGTCGTCATTTATATTAGCTGCTGGTTGTAAAGATTGGTGCATACAAAGTAGTGCCGAAGATGGATGCATTTCCACCGACGGCTCACACCGAAACATGTTCGAGTTTACAGGATGGCAAGAAGCGGACAACTGAAACGACCCCTTTACCTATTTGGGCTTTGACAAACAGGGCAAGAGTAATTAAAAAACCAAATAGCACAAGGAATGGATAATTTAGATGCATTCTTCGACGCTTGGAACCGGCTGGCTCCTGCAGGCGAGGCAGGCTGTCGTACCGACGGCATTTCGTATGACAACGGAGATTTGAGCAAGCTCTAAACGTCAAGAGCGTCAAATTATCTCACTAGTTTTGTCTGTACCTTTATATCTTGTATTGATTCCATAGTAATTGCCAGCAGGCTCGCTCTGCCAGTGGAGGCCAGGTCGCGGTGCGCTTTACCGCCAATAACAAGCACAACCTTTTAATTACTTGTATCTTCTGGTTCTATACGTAAGCAATCAAGACACAAGCTTCCCCAAGGTCGTCACAAGAACCGCAGCTGGCGATGCCCCTGGTGTTCATCGGACGCCAAGATTACTTACTTGGATGTAACTCGACTAAAGGAGGTCTCAAAAAGAATATTTATTTTGATTCCGTTAACCTGACAAAAGATACAAAAGTGCACCGCTAACTAAGAATGGGTAATGATAATAATAATGTTGTTTTATTTATTGTTTAAATGTATGTATTGTATTTAAGAGCAGCAACTTCAAAGGAGAAACTGAAAGGAAGCGGCTTTGGAGGACGGAGGATCTCATATTCGACAAGTAGGGAAACGTCGTATACGGTGGGACAAACTTGCAATCATCGTCACTGTCATCATGATCATGATCATCATCGGCACCATCACTATGAACATCATCATCAATATCATCATCATGATCATCATTGACTTAGCGCGTATGTTGTTGGCGGGCGGGCAATAAAAAACATACATACATACATACGCCATGTTTCCTTGCGGTCTTTGTTGAAATGAAATGTGCGTGATTGCTGGAGGCCTCGGCCCACTGCAAGACATTAGTGCTTACATCTTACCGTTGTGCACACGAACGAAGGCCATGGGGTATCGGATTGTTAAAGATTCTGCTTCACACAGCACGATAAGGCTGTATGTCGTGTGGTCTCAATATTAATAATATTAATTTATACATTATACAGCTTATCGTACCGAGCGACCTCCAAACAATTGGGCTGGGCTACATTCCTTTATGTCAGTTACCGTTAGCTGAGGTAGCGCGCGAACGGGCCGGATGCATGACCGTACATCGGGCCGACCCTGGCGGACCGTACCGTGAAACGCGTGGGCCCGACATCTGGGCCTTCACGACGACTCTGACTCAATCACCTTTTGAATCTTGCACAGATAAACTCTTTGATGCTGGACAATGTGCTCGCAATAGATAGGTTGCTATATATGTAAGCTCTTACCAACACTTGTCAATAAACTACAGGAAAACTACGTGACATAGAAGGAACTTTCTATTTCCCGGATTATTGCATGATTAAGCAAAGTGTTTTGATACTCATATACGACTTATTTTTTACTTCTATTGGATTTAGAGTTCGGGGACGATAATTATATTTATTTCTTTTGCAGTTGGTAGATGGATAAACCTTATTATTAGGGTTTGGCAGACTGGTATTTGATCGCTATATTGATCGTGCTATGGAAGATTGCTTGTATGCATGGATGGGATTCAACGCACTTTTCTGAGAACTAATCTTTCTCGTGTCATATATTGGCAGGATATCTCGCTGATAATAGGCTACCCTTCATCAGCAGGAAGTTAAGTAGTCAGCAGCAGCCTTTGCACTTATATTGGAATGTTATGTCCTATAGCCTCCCTGGCTTGCTGTAAGGGGAAAGGCTAGCTGCAACTTCGGGCTGAAGCAAAGGATGCTGTCTGCCAAGGGCCTTACACCACTGCAGGAGCTAAAGCTCTCTGAGCGCCAGAAGCGCGCGGGCGCCAAAGCACAGGCTGGCGCCACAAGGCGCAGTCAGAACACGCTCGGCGTGGCCACACCGGCACGGCCTGAAAAACACACACAGGCACTACACAACTAAGCGCAGCATCGATAACCACGTTCCTTTTGCACCCGCCCCAAGGGCAAACCCGCATGTGCGTCAGCGATGTCCACATCACAAGCTGAACGGAGGGACCGAACAGCTGACAACTAACACCAGCAAACCTAGGCCGTGCGGTGTGCGCTGTTCTGAATGCACTGGGCACCATGGCTGCCGCGCTCTCGTCCACTGGGCCCCCCTCAAGGCTGAAACCTTCGGGTTAGCTAGGTGTCCGGGAGGGCTTGCTAGCTTCTGTCCATTGCCGATGGGCCCAGCCTGGTCAGGGAGTTCGTGATGGGCACTTGGGCGGGAGGGCGGGAAGTAAGAGAGCTTAAAAGCCCCAGTAGTGAAGGCAGAATGCCGAAACGGAGGAGTTGACAAGTTTAAACGAAAACAAACAGCAAGCTGTACGGCTACCGTACATAACCTAGCTTAGATCCAAAACGTAGATGTCGGAGGGACCCAAAAGGGGCTTGCTGGCTGTATTCAAGAATCAAAGGTAAGCGGCGGCAGCTTATCCTATGACGCTAAATGCATGCATCCTGGGCCAAGAGTTGCGATGTACGAACGACGGAACCGTACACCTGAAGCTTGAGCGCTTGAGTAAATGGCATGCGATCGAGGGGCGTGCGTGTTTTGGGTTTATTTAGGTAGGGCGATGGGCGGGTCATAATGATGCTGTTTTTTGAAATTATGGAATGGATGTGAATGCATGTCTTGTCCGGGTTCGGGTTCGGGATGTTCGGATAGCGGGAATCAAGTTGTTGGAAGTTGAGAGGAGAGCTCCCAAAGGCGCCATTCGACAGACAGACAGACAGACAGACAGACAGACAGACAGACAGACGACACACAAACAGGCCGAGACACACAGTTCCACCCATACGCACGCCGTGCCAATACACATGACCAGGGGGCCGCACCAGCTTTCGGGTTACACGATAAGCACTAGTGCATCGTCTCGTCTCCGCCAGCGCCCCCAGTGCAATCCGCATGCACCTTGTCTCCGCGTCGTCGCAATTTACCCAATTTTATACCAACAACATACAACAGCCAGATTCATACTTCAAGACATCGTCCCGAAGTAGGTGACTGGCTAAGTGTGATGACCAAACTATGGGTACGTTGACATTTATGGGTAAACTAAATGGGTGCGTTGACATTTATAATCGCATCAGGCCTCGTCAGGTAGCAGTAAGCAGATCAACCGCCTGGCACTCGCCAGTTTCTGTACTAGGTGCTTTTAGCGCAAATCCAGCCTGACTACATAAACGCACGCAACGGCATACCTCAGCATAAAGGTTATCCACATGCAGAAACAGAACAGGACTGCACCCAAATATTCAAAACCGCATCAAGTTTACTGCAACAGATTAGGGCATATCACAAAGAAGTGAAGGCAGATTAACGAGATGACGTGTTACAATAGCCCAGCAGCCTGACTTGCACGGGACCCGGCTGGCCCGATTGAGCACCAGCTCTATCTGCTGCGTTATCATATCACGATGGGAGTCACAGGTGCTGCACAGACTGTCTGATGTGCACCCTGTATGATGGAAAGTTGTTCAATGAAACAGTAGAGAACATGCACAGCAGTGCCGCTGACTGAGCTTCAGCCACTTGATGGGCTCGATATATATTGTCCTCAAACGGCCACAATAAGATTCCAACTTACTTCTGTTGTGCATACTCCAAACCATAGGCTGGGCATTGACTTGGGTGCTCACTTATACTACTGGCAAATTGCACGGGATTAACACCACGAGCAATTATGCAATGTGTTGGAGGAGTCCAGTTGCTGGCAAAATATGATTGGAGTATACTTGGGCATCTGGCATCATTCAACGTGGGTGCCGTACCGCCGTTGTGGTGCTTGTTTAGGCCACTTGCTATAACAGCTTGACGGAAATACCGGGACACGAAACAAGCCACCGTTACGACGTATTCCTGTTGGCGGAATCCCACAGGCGGCGCAGTACGGAATGGAAAATGTTACATCGACATTACTGCTGCACTAAGCTGCTTTGTATAATTCGCAAACATCACAGTCATCGCCTTTTAGCGCGCTACGTAAGGCGTATCCCACATGGCGTCCTCTTGGCCTTCACCAGCTTTTCACCAATTAAAAAATATTGCAAACCTGCAAAAGGCTTCGTGATCACGAGCGCATGTGTGTGTGTATATATCTGCTGAGGGAGGAGCCAATACACGCTGAGAGTCTCAGGCCAACTGTACCTTTGCGCTGCTGCATGGGGTTTTAGGAATATATACACACACACACATATATATATATATATATCCATGCCATGTCGTGTACGACATACCACGTGCGTCGAGTCCTCATAGCCATATGCGATAAACCACCGTGCCTATTCGACCGGAAGACCCAGCACATCATGGAACATTCCCCCTGGGCCCCAGAGCAAAAACACACACGCAATATACACGCAGACACGCATACATACCCAACACACAGAGATGAGCGCGTTCCCTCCCCAATCACATAAAAGGAGCACCGCTCTCCTTTTTGAACTCCCGCTTGCGCCAGGAGGGATATCTCAACGGCCCTTTAGCCAGAGTAAGAGTCGAGGGCTAAACGTGCCCCTAAGCAATCGAATAACAGTCAAGCGTAAGCTTTATAACGTACAGACTTGTGCTAACTAAAAATTCGTTGGTACAAAAATAACAGCCAAAACAAAGTCACTTTTCCGCGCCTCGCTTTCCGGCACGCCTCCTCAGTAGCGGCATCTTTTGTGAAATTGACCTGGCACTCACTGACAATCGACAGTACCAGGCACCGACCAACCATGGCATATGGCGGTATGGGCGGCAGGTACGATGCTTGATGCAAGGTCTGCACCCCACAGCCCCACAGCCACGTACACCATTTTGCAGGCAAACGCCATCCCGCATACTTTGCAGGCAAACGGCATCCCGCATACTTTGCAGAAGAAGCAGTAACGGGGCGAAAAAGCAGTAACGGGGCGGTTCAGGAGACGCTTTGACTGGAGCTGGGGTCAGGTGCGCGTCGTCGTAAACATCATACACACGCGCGCACCAACAGTTTCTTATTGCATCGGATTGTGGTTGCGTTAATGCAATAGGACAGCGGCAAAACGTTTGTTTTTTATTTCTTTTCGCGAAGAGGAGGTGAGACCAAAGTGCCACGACCAACCCGGCAAACACGCGCTGTACCAAAGAGCGAGATGATGATAATGCAGGGGACTTCAACGTAAAACATGGCACGTCCAAATCTCAACTGTGATGTACAGCACAACAGCTGCCGTACGTACTGTACAAGTATATACGCCCGAAGGGGTCCGTAATACAGTAGCACGCACGAGTTGAATGGGCCCGTAACCTTCCTTTCGAGCTCATGAAGACCGGCTCATACCAGGTCATTACTCATTACGAACGGAGGTCGTTACCCTTAGTGCGAGAATTTTCTAGCGTGGCGACGATTCCAATGTCACGGGGTCGGGCTTTATGATGTTCGCGTTTTACTCGGGGCTTGCCAAGCAGGTCCGCGTGCTAGGGTTTTATGAATCAACACGTTTGGTTCAAATCGATCCAACAGCCCCCTCGAGCAAGTGCCTGAGCAAATCCATCCTCTTCCTCCTCCTCTTCCTCCTCCGCATCATCATTATTAACAACACCTTTCGCTTGCTCCCTCTCCTTCTCCGCCCTCACGACCTCATCTGCCCTATCATCTGATGCGGTACGCGGACGCGCCTCGCGCTCTCCTACCCTTGCGGCCTTACCCTCGCCACCACCACCCTCACCACCACCCTCACCCTCACTATCAGCATCACCATCAGCACCATCGGGATCAGCATCATCGCCTGCCTCCAATTGATCCTCGCGGCCCGCGTCACTGCCCTCCCTGCCATCTTCCTCAATCGCCGACCAGGCCAGTGGCAGACCGTTCGGCCCCCGCGGCAGTGCTTTCTTGAGGCTACGGATACTTTCCAAATTAGCCCGTGCAGCCGCAGGCCATCCTGATGCCGGCGCCACCGCACTGCCCCAGGCCCCCATGCTTCCTTCTACCTCCAGCTGCGGCGCGAAAGGTACCTGTTCTGCACCAATCATCTGACAACCGGAACCATCAAGACTGTACGACCCCTCACGCCGACGGAAGCTCCGTCGCCGGCTGCCGTCACCCGTCCAGTCCCCAGCGCTAGCAGCGGCCGCAGCTCCACCACCGCCGGTGGTTCGCCGGCCGCCGACCCGGCCGCCACTGCCCGTCCACCCGCAAGCCCCGCTTAGCCGTTCAAGGAAAGAGGCAGCAGTAGCGGGCTGGCGAAAGTTGCGCAAGGAAGCAAAGGACCCGAGTTGCCGCCGCGGCACTGACGGAATTAGTCCCGTCGCGGCCGCTGCACTGGTGTTGGCGGCAGGCAGGACAGTGGTCGCGCTAGCGGGTTGGGCGGCAGGCGGGCAGTTATTTGAATACGGCGTCGCACCAAGCAGGACTTTTGAGGACTTATACCCGCGTAGCTTGTCGACAGCGGTAGCGGCGGCGCCGGCGGCGACATCGCCGATGCGCTCCACCGATGCGCCAACTCCGACGCCGACGGCCTGCCCAACGCCAAGCTGCCCTCGCTGCGGCAGTTTTCCTAACGCGACGCCCGACAGTCGTGGCGGCGGCGGCGGCGCCACCGCCGCCACCAACCCCGGCGGACGAGTTGACTTTGCGCTGCTGCTCAGCGTTACAACTGGAGGCGCGACGCCCGGGATCACCGACATGTTAGCGGGCCCTTGACCGGCGGCAGCTGCGGAGCTGGAAGGATGACTCCAGGGAGCTCTTTCAAATGCCAGAGCCGTAATCAGCGGCGTCCGCCCCGACATGCTGGAGGGAGAGGAGCTGGGGAAGTGGCCCATGCTGGGGCTGACAGGATTGGCGACAGTAGGGGCAGCCCTGACACCACTGTCGCCGCTGCCGCCGGAGCCGCCGCCGCCACTGCGGCGCATCTCTGGACCTCCCACTCCTGACCGCCCTATTGTAGCCGTGCCTTCGGCAACCCCCGTTGCCATCACTATCGATGTGGTAGCAGCGCCGTCGCCGCCGCCGCCACCGCCGCCGTACTTGCTGGCGTGGCGGTTCAAGCCGTCGGCAGACAGTCGCCACTTGTGGGCGGGGTCTGTGTTTATAGACGCCACGTCCAAGATACTGCCAGCCATTACTGCCGCGCCACCGGCGTCGGAGACCCTTCGGTCTGTCGTGCCGATGCTGCACCCGCCGCCGCCGCCGCTGCCGCCGGGCTCCATGTGCGACAGCATCGTCAGGTGCTGCAGCTGCTGCTGTTGCAACTGCGCCTCAAATGGCGCCACCGTGGCAGCGGAGCCCACTTTAAAGGACCCAGGGCCTTCAACAATCGCCGTCAAGGCGCTGGCGGCTGCTGTGGTTCGTATAACGCCCCGTACGGCTTGCTGCCGGTTCGCCGGCGGCCTACCGCCGCCGCTTACCAATGGATGAGGTGGCAGGAACGATACAGACTCAACGGCATTGGCGGCGGCTGTGGCTCCGAACGGGGAGACTCCGTCGCCGCCGCCACTAAAGCCGTATCGTCTCTGTATCGCCGATGAACCCATCATCAAAAATCCCTCCGCCGCCGCCGCACTGGATGTTGAAGAAGTGCCGCTTTCCGACCGGGTGGGAATCGGAGCACCAATCGCCGCCGCCGCCGAGCCGCCTGCGACAGCCTCCGGTAATAGCGACGCCGAGGGCCTCCGGAACCGTGGCGGCACTTCCGCTGGCAGGGTGGCCCCGATGCCAGCGCTTGCCATCGCCTGGCGTGCACGAGAGAACGCAGGGCCCGAGAGGTCTGGTGCGGCCCCGGAGGCAATGTCGGCGGCACCGCTCAGATGGGCTCCTCCCGCCGCCCCCTCCGCCGCTGCAGGCGACGGAGAGCCGCAAGCCGGAGCGGTGACGGAGGGTCCGTCTGCTGCGGTGGCGACGCGTATCGCCGCCACCGCGGTTCCAGAGTGTAGCGGCTGCGGTGCCGTCATCGCAGCAAATTTCATGGCCGACTGCCCTGTCAATGCAGAAATCCTGGCCACGGCGGTAGGAGCCGCCGCCGCCGCTGCCGCATCAGCGGCAGCTGCTGCTGCTGCTCGTTTAGCATTGTCATTGGAGTTGATCCGGCAGTTTGCATTACAGGAAGCAGCTACTGCCACGCCCGTGGGACTCACTGCCCTTTCGCCGAAAGCGCGACTGGGGCGACGAGTAATTAAGGAAGGGTGACGCATGAGCATCAACCGCCTGGATCCGGTGCCGTAATCTGCCAGATCGTCATCACTGTCGTCGACATCACTGGTCGAGTTCTTGCCATACGCCGCCATGCAATGGGCCCGTAGTGCGACCCACGGATCTTTGTCCTTGTCGCAGGCGGAGCCGGTGTGCAGCGACACAGCGGCCGTCTCAGCGCCGGAAGCTGACGACTCATCGGTGGTAGGAATGTTCAGTGCAGCTCTCGTAACACCAGCGCAAGTGGCGGAGGAGCTGCCACCACGGTGCGGCGTGCCGGCGGGTGACGCAGCCATTGGCAACCTAGCACCGCTGGAAACGAGTGTTGACGACGTTGGTTGCGGCGACGGATTTGACGCGTCGCGATGGTAACTAGGATTTTGAATATCCATCGCCGCCGCCGTTACCGCCGGCACCGGCGGTGCTGGTTCCGGTGTCAGTGGGCCGCTGCCGACAGTGGAGCCTAACCGTGGCGACTGGGACAGGCATAGCTCCGAAGCCTCAACTGCTTCAGTGTCTAGTAGCTGGCCGACGGATGAGGAGGCCTGGGCTGGCAGAGAGCGATTTGAGAAGGACTTCAAGCGGGGGCTGGGACTGCTTATGGCTGGGCTGCCGATGGCGGGCGGCTGCGGCATGAGGGAGGTTCCCGCGCCGCTACTGCTGTGTGACGTGAGCTGCTCAAATTCCGGTAGGACGAAGTTAGGCGCGGTGCAGATGCGTTCAGATCGTGGAATCATAATTGCCATAGCTCCCATGTTGAAAGCGGATAGATCCGCGGAGCGCGACACGGATGCGAATTTTGGAGACCTATCAATTTTGCGGGCTTCGACGGCAGCTGGGGTTTCGGGGCGCGCTGCATGCGGTGAGGATGTCGTTGGACCTTGCGTAGATTTGGCTGTTGTGTTACAATCCATGATGGCGGCTGGTGCTAAGTTTTTTCTGGTTTGAGCGCCAGCTGTAATACTGGAGTCAGCCTCCGAGGGCGCCACTTGCTGGATGTGGATGTTGATGCCTTATAGGCCGTAAGCTCTAAGCTGGATACTTCATCATTCCTACGAAAGGAAAGGGATCCGTTAGCGCTGTGTGCCAGGAAGGTTGGCTGACGCAAGCATGGCATGTAATATAACCCGCCTTCATACTACTCTGGTTGCATTTGACAATTATATACGATATCAGCATTATAGACGATATCGTTAAAAGTTACTTTGTTTGATTCCAGATAATACGGTTGAAACTCGTAACATCTACGTGTCAGAGTTCTGCCCCAGGCGCGCACGTGAAATGCTTATGCTGATGACTTATTAAGCCATTAACTTAAATGAACGCATTCGCGACCATGTCAATGCAGCTTTTACGCGTCTACCGTCAAGCCCTCACCTGAACCCGCCTTGCACCCCTCCACGGAAGGGCCTCAGTACAGCGTATGATGCGTTTGTAGGATGTCGTATAATGAATGCTCATCCAAACTCGGCTGGACTTGTCAGTGCGCATGCGCGACTGACAGAACGCATTTTATGGTAAGGTAAGGACAAACATCAGCAGTAACAAAGCCTGTTCAGAATAACTTTATCGAAAGCATATCCTTATGCGCGTAGTCGCAAGCCCAGTTACTCGTCGATTCGTCAGTTGGTACGACGGAGAAGTATGCGCCATCGTGATGGGGGAATTCACTACTATTTTGGCATATTATTCGTTATTTTCCTAAATTAAATAATTCCTTCATGTTTGAACCTTGAGCTACAGACTCATGGCCTGTTAGGGCCTGTTCGTCTGTGCGACACAACAGCTTGTGGCCAGGTCCGTAGACTAGCGTTCTGTCACATCTCACTATTATCCTAAGGAAATTACCTGCGGTATGAAAACCTCATCCTGTATCTCGTGCAGTCAGGGCCAGGACAGGTCAGGACGTGGTCAGCCTAGGTCATTCCTCAAGGCAGACTTGCGTCCGAATTCCCTTCGATGTTCGATCTTCATGATAACGTTGCGCGATAGGTAAGAGCATCTCGCGCTACATTCAAGTGGAGCTTCTCTCCAAGGCAACTTCTATTACTCGTTGACCACAGCTGAGCTGTTGAATCCCCTATCTTCCCCCGGTATCCACTACCTCCATCCCCTTACCTCTTGCCCCGAATTAATTTTCTCAGGGTTCTCCATGCTGTCAATGACAACGCCACAACGTTCCCATGTGCCTATACCCATATGTCATAATAAATTCCGGACTATATTTATTGTTGAAGAGATTTAAGGGGTAGAAGAGACAGTTGCGCAAATCAGCGGAGATCGCATGAGGTCGCATGAGAACTTTTCAGGACTGTAACCATACAAAGTTTAAACGAAGGCGAGGGCTTGTTGACATCATTTAATCCTACATAACACTACGGTAGGCACAGGTAGGCACTTCCGCACCTCAGCGTGACGAGCGCGACATTGAAGCATATCCTAACATATTCGATTCAGGTCAGGGGATATTAGGGGTAGCAATTTAGACCATTGTAAGAGCGGGGTGGGGTTCTCGCTCCCACCATTAAGATCACTTCGGAACTTATCTTGTTATTATCTACATTCACGCACTTAATGGTACTGTTTGGTGCAAAAAGTAAGCAAACGCGTATAGCATATCATGTCCGGTGTTAAACCGCAACAGTGGACCGCTCTCAGCCCGCCGTGATGAGCTCCAAGCCAGGGGTCAGGGGTATGCCACTTTGGGTTAAAATCCCTGCTCCAAGCGCCTTGGACACATTTTCTCATCCTGGCAAAAGTTCTCCAGCGCATGACGTCTTGCAGATAGTTCTTCTGCCAGATGCTGCCAGCAACACCGCCACCTCCAGGCACCATAGCTCCGATCGCCATGGATTGCCACTCCACATAAAAATAGATAACGCGTTATGTATTTTTGTTGCCGAAATTTGCAGTTTTCCGTTGGTTTATTTGGGCGTGCATGGACCCAAGTATCTTTTTCATTTATGTCTTTAGCTAAATTTTAAAGTACCAAACAATCAAATTAACTGAATATTAATTGTAATTTAGGTTTTTGCAAAGGGACCTCAACTGTGGGAGCGAGGACCCCACCCCTTACAACTGCATGTCTTGATTGTTACCCGGATATGAGTCACTCGAGTCACTCTCTCAGCAGGGTGTTGCCTCATCCTATGCAGAGCATCCATCAGTTTTCCCCTCTAGCCAAGAAGCTACTTGACATAGCCCATTGGTCTGAGAGCACAATTGTGGGTACAAACAGGGTACAAAGAACTGTGCCCAGCGTCTTCGGCATCGCAGATCATCTCCGGCGCCCCATTTATGCTCTGCAAAGCTTGTTACAGTTGTTACTGTACTTGGTGCATACCTAGTACATACCGATACTTAGCCAGGTTTCGTTAGGTCTAAATGCCCCAAATTAATTATTTGGGTCATTTATTTTTATTTAATTATCAGTTATTGTCATATTAGGCGTTAACTCCCGGTCGTGATTTCATGTGAAATTGTTTCGTAACGCCACTGTTTCTGGATTACGTCAGACATTAAGGATTATAGCTCAAATTTATACAATTAAATTTATTAAGACGAAATTTCAATGTACTTCAATTGCGAAAGCTGAAAGGGAATGGAGCGTACGGCAACTGTCCGGCAGCCTCGAAAATAACATTGGTAGTACATCCCAGTATATGAGGCAGGTAATTGAACGATAATAATTATAAAGCTGAAAGGAAACGTTAACAACTTTCTTGCTCATTTTCAACTATATGCTACTTGGACGCATACAGACGCGTATCGAAGTCCCTTCGGAATCAATTCTGTGAACTCTACATTAATCATCAACTTTGTTGTTTATATAAGTTGCAGAGGGAAAATAAGGAGCTGCTAGAGCCAACCAGACATAATGGAGCACACTACTCGTTTTGATAACTCGTTAAATCCTAATTTCCGTCATATATACTCTTTCCATACGCGTGAACAGTGGCCTCAGCCGAGCTCATCTTATACCGTTTTCCATGGTGAGCGTCCCGAACTGCCAGCATACATCCCGAAGTACACTATTACGCCAGCAACGGCAGCCTTGGCTTCGCGGCATGGGTCTAGTCCCTATTCATTTCGAGCGACCGCGGAGCGGGTCGGCTCGGCGCCAGACGGCCGCGCCACATACCGGTATAGCAGCTCTTCGACGGGCGGATCATTGAACGGTACCGGGAAGCTGTTCAGCAATACCCTTGGTTCAAGTGGCCTACCGCCGGTCGCGTACAAGGTACGGAGGCACGTGTATTTTTGTCCTGCCTGCTGTGCTGCTCGCCTTCCCAGCCGGCTTGCATGCTTGCCGTTCCAAACGGAACTTTGACACCAGTATGCCCCTTGCACTCTAAACCCTTCCTATATCCAGTCATACATCACCGAGTACGTGGACGAGTACCGCGAGCCCGTGGTGCGAAGGGAGGCATGTCCCCGGGTTTTAGATCCTGAGCCGGGCTCACACACCGGGCAATGCGCATGGCATGCGGTTCGAGGGCTTGCTTAGAAATAGCACCTCCCTGAGCTGCCCACCCGCAGCTCGCAGGCTTTAACCCCATCCCTGAAGGCACGCACATTCGTTGGGAAATCCGGCTATCTGAGGCACGCAGGATTGCGCTTTTTCCAGTAGTTACATCCTATCCAGTAGTAGATGATATCTCCTATAGTTACTGAAGCGACCGGCTACCACTGTCTGCTGCCGCTGCAGGCGCATTTAGACACGCTGAAGACGCTTACGCAGAAGTTCAATACCACAGGAGGAACGAACGTCACGAAGCGCAGCACAAGATCAGACGGTGTGCCCAAGTACGAGAGCAGGTAGGTCCGTGCGTCAATCTGTGCGTCCGGTCAAGGCGCCTGCCTCCATCCCTTCGTCCACGCGCCTGCCTGTGCTTCCTTCAACGTAGCTTTTGTGGCGACATACTGGTAGCCGTTATAGCAAGCATTTGATTGAGCTTTCAAGAATCTCATTTCACAACAGCTATGGCACTTCCCTCGGTTTCATTGCCCACGCAGGGTCGTTGCCTTTTAGGCGATGGGTCCCCACCGCCCAGATGCTTCCGCTGGCATGCACGCAGCACTTGTAAGAGGCGCTGCTTGGCGTCAGGGCGCAAGTATACATAATCACTTGTGCGCCGGGTGAAGAAATATCTTGGTTTAGCGCCAGACCTGTCCGCTGGCCACGTCAGACAGCGGTCCACGCGGGTCGGCCAGATATAGGCCTCCATAGCCCTCAAAGATGGCATTGGCGGCAGGTGCGCCTCTTTGCTCGGCGGAAGCCTCTGGAGCTTCCAATACCGCACTTCCTGTTGCTGGCGGCCGGAGCCCGCAGTGCACCAATCCCTCCCGGACGCTGTACGTTCTGGGGGAAAGGCCGCCGCAAGTTTAAATTTATGTATGCATGTGTATTGATTTAAATGGAAGTGTGTGTGTGTGTTCATCTAGCAAGGATGAATGTTTAGGTGCTTTCGCTTGTCGTAGGTACAGTACGGAGCCGCATGTATTTACCGTACAAGAAGGAGCGTTTTTTTGTTTATCCCAAACTGCCGTCCGTCATTTATAGACGCTTCTATACGTGACCGTATAAATGCTCGCTGTATATGTTTCGGTTACGCAGATGGGGAGTGTTTTTCCGTAACCTGATAGTCACAGAAGTGGCTCCTATGTCTTACCCCGCTGCGCATCTAGGGCGCCAGGGCTCTACTTGTCAATGGGCCGGTGGGGGCCGGTGCAAGTAGTAATTGGTTAACCGTGCTGCCAACCAGGTTATAATGATCATACTGCATCCTGATGTCACTGCCCACAGCCAAGCGTAAATATTGTGGGATCGCGAGTATTGAATAGATGAAAGTCTGATGCGCACGGTTGCGCTGGCGCTTGGGTGGACAGGCCCCCTTCCCGGCCGATGTTGGGTCATGGTTAAGGAGCTGTGGGGGAACGGGTCTGTAGACAAGTGCTGCGCATGTTTATGAGAATGGCACGCCATGGCATGCAGGATGCAGTAATGATGGAAGTGCAGTGATGCGTCCACAGTTGGAATGTCAGGAAGAGCCGAAGCCAGATCACCAACAGACATCTAATGTTGCGAGTGAGATCACGGGTCGCCCTTGCGCCATGGTTGTGCCCCTAGCAACCGCGGGCGATTTGACCTTACCTTCATTTTCCGACATCTGTAAACGACAATGTATATACGTTCCGGAGCCCAATGTAAAGAGGTGTCCGCTGTAACAGCATAACATGATCATCATGATCATCATGTTGCAAACTCAGAAAGAGCTCATAAGGCCCTTTCCAACATTTGCTGAAACACACTCTCCTTCCCTACCCTTTTCCCGGCCCCCCTTCGCGGCCCTCCCTTCCCACATAACAACCGAAAATGAATTCCCCAAAATCTAGAACAGATTTTCACGACTCAATCATTCCCCAAACTAAATTTCTGGGGGTTTCCGCACTACAGTTCTTAGCACAAATAAGGCGTCGTTGGTTAACGGTCAACTAAGACAGGATACGGCAGGACAAGCCATGAAGTTAGGACAGCTAACGTCCAAAGTACAGGCACGCATCGACTACTCAAAATCTTAGCTCCGACCAACCAGAAATGTCCTCTTGGATAATAGAAACTTAGTATGCAGGAATAAGATGTTACGATGTCGACCCTCGACGATTCACAAGCGCCCACAACGCATGATGGTGCAAATACAGCTGAATGCAACGGTGCTGGTGCCGCAACGATGCCAGCAGATATGAGACCACTTCCTAAGGACAGAGAAGCTAGTAGCATCCATGGACAAGTTCAAGTGCGCGAGCTTTAAAGAGTGCCGCTTTCGGTTGGGCTCAGTTCCATACGGCATTCCGCCCGTTGGCACCGAAACAATGCCGCAGAGACCAGAATCCTGATGTTATCGTGGTGAGTTTTTTCATTATGTAATTTTTTAAAAAAGTGTTGATGCATTTGACTACATGCACGACGCGTCAACGTAAGTGGCAACGGACGACGGTGAAGGGTACAGCGCGATAGCTCAATGTCCCTAAGAAGCTTCGATGAGAAACATGACTTGGACATTGAAGAAAGTCCTCGGGTAGAGGATGACGAAGAAGAGGATGACGACGGAGCGATGGTGTCGTCCGACGATGAAGAGTATAACCTTTCGCAGTTCGGAATTGCACAAGCGCTCCCCGTACCGGATGGATTGCCTGATATCGATGCTGGTCAGTGTCTTTTTCTGAGAGTACAGCATGGACAACGCGGAAATAGTTTGGGAGTTCGTGGATGCCCATTCGTACAACAGGACCACACATCCCTAGGCTTAGTATAAACGTGTGTCACTCTCCTGGTATTCTCCTCTCCACTCGGTTCCTCTTCTGTCTCCTTTCCTAATTGATTTCAAGGCATTACCAAGCTTAATCCCCTTCTCTTGGGGCCGACCAATTCCAGGACCCCCTCAGACTGCGGAGGAGTACCTGCGATGGGTTCGCTTCGAGGCCTCCCGCTGTCCTCGCATCACACGGAAAGACATCGACTCTGCTATTCTGGAGCGCCAGGAGCAACGGAGCTGTCAGCGCCAGCAGCAACAGACCCAGGGATGTGGTGACGTAGCATCCACGACAGACAGTCGTGGCGCCACCACTGCGGCTGGCAGACTACGCTCTGGCAATTTGCGTCGGGGCAGCAGCACCTTGACAGCGAGAGTTCCGCCGCCGATCACGAGCCAGTGTCCCGAATGGGCCCGACCATCCCCCCAATGGCTTGCAATCTTTCTGCAGGTGATGAAATGTAGAAAGGGGTATAGAAGGGAGAGAAAATTGAATCGAATTGAATTGGAGAGTACTTATCAGATAACAGGTACAAGGTTCGTATTCGGCCAACTCCGAAGGGTGGGGACAAAACGGCCGGGCGCGCTTTCCTGAACGGACAGCGGCCTTGGCGGACATGGCAGTTTCGCTCGCTGAGTTGGGTCCTGGCCCCCCCATGCTCACAGTAAACAGCATGTATTCCCTCTTACGGTGTATCTTTCACGTAATTACACCTTCACGCATTGGATGATGCCGTCCGAAACTGCAAAATGTCCCGGTTTCCACAAACTCTGCGGAGCGCCTCAGCCTCGATAGCCTCGGCTACCATTGTGCTCTGATCCGTAATCCTATTGTGCACAGAGCCCCCGGAAGATAACCCTATTTCCCACCCGCATGCGCAGGACTTTTATCAGCTGCGCCAAGCGCTCGGGGCATTGCAGCGTCAGCACGCGCAAGGTGAGGACTCATTTGCTGCTCTGCGTAATTCAATCCCGCTTAATGAATCCGGATGACCTGACGATAGAAGGCGCGGCGGGCCTCTGGACCCAGCGCACGAACATGGCCCCTGCCGTGAAGGATACAATACCCTTGGAACGTTGCGTCCGCACCGCACTGCATGGACGGCGACAAGATGGCTGGCATCCCCACGTGTATGAAATGAGGTGCCTCATTGCCCATAGGCGCACCCAGTCGGGCTGTTGCCTTGCATGCCCAAACTGGCCTCTCCGCTCCTGCGTTACCTGCCTTCATCCCCTGAGGCTTAAAACTCATCCCCTGAACTTGCCGATTCCGTCGTTACGTCCCATGTTGAACTCCAGTTTCAAATTGCCGTGGCTTCGCATTCGATGGTGTGACGGTGTAGCTTCCCGGATTTCAATTGCATCCCCCTCAGAGCTTGCGTCCACACCGCTGCCGTCCCTGAGCAACACCCACGCCTGGGACCGCCTCTGCTTTGAGCAGTGGCAACCGCTGGAGCAACAGCCGCAGGAACAAGTGGAAACGTCGTCCAAAGAGTGTAATCCCGAACCGATGTTTTGCGGCGAAAGAAACGGCGAGGATGACGGCCGATCTCAGCCACCACCGCCTCCACCACCGCCTGCATCGCTGCATGCGGCTGGGGGTTCAGGGTTGGACAGCGAGGTGGGCAGCAGCGGGCTGGCAGAGCAACAACTTTCCCAGCGCCATAGGCAACAAAATTCTCAGCAAAGTTTTGATACGCGGCGTGCGAGAGGACCGCTGGAATCGCCTGAGGCAGGAGGAAGCAACGACGGAAATGGGGAAGGTTTGGCTTCGTCAGCGCGGCAACGTGGCGAGACCGACCGTCTGTGCGGACCCGTGGTTCGGACCGTGCTGGCTCTGGATCAGGTGAGAGGGACGTTGCATCGTATATATTTTGGTCGATGTGGTCTTAGAATTCGTTTTGCTGGACGAAAATGGAAAGGTTTGGGTGCGGGTGAATTTGATGAGAATCGGGTACCGGTATTCGAATAGTGAGATCCCTGGCAACGGTGGGTGTCTTGCTGACGTAGACAGCGGAAATTAGCGTGAGATGTAACCCCCCACACCACGGGCTCCAGAGCGGCAGACGTGCAAGGCAGGAAATGGGTAACGAGAGCCCACCGGCAAACGGACCGACTCTTGCACGTTTTCAAAGCCCCTAAGCGCTGCAATCATCACCACCATAACCCCTCTCCCACGTGCGCCATTCCTCCTTGCCTTCCTCCCGCGGAGTTCCTGTTCCGGGGTCCGTAGCTCGTCATACTTACCTCTGTGCCGACCGTCCCTGCGCCGACCCTGAACAGGTCTCAGTGGGCTTCCTCATCCAGCGCCATGTTGGTCAGCTAAATTCCCAGTCATCTTTATCGTACATTCGGTCCCAGTGGCTGTTTGCACTTGCTGCCGTACTGGAGCGGCCCGTGCCACCGGACGTGGCTGCAGCAATGCGGGATTTGGTAGGTGTGCGGGTAGTTGGGATAGCTGGAGCCATGGCTTGAGGACTTCTGCGTACCGGTTATTAGCTTGTTTTGCGGAAGGTGTACTGTGCGGGCGGGGTGATGTGATTTGCGAGATTTCCTGCGTGTTAGGTGGCAGGCTTAAGACCATCTGGCCCGCAAGGGCGGTGTCTCTATGCAGAAGCATGGGCCAGTCGACTACGGACTAGGGTTGGAACATAAACTGCAAATGATGAGGAAAGTGCTCGAGGTGAAGCCGAATTGGACGCGCAAAGCCGCATGTGCCGCAAAAATCACTGGGGCGCAGTGTTCGGTTGGCATACTCCACGTCTCGCCCTGACTTAGCGATCGCGGCGTGGTAATAAGCTCAAGGGCAATGCGGTGGAGCTCCTTGAGGTAATAACCTCTTGTTTCCGCCCTAATTGTTCAGTCCTTGTTCACACCCAAGGCTTCATGCCCAACAAAATCGGCAGCTCGTCCCTGACTCGCCCGAATCTGAGGCCCTTCTGCGAATGTACTCTTTCGCCCAAAGCAGGTGTTTAACGACAGTATTACATTTAAATAGCAATCGTATCCAGCATACGAGGACCTTGACCCTCTACTTGGCCATGGGATAACATCTCTCAGCATGCCTGTATTGTTCACCCTCTAAGCGGTTTCCATTCGCAACACCCAACATCAACGCCAAGATGAGCACCACAATCATGTTGTTCCTCATTATTTTCTCGCCGTAGGTCCGGCGCTGCTCCGCCTGGCGAGCGGATTTGAAACACCCGGAAGATCCAGTGCTGCCCCGGCTGAACGTCCTGTTGGCGGTTGCTGGCGGTTACTTTGGGCAGGACGAGCTACTCTGCGCAGCAGCCGTGATGGCCGGCCTCGGGGATCTGGCCTAGCGTGAAGAGGCAGGCGGTTGGATGCGGTGGGTGTGAGGATGTATATAAGATCATTTTAGGGAACTGGGTGTGCCCTGGGTCAGTATGGCGATGCGCCCTTACTGGATACCGCGTGCCGTCGCGCATTCACCACCACCATGGTCCGCATGCGAGATGTGGGTCCAGCATGTGCTGCTGGGTGTTGTGGCGGGCCGCGGTAAGTAGTCGTGCTTGTTGGCGCAGGCTGCACGGAGTATACAGAAACAGGCGCAATGGGGTCGCTGATGAAACTGAATTGAATGCCAGGGACATAAAGATGGGGCGGCTGCCAATAGAATTTTGGCACCTGCAGCACGGCGACTGCATTTGCTGGGACTGCACCCAGGTGTGAAGGGTGAGGAGAGCAGGAAGAAAAAATATACGAAGTCACAGGAACCCACAGGTGATGGAGATGGAGAACGGCTGCTTGCGGTTTTGGACGCAGCGCACTAATTATAACTCCTCTCGACGCGAGAGGATGGGATCAGCTGCTGGGGCTGGGAATTACATAACATGTTCCTGGCCGGCCACCTGCCAGGCATGCCGATTGCACGCATGCCTAGGGTGATGACTACGTGCGATTCTCCCCCGTAGTCGCTAATCTCTGCGGTACAGGTCGGCTTGATAGCTCAGCAGCCGATCTAGGCAAGGAAGCATGTGTACTGTATGGGTCAGGTGCTTGAGCTGGGTTGCCTCAATCCTGGAGCATACCGGTTTGGAAAACACATCCGTGTTGAACTGTGGATGTGCTGGGTAATGAACGCGGGCACTTGATGGCACTAATGAACTGGACGCGGACACTTGAATGACTAGCAGACGCATGGGCATGTATTTGCGTAAGGTAGCGGTGTAGGTAGGTAGGGGTGCGAGGGGGAACGGACATGAATCCCGGCCTAAGTGCTTATGACCTACATGCTGCGCGCGTTCATGTCTCTGCTGGTTGGCTATGAGGAAATGTGGACACTGAATATGGCGTGACACTAGCTGGGTGTGGATGGAAGTATGCGGGCCAGCACAGCAGTGGCGGACATGTGGTGGACTTTTTAAGTTGGCCGTGACCACGTCGAGAATGGTCAGTGTGTGGATAGGCTTGTTTTTAGTGTCCATGAGCCAATGGTCCGGCGCCACTACTGCCACCACCGATTCCACGGTCGGCAAATCTGGTGCTATAGCCGGCTCCACTACACCTAAACACCTGGGCTGGTGCTACGACGGTGAAAATTCTGCCCCGATGCATGCAGTAGGCTAACCCCCGAATGAATGTGTTACCCAATGTCGGGTCCCACATTTATTTCGACCAAAACTCATCAGCTTTCTGAAGCATAGCAAACACAGCTACAGTTTTCTGCTACATTTCAGGTACGAACGATTGTGGTTCTGGAGCAGTGTGTGTGTGTGTGCAGACGGCGGCGTGTTATTGGTCTTACTTTTCGAGTTGCTTAAGCATCCATTCATAGAAAGTTCCAGGAGGCTGCAGGTTTCCCCCAAAACGCATAGGGAGTCGCGCATAAATGGACTGCACACTGCGGACTGCCCATCGTCCACGCTCCTTTGCAACCTTCCCCTCATTTCCCCCCCCCCGTCCTCCCGTGAAAGCCCTCATCGCATATTGGACTTTCCTAATTCGCAGATTATGGAGGATCACATAGCCGTCACCCTCCTTTGTAGCTCACAGGAGCATGTAATTAGAAAGGACGTTTATTTTATTTTACATATTTCAATAAATCATTGCGGAAAGAATTAGGTTCTTAGGCGTAGAATTAGGCTGGTCAGTCACTCCGTCTCCAGGGTGGCCCATTTTAGTTGAAGCGTAACGGAACATAGTGCCGCTTGCGAGCATAGTGATTCCCTTTCCCCGGTGAATTGTGTGGTTCCCCATATAGGTGCGTTTGATATAAATTTGTCATAGTTCTCGGCAGGAAATGATGAGCCGCCTTCTAACAGAGCCTTCCTGCTTCGCGCCGCAGGCCAGCAAAAATGTCGTCGCAGCTTCTTTGGGAGGTTATTAAGAACCACAACAGCTTTATGCGCAAGGGCGTCAAGGGCCTGGTCTTCAGCGCTGAGCCTGGCAACCTGTACAACAAGCACAGCTACAAGTTCTCGGGTAAGTTATTCCCTTTTCCGACATCCAGCAGCTGAGTATTGTATTACGTCTAGTATTCGACGCGCAATGCGTGAGAAGCTGCTGGCAAAATTGCTGTTTATTCTGGCGGCGATGGCCACCCCCTGTGAAACACCGCCTTGTGAATAGTTTAGTTCTATAACCTTATGATCGAAATGGCTGGATTTAAGATGGCGCTTCAAAAGGCTCGACGTGGACTTGTTTCGCGTCCTTAAGGATTGCAAAATGATTATTTATCACCTTCCCCTCATCACAAACATCTATTAACTAGGGACGATATACTGCTTGCAGGCCTGGCGAACACCAAGACCGTGGACATCCAGGCTGATGGCGATTATGTTAAGTTCTCCGTTGGCCGCACGAAAACGGCTCAGCAACCAAGGAAGTCCAAGCACAGGTGGGTGTTTGACTGTTTGATTCTCCAGGTGAAAGAAGCTTGTGCAGTTAGACCAACTGGTATAGGGGTAGACAGGAATATGCTCTGTATTTGGATTGCAAAATCGCGAAGTTCAGACTTCTGTCTGCCGGGAAGTGTGCAATGCGGCAGCCAAGTGAATTGAAAAGGCGTGCTTGTCTCCTGCTATCTGAAGCAATCTTCCTGTGATGCGGCCCTTACCACAGCGAGGTTATTAAGAAGGATGGCCGTGCCGTTTTGAAGGCCGTCGGCAAGCAGGTGCAGTCCTACCGGCCAGATCTTAAGGTGGGTGCGTATCTGGACAGGGCAACGCAGTGGGTCCTAAGCGATTTGGGGATTCGATAGGGGGAGTTTTTAGGTATTAACGCACTGTGCATGAAATTGTTCGTGTGGCACGTGTTTTGCGATGCTTAATATGATGAAGCACAAGCACGGTATATACAGTATGCAGTATATGCAGTTTAGGATGGGTCGCCTCCAAAGGCATTCAACTGGACTGCGAGAATAGGCAAGACAAAGAGATGCCCCTGAACGCACCTGAGCCGAGTACAGCATCCAAGCATGTGCGTGACACAAAGAACTCGGATCCGGTCATTGATTTTGCCGAATATTGGCCAGTCTCCTGTTGATGTGGTGCAACTTCTGGGGGTCGCGCACGTTGCTACTCTCCATGTCTCTGTATTCGTCGTACGTTCACATAATATGGGCTGCCACAGATGCCTGGTTTGAAGGCGTGAATCATCAATATTAAGACGGCGTGAATTTGATTGCCGTATGCAGGCCGCTGCCCTGGCTCGTGCCTCTGCTGTGCACAAGAGCATCCGCGTGCGCAAGGCCAAGAAGTAAGCAAATAATGGAGGAGCTCGTCCTACGGGCATGCTAGCTAGCCTGCCTGGAGAACTGCTGCCACCGCGGGGGGCAGTGGAACGTGTCTTGTAATGATTTTGCGCGACCAGGTTATTTGCCTCAAGTATCTTGATTGGGAGGACTCCCGGAGTTATCTTCGGGAATGAGATACGCAAAGCACAAATGGCGCCTACAAACAGGGTTTCTTTTAGAACGTCGAATGTTCAGCTTTGCTTTAGTACGGCTTCAGCAATTTTGCCGACTGGGCGTCCTCTTGGATCAGTGTTGTTTACTGTCTAAAGTGACATTTATAGCTACACCTACCTACCCGCAGCCTGGTAGTCTGTGCCACCGGAATGCCAAGGTAGTCGCATTCTAATCTGTTGCATCGGTGGGCATGAGTTTTCTATCCACTACCTGGCATCGCGTCCCGCTTTTATGAGGTGTGTTGATTCCCAGGGACAACTGCAGAGTCCTTCGCATGTGTGATTTAAGACACCGCATTAAAAATGATCCGCTCAATACAACACACTGCCATCCCAGCAGTCCGCAGTGCAGCAGGAGTCCAAGCAGCAGTGCAGCAAATACCTGTGTCAGCAATCATCAGCAACTGGCGCACAAGATGTATGGACAGGGCTGTGTATCTGCACTATCTATAACTAAGGGCAAATGCCATATTTAAGTAAGCCACGAGCTGGCTATCGCATATAGGATGAACACAAAACACCACACGACAGAAGCAAAATCTGGAGCCGTACACCACCTCGTGGTTCCTAAGTGTTCCAACATTCTTGTGAGTGCGTTTCCGCTCCCACCAGCACAAAATGTTCCGTGGATCATACACACTGTCCCATGGACTGCACCGCACCGCACAGGTTGGCAAGCATGACGTCGGGGCATATCATACGTTATATGTACGTGCTCACACACGTCCCCCAGCCCAGCACAAGCACACGGGATCGCAAGCTCAGCCAAAGTGCCGTCGACTACTTAACCGCAGCCTGCAAGGCCCAATGTTCCATTCACATCCATTTGCGAGGTCCTCACGGTTGGCATCCAGGCGACACCGAACCTGGTATGACGCCAACCTAAGTGAGGCAATGACCTGTCAGGGTAAAGAGAGCACGCGATGTGCATCGCCATGCCTAAAAATTCGCCTCAGTTGGCATGCAATTGCCAGAGCCTGATTAAGCAGCAACGACATGACAGTGAGACGTCCTCTCACATGTCCAACGCCCTAACATTTTATACGCCGCCAAAACCTTCAATTCAAGATGACCTGCACCCAACCCATCCCAAGGCCCCGGGGTGACCTAGGAGTCAACCCCCTGCCGTACCCTGTGCCGCCCCATCCCCTTGTACCGCGTTTGTTCGAGCCCCGCTGGGGAGAACTAATGCCTTTCCCACCACCTCCAAACCCAGCAAGCCCTCCGCAGCAGCCCCGTGCCCCTCGCTTATTCCTTTGCCTTCATGCACGTGGACGGCCGTCACTGCTGCCGCCGCAGCTGTGTCTATCCTGCCTAGGCACATGTCGTTTAGGCTCAACTCCGGCGTCAGGCCCAATGAGCCTGCCACAACCAGCGACGCTGCCCTCTCCCCTTCCCGGTCCGACCCTACCTCCCCAGACGGCTTTGCCACGTTCCCCGCCACCTCACATCTCCCATGCGGTGCACCCACACCTGCATCCGCACCGGGGCGCCTGCCCCCGCTCAAGCCCTCCCCATCTGCGTCTTGTCCTACTCTCACTCCAGCTCCCCCCCCACGACCCGAGGACACTGAGCCATGCGACGACAGGGCTCCCGGCTGCACAGCTAGCTGCGTTTCTGCAGACCCCGGGAAGGACCCGGGGGCAGGAGCCACATCCGGCTGTTGACCCGGTGTCGTTGTGGAGGTCGTCGCGGTGTGGCCACTGAAGGCGGATAGCGACACCCTCGCGCGTGTGGATACCGGCGTCCCGCTGCCGCCGCCACAGGTATCTGGCGAGGGTCCTATGGCCGCCTCCAACGCCCCGGGTGCCAGCTTTGAGAGCGCCGTACCTCGGACGACGAGGCCGTCCAGAACGGTGCCACCTTCCCCGTCATCCGGAAAATCGCCGCTACCAGCCGGCGCGTCTCCGTTTCCAGTACTGGACCTGTGACGGGCATCAATTGGCAGCGGGAGTCGGCGATGGCGGGGAAAGCAGCGTATTCAAGGAAACGAGGTTGCGCTATAAATCTTTAGTCACAATGTACAAGTACACCTGTTTTGGAGGTTGGCAGTGTCGCCACCCGAAATAGGCCGCAGGAGATACATGCCATGCAGTGCATGGCCTTGCGAGGTGATGACATATAACTATGACTGGCATCAGGTAAACACCCGGCGACAACATCTGCCTTCCCCCAATACCTATAAGGTAGTGTAAGTGCCCGGCGCGGGTAGGTTTCTGGGACCGGGTCCATTGCTCCTCCTATTCCAGGTCATGCCCCATGCATATGACTGAGCCGCAAAACCTGAACCCAACCTCCTACCTGGGCGAAATAGACGGCCAGTCCAGCACGTCCATAGGCGCGAGGCCTCGCAGCGTAGTCTCCAAACCCACATGGCCCCCCGGCGACTCGAGACTCATTGCCAAGCCGCCCAACCCCAACGATGCCCCACGATCCAACGAACTCAGAGACCCTAGCATGCCGTGGCTGCCGCTGCGCATGCTCAACGGCCCGCCGTCTAGCGAACCGAACAACGCATTTGCGGCACTGTGCGGTGGTGGCGAAGGTAGCGTCAGCAGGTTTGCAGCTGAGCCATCCAAGGAGGTACGGAACGCCGACGCGCCGAGCAAGGATGCGAGTCCGTCGTCGCCAAGCGCACCGCCGCGGCGGTCTAGGACGAACGGGCCGGCGCTGCTGCCGTTCGCGCCACCTCCATCCACTTCCATGGGCGCTGCCAATGCACCTGTCTCCCCGGGGCCGACCGCCGATGTGGTGGGCGAGATGGCCATGGGCCTGGGAGGGCTTGGAGTCGAACCCGGAACACCTCGCCCGTTGTGGAGGCCTCCCGTACCGACGCCAAGTGCAAGTGATCCCTGAGACTGGGTGGATGGCGGTCGGGGACAACCGGCCGGTGGCCGGGGAGGTAGGGCCCCTTGTTGCTGCTGGTTATGCTGTTGCTGCTGCGGCGGATGTTGCTGAAGCCTGCTGTTAAATTGCGACGTGGGGTGGGATTGCTGTTGCTGTTGCATTAGGCCCCCATGCGGCTCGGGGCCATTAGATGCGGAGTGCAACGCTTCACAACTGCGGCCTGCCGCCGATGTGGAACCGTCAGCAACTGCGCTGGGCCCGGCGGCAGCGGCGCCCGGCGCGGACTGTAGTGGCGTAAGGTTGGTCGCAATAATGGGGTGGGTTTGGAGTTCGGGCACCAGAATTGAAAGCGGCTTGAAGCGCTTCGCGCCGCCACCTTGCTGCTGCTGCTGCTGCTGCTGCTGCTGCCGCTGCAGCAGCTGCTGCTGATGGATGATTTGCTGCAAGTGCTGCTGCTGCGACGCATGGGAGGAGGACAACGGCTGCAGGACCGTGGGCGTGTTCTGAGGGATAGGAGAGTCAAGGGCAACGAACGGGGGGCAAGATAATTGCGGAAACCGCTGGCGATAGGCAACTGGTGTCGAAGTCCACCGTGTACGTAGGATGCCATGGCGGGACGGTCACCGCACCAGCGACAACATAACAGCCGTGTAGGGATTAACCTCATGCTTAGGCTCATCAAAAAACAATCGGGCTCAACAAAGCCCCTATCCGGGAAGCCAACTCCTTTTACGGACAATCCCTACTCCACAGCACCCACCTGTCGGCCGCTGTTCCCTGCTCGCTGACTCCGCATTTCTGTGAGCTTGTCAATTTCGGCAGTGATTTCCTCGTAGGCCTTTTCGCTGCGAGGACTCACCTATCCCGCCAGGGTACATTGGGACGCAAGGAATAACAGGACAGTTAAAGCTGAGTACGTGGGAGTCCGAGCCATAAGATACCGAAACGTTTGTCAATGGCTATAATCTAGCGGCAGGATCTAGCCTATCAGGCAGTGGATATATTGCTCGCATTCGCACGCAGGCCGAAGTGGCAACCGCAATGTTCCACGGGTTTCCGAAATGCTTTCCGAGTCCTTACCGGGTAGTTGCGCTTATCCAGGAAGCCCGCAGCCTTAATGCCCTCCAATGGTATTGATGGGGCTCCCAGGCGCCGCAGTGGGGCCCCCGCTCCAGGTGGCACCAAACTCCCCTGGCTATTGCTGATCATACCGGCCGGCCCATTGGGGACCCCCGGTACCGCGGATGGTCCTGAACCGCTCAGAAGCGGCCTCAAGGCACCGCCTATGGCACCCGTGTGATCCCCATGAGCTCTAACTCCGTCCAGACCTGGGCTGTTCATACGCTGCGTTGGCCGGTCCAGGGGCAGGGGGACGACGATTTAACCTATCTTACGCCACGCTATTCAATAACATGTAACAATTTGATTGTTCACTCGACGACAGCGCGCATGGTTGCAACCTATGCTTGGAGCCACCTGTATCCTATAGTATTCCTGAAACCTGAGGATCCCGGTTGCATCCATAAATGGCAAGCCCAAACATCTGATTGTTGAGAATCGCTCAACTGCTGGTTTCGTCAAACCCGGCATACGAATCACCATATCGCAACATATGCCCTGCCAGTGCCTGTTTTATCCAGGGCCTCACCATGCGTTTTAATAGGCCTGTGATGCCCTCGCGACCTTCCAAACGCCGCCCGCCGCCTCCCAGTATAATGCTGTCCACAACCGCCATGGTGGCGGCTGCTGCGGCTGCTGCTGCCGAGGTAGATGCCCCGCCAATGCTGTTCCGGCCTGCGGCCTCCTCGCCGTCGTCATCCGGCGACAGTTCATAATAGTGCCGCAGCAACTGCAAAACCAGGAGAAGGTACCACCGGTGTACCCGGTATTAACCCATAGGGAATAGCGGGGCTTGCACAATACCCGATACTTTGGGGATTTGACTGACTGACCGCACACGCAATGATGCACAGGCCCACACCCTGCCAACAGTTAACATATGACCCGTCCTATAATTGTTGAATCTGAAGCATCCCAAAGCAGATAATTGAGGCAACATGCCAGCGCAGGCAAGGAGGTTTACCGGCGCCATCTGTTCCCAAGCTGGATAAGCAATGGAATATCCCATGTGTCCGTTGTGCCATGCGGGCCAAGCAGCGCGCTGAGGAGAGTCCTAATACACCCGCGACAACTCCCCCGACACCCCTCAGGTACATGCTTTCACCGTCGCACCCACACCGCAAACCCTGTGCGGCCCCTGCGGAATCCAGCGAAAGCCTGTCCAGCTCGCCAGCAGTTCCCCGTCGCCATGATTGCGCGATCATCACGTTCACACCTTCTGGCCGAGCAATTGTCCCGCAGACTAACCTCGCCGTTACTCCGCCGCTCGTGTGGCTCCGCCACTGCTGCTGCATACCGCTCTAATAACTCATCCATGCTGATAGACGAGTACTGGTAAAGTCGCTGGCCCCCAGTCCCAGGCCCAGACGACCCCGGACCAAATATGATGAGGCCAACGTCACAGTCGCACAGCACCGATAGTTCCATAGCCTTTTTAACAAGGCTCTGTTTGCGCTTGGCAAACATGTCCTGCACAGGTGTGGGTTCATGGGCACAATGTATGCGAAAGTGTGTATATTGTGGGAGGGCCCGCCTGCAGTACAGTACCAATCCACACTACCTACAAAAACCCCAGATGACATGCTCTAGCAGCAAAGGCTGGTTGGGTGGGCCTCACTTGAAGAAAGCTCCCTAATTGAGGCAGATAGAGAGACAAGCAACTGTACGTTACAACTATCTGTGCAAGACGCCGCAATCACCATTATGTCACTTTAAGCACACCTGAACGAGCCTGTCATCTGTTATGCGCTGCAACTGCACCTTACTCCGCGTTACTGTGGGTGCCAATAGATGAAGGGGGCCAGAGGGTATCGAGACCTTAAACAATAATATTGCATCTTTCGTTACGGAGCAAACAAGCATGCTAAACTGTTGTTACACCCGCTTATTCGTTGGTCAGAGTGATGCTTGGACGTTCACGACCAGCCCAAAACAAAGCAATAAATGCAATCATTTCTACGTGCGAAATATAAGCTCACTTTCGTCCATTTTTGTCTGGTTATTTACATCGATACGGTCCCGTGCCCAAGTGGGCAGTCTCGTCGCCGCAGAAATCGCGTGTGCAGGACCTCGGCTGCTAATGTCGTAGAGGATATCATATAATCTCTCGAATGAAACATGCTGTGTTAGATGCCTTCCATTTTTGCAAGAGCCATTGACCACGTACGGATTGCCGTGCCAAGTAAGGACGCAGACCTCATGCCTAAAAGCAGACCTCTGCACCCGGTTCTTGCCTAGGGGCTTTCTATGGCCTGTTTTTTTAAATAAGAGGTCTACCTCTTTGTCACGGCTAGTTCCTGAAGCTGCTGGGGAGCTGATCCGGCTTTTGGTGGGCATTCTGGGAGGACCATTCTAACGGGCCATGTTCGGAACAAAACCTTGCACTTTTGCGATCTTGTAGCAGCGGATCTAAGGCCGCTCTATATTTTCCGTTCCCCCCTCGCCTACATCGACACATGCACCGCAGGTCTGCGCTCTACAACATGAACCCTACAGAGGTAGACCGCATGTTGCGGCCTTTAACCCTCAAAGACTTGAGGCTCCTATGCCGAGGAAGGGGCTTGAATCCTGCAGGTATGCACGCTGAGGTCGTTGGTCCGCGCTGCAGGTCTTCATGATATAAAGGCTACCCTTGATTTCAATGATTTTGTGGCTATAATTTGCGTCATGCTAGCTTTCGTAAACATTCCCGAACTGAGCGCTGAGCAATCATGTTCGAATGCTTTCACCGTTGCACTTCAGGCGGCAAGGAGCAACTGGAAGATCGTCTTAAGCAACACATGTTAACTACTGGCAACTTCTCGATCCAAGTTCCTTCGGATGGTCCCGAGCAGGCTGTACCCCCGGGTTATGCTGTGGCGCCCCAGGGATATCAGCAGTACACAACCGGTGGGATCCTGATATTGCGACTCTGTCCTGGCAGTCTTGTTGTGGAAGGGATGGGATTCCTGTCGCAGTGTTTGCCTGTGGCTCCGATGTGTTTTGGCATTTTTCCTGTTGAATTTGTGCACTCGTACATCATTCCAATATTGGCATGTCGTGCGATTACTCTGCAATATCGGAAATATACACGCTGGCCTACACCGCATGATCTCGGACGCCTGTACCGTAGGTGTTAATAACAACAATTATTCACGACCTGGCGGCCAGCAGAACGTGGGAAATTTTATTACGGATCGCCCTTCCAGCCACGTTACAGCGCCGCCTGGCGGCCACAGCTCCGTGCAGCTCGGAGGTTACCCAGAGCAGCAACCTGCTGCCCCCTATCATCAGGCCCCGCCAATGCAACAGGCCCCCTACGGCACCGCGATGCAGGTATGCGAAGCAAGTGCCGCGTACTGTTCCGTAATGCTTACCGCTTTATGTTCCATCATGCGGCTTCTAGAACCCGTGGTTGTTGGACTTCTCCCGCGTTCATGGTATCTTTCCGACGCAGTTAGCCGACAGCACAGCTAAGGCCTTGTCTAAATGTGTTTGGATGGTTACCTATGGGGAATTTGGGTTGTGCAGAATCCGAACGTTTACGGCGCCACGTCAAGTGATGTGCGTGGTGGGAGCCTGGCCAACAACTACTCCCGCCCGGGTGGCCAGCAGAACGTTGGAAACTTCATCACGGACCGTCCATCAAGCAGGTAACCTAAGGGGGCCTTGATTAGCATTTTCACGTTCTAAAAAACGTTTAAAACTCCCCTTCAAACTGCTCTTCGCAGGGTCCTGGCACCGCCTGGTGGCAACTCGCAGGCAAGAGGGCAAGACGTCATTTGCCATTACCAGGGCGTGCGTTGCCGTGGTCCGTGCTGTGGATTTAAAGGAAGGACAACGAAACACCGCGTGCAGATAAATTGCGACGTTTCGCGCACAGTGTGCAAGGCTTTGATTTTGGGATTTCGCCTAATGCAGTGTAAATACGGAAAGGACGATCGACTGTAAATTTGTAGGTTTGGAATACGCGCAATAATTTATGAAATAATCTACGTATCCAGGTTACCGTGTTTAGGAAATGAATGTCGAAGATTTGCTGATTTGGCTCCCAAATATCTCGCGTGTTGCGCAGATTTCATTCGGCGACTACAGCGCACCCCCGGCACCGTCATACAATGCCCCGCCTGGCCATGGCGCGCCATACGGCTCACCTGCACCAGCATCATACGGTGCGCCGCCGCCCCAGCAGCCCGGCTATGGCTATGCAAGTCCGGGCTTGATCGGTCCCGATGGTCGCCCCGTGACGGCCGGTAAGCAATAGAGTGTAGTATGCGTTGACAGGGTTGCCGACACTGGCTGTTGCAACGGACTCATTGACAGGGCACTGGGCTTTGTCTCCAAGCTTTCACAAGGTGATTTCTGCTTTCCTTTCCTGCCCGGTGCGCCATTGCATCACCTAAGGTGCCAAGTCGGGTGAGGCTGCACAGGGCCGCCTTTCCAACAATTATTCGCGCCCTGGAGGACAGCAGAACGTTGGCAACTTTATTACGGACCGCCCGTCCAGCAAGTAAGGAAGGCTTCAGCTCTGGGTTTAAAGTTGAGGGCGTGGTGGTATCCTTACCCTTATTATACAATCGGATCTGAACTCCATAGGCTGGCCACGCCATATGCAAAACTTCACCAGTCTACCCTAATTGGCTGCGAACGTTCCTTTCATGCAGGGTGCTGGCTCCGCCTGGTGGTAAGTCGCAGATCTCCTTCGGCTGAGGTGATCATCGGCTGGATCAGCATTAAGGTACCTCTGCCTGATTGTGCGGGCATATAGTTCTCATTTGCCCTTGCTAGGCCCTACAAATGCGGGATGATACTGAAGCCAGAATGCCTTTGGGGACCTTCTCAGTGTTTGCATTAGCTTGAAGGCATGGATTGCCTTCTTAATCTTGTGGATGTTCGTTAGTGCAATTCGTGTTACGTGGATCATTGCGCATAGGACTACCTATCTGTAGGACTTAATGTCGCATTTGTTGCGTCGATGTTTAGGCAAACTTTCGAGCGCTCATTTTCAGTGCAGCGACCGCAGACAGGTAATTGGTGCTGCAATCGCTAAGCTGATAAGTTTGTCTGAATATTACGAGATCACACGCAGTCGTCTCGTTTTTAGGGGTTGATATTTTTCTTCAACCCCAGCACAGATGCTGTGTACCGCGAAGCTGCGGTCGGAAGGGGATCATGTCCGGCAGAAGTACGACTATTTTAAAAATCGAGTGATTTGCACAACCTGTTAGGGCAATGGGCGCCGGAGCCGCACTCAGCGTGCCGGTTGTGCATTGTGACGTGATAATTTGCTCATGTGACTAGTACAACCGCCTTAGTTCATTTGCCATGCTGCACACCGGTCGTTGCGGTGTTTTCATCTGGTAATAAATAAACAGTCTTGTGCAACGGCGCGGTTCTGTGCAATGCTGTTACCATTGGCCGCCTAATGCTTACGTTGTTATTACATCAGGATGCCTTGCGATAATTAGTTTACTCGTACGCCGTGACCGAAGTCCAGCGTAGCGTGATGCAATCACGTTCGCTAACCGATTATTGCCGAGAAATTTCTACCACAAAGTTTGCGAGCTTATCGCAGTTGGATGTAAGCTTCTTGGCGACAGGTCCATAACAGTCAAAAATCATATGTCGCTCTGGCCAGGGGTCCTGAGCCAGACTTGGCGAAAAGTGACCAGAAGTGACTCAGCACAGCGGCTCAATATCGTGCAGTCACAAAGCCCCGCCGAACTTGCATACAACGAACCCACTTGTGCTTCTGACCCAGGGGCTTGCATGTGTTCTAGGCACGTCCCCGCAGAACTACGGCTGTACCTTTTCTCGACCATGGTTCCCTGCAAAGGGCACCGATCATAAGAAGTTGAAGACAACAATTATGTCGACTGGGGTTTAACACAAAACAAACAATTTTACCTCGCAAAACTGCATTACCGGGT
Organism: Volvox reticuliferus; assembly: GCA_019650235.1. Lineage (NCBI taxonomy): Eukaryota > Viridiplantae > Chlorophyta > Chlorophyceae > Chlamydomonadales > Volvocaceae > Volvox > Volvox reticuliferus. The sequence continues at coordinate 400,325 of BNCP01000024.1, forward strand.
GCACGAATTGTCAAGTGACGTGTTTTCTCCTATATTCCATTCCGCCACACTTGCTTCACACTTCCTTGTCTGTTCAGTAGGGCGCTTTACCCACATACTGGCTGCGGCGGGAACATCAACGATTAAACACTTCATTGTCTTTGACTTTTTTGGCAAAACCACACAACAAAGCACCTAGCTGTATTGGGGATGAAAGCTGTTCCCAGTAAGGGCTGCCGAGGGCGCTTTACCTTTACCCGGCCGCTGCGGCGTGCTTTCGTCGTGACTGCCACGCACTGTGCCGTCCCCCTGCACTTTTTCAATGGCCACCTCCGGCTCCAGCTGCAGCATGCTGTCCGGCACGTCCTCCTCCATCGCAGATGTATCTTGTGCCACATCTAGCGTCGTGCCCTCTGACGCTGTTGCTGCCTTAGCCTCTTGCGCCTTCTTGGAAACTTCCGCCAGGAAGGTGACCTTACGGGCCGTCAGCTGCTCGGGGGTCTCCCCTGCAGCCGGGCCCAATAGGTGACATGAGGAACCCGTCTTGTGTATTCGTGTCTGGTTGTAAAGGCCACCAAACCATGCGCTATGCCAGCAATCATTAGAGATGGATAGATGCAGCGTATGAAGAAACATGGTGGGTGATGTTAAAGTTCGTTTGGCTACTTCTCATGCTAGCCACGCAGAAACAAGGTACAACGGGATTTTGGAAGTCCCAATGCTGATCCTGACGCTGCAGTCCATATAGCCTGTTGATCTAGTCAGACAAACAGGTTCCACGGATCTCATTATGCACTACTTACCAGTGACTAGTGAAACCAGGTAGTCGTGGGCGTTGTTGAATCCCTTAGCTTCGGCAAGATTCTTGATCTTGTCAGTAGGCGGCAGACCGTGCTACAGGCACAAGACGGGCATGGGGCGACGATGAGGCAGAGGTGAATAACACGGTGAATGTGAAGACATGGAGGGAACATCTATAAATCTGGTAATCGTGGAGGACCATGCTCGGTCATGCCTCGTTCTGCACACCAGTGGCCTGGATATAGATGTGCCATGTGATGCTGCGCTATCCACCACGCCTTCTAGGCTTGGGCCCGAGCCTAACAATTCATACCTTTTCGATTGGCCAATCCTCATCACCCACTTCACCCCCTGATCCTCATCACGGAACTGCCCACATACATATATACATACATATCCTTTTGGGTGGGGGGATCTTAATGCCCCTAGACTGTGCTCTGTTAGTGGCCAGGCTAGAGCCTCTGAGCTTTTCTTTGCACTTGCTGGTCCGAGTGAGAGGGGGAGCACGTGGCGGGACAGACAGACAGTGTAACACCCCAAATACATACACACATATACGGGCGCACCTTTTTGCGGCATGGCCCACAGTTACAGCAGCAAATGCAGCCCAGACCACAGCTGCCACGGCAGGTTGGACAAATCCAGTTGCCATTGCATTTTGCCTCCTCCACGTCCTCTGTATTCCCAGCAACAATGGAGGTACAGGAAGGGAATCGAAACCAGCCGAAGGGTTAGATACGGTTTTGCAGGCACCACGGAAAAGCAGGTGAGGGTAGCCTTATACTATGAGATGCGAAGTCGTTTTGTAAACGTGTACATATTTGGAGGTCGGTCAACACATTACACCGTGAGCTGCACCATCAATGCAAAGATGTTAAATGAAACGTGTCGAACAACGAGGGCACAGGCCAGCATAAGCCGTGTGAAGGGATGTACGTACCTCCATGGCGGTTCCAAAGGCACTTCTCGCTGTAGGTGGGAAAGGAGACAGTGTTGGGCAGCAGACGTTCGACCAGTAGGGCGTACAAGTAATTAGGGTCAAGGGCGTGGAAGGCGTCTGTGCGGTCAATACGGTCTAGCGAATACAGATTACAGGTGTACGGTTATGATGGCGGCATGGGGCATGCAAGAAAGCGCAAACCCGAGCATATGCGTTCCAAAACAGGTACCCGTTGCCATTGTTGCCCGCCCCATTCATCCAAAGTACATATACTGTCACGCACCAGAAGCTGCGGGGCATGCTTCTGCCGCCGCCGCAGAGGGGATGGGTGCACGTGACCTGAACGGCGATGACCGGAAAGGGGTAAGCCGAGGGTACCAGACGCACTGTTTGTAACCGGAATGTGTAAGTGACAATTGCCGCTAGATCAGTCAGAACAGGATATGCCAGTCTGATGTAACCTAACCAAGGGCCGCGGCGAGGGGAGTTACGGTCGGTAACCGATGGGGGATGTAAAGGCCGCCCCGTGCATGGAAATTAACCATTAAGACCTCCCCTACATCACCACTGGTACCATAAGACCAACAACCACACCCAGCCAACCCTACGGAACGGAAAGCCTTCCTATCGGTTCACATCCTCTGAATGGCTTATTACCTTTGCGGTGATGGTCTTCTGGCGGCACCTGGCGCACCATCATGCATGTTTCACACGTGGAAAATGGGGAAGGACGCAGGGCGGGATCGGGTGAAGTGGTGCTTTCCTGAAATGGCATACGGTGAGCAACGGGGCGCGAGCCAAATGGCGAGAAATCCTCCTGACCAGGTTATCCAAGATTAAGTACGGTACTACGGGCCATTTGGAATTCTTGCTAGGATCTTGCCTGTCGGGTCTGCTCCGCATGCGCGCATGTGCACACAAACTCATTCGGCAGACCTTCAGCACATAATCATGAAACAACCGCAACACGGGCATGACGGCAGCTAACAGTGTCGGCTCACCAGTGGCACGTGATGCCGTTGCTGCTATCATAAACCTGGCCACCCTACAGATAGGAGTAGATTGAAGTAGGGAATCAGGTGGGAAGGCAAGCGCGGCAACCAGATGGGACATGAAGCGGTGCACGGAAGACAAACGTAGTGATATGGTCGATGACATGATAGCGACATTCAATTCTGTTACTATATCTTTTATATAAAAATATTGCGCTGAAGCCGTCCATCCAACGCCGAGGAAGGTCCAGAATAGGTGCATGTCGCGGCGGGTCCATCGGTTTCCGGCACCTTCGACCCAACGCTGCAACAGATTAACATTCAGTAAGCGAGATAAGACAGCAACCCCGGACAGCGGAGTAAAAGCATGATCTCATCCTGCACCTCTAGATGGGGTGTATGTACAGCCATACGCGTCAGTTGCATCGTTCGGATCCCCCAACAAATATAGGTGAGTTGCGGTGGCCAACCCACCTGCCCCATTGCCCATCGGAGAGGACCAGCCACATCCTCCCTACCCACAGGGTCCACAGCTTTCACGCCCCCACAGGACACACCCAACCACAGGACACACCTACCTGCCTCCGCACCCCCCTCCCGGAGTCGCGAGGCCCACGGGGCCCCTTGGACGTCCCCCGTGCAGCCGCTTGGGTGCGAGCCTTCCTGCAATTCACGCAAGGCAATCAAGCAGTATGGCATCGCTCCACCCTCTTAGGTCATGTTGTACTGATATATTCTGTACGCATCTGAACGGATACGTATATACATATAAACACTTGCAAGCATACGTATACGCAGGGCAGGGTAGAACATATCAGAATTGCAGGAAGATTTTAAGCAGGGCATGCCCCTGCTGCATGAGAGAGACATAAACCCTAAATCCCTCCTGCTGCACATGGGAGTTCAACCTTTACGCCGAGGAAGAGACCTGGTGAATCCGCTAACAAGTTCGCGTATCCCCCGCTCCGGAGATACGTTATGGACATTCAACATGCCAACATGTGTATTCAACATGAACTCAATCGCGTGTTACATTGATGTGCGCGGTGCGGTGTGCTTAGTGATTCGAAAGAGCAACTCACGTCTGACCGTCGACCACTTCACCACCGTCACGTCTGACCTACGACCACTTCACATTTGGTGCCCTTACACCATCCCAACACAAATGTACTTGAGCGAGGGGAAAGAGGGACTGCAGATTGTGTGGACAAAGATAGGGATCACACAACCCGCCGTCTCGTATGGCATGCCAGCGAGGACCACTGCCACAGGTTGCAACACGGTGGAAAGGGTTGCCGAGTTGAGAAAGGAGCGATATCCCCGAAGAAGAGTCAAAAAGGAGCATTGTACTTAGGAAATAAAACCAAGCAGAATGTGCATGTAAACCATGGCTTTGGATCGCTCGATAGTCCAACTGCACACACTTACTTAGCAGCAGTCAGCGCCTCCACCAGCTCCACCTCCTCAGCTGTAAGTTCGAGGGGCCGCTTGGTACCACCGCCCCCGCCACGGCTGCCCTGGGGCATCAACTCATTAAAAATAACGTCTTCATTATATGTTACCTATGGGTGCACCAAGAAGGGCGTGGGTTTGCGGGAATAACTTGCCTTGTACTTTGCAATCCACTCATTGCTCGCAGGCACATGCTCAGCGCCATCGTCTTGCAATAATACGTTTTCTCGTACCTGAGCGCGCTCCCGCGTGCTGCGCCGCGGCTCAACCGGTTCGCGCGGCTGGTACTTACGGGGCTTCCGCAAACGGGCCGCAGCAGCAGTCTTAGCTGCGATAGTGTTTCTGAGGTCACTCGTAAGCTTGACCAATCCCAATTCCTGCAAGTCACAGTTATGGTCATCTGACTACATGTTCGGCTAATGATTTGGTCAACCACGCCAACACGCCTACGTGACTGCCACATGGCTGTCACATAGCTGGTAGCTGGCGACAGCATCTTTGATGGACCGACTTACAGCCAATTTCTGCTGAGCAGCCCGGCGTCGCGCCTCCACCTTCGTGTCAAAGTCATCATCCATCGTCGCGGATGCCCACCACTTAAAAGCACCCGTGCCACAGCGACAAGGAAACCATCCAAATAGATATACAACTTTGTAAAATTATATCAGCGGTCAAGTATGGCATTAACCGACTGAGTTTGCGAGTGACAAAAACGGGTTCCAATATTCGAAATTTGGGCCCGTCCGGACCATCCATTATTGATCGCGCTTGGCGGCCGGATTAAAATGCAACATCAGAAATTGTTGATAATCCTGAGTACCGAGATGGAGACAGATCGCGAATTCCTTCGGTTACATACTTATTGTGGATGGAGAAAACAGGATAGAACAGAGCTATATTCAGCAGAGTCGACACTTCTGCTCCGGAACCAAGTGTTCTGGTCGTCCGGTTAACACTCCCCCGCGAACAGAACACTCTAGTGCCAATTCCTTCTTAGCGAACTCCCATGCTCAAACGAAACTTAGCAAACTCCGCGAGCGGTAGGGGCTTGGTCAACACATCAGCGACCATTTCCCCTGTAGGGCAATATCCAAAAGATACTAACCCGTGCTCCTCCTTTTCACGCACGAAGTGGTGCATCACATCGATGTGCTTGCTCCGATCCGAAGTTATAGGGTTCCGGATCAGACTGATGGCCCCTTGGTTATCATCCCAGATATGAACCGTCTTGACCGGGTATCCAAAATCCCCCATGAGCTTACGTAGCCACATGGCTTCACGTGTGGCAAACGAGGCTGACATATATTCCGCTTCCACTGATGATGCTGCTACGGTAGGCTGTAGGCGACTCTTCCAGCTCACAGCTCCACCGTTCATCATGAACACATAACCGGTGGTTGACCTCCGGTTATCCCTATCGTTGGCCCAATCAGCGTCAGCGTACCCAAACAGCTGCTCGCTGCGGCTATAGACTATTCCATAAGTTGCGGTGCCCTTAACATACCGCAGCACTGCCTTAGCGGCCTCCCAATGGGCCGGTACTGGTTTCGACATATACCTGGCTAGCCTATAAACGGCTTGCGCAATGTCGGGCCTGGTCACAACTGCCAAATACATCAGGCCGCCCACCAAAGCACGATACTTGGTGGCGTCCTCAAAAGGCTCCTGTTCAACGACACCAATCCCTTGCGCCGTTAGCTGAACCAAGTTAGGCTTCATAGGTACAGCCTCCGGTTGGGCATCAGCCAACCCAAAACGCTCAACAAGGTCAAACGCATAACGCCTTTGAGAAATTTTCAGTTCACCTCCATTGCGCATGATTTCCATTCCAAGGAAGACCGACACAGCTCCCAGGTCACGGATATCAAAACTTTTAGCGAGGTATTGCTTCACTTCCGCCATGAGACTTGCACAATTGCTCGCAATGAGTAGATCATCGACATGGGTCAATACACGGACAACGCGTGAGCCAACACGCTTGATGAATAGGCTTGGGTCGGACTCGGAGATCTCAAACCCATTTGCTGCCAAAGTGGCTTCTAGCTTGCGGTGCCATGCACGGCCCGCCTGCTTTAAACCATATAAAGCTTTGATAAGCCGGCATTTTTCCCCCCCTTCACCTGTAACATACCCGGGGGGTTGCTCGCAATAAATTTGTTCCTCCAACTCACCATGTAAGAACGCTGTACGCACGTCCACATGGTGGACCTCCATACCCTCAGCCGCCGCCGAAGCCAAGAATGCTCGGACAGTGGCATGACATCCAGTAGGCGCAAACACTTCATCAAAATCAACTCCCTCAATCTGCTTGTAGCCTTTTGCCACATAACGTGCCTTATAGCGTTCAATGCCTCCGTTGGCATCCCTTTTCAGCTTATACACCCATTTCCCTGGGATTACATTGGCCCCCTGTGGTGGGTGTTCAAGCCGCCAGGTTCCTTGCGCATGAAGTGATGCAATCTCCTCATCCATAGCCTGGCGCCAATGCACAGCTTCCGGAGAATTGATTGCTTCCTCGTAGGTTGATGGCTCCTTGGGTATGGTGGTGGCTGCTACAGTCACGTGACGTTTTCCAGGCTCCGGGCTGTACCGGTCAGGCGCCTTATGGGTACGCCTTGGATAACGGGATTCTTGCCCTATGTTGGCGTCCCCTCCCGCAGAGCCCGTACCGTTCCCTATATTGCCACCATCATGGGTAGTGCCAGCACCATTGCTCTTTCCACCACCTACACCTGGAATAACTCCCGACTCCCCCGCATCACTTGCAGAGTGCTCTTCATCTGAATCACTATCATCAGAAACGGTATCCATTGGAATATTTGTCATGTCTTGTTGCGGGTACTGTTCATCAAAACGAACATTGCACGAAACAACAACCTTGCGCTGTTGGGGCAGGTAAACACGATAGCCCTTGCTGCCACGCTCATAGCCAACGAAAACTCCCTTCTCGCAGACCGGGTCCAGCTTGTTCCGGTGCTGTTTCTCGCTGTACACCCAAGCAGTGCAGCCAAACACACGTAAAACAGACACATCCGGCTTGTACCCATGGAACAACTCATGTGGTGTGGCACCCCTGTCACTCACCGGAGAGCAGTTCCTAATTGCACATGCCGTCATCACCGCTTCCGCCCAAAATCCCTGCTCCAGGTTGGCGTCCTGTAGCATCGCACGCACCTTTTCAAGTAGCGTACGATTCAGACGCTCTGCACGTCCATTCTGCTCAGGGGTATAGGGAACCGACGTACTGTGCAGGATTCCCTTGTCCCAGAAAAACTCGCGCATACGAACATTGACATACTCTCGTCCACGGTCTGTTTGAAACTCACGCACCCGTTTCCCTGTCTGGTTCTCCATAAGGGTGAGGGCTTCCTTCAGCACGTCTGGGACCATGTCCTTAGTTGCCACTAGGCGCACGGTGGCAAAACCGGAATGCTCGTCTAGGATGGTCACCATATACCTGGCGCCACCCATGGACTTGATAGGCATCTCACAAACGTCCGAATGAACGCGTTGCAAGACAAGATTAGACACATTTCCTGATGGGGGGTGTGGTACGCGGGTGAGCTTAGCCTTGACACATGGCTCACACGTGCGCTTTGCTTCCGCAGCCTCCTTCACCTGGTCAGCGGTCACGTTCAGTCCCTTGACCATCCCTTCCTTGGCTAACCTGCCAAGGCCTTCGTAACCCAGATGCCCAAAACGGCGATGCCATAGGTCCACTGATTGCTCTAGCACTGCGAGTGCTTTTACCCTCTCCTGGTGGGCCTTGGTGTGTATGTTCATGTAGTACACACCGCTGTTGCCCTCGCTGAGGCGTCCTTCCATGACATCTAGCCACTCATGTAGGGTACCGTAGCCGCCGTATGAGACGTTTTCCATTTGGACGAATATGCGGCCGTTGTTAGCGAGAATGCGACATCCCTTCTTATCGAGACGTCCAGCGGACAGGATCCTGTGCCCCAGGCCGGGCATATACCAGACTTCAGTAACTGTCACGCTGAATGTCCCCCACTCTGTGTAAGTCACGAACTCAACTTTACCATAGCCTGGCGATCTTCCTTCGCCTCCAAAACCCGCCTTGAAAATGGGGCCGTTCTCGACCTCTACATAATCTATCAGGTCGTCCTTGCAGTCCGTGGCGTGCAGTCCAGCCCCCGTGTCCAAGATCCACTTGCCTTGTGATTGAATGTGCTGACTGACGTCATCAATAGTAGTTGCCAGCACAAAGGTATTGCGGCGTCCACCATCGCCACTAGTCCCAGAGTCTCCACGGTTGCTGCCTGCACGGTTACCTGCAGCTCCACGGTTTCCACCACGGTTGTAACCTCCTCCGCGATGGTTGCCACCACCGCGGTTGTTGCCTCCACTGCCCGCCTGGCCGCTTTGCTGTTCGGCGAGCCACTTGGGACAATTCTTCTTGAAGTGTTCCGTGCTTCCGCATTTCCAGCACACCGACATATTGTCGTCTCCTTGCGATTTTTGTTGTCGTGGATGGTGTCCGTATGACTGGCGCTGTGACGACTGGTACTGCTGCTGCCCACCGCCGGTGCCCCGGCGGTTTCCAAACACCAAGGCTGGTGTTGTTTCCTGCTTATCTTCTCTTTTAACCCTGACTTCCGCTGACAGGAGCGCTGGGCGGATGGTCTTGAGTGTGGCTTCGCCGAAACTGGCCGACGCCTCCAGAATGGCCCTTTCGGTGCGGTAGTCGCTGCTTAGACCATTTAGAACGCTTGCCACTATGACGCTGTCGGGGATCTTGAAATTAGTCGCCGTCAGGATCTCGTGGTATTCTTCCGCCCGTCTGAGATACTCATCCATGCTCTCGTCGTGTTTCTTTCGCATGGTAATTACTTTGGTGTGGTACTCTTGTTGTTGTAGTGCCATTTGCTTGACGAATTCGTCGTGCAGTTCGTCCCAGGCGACTGCCGCATTCGCCGCCTCATCAACTTTGTCCACAAAAACACCAGTTACCATCTGTACCAGCTCGGCTTTAGCTTCTTCGGCCTTGCTCCCGGACGAAAAGGGTTTCTTGGAAGCCGAATCCCACAGCTTCTCCCTGATCAGGTGGTTCCTTGCGTGCTTCTCCCATCGCAAGTACTCTTCTGTCTTCTTGAGCGGCTCAAACCGGATCTTGCCCATTTCAGTCAGGTCCTTAAACTAGGAACCCCTCTAAACCGAGTCTGCTAATCCTGCAGTGACTTCGCGCACTATGGCGCGGGGCTCATAACCTGTTGATAATCCTGAGTACCGAGATGGAGACAGATCGCGAATTCCTTCGGTTACATACTTATTGTGGATGGAGAAAACAGGATAGAACAGAGCTATATTCAGCAGAGTCGACACTTCTGCTCCGGAACCAAGTGTTCTGGTCGTCCGGTTAACAGAAATTCTTTTAATACAATTTTCAACTGCATGTCCTATCCAGGCTTGCCACGTTGGGTAAGTTATTAGGGGTTGCTCGGCCTAGCTTGCGGAAGCTGCGAAGTGTACAGCACTAACCGCAACATGAGATAGGGCTACTTCCAAAATTGCGGAGCCTTAAAAAAACGTGCTCCATACTCCATATAGAAAAGATTTATGGGCCTGTTGAATCCCTCCTGTTTGCAAGTTGACAATGCGGAGGGCACAAACGGGACGGCCTCCGCAACCATACAGGAAGGTTGCCCTATCCTTATATGGTACCTAGTTTATCAAACACTCCTATTTGACGCAATCTTTCAACCTCAACACGACTGACATGCAGTAATTTTCCTACGTTGCAACTGTGCTGCCCCAGTCTCATTGTTATCATGCCGCTGTGGCGGCACCTTTACGGGAGTTGCAATCTTCGGAAACGGCAGCGGCTGTGATGCCCGAGGCATCATTTCAAATTCCTCTGGAATCTTTCCATAGTATTTAACTGTACACATACTATGGTTAGCACTAAGAGTGCTTCTGGACAAGCTGATGCAATTTCGAACCATGGACACGCCTGGACACGCAGGGACCCGCCGGGTCGCTTGAGAGGTTGGGCGAGAATCGGCCGGCAAAGGTTATGTTAAATGTTACTAGGCAGCAACGGAAGTAAAATAATCCAGAAACTCTCGGCGATATAAGATATAAATTGTTGGCGCTCAGTCAGTCAGACAGTAGCGCGGTGTCACAACACACTGCGTGACGTGCACATCGTGTGACATGGTTGTTGCGAGCACGCACGCGCATTGAACGAAACGGCACGACACAATGCACTATAACTATCCTTAAACAATAACTGACTCTGAGAATGAGCGCTGGACTCGATAACAGCAAGGATGTTGATGCAAGGTTGGGATGCCAACGGAGGAGGCATGTTTGGGGCGGAGGCTAAACCATTAGCATGTCGAGGCATAGTTCAAACCTGAAGTAAGGTGTCGATCGTTGGTAGCTAATCGTTTGAGTTTGAGGGCCCGATGGCAATCCGGGCAATGGACGAACCGGATTTAGGCGCGAGTACGGCTTGGCGCGAGCGCGCGCAAACTTAGGCACTTAAGTCGCTGCTCAACTGTATTGAGCAGCGATTTAGACGCAATTGCAACAAGACAGATAACTCCCTGTAACGGAATATTCGGATTATCTAAGCAGCGTTCTCTCGCTCAGTTCAAGTTAGCATTGGCGAGCGCGTGAGTCATAACCGCCCGCCCAAGTCCAAGGTGTCACCATCCAAGGTGCCTTCTCCCGTGCGTCGAGGAGCGTTACCCGTGGGACACATCACAAGTCGTCACGTCCAAGGCCTGACTTGGACGAGCAAGTAAGGCACAAGGTCGGCCCGCAGCTTCCTTTTATCAGGTCGCTGCAGGAACCTGGTCTCTTAAGACCGAACACCAGTCATCTACTCGTCTAAATCGCTGATACTAGTACTAATCCTTGCTGAGCTTTCCCGAGCGACCGCTTCAAGCCACGGCGACAACATCTGTCACGGCGACGAGCTGCATCACCGCGAGTCCCTGACAACACTGTCCGAGCGTTTCCTCAACCTCGAGACGGAGCCAAGAGACTTGACAACACGCCGCTGATCAACACCGGCTACCGTGGCGTCCCGGAAGACGAGTCAAGACGGGTCCGAGCAACCGCGGCGACCGACAGTGCTACCTTTCCTCTCACCGCTAGCGGACGCAACCGAGGAGACCGCCCCGGAGCTGCCTCCACGCTACAATCTACGGTCGGCCAGCCCACGCGTGGACGCTTTTCTGGTTCAACGCGCCATAGCTGACGGCCGAGTGACGGTGGACAGAGGAGCGGGCTCACTGGTTTCTGACGGCACGGATCTCAACGTGAGCGCCGGTGGGTCAACCTCCGAAGGCGGCCAAGCTGCGACCAGCTCGCTCACCCTGCCGAGTCCCGTCCACACACAAGACTACCAAGAGGTCGACGACGACATGGACAGCTGGCAGAACCTGATGCGCTACCCGACCTTCAGCTCGCGGGCGCTGGGCTCCTTCGCTCAGTTCGAGCACGAGTTCCGGAAGCACATCGGCGCGGTGAAGTTCTACGGCGTGGTACATGGCAAGAAGGCGCTGCTGGTGCATGGATTCGCCATCATGACCGCCAGCGTCTGCAAGGACCGAGACGACCCCTTCACGGCGTGGGCGGAGAGCGAGCATCCGAAGGTGCTACGGGAGCACAAGCAGTTGTGGACGCAGGCGGGCAACCGGGAGGCAGAGTACGAAGGCCTCGAGTTCACCGACGCACAGGGGAAAGAGGTCCCAGACCTCTGGTCGTTCTACTTGGCCAAGGTCAAGGCCAAGTTCGATCTCCCGGACCCCGACGCCAAGCGGAAGGTGCAGACCTTCAAGCAAGCGGAGCACGAGACGCCGACCCAGGCCGCCCAGCGGTTCACCGACCTCGTGCGCTGCATCAGGAAGAACGCCATTGCGGATGACGACCTGGCTACGCATTTCTTTGACGGACTACGGGACCGCAAGATGCGGAAGTTCATCCGCGGCATGTACATGCAGAAGCCCGTGGATCAAGAGGATGTCTGGTCGCTCAAGTTCGTGGTTGACCACGCGCAGCAGTACCACGTGGCAATGCGCAAGTCACTGGTGAGCATAGACTGCGACAAGCCGGCGGAGCCCAAGCCCAAGGCCAAAGCCATCACCCTTAGTACCAGGGAATACCAAGAGTATCAAGAACTCAGGCTTGGCAGGCACCGAGCAACACCACCGCACGGGCGCCAAAGTCAACCACGGCGGGCACCTCTAGCCAGCCCGCACCGCAGCGCGCCAACCCGCCCCCGGAAGGGCGGACGCGCGGAGCTCAGGGTGGGCGACGGGCAGACGGCCAGCGGCGATCAGCGGATGGTCGCCCCTGCACCTACGCCAGGTGCCTGGGGCGCCGCGCGGCGCACTCGGAGACGGAGTGCTGGACCAAGCAACTGGACGAGGGGCGCGTCAATGATCAGGCGCCACCACCCGCCTACTTCGTGGAGAAGCACAAGCAAGCGCGGGCCTCCGGAGGCAAGACCATGCTCACCGTCACCGAGGAGGAGGAGGAGGATGAAGAGGCGACCACCCTGGCCATCACCAAGGCCGACCTTCTGCGATGGGAGTTGCAGGAGCAGGAGGCGCTGGCGCAAAGCAAGATCGGATGCCCGCTGACCACATCTCCGGGAGCCACCCCAGCCACGGACGAGGAGGCGTCAGTGGCCAACGCATGGACCAACCGGGAACGGCTGCCGGCGGGTTTCGAGCAGCTGCCACCCGGACCACTTCCCAGCACATTACCAAGGAGTTCATCGGCCGCGACCACCCTCGATTGTCAGTGGCGCGACGGGCGGCGTGTCCAGTTGCAATTGGGGCCGCAGGCACCGGCGGAGGCGCTGCAGGAGCTACTGCGCCTGGTCAAGGAGGTGGTCAAGGAGGCGCCCGCCTGCGATAAGGTGTCGGCTCGGTCCATCAGCACCAAGGCTGACTCAGCGGCACCACTCATCACGGCCGGAACGCTGGAAGGGGCCCCAGAGGAGCTGGTCCGGCAGGCGTGCGCGGACTACCGGGCGGCGGCGGAAGGTATACTGCGCATGAGCAATCAGGCGCCGAGCGAGTCAGTGGCAATCGTGGCGGCAGACGGCAAGCCCCTGTGGAAGGATCTGCGTGTTGTACCGGACACCGCCTCCGACGTGGTGCTCCTGGCGGAGTCCCTGGTCGAGCAAGCCGGACTGCAACTCGCACCAACAAGGATCTTGCTTAACACGGGCCATGGACCGGCCGGTACTGGACCAAGGCCGCTCGGACAGGTGGAAGGCGGGCTGACCATCTGCCTAGCGCCCGGCACACCACATGAGAGCTACGTCCACACGAATGCGGTGGTGGTCCCTGACGCCACTGCCCAAGCATGTGGATTCTCCGTGCTGCTGGGCACCAGGGTGCTGCACCGAGGCAGCATGGAGGTACGGCGCTTTCCCAGTCCACACCTGGCGTATCGACCACGCATGGATGAGCTGCGCTGGGCATACCTTCCGATGGAGCCACTGGTCGACAAGGCGGCGGCGCATCTAAACGCGGTTCGTCAGTGCTTGGTGACAGGGAGTATTACGGAGAACAGCGAGGGCGCGGCTGCGGGCCCGGGGCCCACGGAGCGGGTGGAGCCTGGCCCCGTCGGTGCCAGCGCAGCAGCAGCACCTTTTCCGGAGCGGTCGCCACCTCGCCCACAGCCCCTCAGCCGCGCCGCGCTACCAACACGACTGGCCCGAGTACCTACATCCCAAACGACCACACCTGCGCCACAGATGGCGGCGCCGACAACGTCCACACCAGCGCCCCCACCGGCGGCGACGGCCGCCAGGCGGCACTACCAAGGCGACCTACCGTCGGCGTGGGTCATGGAGGCTTTGGGGCTGCCACACGCCACTTGGCACCCCGACCTGCTAGCACCACTCAACGCGAGCTTATTGATCTTGCAGCTGCAGGGGCAAGGTCTCTTCACGGCAGCGGAGGCCACCCAGGCAGCACATCGGCGGCTCGTCCAGGTGCTGGAGCAGTCGGCCATCGGGCAAGAGTTTCTCCGGGCTTCGCTGGCCGCCAGCACACCCGGTCTCTCAGGATACACAGGACCCTTGCCTCTCGCAGGAACCCTTCGCGTCCTGGAGCTTCGGTCGGCCGCGCATCCGGGGGAGGAGGAGGCAGTGCGTCGGACCCTCAGCAACGAAGGGTTTCTACACGCCGATGACATTCAAGCCAAGGCCTTTGCACTGTCAACCATGTGTCTGAGCCGAGGCCCGCAGATCACCCCTGCAGACGCCGACGTCGCCGGTGAGGGACTTACCACTCACCCCGCCGAAGGGCCCGGCCTCGCCCCACTGCTGCCCGCCACACTGACGACACCGCCTCAGCCAAACCGTCGTGTGAACGCAAGGGAAGCCCTGGTGTCGCGCCCACCGCTGACAGAGGAGCGACAACCGTTGGCCACGACAGGTCGACGGAGTCGGAGCCGTGAGCGCCCTCAGCGCAGCCGACCGAGCTCCCGGAGCCGGAGCCGTGAACGCCCGCGTCGAGAGGACCCGGGCCAGGAGAGGAGCCTCAAGCGCCGGAGTCGGGAACGCAGCCCACGACCCCAGGGACAGCGGCGAGCGAGCCGTGAACGAGCCCCTGTGGCCCGCCCGACTCGGGAGCAGCGCCACCACCATGGCTGGCGACCGAGCCGCACCGGCTCGGGTTCGCCCGTCCGCCAGTCCAGGCCCGAGCGTTCCGGTCAAGGTGGACTCGCGGCCCCGCAGCCCGGGCTGGTCACCGCCCGAGAGACGTTGCCACCACCGACGGCCGCCCCCGCGGCTCCCCTTCAGCCCTGCCACCACCCAGCACAGCTGCATGGCGTGGGGCGCCGGGCGTACCACATGCCACGTCTACACTGCGGACATGGACCGGGGCGTGTGGCCTTCTTCATACAACGGGATGATCAGTACACCCCTGCCGCTGTCGTGGCCATCGACACCGGCTTTACAGGGGCGTTCGCCTTCAGCCGGGCGTTTCTGGACCGGCACCGTCTGCCATATGACATCCCGGGCGCCCCGGAGCTCCGCACCTTCGACGGGAGTCTCACACCGGCATGGGCCCACGTCACTGGTTTCAACCTGCTTATCGAGATGGAGCACGACCAGGCCATCCTCATCCCTTGCCCGGACGTCGTCCAAGGCGACCTGGCGTGGCCTGTAATCCATGGTCAGGAGGCCGACATTGTCGTCGGCATGGCTTTCCTGGAGGGGCGCGCCCAGCTGGATCTGGAGGCAGTGGACTCCGATCACCGGTACCTTACACTGACGAAGATTGTACCGCGAGCAGCCCGCTGGCGGCTGGAGACGTTCACCACGTACGACCTCGCCTACGCTGGCGTGGACGTGGCCTCGACCAACGCAGCCATGGGAACGCTTAACCAGATCGAGCCAGAGCTGGCGGACTTCCTGATGGAGGCCTGCGAGGGTGATATGGAGGCCGCCACCAAGTGCTACCACGAGGGCCAGGCCGCGGAGGCGGAAGCCATGCGCCGTCGACGGACAGCATCGCGACGCCGGCGGCGGAAGGCCCACCGCAGAGCGCTGCATGCTCAGGAACAAGCCCTTCGCCGTGAGGAGGAATGGCGCCTGGAGCAGGAGCGCCTTTGCCGTCAACTCCGCCGCCAAGCCCTCTGTGCCAAACGTCACCAGCGATCCGTCCCGCAGCCGGTTCCACGGACTTGGGGGGCCCCGCCGCGCAGCTGGTCTGGACGGCTGCTGCTCCTGGCGGTCCTGCTTCTGTCCCTCTGCGCGACCCATGTCCACGCAGGCGGGTCCCCGCCTTTTCAACCCCCCGCGGAAGGGTTCCAAGGGCATCGAGGAGTGCGCCCCGCCATCAACCTTGAACCGGGTCGCAGCGTCCCTTCCAAGTTGCCCACCCGGCGGCCCCCGTCGCCCAGCCTACTGGACCACACTGCCAGGGCGCTCGCAGGGCATTGGGCACCGGGAGGGGTTGCAAGCAGTCCGCCCACCTCGGGAGCGTCAACCAACCCCGTCCCCTCTGCGGGTCATCCGAGGGTGGCCCCTGGCAGCCTGGCGCCCGAGCCCAGCCGGCCGTCCATGACCACACCCGAGGGCAACCGATACCCAGGCACTGGAACCACCTTCGTCAAGGATGACAAGGGAGGCTACCTGTGGTGTGAACGGCCCGATATGGACCCGGCACTCAAGGACAAGTTCAAGCAGATGCTGGCCAAGCACGATGCCGTCTTTGCCCGCTCCCTCAAGGACCTTGGATGCTATTCTGGGGCTATGGGTCCTGCGACCATTGACCTGGTCCACGACCGGCCCATCTGGCAACCTCAGCGGCACCACTCTCCCTTGGAGCTCCAGATTCAGGAGGAGAAATGCGCTGAGCTTCGGGACGCTGGCATCATTGTGCCTTCTGCCAGCACCAAGTACGCCATGAACGTCACCATGCCCGCTAAGAAGGACGCCAACGGCCAGTGGACGGATAGGCGCTACTGCTGCGATGCTCGGCCGCTCAACGCTGCCACCAAGCCCAACCGGTACGCGCCCCCCACCCCCGAGCAGCTGTTCCAGCGCATCGGCGACGCCAAGTGGCTGAGCAAGATGGACTGCCGGGCGGCGTTCAACCAGATCCCGCTCGCCGAAGCGGACCAGGACAAGACATCCTTCTGGTGGAACGGCAAGCTCTGGAAGTACACCCGTAACCTCTACGGCCTGCGCAACGCGACAGGGCAATTCCAGATGGTGATCGACCACGAGCTGCGGCGCTGTGGGCTGGATCATTGCGCCATGGCCTTCGTGGACGACATCCTGGTGTTCTCGCCCACCGCTGAGCAGCACCTGCAGGACTGTGCCGCTGTCTTCGCCTGCCTCCAGCAGTGCGGGCTCAAACTTCATCCCGAGAAGACCATCATTGCTGCGGAGGAGGTGGAATTCTTGGGCCACATGGTTTCAGCGCAAGGTCTTCGGCCAATGGACGCCAAGATCTCAGCCATTCTCGCCCTGCAGCCGCCCAAGAACCTGACGGAACTGCAGGCGTTGCTGGGCTTGGCCAACTATTACCGCGGCTACGTCCCCAAGTTCAGCGAACTGGCGGCCCCGCTCAATGAGCTTACGCGCAAGGGCGTGCTCTGGAATGAGGACACCTGGCAAGATCGTCACCAGGCAGCGCTGGACGCGCTCAAGGACTGCTTTCGCCAGGAGGGTCTCATCGTCCGTCGGGTGCGGCCCAACCGGCTACTCATCCTGCACACGGACTTCTCCACCCACGGCATCAGTGGTGTCCTAGGTCAGCTGGATGACGATGGGCGGGAGTACATGGTGGCGGCGGTGTCTCGCTCCCTCAACTCGCACGAGCGCAACTACATCTCCTACAAGGGTGAGATGCTCGCTGCCTGTTGGGCCATGCAGACGCTCCGACCGTATCTTCACGGCGTGCCCTTCGTGCTGGTCACCGATCACGCGCCTCTCTTGTGGCTCATGGAGGGCAACACCATCGGCAGCACCGGCACCTATGCGCGCTGGGCCCTCATCATGAGCCAGTTCGACTTCGACGTCTGCCACCGGCCTGGCGCCCTACACCAGAACGCCGACGCCCTCAGTCGGATGCCCTTGCCTGTAACGCATGATGGCACTGGCGCCCGCATGGACGAGGACTCGGACCCCAAGCCTCCTGGGCCCCGCCTGGTACCTTACCCACAGCCCTGGTGACTGGGGAGGCCTACCGGTTCAGCAGTGTGGCCCAGGTGGCCTTAGTCGCGGCAGCCGCGCGCCTGCAGCGCCTGCGCGCGGCCCAGCGATGCACCCACACCACGTTGCCCACCTCGGAGGAGCTGCTAGCTGGACACAATGGGCTCGTCATGGACGCGGTGGACAAGTGCCCCCTCGATGACCCCTCCCACGCTCAGGTGCTGCAACGGCGCCTGCTGCTGCACGCCAACAAGCTGGTGCGCGACCACCGAGTGGCCCTCAATGCCATTCCGTGTGAACCGCCACGACCGCAGCAACTAGGCTCCGCCGCCGGCACCACTGGGCTCACCACGCTGGCGCTGGATAGCAGCCTCGTCTCGCGGCACTTCCTGGACAAGGCCCTCAGCGAAGGACTTGTGGTCATCGAGCTGGGTGCCCGTGCGTCGGGTCTCGAGGCCTGCCTACGAGCTGGATGGCGCGTTCGCGACTACCATGTGGCCGACTCTCTCGCTCCTGCCGCCGCCGCAGCTGTCACCAACCGGGTACGTCAGCTTCGTCTCATGTTCCCGCAACAGCTGTTGGCCAAAGCCACCCTGCACCCCACTGGACGGTTCCCCACTGCGTCATCCTGGACGGACACGCTACTGCGGGACCTTGGCGCGCACAAACCCCACCAGTGGCTGGTCATCGGCGCGGTACCCAACTTGCAAGACCCACAGGCTGCGCAACTCCGCCAGCTGATCGGGGCCCTGCAGCGTCTGCACCCGCGCCTTCTTCCTGGTTACCTTGTGGAGGTGCCCGGCGACCAGCGTTCGGATACGTCCTTCGGCAGCAGCCACCTTACGGACCTTGCCGCCCACGGACGCCGTCAACATGCCCTCGCCACCCTCTACTCTAACCTCGCGGACGCCCGACGCCTGTCCAAGCTGATGGACGTGAGCTCTACCGCCGTCCTAGCACCGCCCCTTGCTGCGGCTCTTCCCGGCAGGCACCTACCAGTCCCCGCAGACGTCCTCAGCAAGCCCTACCTTCAGTGTGACACCCCGGGCCTTGCCCCGCTTGCCCTACCCCCGGGTGACCTCCTCACCATGCGGCTCGACAGCCCCACTGGCCCGTCCACCCTCAGCCCCGCGGAGTTGGCCTGTGTATTGGACGCCCCCACCGACCTCGTGTCCGGTTTGCCAGAGGCACTGTGTCACCGCCTTCTCACCTCTGGCGTCACCCCAGGCGCAGCAGCCCACGTCTTCGCCCTTGCCCAAGCCCTGCAGCTGGCCTACCTCACGCCGCATCACATGGCGGTGCTCAAACCCCGTTACTCCCTGACGCCGATGAACCCGTCGGACTCAGCGCTGGGGGGGGAGGGGGCTATGACAACGTCAGCGCTGAGTACGACGGGGATGTGGGAGCCGGCGACAAGTCTCACCAGCGCAGCCACTGCACCGACTGTGAGGAACTGCACTGCGCTAGTTGCAGACACCGCGGAAATGCTGGACAGGCATGCAGGAGGACCTACGGACCCTTGGGAGGACCAGGAAATGCTACACCTTCTGCGGCATGGCAGCTACCGCACGGAACTGGGCCAGGAGGAGCGACGTCGTGTGAACCGGCGCGCCTGCTCGTACAGGGTCAGCGGTGACAAACTGCTACGCCTCATGCCCAACGGGACCGTGCGTGAAGTACCACCACCACAGCAAAGGCGGGACGTCATCGAGCGGGTGCACAACAACCTGGGCCACTTCGGCAAACGGCGCACGCTGGGACTCTTGCAAACGGGATTCTGGTGGCCGGGCATGACCAAGGACGTCGCTACGGTGGTAGGAGCATGTAAACTCTGCGACCAAGTCAACGCCACTGGCAACGTCAAGCCAGAGGAGTTGCAGCCATTGCCGATCAGAGGGCCGTTCTATCGGTGGGGCTGCGACCTGGCCGGTCCCTTCCCAACCACCAAACGCGGGAACACCATGGTGATGGTCTGCATCGAGCACTTCACGAAGCACGTCGAGCTGGCGGCCATACCGAGCAAGCACAGCGAGCAGACGGCACGTGTCCTTCTCGAGCGCATTCTCACACGGTTTTCCGCGCCAGCCGAGATTGTGACGGACCGGGGTCAGGAGTGGGGGGGCAGTTTTGCTGCCCTCTGTGAGCAAGGGCTGGTGGACCATCGACGGACATCACCCAACCACCCACAGGCAGATGGAGCAGCTGAACGGATTGTGCAGGTCCTCAAGCGGTCACTGCGGAAGTTTTGTGCTGCCCAAGGCACTGCCCAAGAGTGGGACGAACAGCTGCCGTGGATCAGCCTAGGGTACAACTGCTCACCTCAGGCGTCCACCGGCCACTCACCGTACGAGCTACTATACGGGAACCAGCCAGTCATCCCCCCAGCTGTCAGGGAGCGCTTTGCACAACCACTGGACCCGGACAAGCTGGCGGACTTCAACCACTACTTGGAGATGCGGGCCAAGGAGGTGCAGCGGCTCATGCCCGCTGCAGCTGGCAACCTTCTCATCGCCCAGCAGCGTGACAAGCACCGCTACGCCCGAGTTCGGTCTGGAGGATACAAGCCGGCGTTCTCACGCTTTGAGGCAGGCGACTACGTCTACATCACCGAACGGAACCGCACCAACACCCTGCAGGTCCCGACGCGAGAGAACGTGCTGCGTGTCATCAGCGTCACGCCAGCAGGAGTAGCGACACTCAAGGGACGCTGCGGAACGGAGCGGAAGGAAAACGTAGCTAACCTCAAGCCCTGTCATCTGCCTGACCTCGACCCCATCGTTGACGTCAGGCTAGCAGTGCCTTCAGTGGATCTGGCGTGCGAAGTGTGCGGATTCCCTGACCAGGAGGAAAGCATGCTGCTATGCGACAGCTGCGGGACAGGGTGGCACATGCATTGCCTTCGCCCAGCCGTCACTAAGATTCCCAAGGGAGCGTGGATCTGCTCGGAGTGCAGCGAAGCTGGAGTCAAGGTGGAGGATGTGGAACGCAAGGAGCTACCGGCTGCGCCCAAGTGAAGGCCAAGCCCTTTCCCGGCGCGGCCCAACGGAGGCGAGACCAAGTGGCGGCAAGCTTCGATGGGCGCAGGGTGCGACGTGCCTTCAAGGACCCGGTCACGTTGGAGAAGACGTCCCGGGACGGGACGGCGCGATACAAGGGTGGAGGAGCCGGGCGGCAGAGCTACGACATCGTGTACGACGACGGGCTAGTGGAGACAGTCAGCCCCAGCGTCGTGAGGAGGCACCTGCTTCAAATCGAGCAGCCGCCAGCCAAGACCCTAATGACAGCGCGAAGTGAGTTGCCGGAGCAATGGGATTTGAGGGAGCCAGCGGGTGTGAAACGGGCTCTGGCCCTGCTCATGCCGGGGACGCAGCCCACTGAGATGCTCCTTGCACGGCTGGCCAAACGAGTACCCGGGGGAGCAGCATTCCTGCAACGGCCGGGGCAGCCAACGCCAGGCCAACCGGAGTGTGTGGAGACGGCTGATGAGGAGATCAGGCCATTGCTGGACACCGTGGACTTAAGCCGCTGCGCTGGAGTCCTGGACCCGTGGACCGGGAAGGGTAATGTGGCGCGGGTGCTGCGACAGCACGGACTGTTAGTGCATTGCAATGACGTGAACCCCAGCCACTCAGCAGACAGGCATGAGGATGCTCTGCAACCGGATTTCTACAGAAGAGTGCTGGAACTGTGGCCGTATGATGCTATTGTGTGTTCCCCTTGGTTCGCCTTGCTGGACTTGGCGCTTCCCTTAGCTGTGCTCTTTGCACCAGTTGTAGCCATGCACGTGCCAGGTCATTTCGTTACGGATGCGCACGATGCACGACGTAAGTACCTAAAGGGGCTAGCCAAGGAAGGACGGTTGTCACTGATCATGGGATTGCCCAGGGGCCGCATGGGGCGCAGGTGCATGTGGATTGTGGTATTCGCTAGCAGGTCGCTACGGGACAAGATGCTGCATGAGGATGCCCGCATGGACGGAGCCTGGGTGTTGTCTTAGTGGTATGAGCCCCAATGAGGGGGGGCGTCACTGATAGAAGTTACCCTAGGGTGTGCAGCTTTGACTTCGTCTCGCTGGGGGGGGAGTTAGCTGTGTCTGGCCTTAGGGTGCATAGCACAACTTGTGTCGTGACAGCTGTCACAACACACTGCGTGACGTGCACATCGTGTGACATGGTTGTTGCGAGCACGCACGCGCATTGAACGAAACGGCACGACACAATGCACTATAACTATCCTTAAACAATAACTGACTCTGAGAATGAGCGCTGGACTCGATAACAGCAAGGATGTTGATGCAAGGTTGGGATGCCAACGGAGGAGGCATGTTTGGGGCGGAGGCTAAACCATTAGCATGTCGAGGCATAGTTCAAACCTGAAGTAAGGTGTCGATCGTTGGTAGCTAATCGTTTGAGTTTGAGGGCCCGATGGCAATCCGGGCAATGGACGAACCGGATTTAGGCGCGAGTACGGCTTGGCGCGAGCGCGCGCAAACTTAGGCACTTAAGTCGCTGCTCAACTGTATTGAGCAGCGATTTAGACGCAATTGCAACAAGACAGATAACTCCCTGTAACGGAATATTCGGATTATCTAAGCAGCGTTCTCTCGCTCAGTTCAAGTTAGCATTGGCGAGCGCGTGAGTCATAACCGCCCGCCCAAGTCCAAGGTGTCACCATCCAAGGTGCCTTCTCCCGTGCGTCGAGGAGCGTTACCCGTGGGACACATCACAAGTCGTCACGTCCAAGGCCTGACTTGGACGAGCAAGTAAGGCACAAGGTCGGCCCGCAGCTTCCTTTTATCAGGTCGCTGCAGGAACCTGGTCTCTTAAGACCGAACACCAGTCATCTACTGGTGTCGCGCTCTGGCAAGCCCCTGCAAGCCATGGCGACTCTTGTCCGGCCAGCTGGACATTGACGTTCGCCCAGGCCCTGAAACTGTGCTCAGCAAGGTTGCCGAAGCTCCTGCTGCGTCTGTTGCAGCACATCAGCGCCATCCGGCGACACGGCCTCACGCTGACCAAAGTTGATGTGCTAAGTCGCGCGGTGTCGTTTGACTTTTCGAACATCACCGAGATGTGCACACTGGCTGTGAGGTTGGGTTGTTCGTGTGCGCGCGGTGAAACCCATGGGGTGATGTGAACGGCGTTCACAGGCAGAGAGGCCAGTTAACGACATGGTGTGATGTTTGAGGTCGCATCGCAAGATGCATCTAGGCTAATGTACGACAGTTACTATATAGGGTAGGTTGTGCTGGCGGTGTGGCAGTGTTCCCGTACCAACCTGCACTAATGTTCAAATTGGTGCCAGTTGGTACGTTTGTCGAATGCAGGGGGATACTATCATACCGCTCGGTGTATTCCCCGTGCACCAATGAGCCACTATTGCATTTTGAAACTGAGGCGAGTAGAAGGTTTCAACGATGGAAGAACCTGTTCGGAATTTCCTCCTGTATCTTTCGGAGATTTCCGTGAATTTGTAAGAACGGCTAAAACGTTCACATGATGCAAGTCAGGGAACCTACCCGTAGTATGTAGGGGGATTAAGATCTCTGCATCAGCTGCATCTTACCCGATCCAAGCTTCCTCCATCGCCGCGCAGTGGGAGTATGTCCAGGCATCCGTTTTCTGATCAGTTGCATACATCTCAAGCACTTGCTGGCAATCACGATCTATAACACACACACACACACACACACACCGTTCCCACCGCAATAACCCATGAGGAACGCAGATGCGCGCAGATCCTCTCGGTTCGGGTCCTGCAGTTATGCAGCTGGGATTCTCAGCTATGCTTGACTACCTTAACGAAATCCTCAGCAGTTAAATAGCAGCGTTCTGGTGGCGCATCGACGTGTCCCTGCCGCGAGGAAACGAACATGCAAGGTATTGCTTGCCCATACATGGTATCGCACGATAACCTCAAATATTGGCGGCGAAGGCGGCGATTAGCATTCCGTGCGAGCTTGTCCCACGGCGCAAGATGCTGACGCGCCGGGGGATGTCTTGTCTGCTGCTCTTATCTCTCTTTTATCCTGTGCCGCCTTCTATGCTGGGAAGCTTGGTGCGTTACCTATTGGCATTCTCGTCAAGTTTTGATGTTATGATGCGGGCATACCTTGGCGAAATTTTGAGTGCTTTCTGCTAAATCCGATAAAGGTCAAGAGTCTTCGGCGTATGCGTTCGTGTGCTTTATTTCCCTTGCTTTCCTATGCATGCATCCGCATGCAGCCGTTCAGGTTGCTGCTTTCCATGGCAAATGTTTTATTCTGAAATATCTTCAGGCTAAGATTTCTTCTACTTCACCAAAATTTGGAGTTGTCCCTTACCATCACCTTCCTGATGCCGAGTGTTGGTGCAACTAGCTAGCACACGTAACGAAAACCGAGTATAGCCCCGTTTTAACATACCGCGCGGTAAATTAACTCTCAATTTTTTTAACTTATTCCATTTGACAACTGGCTTGCAGCCATAATGGTGCATCCTGCCCTGGCTGAATTAGTAGCAGGACATGCATTAGTCAGCCTTCTTTAAATTCGGTCCTTCGGCCGGGTTATCCCGCACAACCTGCACATTTAGTAAATCATATCCGTATCACAGATGAATTAAAGCGATGGTTGCCAGCCACATCGGCATGCCAGCTGTAGGCCGGTTTTGGACCATTTAAGGATCATGTAAAATTTTTATAAGTATAACATGTTATGATATATTATTATATGTGATGTTACTTACGTTTTCAGTACAAGGGCGACGCTATTCGCAAGTGGACGAGCCAACATATATCCAAGTTAGGCCGCCTGCATAAGGCGTAATTTTAACAAGGAAGCATTCTCAACATAAAGAATTATTAATTGTCTGCATGGATGATTGATAGACGCTTGATAGGAAATCTTTGAGTACGGCATCCGTTTTACAATTCTGGTCTCATTGGATTTACTATCATAGCGCATAACCTGGACCTAAATAAGTAAGTCAATTTATCTTCTATAAATTGTGATTTAAAGGGTATGGTTAAATGTCCTGGGCCGTTGACTTCAGCTGCTTGGGGTTCGGACGGGTTGTTAGGTCACCCGGACAGACGCGCATGATCGATGCCTCTAATATACAAATATAGGAGATATTACCCATGAGTTCTGGACTAGACACAAATCCCGGTCAGCCGCACGGGGCTTTCACCGTGAAGAGCCAGCTGCTGGGATGCTGTATTTATTTCCGTTTACCATTCTTTATAGCAGTTGAAGAAGGTACAAATATATCAGTGTTCGGAGCAAAATGTCTCCTTCAGCTGACCATGCTTACATTCCGTATACAGGCGACGCCACAGAAGTGGCAAAGTTTCTTCAGGAAGATGCGTTGTGGTTAAAAATATCCGATAAAAAAGAAAGGCGAACAGCATGGCATATCGCCGCGGCGAAGGGCCATGTTGAGGTGAGCAAGCCAAACGGGTGAGATTGAGCATAGGCTTGCAAACCATGGGTAACAATGTTGTTAGAGAATAGTCGCAGTGAACCTGCCCACTTCAATGACAGTGCTACTTTTGGGAGTCCCCGGGGGCGCCGTGGGCGATGCCCAAGCCGCTGCGCCCACGTTCCATTTCCTCGCTACTGTCTGCCCACCCGCCGGCATGTGATGAAGGTTACCCTCACAACTTGAGGGGATGTGGGCCCGCATGGCTATCAAATCTTGTCTCAACAAAACTCTACTGCCTCAAACCGGCCACAGGTGCTTCGAGCGTTGGTAGCCCGAACCCGTGAGGACGACGTTAGGCTCATTTGGAACTTGTCTCCACCTATGTCTTCGCGGATTAAAGCGGTAGCGACAGGGCGAGATGCTCCCGGACCGGATGAGGTGAGGTCGAGTGAGCTTCATGAGTTAGGGTTTAGGTTTTTTTATATATGTCTGTACATGGTTGCGGCTTAAGTATGTTTGGACATTGCTTGCGGGCTAGATTTCGAAGCAGGCCAATCCGTATGTCCCGCATCCATGTGAATGCTGACTGTTTTTTTCCCGCTCTTCCCCTTCTCCCTTCTCACTCCGGCACAGCGGGTTTTCGTGTTGGTAAACAGCCGGGCCACTTTGGGACCGACCCCGCTCACGCTCGCAGCGGAGCACGATCATCCCGAGGCGGTCAAATACCTCTTATCCGTAGGTGGGTGCCAGTTTCAAACCGCTGCTGTCTTGCTGAGCTTTACAAAAGTTTAGAAACTGTGCATCGGCCGGCATGCTTCGGGTGCCGCATTATTATCGTGTGTTTGGCAAAAGCCAACGAGGGACGACGAATGGGAACTCGAGCTTTGGAGCCCCGTCAAGCAATTGCAGGGCAGCCAGGGCAGGCTGCTGCTTCCCTGATTACTCCGATCCAACCCGGCTCCAAGCTTCAGGGCGCCACGCCGTTACCACTTTTACATCCTCCACCCCTACTGCACAGGCGCCGACCCCTGGTTGGGCGATTACGAAGGTAAAAACCCTGCACATTATGCCGCGAGGACGGGAGCTATCAGGTCATTGCAGGTGGGCACCAGAGGTGGCGGAGGGACGGGGCGAGGCAAGGCGAGGCCGAGAAGATAGCTCTTGTGGTGGCGAGGCAATGCTGGGGAAGCTAGGCCCATGCTCCCCGCGTTGCCAGATTCAAACGGGCACGGCAGCGCCGGTGTCCATCTTCCCTAACGTCGTCCTTACACCTTCCATTCCCTTCTAAGTTTTCACGTCCTGGGGCCTTAAAACCTAGGTCAGGCGATATTTAAGTACCATGCGGGTTCCCGCTGTTAGCGAAGCCCCGTAAATAGAGAGCCCGTCTATCTTTAGTCCGCCGATGTGCATGTGCATTCCTTTTTTCTGCAGTCCTACGACCTCCGCCGCAAGGAACTGGTGTCTGTTATCCACTATGTGCATTGTCCCGTTCCCGCCAATACCCATGGTGTCGGTTCGCATTCTTCTTCTTGTCAGCCCATGGTTGTATTCCTGACGAGCGCGCATGTGACATCTAGTCTGTTCCCGACGATTTGTTATGCCTATCCCCACGTGGTGTTGGTTTAGGTGCTCCTGGAGGAGGAGAAGCCGCTCACCTCCCGGGCCTCCAATCGCAACCTCCCGGGAACAAGGTTAGTTGAGGCGGATGGGCCGTTTGGATGCAAGATGTAGTCCACGGGTCATCGTTGAAACCCCACCGGAGTCCCATACATGCAGCGCAATATGTGATGGGCTGAGTTGGACGTGCTGCCGTTAAAAAATGTTTTACGGCGGTCCAATTTGGTCTTCAGTTGTCAAATTATAAGTTTCCCCCCACCGGCTGTGCTCTTCTGGGTTCGCTTGCTAGGCCCCGCTCACCCTCCGTCGGACTACATGTGCACTTCCTTCTCCCCGTACATGCACATGCAGCAATTACTATCGTTTCTCGCACTAGCCAAGCTTCAATCCATAATCTTTCATGAAAATGATCTAATATCTTTATATTGCAGGTTAATAATTTCCCCCTACATACTTTGTCCTCGATTATGCACCCAAGTTTGCACACGCACACGCACACGCAGGTACGTGGACTCCCTGGACACATTTGGCTTCAGCCCGCTACATTATGCCACTTGGGCCAATCGCAAGTCTGCCATGATGCTGCTGATCGGATTCGACGCAAATCTCATCACGCGATCGCTGGTGAGCGAGGAGCATCAGAACGATGTATTTTATTGCATTATTTTCGTCGGAAGTGAGCATGCTGGATCAGCCCCCTTGCCCCCTAGTACCGCTACTCTACAATCCTTCGTCTCTGCAACCCCTCACCTGACCGTAACGCCCTCGTGCGCTTCCTTCATCACACTAACGAGTGAAGTCTTAATTTTTCCTTTGGCCTGTTGCTGTGCCCTGTTGGGGCCATGTTGCCCTTGTGCCCACCTTTCGCACTGCGCACAGATCCTCCATGATGAGTACTCCGATCTGCCTCCCGGCTCCACTCCGCTCCATATCGCTTGCCTTCTGGGGGACTTGGAAAGAGTCAGGCTGTTGCTCAAGGCCTACGTGAGTAGGCCGAATCGCCCATCGGACATGTATACAGGGCCATCACGTTCATCGTTTGGGGTTGTGTGCGCTGACGTGCGCGAGTGCCCATATACACGGCGGTGTGTGACCTCTCCCTGCGGGTTTTCGCACGGAAATGTTATCCTGCAGCTCTTGCCCTTGCCCTTGCAACTAGGTATGCCGGTTGCTTATGTGCGCCAATATGCTGATGTGCTTAAATCCAATGCTTTGGCACGGTATGTTGAGCTCGAAACAATTGCTGTATACTATCAACAACTTGTGATGCCAATGCCAATCATCTCGGGTTTTCTTTTCTCGGTGTCGTCGAAGTTACCATGAAAACACCACGCATATAATATGCTCCAACTTAGTTCCTTCTAGTCACTCCGGAAACGGGTTTGACTGGTTTACGCACTGCAGTACGAAACCGCCGCGGACCTACTACCCAGTCAGACCGCCATGCTGGGTACTACGGAGCGCCGCCGCCGGGCCCGTAGCCATCCCGACCCCCGCCTCATCCTCACGAGGACACAGCGCCTCCCCTTCCATATTGCAACGAGGTGGGCCATGGGGACTGTGTTGGCATATGACGCACAGATGGGCAGGAGGTGGGTAGTAGGCGGTTATCCAAAGTGGATGGACGCTCCTCTCTGTTTGCTTGCAGCAGCAACCCTGAATCTCATAACCCGCTGCCTTGTCTCCGCTCTTAAATCTCAGCTCCGAAACCATTCCACCAACCGGGCAAACCTCGCGCAAGCCGCAATCCTGGTCGCGAGTCAACGCATCATCTCAACAAGTAAATCATATGCCGAAACGACGGAGTCGTACACAGCGAACATCGTCGTGGTGCTGGAAAAGAACCGGCACGACTCACAAGGGTCAATATCCTGGATCCTTCCAAAAAACATCATTCGAATTTCTGTAATCCCTATGCACTCACAGGGCTGGCCACCGCCACTTGTTGGACTGGTTGGACCCCTCCGTACCCCTGATGTTCTTGTTTGGCGGCGAGGAGGAGATGCGGGGGACATCTGGCGGACACGACGGCATATTGGCGCTGGTTGGGGTGTCCAGGTACGTAGGGAGGGACTTAGGGCTGCGGAATCGGTTGCTGCACAAACACTCAAAACAAAACGGTCTGAAAGTTCCTGTGCGTCTGGGTGTCCAAATCAGGAAATGGTTGCTTGAGGGCCCGATGTCTCTGCACCCTGCTGTTCTTTTATCCCGCCTAGCATTTCCCTACAGCTTTAAGTTCTGAAAGTTTCAGTGCGCGCGCACCTCCGTTTGCTCTTGACCATTCCCCCGCCGTAAATCCGCAGATTGACGGTCATTGCGGCCAAGGCCCTTCACCAGGCACTATTGACCTCGCTAGACGTGGCGGCGGAGGATATCCGCCGGTACGAGGAGGAGGCAGAGGCGCGAAGGCGGCGGCGAGAGGAGCGCCGGCTGGCGCGGGAGGCGAAGGCGGCAGCGCAGTCGCTCAAGCAGGGCAAGGTGTGCAGCGGCCAGGACAGGGCGAGGCTGGGAGCAAGGGGTGGGCTGGTGCCTCGTTTTTCCCGGGCTCGCTGTTCTTGTTTCTCCCACATCGCACGGTGCATGGAATCTCGTTGCATCAATGAATACGGTGCTTGCCTTACTTTCTCGCAGGAGCCGGAGCCTGCTGATTCGGGCATTCGGGGCCGGATACGGCGCCTCATCGAGCGAGCTTCAAGGGACGGCGGTGGCGGAGTCGGCGGCGGAACTGCAGCCGACGCCGCCGCTGCTGGCGCGGGCACCCCATCCGGTGCCACGGCCGGTACCGCTGGTGTTGCGGTCCCCAAAACTGGTTGGAGGCCCTGGCGCAGTAGGACTCGCAATGGCCGACGAAAATTAACTCTGTCCGGACAAGGGGACGGGGTGATGGCGGCGACAGCGGCAGCTGGCTTGGAGAGGAACCAATCGCATGGAGCCGTACCACGCTCGCCTCGCCGGCGACGGAGACGAAGCACGATTGGTACGGTAGGGCAAGTTACCTCAGCTGCAAGCTTGAGCGGAATAGCGCCTATGGCAGCCCGCGCCGACGGAGCAGCTGCCGCGCAGGACACCGTGAACGGCAATAATGACGATGCAGCGGCTGGGAACAGCGGGCTAGAGCAAATGCAGCCGTCTCAAGCGGACGGTAGTGGCATCCTAAATTCCAGCTTGCGCCTCCGCGTCTTCCGCAGTAGTGGCAGCCAGCGCAGCCAGCAGCAGCAACAACAACAGCAAGCACCAGCACCCCAGCCGCCATCCTCAAGTCCAGGACGCGACGCCAACGGCGCAGCTGCGGACGCTCTGGAGGGCCCAGAGGCTACAGTGGCCAGTACTGCTGTGGGTGGCTCCGCCGCTAATGAGGATAGGGGGTATGGTTCAACCGATGGCAGCGGTGGTGGCAGTGGTGGCGGCGGAGGCGGGTTGGCCGCCAGCATCACGCGCACGATGCAGCGGTTGTACCGTGGGTCTCTGCGGCGGCAGAGCAGCGGTGTGGCGTCATTTGATCCGACGCAGGCGCAATTAAATGAGCGGCTCAGTCTGGCGGGGATCACCATTCCGGAGGGACCCGATGAGGCAGTGGCTTTCTTCACGTGAGTGGGGCAGGAAAGCAAGGGAAACATGGATCATAGGAGCCAGGGGAATGCATGTGTATGTCACAGGAGCCCACCTGCCGTCCCTGCGCACACTGCTTGCAGACCCGGACGGGAGCCTCGCTACAACATACCTACACAAATCTTGTTACCAGCGGGAGGTGTCTTCAACGCCAGCCAGCGGGGCTCCGCAGTCGGGCCCGCCAGCCCCACACCCGCGTATCCCACGACGAGAACGGTTGAGGACAACCCGACGGCTGCCGCTACGACCTTCCTTTCCACCGCTATTGACGGTGGCGAGGCCGCCTTGGAGCCCACGCAGCAGCCCACTCCAGCCACGGCTTTGTCTGGGGAGCGAATCGATGCCACCACCGGGATCCGAGCAACTATGGACGATTATTGCCGGGGACGTGCCGCTGAGGCCTTGGCGACTGAGACAACGGAGATGGAGCCAGTGGAGGCGGTTTCCGTAGGCGACGGCGTAGGGTTAGAGGGCTCAGTTGCGGGGGCTGCCGAAGCCACTACATGGGGTGATGCGGCCCCGGCGGTGGCAACTAGCGACCGCGCGCTGGTCGGGTCTCGGAGTGTCTCTCAGATGGGGTCCACGTCTACATTAATCACTGAACTTCTGAGCCACCGCCAAGACAGCGACGGCGTGGGCAGCAGCAGCAATGGCGTCGATGGCGCCAATACCTATCTGGCGGGACAAGTTTGCATCTCCGGCGGCCGGGCCGCGGCCGTCAGTAACGACTGCGCCGCCTCTATCTCTGCAGTGTTGACGGCAGCGGCATCACAGGCAACTGCAGCGGCGGCGGTTGGATCCCCTCGTAGCGTGGAGACCGAATCCAATCCAGACTTCCGATCGCACCCCGCGGTCTCAAGGTCTCAAGACGTCGTTAACTTGCCCCCAATTCGTTCCGCGGGCACCTCAAGAATGCCATCGCTTCGGACATCCGTACATTTGCCAGGTGCTGCTTCCATTACAGCGGAATCAGAGTCGGAACTGCCATTGCCATTGGCTCTCCTTCCTTTCCCGTCGTTGCCGCCAGCGGGGCGTCCGTCTGGTGACGGTGTGGCCGCCAGCAACACCGCCAACCGTTCGCAGCTGTTGGAGGTTGTTGCGGTGCGGCAAAGCTCAGTGCACGTAAACGGAGCTGCTATTAGTGGTGGTGGTGGTGGTGATAATGATGATGTTGATGCTGGCAATTTGACAATCGCTGCGGTGGACGGCGGTGATGGCACGGTAAGGGTGGGTTTCCTTTTGAGGCTTCTGGGGTGTGGAAGTCCTGAGTGTTGCCGTATTGGCTCCTTGATGCGCTGGGCCTGGCGAATCGCGTTGAATTGCATTGGCTTTGGCGCCGCATGATTGCGATAGGTATAACGCGTATAAATGTTTCCATTACGATCCGTTGGTCACGAACGTAACAATTATGAGCTCGCCACTGTCCCTTCCCAAACACGACAGATCAACACAAACTCCGTGCAGGGCTTGTCTTTGGGTATCATCCGTGTGGGCGCCAGCGCGCGACAGCTGTTCAATAGCCTGAGAGACACACTCAGGGGGACGAGTAGCCGGCAACTGGCCGAGGTAAGGGCAAGCGGACGATAAAACGGGACAACTCTTCCCCTGTCTCTTCCAGACCCTGCTTTTGTTTTGCTATCCGGTAGGGGTGCGTTCCTGAGTTCGGGGAAAGCACCGGGTTTTGGTTGTGCGTCCTTCCGCGGAAAGCGGAGGTCCATCGCAGGCACAGCAACTGCAAAACTGCCAGGTATTGTCGTGCCTAAACCCAAATCTTTTTACCGTTCAGAAATCTTCCTCACTAGCGTCCCAGCACTTTAAACCATTTCAATCCATTCATTGAATATGCCCTCGTGAGTCCTCTGCAGGTGGTACCCATCGCCCGAAGCACTCCTGCCCGAAGCCCCGGTCGGGCTCATCGCCGAATCCGCCATATTCGCACCCCAGATTCTTCAGCGCGCCGCAGCCGCACGGCGGGGCCATCGCCAGCCGCCGCAGCGGTGGTGGCGGAAGACCCAGCTACAGTCGCCGGTACTTCTGCTGGTGGGAGGGATGGCACAGTTCCTGCCGCCGGCATCGATCCAGTCCGCTCTCCCAACACCTCCCATCATCGCGGGTCGGTGCATTCACACCCCCACGGAAGTCTGGCTGCCAGAGGCGTGCGGGTTGCGAGCGGGTGGCCGCATGCGCGCGTCTCCTTATATTCCCGCCTTAGTGGAGGGACTCATCCAGAGGCCGCCGGTCCCGGACCTGCAGGTAGCACCCATAACGCCAGTGGCGCCGGTGCGACCACAAGGCGCCGCATGCCTTCTCAGCGATCTCCAGCGCCTTCGGGAGAAGGTGGTGAGCTGCCGGGGCAAGGGGCGCCGACCACTGACGCCGGCAGCGACGACACTGCCTGCGGTGCAGCAGCAGACGCCGTGGCAGCGGTGACGGCAGCGCCACCGCCTGAGGACCCGGTAACGGCGATGATGCCGGCTGCTCCTGCTGCTGCCTTATCGTCGTCATTCTCATCCACTTCGTCCAGGGAGAGGAAGTCTGCCGCGCTGCCGAATGCAAATGATGAGGACGTGTGCCCAGTCTGCCTGGACGAGGCGCCCAATCTACTGGTGAGATCTGACTTCACAAAAATTGCCGCCTCGGGATTTTCGCTGCCGCTTGCCTGCTTGTCTGCAAACCTTTAGTGGTGCTTTGCCCTGTCACAGTGAATCATTTTCAATGAGCCTGCCTAAAAGTGATCATCAGTGAAATCCCACCTCCATAATACAACGCACTGTTGGTGCATCATCCGTACCCCTCTTCCGCGCCCCGCTGTATCATTTAAACAGGTCCAAACGTGCCGGCACCAGTTATGTATGGACTGCGCTCGCGACTTGGTCAAACGTCACAGCCTCACGCCGGCTCTGTGCCCGTATTGCCGGGGAATAATCTCCGGGTTTAAGGCGCGGGTGGCAGCCGGTCAGGCGGCTGGAAGGCAGTCCTGACGCGGCGGCAGATGTACCGGCGGCGAGGATGATAATGTTGCGACAAAGGAGTTATTCAACAGCTCGATGTGTCGGAGGAAAGGCAGTAAGAGTTGTTGTCCGTGTGAAGTCGTTGCAAAATGTGATCTGGCCCTGCCCTGATGCCTAGATGTGCCGTAATGGCTGACATGCATGGGGCATCCATCCATGCGCTGTTGGTTTTTGTCGCTGCCGTGAAAATTTGTACAGCAGCGGCAGAGCAAACGCCGTGCGCTGGAATCGCTGTTATCCATTGACTGAGCCGTGATGTATCCAATCGGGCTGCTGAGGAAAAAGTGGCTGACGCGAATGCAGATTTCCAATAGTGTGGAATGGAAGTCAACCTTGTTGCGTTCCCGGGAAGGAATAATGCATGTGGCGCGAGCCTGCAAGTTGCATTTATTGGCCGGAAGGTATCGTGACTATCTTGCTTGGGCGGACCTGAATTCTCTGCCGGGAACGGCTGGCTTGGACTGGCTGTAGGCATGTGGCAGGACAGGGCTGACTCGGTGTTTGAGGAATATTGGGTTGTGAGTCGTTTGTTAGTTATACATATTACTTTTTTTGCATCCTGCATGCAGCTTGGCGTTA
Organism: Volvox reticuliferus; assembly: GCA_019650235.1. Taxonomy (NCBI): domain Eukaryota; kingdom Viridiplantae; phylum Chlorophyta; class Chlorophyceae; order Chlamydomonadales; family Volvocaceae; genus Volvox; species Volvox reticuliferus. Next base: position 434,368 of record BNCP01000024.1, read on the forward strand.
CGCTGCCCCTTTCCTCAACAGCGCTGCAGCATCATGTAGTTGTCTTACCTGCTAGCACCCTCTTCTTGTAGTATTCCTACTTGAAAACCGCCGAAGGATATCGTATCCCTCGTGCGTAATATGATCGGCGGCGTGATTTCAGTGAGAGGAGCCCGTTGGCGAGGGCCTGAAGAGCGCAATTGTTTCCTCATCAAATGTTGCTAAGTATATACTAACCGGACTATAGGATTTGACATGTACATGGCAGGATATGTTGTTCTCGTCGCACCGAACGAGGAATCACGTTGCCTCGATTTGGGGAAATACGATGTTTGGATTTTGCATGCATGGCGTCCTTACCTCTACTACTAGGTGCCAGTCAATATTGCAATTTTGCGATTTGCGGCGTTCGTTGGTTTGGTTTTCCTTGGGATTATCTAATATGTCTACTGATGCGTACTGATAATGTTTGTCATCTGCATTAGACGGCGGCGCCTGCTCTGGGCAGCCAGCTGCTGAAACTGCAATATCAATGATGCATTCGGCGCGGTTTGATTGGGCGTTCCAATTGGGGTTTTTTGACACTTAGGAAGGATCTTCACGGCGGCGCGTGCAGGATGAACCCCCTGCGATATATATATATATGTGTGTGTGTGTGTGTGTGTGTATGGATACATCACTGCCACTATCTTAAATCGCTAAGCTGCATATGAAGCATTTATGTTTGATAGCCAAGGATAACCCGAGCGATGTTCTGCGCGAACATGGGGCCTGTAAACAGGAGTCGTATTACAGCGGAGCCAGATCTCGCAAAACTGTTGACCTTACATGCGGCCCAGCATGCCTGGCCACATCAGGCCCACAGTGTTGCGCGGTAGCCGTTCGTTTGGGCTCCACTGTAACTCCTTAATCCTTATGTGCGGCCGCGTTTTTTGTTGGTGACTCACGAGGGTCGAATATGCCGTACACATTGGAAGTGTTCGTTTTCTGGCTTGGACAAGTTGGCGACTTTGCCCATCGGCCAATGTATCACTTTGTTCGTATATGGTTTAACTGCCAGGTGCACAGGTTCATTTAGGAACACCGGGGTTTTCGACCCGCGCTTTCAGCCGCGCACCTGGCCTTACCGAGGGCCCATTTGATGTTACATCGCAGTGCCTTGGTAGCAAGCAGCGTGCCGTTTGAATTTGAAATCGAGGACAAAAGCTTGACTTTGCATAATGCAACGGCGTCCAAGGGGCCAATCCAAACCACCTCTGCGAGGTGTCTCCGCAGCTGCGGGCACATTGTGGCAGCCTCAGGAGCAAATTTTCCAGTTAGCGCATCATCGTTATTTATCGCACGAGCACCAACCACTGCCAGGGCAGCTGCAAACTCAGCATCAGGATTACCACCACCACCAATTCCAGAACCAGCTCGATGCCGATCAAGTCATTTTTCACATCTCTGAGCTGAACTCAAGCCGAGCGGCATCCCCTCTACATTTCTTAGCCGATGCAGCTGTCGCCGACGCGCATGCGACCGAGCAGGCGTCGATCGCAGCAAGCGTGGTTACTCTTGCGCCGCTACCGACTTCAGGCTGCGCTCTGTTTCCGCCGCCGAAGCGGCTGAGGCCTTCCCAGCAGCCAGCATCCTCGCCCTTTGCGCGCGCAGGCTCCCCCTCCGCTGGGCCGAGTCAGCGTCTGCCGCCTTTACCACCGCCGCGACCGCTACCGCCACCGTTGCCTCCCTCCGTGCAGTCGTACCAAAACGGCTCAAATCAGGTACATGTTATGAAGCAACCGAGCATGCGCCTTGCATTCAACGGACGGAGCAGTACAAACGGTTTCGTAAGCTCAGTGATCTTCCACGGCATCCCACAACCGTCACCACCGCCACAGCCGTCACCACCACCGCCATCACCACGGCCGGCTCCTCCGCAGCAAATTTCGACAATTGTAACGCCACTGGCATCAGGACTGTTCGCGAGTGGCTGTACCGCCGCCGGTGGTTACCGCGATGAGCTTTTGACGCCGCTGCCGCACGCGCCAGCTACCAACGGCGACGATGGCGGCGACGCTGTGAGGCCGATGCCATTATTACTATTCCCGCCGAATTTGGAGCTCGATGAAACTGCGGACACCGCTGTCGCTGAAACGCCGGGCCGTGATACCCGCCGGAGAGGCGTCAATACGCATGGCGGCGCGGGCTCCGCAGACGGCGGCGACGTTGCAGAAAATACTCAGCCGATGTTACTGCGACCGCCGCCGGCCGGGATGGAGGATTGGTTCGGTTGGCCGATGCTCCGCGAAACGAACGAAGCCGATGCGATGCCTGTGGCCGCAGCAGCAGCAGCGGCGGCGGCGGCTCCAAAGTCTGTCATTGTAACCGATTCCAGCAGTGGCGGCGGCGGTAGCGGTGGTAGCGGCAATGCAGCCAGCGCCCGCGCCAATCTTCATTGCGCGGGAAGAAGCGCCGTCTCGAACGACGCTGAACCAGGAACACTTTATCCCGGCGATGGCTGCGACGGCGGTGATAATGCCTCACATCGGTACGTGCAATTTAGCAATGGGTTAGATGAGCCACTTGGATACGAGCCGTTGGACCTAGGTTTCAACGACGGCAGTGGATGCGATGCAGCTGTCGGTGCTGTTGACTCCAGTGGCGGCGCCGCCGCCATCACAGTCGGTGAGATCGCGGGCGGCGGCGGCTCAGGCGGCGCGGGTGAGCCGCAGGATTTCTGCAACTGGTTGCTCCAGGGACCGCTTGGAGATGGGTCGAGTGCAGGGGCTGTTGCTCCCGCTCCTGCTGCTGCTGCTACCGCGGCGGATAGCGGCGGCTTCGGCGGTGCTGACGCTGTCGTTGCGGACGTGGAAACAAATGCCGAGTGCCTTCCGAATATCCCGGCTGCCGGCGCCTTCGGTGGCGGCGGAATTCATCACCAGCAGCAGCAGGGGCAGCAGCAGCAGCAGCAGCAGCAGCAGCAGCAGCAAGCGATGCTGCCTTTCGAAAGGCGTGAGTATGCGAACGGAGGTGTGATCCGCCATCCTCACGCGGATGCGGCGCCGCCGCTGCAGCCACTGGCAATTGAGCCTCTGGTATCCGGCCGTATTGGATGGGACCAGGACCCAGATGTCCTGGATAAGCAAGCCGAGGCGGCGGCGGCGGCGGCAGCGGCGGCGGCAGCGGCAGCGATGGCGGCAGCTGCAATCGCGGCGGTGGCTGAGGCGACCACGGAAGACGAGGCGGAGACGCAGCAGCGCCAGCGCCGTACCAAACGGGGTCGGAAGGTGGACAAGGCTCAGGCGGAAGCGTCCTCTCGGCGCGTGCAGGAGGTCCTCCAACGTCATCAGATTTGCGCACCTGCCGTACCCTTCCTTCCACACTTCCATATGGGTATCGGCGGTGACGGCGCGGGTTTCCACACGCCGTACATGTGTTACGATCAGGATAGAAATGAAGCCGACGATACCGGCGATGGTGGCGGCGACTCCGCCGCCCAAGACGACGGAGGCTTGGCCATTGTGCCGTACATCAGGGCCGAGAACGCCAGCATGGTCGTCGGAGCCGCTGCTGAGGATGCTACTGCTGCCGGTGATCGAGCGGAGGCTGAGGTTAGTGTGTTAGGCGCAGAAAGCAGTGGGAACGGCATCCGCGGCGGCGGCGGCGGCGTTGCACTCGCCAGCGGCATCCGGTTGTGCTTTGAGTGCGGCGCCACGTCAACTAAATGTTGGATGTCGCACAAACAGATCCCCGGAGAGAGAACTTGCAAGGCGTGCTATAAGCGGTGAGTGTACGAGCTACTACTGACACACCCCTGACTTTTACGACATGCCGTGTCGTACGTTCGCACCGTGCCGCGTTACGCACCATTTGGGTCACCGCCGCGCGCATACGTGATCGTCGCACTTGCGAACAGTTGATGGAGATCCTGGGAGATCCTAAGATGCCGGGCGGAAGGGTGCTCTCGTATAAATGTAAAAGTAAAGATGAAGGTTTCGGAGCGTGGGAGGAGCCGAACAGTTCATGCAGCGTAACCGTGACGGTGAATTGGAACCAAACTGAGCTGTCACTCCGTTGCGGTCACCGCCAAGGGAACAAACATCCGCATTTTCCTTTCAGCAAGCCGTCCACAGGAATTCGCATAAATGTCGGTTGTCGGTTGTTTGTTGAGTGCAGGTACTTGCGACATAAGCACTACGGCCGGGTGGCGCCGCTGCCACTCTGTATCGGAGAGGAGGACGACGACGCAGGCACCGCCGCCGCCGCGGCAACGGCAACGTTAGCGACGACAGCCGACACCGCCGAGCAGCAATTGACGGCGCCGGCGGGGAGCCGGGAGATTATGCTGCTGCCGGCCTCAGGCACCGCTGCCGGGCGGGGCGGTGGCGGGGGCATGGGTGTAAGACGGTGCTACGAGTGCGGCACGACACGGACTGGGGTGGGTACGGCACGGGTGTCTTTCATCCTCGTTGTAATAAGAATTGAACTATCAGTCCTCCTCCCGCAGCGCGCGGTTCGAAGTGTAGCCGCTGCAATTGCGTTCTCATCATCCCATTGTCATTGTCATTGTCATATACGGCATATACGGTATATACGGCATACTACGACAATGCGCGTAATGCGCCGTAGTAATGTAATATACATGAAGTCATTTGTTGAGGTCGGGGACTGGGGCGCGACATCGTGTCCTTCGTTGCGGCGCAGGGCAACTCATGGAAGCGGCATAAACTGATTGAGGGCGAGGTTACGTGCAGGTCGGTATCCTCAGAAAATAATATGTTGCTGTTATCCTCCTATGCCGTTATTGTATCTTAATTAGGATCATCTTCAAATCATCACCTTTCCGAGGGGGTTGTGCACAGTTCAAACATTTGTTGGTCCGTAATCGTCTGCATGCATACATGCCTGCCTGGGTCATGTTTCATGCCGTGGTTTTTTTACAACTGCTACAGTAGTTGTTAAAAAGCACATGGCATGAAACTACTACAACTGCTTTTGGTCGAGTATCAGTTTCGCGCCGCGGCTGAGGTTGCCCCCACCTCCGCCGCGCACCCGTGTCCCTCTCGTGCCGTCTATGCCCCCATGCGATGGACGGATGGACGGATGGACGAACGTATTGCAGCGCCTGCTACAAGCGCTTCATGTACAAGGTGCGACGCGAAGGAGTAAAACACCCCCCCACACACACACGCGCACGCACACGCACACACACACACACACACACGCACACACACACACACACACACATACACACACACACACACGGACATACACACACAGAGGAAAAGTATCAGGTTCTAGACGCGGTGAAACGGCTTCCTCTGGCCAGCACGGACAACTCGGTGATGCTACCGTGTCCACCATACCTGTTCGCCGTTCCCATGACTGCGGCTTTGCGAATCATCCTGATGACCGCTACAAAGCTGGCGATTACGACAACACGTGGCTTGTGCCCGGCCCCTTGTGCCATCCGACTCCGCAGCGACACGGCAGCTATCAGCGACAAGCCCCTCAGGTCATGTACAGACGGTGATCAGGGGGGCTAGGGGTGCACCCGGTGTAATTTGTTGTCGCCCGTGAACCCCCCTCCGCCTGTCGTAACGCAAAGAAGCCACCATGCGATTTTGAGTCCCCGAAGGCGGCTGCGGTGTGCGCGAGGCACACGGACGCCCTCGGGTCATTGCAGATGCGATTTGGGTCAGCCATTGGACCATTGGTATGAAATTCCGGTTGTTAACCGTTGGGTGGTGGGCTGGCGAGATGGGTTCGGGTTTGGGGTTTGGGTTCCGGAGAGCGGTGGAAGGAGGGGGAAGGAAGGAACAGACGTGTGATGCCGTCCGGGGACGGCCAGGCACCTCGTGACGTGACGTGGTGGGCGGCGCATCCGGGGTGGGGGCTTGTGGTACCGTGTCAAGGAGGAAACACATCGCAGAGCGCTGTACGATATGCCGTGCTTGCAGAATGTGCTCGTACACTTAATACGCGCGCGTGCACACGTACGTGCGGGGCGACACACAGCAGAGCGCTGCGCGTATGTGAGGGTTCGCCCTGTCGAGAATAAACGTGGCCTTGATTGCGGTTGCGTTGTTTTCTTTCACGCTGTTGGGGTCTTTTGACGTTTATGCGAACTCAGTCCCTCACTTTCCCTTCAGCAGTGCACCTTGCTGAATGCGCATACCAGCCAAACATAATGAACATAATTTTTCATTAATATACGACAGAACTATGTGTTTTTAGTAACAGATAACATGCCGAATTGGTGTCGTTTGATCTAGCTAGGTTTTAGTTCCAACTAGGGTTTCTGTAAGGCGATTATGTAAGTAATTTATAAGGTCCACATTGAAATCTTGTTGGCAACGTCATCGGAAGGGGTTAATATCTGGTAAACGAAAATCTTTTTGTCGAAAATCTCCCTCCGTACATCAAGTACACTTTATAATTGCCCTTGAAAGGCTGCCGGCCGTACATTTAAAGCAATCCCACATAGCGCGATACAGAGCGAGTAGTTACTCCTGGGCCTAAGTACTGGCCGTGCATAGCAGGATTGTGCGAAGCCGCAGAAATTGAACAGAGCGGGTGGTAGACCGTGGCAGGGCCGCCTGTCCCCTCCTGTCCCTGGCGGTCCACAATGCACGCTGGAGTATTCAAAGCACGCACCGATGTGACAACGTTATGGCGACGGTGGATGTGTCCAAGAAGGCGATCGAGGCGCGCTGATCCTACCTGTGAGAAGGGGTGAGAGTTAAAAAACCAGTTACCTCGCGCTTCCCGCTGCCGCGGGGCGCCGACAGGGCGCTGGCTGGCTGGTTGTCCGCGAATTGAGAACAGCTCCAGCGATGCGGCATTAGCTTGGAGGTATGGCGGGGCAGGTACGGGGCGATGCGGTTTGACGGATTTTGAATGTATTGCTGCACTCGGAGCGGCACCCCTTACTGGGCGCCGCTCTCTGATAACCCTGATCTCCGTCAGAAGTCGACGAATCTTCATCGGATGTACGCCTTCCGACATGACCAGACGACATCTGTATGCCATTTGCACAACGCGGATAAGCGCGGATGAGTTGCAACTGGTTATAGCCGTGATGGTGACCACGGTCGTTATCTTCAGCTGTGGGCCCGGGACCAAGCCATACATACATGTGGACCCCTCCGCTTGGGGAGGTCCATTTGTACCAGGGCCGCCTCCCCTCGGGGAGCCTTAAAGGCTGCCCCAAAGAATTTACCGGGAAGCATTTTTGTCGTACATATGCGCATGAGGCATTGAGATGCAGGCGGCTACCAAAACCCACCGATAAGGACCGATATGATTTTTGACTGTTGAGAATGAGCGACACACGGTGATAAGCCAGGAGAATGAGAAAGAAGGAATACGGCCGGGGGCCGGGCGCTTTTCTTTCTAACATTGACCTTAGCGGGCATATGGTCATGTCGTAGCTCACATAGCACTTCATTTATTTGAATATTGTTTCGCCTCTTGTGCCTAAATGTCAAATGGGGCTCTGTCAGGCTCTGGTCAGGACGGTTGCATCTCCCATAAATCTTTCCCCAGAGGGACACCAATTGAAAGACTGTAGAATAAATTCTCGGAAATGATGAAAAAGATGTTTTTGAAGCATCTTTTGCAGCTGCGTGTGCGAAATGCGCAACCCATATGTAAGATACCACAGTCAAAGCATTCGTAAAAATTAACTTATAAACTTGAAAACATGATGAATGGCTATCTGGTTTCAGGACAGCAGTCATCCCCAAGACCTCGACGTGGCATCGCCACTCGACCGTTACGAAGCGGGGCCCCATGACCTCATAGCATCCGGACGCCATATATAAACATACATCATATGTTTTCTTCATTAATAATTATTAAATATTTAATAGTAAAAGACGATTGGGCGTTGGGTCTTGGGGCCCACCACGCCATGACCAGAGCTTGGCAATTCCGTTACCGTTGTCCGGTTACTGAAAGCACTGTCGGATCCAAAAGTTATATAGGTTAATAATAAGATATAAGTTAGGTAAATAACACCTAATAAAGATGGGGAAGTTTGGCTAAGGCTGCGATTTCGACGCTTTGTAACGTCAATCATAGCAGCGAAGTGGCCAGGAGCTCCAACACGTACATGGAGCGATCGGCACACTTATTTCATGCGAATACTCATATATATTCAAGGAGATTATATCATGCCTTTATGGGGTCCTTTTTGGCGTTTGGCCTTCTCCTAGCTCTTCATCCAACCACGGGGTTGGCGACGGCAGTCGCCGAGCAAGATAACGACAGGTGAGATGTTACATAATATTATTAAAATACAATCTCATAACAAACTTCACAGGCAGCTCTCTGACATTCGATCGAACCCATCGCAGATGGAGCTTCCATGTCGGCAACGCTGGCCCACGCCGTCAGCACATCGACATCCATAGCAGCTGTGACCCCTACAAAAATTGTTTGAGATCCTTAGAGACCAAAACTTCATCGGATGCGGTCAAAGCATCATTCGCTTCGCAGTTGGCAGTTAGACGCCTTGCGCGCCTACTATCCGTAACAAATGCGCCGCCCAGCCAACCACCGCCTTCCCTACCGCCGCAATCGCCTCTAATGCCGTCCCCATCCCCACCGCCGCCACTTCCGTTTTCATCTCATCATACAACATCATCATTGCCTCTTTACTCTTTTAGCTCGGCATCATCGGCGCCATCTCCATCTCCCCTCTCCGCTGAAGGAGGGTCAGAAGCGGATGACAGGTACCAGACAACGGACCGGCCTTGTGTACGATGTGCTTGGGGGCAAATCCCACTTGTACATGTGTCAGCCGTACGCATTATATTGCATTGTAATGCCTTCTCCAATGTCCGCAGACCTAGGTGTTCGTTATCTTCCCATCCCTTCTGTGCTAACCTCTCGCCGTCCCTGTTCGCAGCTCCAAAGCCACAAGTTCAATCGTACGACCATCTAATGTACTGATACGTGTGCTTTACGCGTCATCGGGGAACGAAGCAGACGATATACAACATGCCAAGCTTGAAGCAACTGTAGCAGCTGTAGCGGGACCGTCGCCAGCAGCCGTCGCAACACCACTCGCTACTGCGGACTCATCAGGGGATTATGACACAGCGTTGGACGGCATCGATAATCCTGGAGATTATATATCCATCGACTACGACTCCAAATATCGTGCAGACTATAGGGATGGAGACGGCAGCTCTGCAGGCAACCCCGACATCGTGCAGCAGCCTTTCACTCCCCCAGGTGCAAAACCAGGTGCCAGCAGCAACTCAACAAACATACCGACCGCAGCTAGTGTTGTTTCGCCACCGCCGCCGCCGCCGCCGCCGCCACCACCGCCACCACCGCCGTTGCCTATGCTAAAGCCACCAAAGCCTCCAAGTATGTGGAGCCCGCCTGTTCTCCTGCCCGGGGCCAGCACTCCGCAGCCGGTATCACTGACACAACCCAGACCACCAACCCCGCCGAGGCCACCACGGCGCCCGTTGTCCCCGCGGCCGCCGTCTCCTCGATTGCCACCGCGCCCGCCGTTACGTCCGCCGCCAACCCCGCCGCCACTGCGACCTAAGCCGCCAGTAGTGCCAGCTCCAACGAGCCTGTCACCGCCACCGCGGCCACCGCCATCGCCGCGTCCGTCGCCGCCATTGCCACGGCCATCACCGTCACCGCGGCCGCGGCCGCCGTCCCCACGGCCACCGGCACCACGTCCGTCGCCGCGGCCTCCACGCCCGCCGCGCCCACCGCTCCCGCGTCCACCGCCGCCGTCACCTTCACCCGCGCCATCGCCGCCACGGCCTCGCAACCCTAGGAGACCCAGAGCTCCGCCACTTCTTCCAGTGCCGCCTTCCCCACCGTCGCCACCGCCTTCACCGCCACCGCCTTATCCGCCGCCACCTTCTCCATCTTCCTCAGTCCCGCCATCGCCCTCGCCGCCGCCATCACCGCCATCCCCATTTCCTCCGTCGCCCTCACCGCCACCCTCACCGAGCCCTCCATCGCCTCCTTCACCATCCCCGTCCCCGGCGCCACCGCCAACATATCCACCTTCACCATTCCTCCCTCCGTCTCCGTTTCCACCATTTCCACCCTCACCTTCCCTTCCCCCTTCTCTTGCTCCTCCCCCCCTTTCGCCTCCATCGTCACCGCCATCACCCCCGCCACCCTCACCCCCTTTCCCCGATCCACCACGCTCGCTACCGCCGCCATCACCACCCGACCCTTCCCCTCCACAGCCATTGCCAACCCCCTCCCTGCCGCCGCCGCCACCGCCACCTATTCCACCTTCCTTCCCGCCGCATCTCACTCCACCGCCACCCCAGCCACCCTCGCCAACTTTATTACTTCCCCCTTTCCCCCGGCCCGCGTCCCAAAGCATGCCACCGCCTCAATTCCGGCTGCCCATGTCATCACCATCTCAAAGCGTCCAGCAAACTCAGGGCGTCACACCCGACGCAATATTTATCGCTACAGCCCCCTTGCTGCCGCCACCCCCAGCGCCCCATCACTCCAAGGCGCCGCCGCGTTCACCCAAGCCGCCACCCTCATCCCCGCCGCCGCGTTCACCCCCGCCGCCGCGTTCACCCCCGCCGCCGCGTTCACCCCCGCCGCCGCCCTCACCCCCGCCGCCGCCCTCACCTTCACCGCCGCCCTCACCTCCGCCGCCGCCCTCACCTCCGCCACCGCCCTCACCACCCACGCCGCCCTCACCCCCGTCGCCGCCCTCACCTCCACCGCCGCCCTCACCTCCACCGCCGCCCTCACCCCCGCCGCCGCCCTCACCCCCGTCGCCGCCCTCACTCCCGTCGCCGCCCTCACCCCCGCCGCCGCCCTCACCTCCGCCGCCGCCCTCACCCCCGCCGCCGCCCTCACCTCCGCCGCCGCCCTCACCTCCACCGCCGCCCTCACCTTCACCGCCGCCCTCACCTTCACCGCCGCCCTCACCTCCGCCGCCGCCCTCACCCCCGCCGCCGCCCTCACCTCCGCCGCCGCCCTCACCTCCGCCGCCGCCCTCACCTCCACCGCCGCCCTCACCCCCGCCGCCGCCCTCACCCCCGCCGCCACCCTCACCCCCGCCGCCACCCTCACCCCCGCCGCCGCCGTCACCCCCGCCGCCACCCTCGCCCCCCCCGCCACCCTCACCTCCGCCGCCACCCTCACCATCGCCGCCACCCTCACCCCCGTCGCCGCCCTTCCCCCCCCCGCCGCCCTCACCCCCGCCGCCGCCCTCACCTCCGCCGCCGCCCTCACCTCCGCCGCCGCCCTCACCCCCGTCGCCGCCGTCACCCCCCCCGCCACCCTCGCCCCGGCCGCCACCCTCACCCCGGCCGCCGCCCTGGTGGGAAGTGAACCCCTTCCCTCCAAAGTGGCCGACGCGACCTCCATCAGCACCGCCTCAGCCCTCGCTCATTGTTGCGGAAATTGTTCGTAAGTACGGCGTTCGTGTGTTCCTTGTACCGGAAAATCTGGAAAGTCGGGAGATTGATAAGCACTAAATTGTCCAGATTGCTGCATCCTTGCTGTTGCTCGACCCGTAACCGGGGCGTTGGGCCCTCTCCTCTTTTTCCTTCCCCGCACCGTGCATATAGCATGTAGAGATAAGTGCTGGAGATTTGATCCAATCGCCTTTGGGTGCCGAAACCTTCGCCTTAAGGTGCCTCTGAGAACCCGTCCATGTGTCGGTATGTCAAGACCCTGCCATTACCCTCATTTCATCCCACCCCACCGTGCCTCACCGTACATTTATTGTACTAACTGTACCTCATCTTACTGACCGTCTCTTACCGTACTCGTCCGTATCTGCTCCTTGTCCGCAGTGGAAGGGCACAATGCCATTCGCGCGTTGGCGGGTGTCGGAAACCTAACCTGGGACGAAAATCTGGCGCAGGCGGCCCAGCAATGGAGTAACCAGTGCACTTGGCAGCATTCCTCGGGAAATTTTGGGCAGAACTTGGGTAAGCCAGATATTGCGAGAATCATGACGGGTGCTAGAACGCATATTGCGCGATGCCACCCCTTACTGCAGCACAGAAGAGGGCTTTTAGGACTTAAACTCTTGGCACGACGTGAAATCCTGGTAATCTCTGTGGCACGTTGACAGCTCATTCCCAAACGCAGCTGCGAACCCTCGGTCAGATAATACTCGCTCCCTCAGTTGCTGCTGCTCCCGCGCCGTCCCGTCCCCGCTACTCTTCTGCAGCTTCCGGCTCATATCGCAGAGTCACAGATCCGTTGTACGGCATTTACCTATGGTACATCGAGGTGCGCTCGGATTGATTGAAAACGTTTGCAGCGGAGACCGGTGAATGGCTTTCTGGGGGCCCCGGCCGCTGTTTTGGTCAAAAATCTCAAAACTTAAAACTTTTTCTCCGCTGCCACAAACACCGCTGCTGCCTGCATCCAAAGGCCCAGCTTGGAGCTTCAGACCCAACTCGACGCCATTCAGGAGGATCGTCACCGAATCACCATCACGCTACCGATTCACGCTGCCCCCAAACTGCACTCAACACTACACCCGGATTGCAGGTCTGCAACTACGACTTCAGCAACCCCGGGTTCAGCGAGGCGACAGGCCACTATACCCAGATGGTGTGGGCAGAGACGACGGCGATTGGATGTGGATACACGTGGTGTGGCGCCAACGGCGTAGTGGGCTTGCGAAGGAACACAGGAATTCTGGTGTGCCACTACAACCCCCCGGGGAACGTGAACTACCCAGCCGCCTTCATCCGCAATGTCCTGCCCCCAGCCGCCTACCCAGCGGCTTGCCCTGCTGGCTTCGCCGGTCCAACAGTAGGCAGCAGTGGGCAGCGGCAGCGGCGCGCTGATTAGGCGCGGCGGGCGGGGACTGCTACGTTCCATTTGTAATTTCGGTGGGTCTTTAGGATTGCTTTCGCTACCATGAATGTTCAACGTGCGCGCCTTGCATAGTTTTGGAAGAACGAGGAAAGTGGGCTCTGCTTCGAGCTGCTGTTCTTTCCATTCTTACGTATGGAATATGACATGGCGGCTTGTGAGCATCGGCCGTTGAAAACTGTCTGTGGTTGGTCGTTTCAGTTATTGCGTCGGAACTTACGTCGGCGTATACCCGCAGCCTTTGAGCACGGTTTTAGGGCAGCTGTCGTGGCTGCACGGGTAGCGTCACCGTGCTGTAGGGGAAGGAATTTTGTTGCAGTTCGTCCTGATGGTGCTGATCCTTACGATTTTATGGTATGGCCGAAATGTCATGGTGGAAGAGAATGTATGGGTGCGTGTGTGAGCCCACGCAGATCTCTGCTGGTATGTTCGCGCGGCTTACACACGCCGAGATGCTAACCTGGCGACCGTCGCAGTCAATGCCGTTCGAACACGTACCCCACATCTACGCTCACGCCCTTAATCGTGATGGGTATTCATTTAGGACGTGATCGTTCGCTCCGGCACAGCGGGCTGCGAAATTCGCTCTTGCTCCGGCTTCTCCGATGAATGTGGACCCGCGGTTTGCGAATCTGTCGCCCTGCACGAGGCCGCATGGTGTGCATGCATGGGGGTGAGGACCTTGTCCCTCCATGCAGCTAGGGACCGCTTTGTGGCTTGCGTCTTATTGCGGGACGTCCATGTGTTTTCGTGCTTATGTTGCGTATTGCTATACTTTGACCCCGCAGTGATGTTACCGGATGCTACCGGGTGCGCAGCAGGATGCCAGCTGAGGCGACTGCATGTGTTCAGTGGTCACTTGCGGTCTGCAGCGGTCTGCAGCAGCAGACGGGCGCTCAGCTTAGTCATTCATATACACATGTCATGGGCGCGGTTGCGTCTGCACGGTATAGGAACACACGGAAAGGGGAATCAGATCGTCGGAGCGACCCCACTTTTGTCCGAGCAGGGCAGTGCGTGGACGGAGAGGCGTCTGACCGGTATTATCTGTGGTAACGGCTAGCAGGCGGGCGAGGGGTGCATCGGCAGGTTTGTGTGACTTGTGTCGTGGTGGCAGATGTGTCCTTTTTCCCGCTGATAAAATTGAGTTAAAAATTGAAATTGAATTAAATTTCTATCGGGGCGTCTGTGTGGAGTGCTGCTAGTGAGCCGCATAATATGGACTTCTTCCGGAATAGATTTGGATAAATCAAACCAGGAAGCATTTTCCCGCAGCGTTGGCAAGTTCGGATTATGGAGGAGGGGATTTTGATTAGGTTTTGTTGTCGGCATAACCGAGGACTGGAAGTTACTAGTGATGCAGGCATGTTACAATCGGATCGGCTTGCTTGTGGCCTAAAGAAGCCGAGATTTCATGAGAGGCCCCTGCGTGCCTCTACTGCACAAGACGCAGCGGATGGTTGCGGTTCCCCGACCCGGGGATTGGGGTTAACTCGCTCATAAGTCTTGAGGCGGAGTTCGGGGTTATATGTGGCGTCGTTCCTGCCTTGGTACGGCCTAGAAGCTATGGATTAGTAAGGCAAAGAGTGTCCTAAGCAAATTTATGAATATCCATTGATTTGTTGTAGTGATTATATTTAAGGTCAATAAAAATGCATGGACCATTAACTCCAACGGCCGAGCCCGCCTGTAAATGCCTTGCGCCTCTGCTCAACATTTCAGGTCCACCAACTCGCATATGCGCATACATCCTCCCCACCCAGTCTCTTGAGCCTTACAGACCAGTAAAAGCAGGCATCCCTCAAAGCGTCCGAACTTGTCCCAAGCAAGCCATCGCAAAACATCCTAATTTCATCTTCGTACCAAGCAGTCAAGCCGTCATGCAGGCCCAGTCTTGTACGTCCCTTGTGAAGGCTGGGGGTTAACCGTCAATTGTCAACCACCACCACAGAGACTCGCTCTCGACCGCAGGCACCGCCACTTGCTTCCTAAACCAGCAAAGATCACCTTAAGAAGGCAACGCGAGTGCTTTCTTGCTGTGAGAAACACCCCCTCTCTGCCATAGATAGGAGCTGAAGAGGCTTATTCACGATGATGACGACACGATACGTCATCACAATTGCCCTCATCATGACCCTCTTCGAAGGCACGGCGCGGACATTAGGCGCTATGTCTGACATCAAGGCAGAAGATCATCCGAGTCCCTTGTTCCGTATAGGTCGCATCCCTTATAGGCCGCATGCACAGTCCCCTTCCGGGACAGCGAGCGGCGGCAGTTCCACCGACGTTTCGCCAGAGAAAAAGAGGACGGGGGACAGACAAGGGATCAAGACAGAGGATCCAATGGGCGCCATGGCAGAAAGGGAAGCGGGCTAAGACGCTCCTGCGCCAGGTAGCGCTGTCAAGGGCAAGATTTCAGTGGACAGCGGGCCCAGTGCGATAAACCGGACTTCCAGCGAGGGCCGGCATCGGTGGCATCGGGGGAATGTTGGGCACGCGGATCACTGCACCAACGTCCTGCAGCGGTGGCGAAGTAATGGACGGCACGCCTCCACCATACGGGTCCATCGCCGACGGAGGGCCGACGGCGGTTTCCGAGGTGACGACGGAGCTGTGCATGGCCGGTACGCCGGCGCCCGGCGGTATGCCGAGTCGCTGCACCTGCGGGTTTGCACACGGCACGGCAACGCAGCGAGAACGACCAAATGGGGAGCCCAATCTAACATCTGATGCGGAAAAGGCAGCGTCACATAGATAGTGGGAAGAACGCAGAACGCAAAGACTGTAGGCAGACCAGTAAAATTTGGAGCAGATGGCGATTTCCATCACGCAGCGCCCAGCGATGCGAAACGTTCGGGTCTTTCTCCCCCATTTCAGCAAACATTTTTCACGGTCCGTATGCCGGCAGATGGTGAGCCACATGCCTATAAAGTCCTTACAATGAGTCCAGTGAGGATACTCAACCCATCTGCACTGTGGCAGCCAAAAATTTGTTCACAACTCGGCTGCAACTATTGGCATCGCGAGCTTCAGTCGGTGCACTTACCGGGCTGGGCGACTCCAGGGGCCCAACGGAAGAGGCCCCCCCTGCCGAGTCGGTCACTGAGGGTGTTGAGTTTCCTCCCCCAGAGCCCGGCGCGTCGCCGCCCGTGCCAATGCCGCCCTCACCACCACTATTGACGTACATGGCGACGTGGGCCGTGGGATGCTGCGTCGCACCGCCGCTTGTGCCATCCCCGACGTCGCAGCCACCGCCACTGGTGTTCCGACCAACTCCCAAGCCCTCCGTGTCGTAGCCATCGCCGTCGCTTGTGGGTGCGGTCATCTGCATGTGCGTCCAGGAAGCAGACCGAACAGAGGCAGGTTGAGGATATGATACGACCATCCTGCTTTATTTTAGGCTTTTCGAATTTTGCGACCCAGTTTCGCCCCTGCTCATCCCACAAAGAGCGGCGTGTTTTGACGTGTCTCTCGGACCGAAGGGGCCCCGCAACTCACCACGCCCACTTGGTCTAACACTTCGAAGAGGCTAATCCCGTCCAGCGCAGTATCGTCAAAAGGGTCCTCCATCGCAGCCACCGTGTCCAGTATGCCCATCAGCGCGATGTGGCTCTATGCGAAAGCAGTGAGAAGGACAAACTCTAAAAGATCAAGCTAGGGAAGTACGGGCTAGGGCGGGCCGAAAAATAGACGCCATGATGGGTCGGGGGCCAAAGACAGCAGGTTGCATACAGGTGCGAGGTGCTGGCGTTGCATGTCGGTGACCTGGCCACAAGATGTGAACATCAAAGAAGCGTTCGGGCGCACATACTGCCGCCGGCCTTAAGAAGTAATCTCGAAACTAAATGAAGATCGGCAAATGTAGAGGGAACACGTTTTCGTCGATTTTTACGGGATGATCACTGGGCACATGCTCAGATCCGTACAGGGCAGCACAAAGCCCGCCCACTCCGGAAACCACCTACCAGCACACCCACGATGCCCCCAAAAGTCGGGTTGCGGGGCATCACGACATGGCTCCAGGCGGGCCCCATCGACACCGGAATCACCACCACCACGAGCCATCGGAACGTCGCCCTTAGGACCTGCGCGGATTTTGTCCCCGTACATGGTACATGTAGTCAGGCAGGTGCCGCCGACATGGACCCGTCCACTCGTTGCGCCCACACGGCTAGACAATACCGTGTATCCTTGTCTGATGCATGAGTCTTCTTCCTCCTATTGCAGCGTATGGATAAGTTCAGAGAAAGAGAGAGAGCTCACCACGGGTGTGCGCATCTCCTTAATGCTGCTAAGCTGCTCCACGGCCGCGTGGACGGCCGTCACCTTGTTCTCCAAGGCCATAGCCTGAAAAGACATCAACCCAAAGAGACGTAAGGAAGGGAGGTTCCGAAACCAATATCCCAGCCGTTGCACCCCAGCACCACCAATTAGGATTTTGGATCTTCCAATGAACAACGATTGCTACCTAACCTATGTTCCCGTCGTTCCCATTTCAACCCCGTCGAGGGCCCCCTTGATAGGACCGCACCAGCTGTTCACTGGCGCCCGTTTCTCGGAGCCGGGCAACGGCCATGTGCATGTCACGAATACCGCGGTGTACTCTCCGCAGGTACAGGCCCAGCTCTCGGGAGACCTTAAGCTGCGGCGGGAGGGTGGTGGCACCGGTTTTGACAAGGACGTGGCTTGGTGGGGCCGCTCCCCGACGCGGGGCATGAGCACAGTCGCGGGACTTACAAGCTCGTCGTTTGGGCTAGGTGCCGACGACCGGTAAGGGAGGAAGAAATGCCGTGCATAAGGGCGACGGTGCTGCAAGTATTGGCGCACATCCTCGATAAAGGTGGCTGCCTTACGGTAGAGTTCATCGGATGCTTCCCGCTGGGCAGCTGTCGTTCCGACCGGCCGGCCGAGCAGCAATGATACGAAGGCCGCCTTGAACTCAGATAGACTGCGCAGTGCTGTGTCCCGCCGCGAAAATACAAAAAATAGGAGTAAAGTCAGCGGAAGGACGATGTACATGAAAAATATAATGACCGCGTCCGTCGCTGACTCATAGTTGCTGCTTCGTGTCCCTGCAAGAGCTGCGATCATAATGCCAATACTCATCCATGCTGTCCATGATAAGCATGCAACCGACACAATGAAGGCGAAGAAGACGTCCAGAAACTCGGTTGCGAACTGGACTGCTTGATATCGGAAGTCAAACACAACCGATCGCGTGAATGAAGGAAGCCCCTTCGAGCGCAAGGAAACAACGATTGTTCCCTTGGCCATGTCGACGTCCGAGCTAGAGTTGCACCACTGGGACGGGGTTTCCCAGTTGGCTGCGCTCCGGCACACCTATCAGATTGACTCCGTTGGCGAGCCAGGCAATCAGTTTAAAATGAACACAACGTAGCTTGGAGAACATGAACTTTGGAAAGGAAGCGCTTTTGAACCTGTGGATAGACAGCCCGACGGAAATTTTGTCACATCCTGCAAATTGTTGCGACATTGGTCATGTGTCGACCTGTCAACACAACACCAACTTGGTCGTGCAGGTCGTTCTGCCTTTTGTTCTAACTCGGGGCCAATTCCGCAAAATTGGTCGTCCAATTGTACGGGTGACTGTATTTGCTTCATGATGGGGCTTCCTTCATATGCAGAAATTGCTCCTGATGAAATGCGCTTTTCATAGGGTTTCTTCCATTTCCTAATAGACTTGTGAAGAGAGTCTTGTGAAAGGCATCATGGCGTCCGAGATAGTCCTTGGCCTGCCGCATAAGCTCCGCGTTATGCGGATGTACCGGACAGGCCTGAAGGAGCTTATCAACTGGAGCTCTCACCGGCATGAATGGTACCCTCGGGTGAGCTTAATCCGTTTATGAATTAACTCTTTCAGACATCAACGCATGTCATAATGGCATATGCAAGTAAGCGATTCAGGCGCATCGCCATTGTCGGGAGAGAGCGTGCACCTTCTTACTTGTCGACCCTCCATGCTCTCTCCGCAGGCGTACGCTTTGCGTCAGGAGTTTGAGGACAACCGTAACATAGTAAGCACATTTGGCATGGGAGGGGTCTCAGGATTTGAGTCCTGTCACGATGTGGGGCACTTTGCTCAACTCGTTTTGTGCGTTGGCCGAAACTCAGACCGACCGCGAGGAGATTCGTAAAAAGGTTGAGCATGGCGAGGAGCTGCTTGCGAGGTTCCGCTACTGGGAGCCCGTCATCAGTAAGTAGAGGATTTCAGGGCATGTCCGTGACTGCGGGGTTTCACTTACCCGGGCCACGTCCCTCGCAGAGCCGGAGTTCGTTGGTGGAACGGCATATTCCATCAATCCCAGCCAACCCAAGGTAATTTTGCATGAACACATGAGATAACAGCATCTGTGTATTATGGGCTGCGTGCAAGGAGGATGCTAGGCCCTCAGGTTTGCGGGTGCGCCGTGCGCAAATGAGCTCTGGGAAAGCGCGGATCGTTCCAGATATCGTCCTAGTAGACCAGTTATGTGCGCATGGCAGGTGAAGGGTAGATGCCTGCAATTTTCCCTTTGCCTCTTGACCACAAGACGGCACGACACATTGACCTTGCCGTGAAGCATCTGCTGAAGATGCAAGCCGCATAGGAGTTGCAGCCGTGACTAGTGCACGCATAACGACGGCAGCCAACCGTCTGTTGTCCGCTGTTCGACCCACAGCTCAAGTTCATTCCCAACTACGACTACATGGACGAATACAAGAAAGGTGACCACCTCTAACCCCAGAGCGTGCAGTGTTTTGTACGACGAATACGGGATGTGGAGTTAAAGACTGCCAGTCACCTAAAGCGGCAGCTGCTGCCAGCATGTCGCGAGGCTGGCATGGATGCGTCTGCCGTTGCTGTGCGGCGCCTGGGGACGTCGTGGGTTGGGCCGGAGGTGCGGGTTAGGCTGAAGTACGCACAAATGCCAATTGGGTACCCCATCCTATGAGGCCTCAGAGGTCAGGTGCCCTGCGTCACAGTGTTCAGCACCTGAGAGACCAAGGACAGGACGGATGATACCGACGTATTACGGTAGCGAACATTCCACTTGTGGCGTAAACGAGGCAGTGTGCGGCCCTGGCATGCACGTTCTTGATTTGTCCATGTAGGCTGGCGACGTCCGTACTGGGAGGTGTGTTTGGAAGGAGACGTACTATGGCTTACGTGATGGATGTAGATTACACGATAAGCCATGATGAGGGAGGTCCCGCCGCTAGGACCGCCTGGAGGTGATGTTGCGCAGTTTCAGGCTCGCAGCGCGGAACATATAAGGCGCCATAAGGCCTACTGTATGTATTGCGACTACTGATAGCAGCCCTGCGCTTCTTGCAGTGCCGGGGCGTACACTGGCGCTGGGGCCCAGTTGCAAGTCCGAAGTGTGCATGGGGATCTTGGTATTGAGTGTAAAGGGACATCTATCTTGACCTGTGCGTCGTTACGGTTCAGATGCCATCTTAGCCGCCTTCCCGAACAACCGGGGGGCCCGTGACTTTGCTGCGACTGTTACCCCCACGAAGGTACCGGTTGGCTTGTGGATTTACGCAGCATACTGAGCGCATACGGATATACGTCCCGCATAGCTATACTTTACACGGCCGCTCTCATTCCCGTTCATCATATCACTATGGGTGTTCTTAATATGTCCCAAAATACACCTTGCTGCGTGCATGGACTTCGTATGGCCGGAACCTCCGTTCCCATATTTCCCTTGGCTTTCTTCAGAGGCAGAGGACTCTCTGGAGTAGCGCACTGCGCCACCATTATCGTGGTCCTGCTGCTCTCCAGATAACGGGAAGGTTGGGAACGGCGAATGCCAGAACGAGGCAGTGCAACATGCAAAATAGTGTCCTCATATTCGGGGATTGTACGGACCGTATGCAAAACACTGCAGCTAACAACTTCAACAACGTAATCGACAGTGCCAGCAACAGGCGTAGCCACAACAGCGATATCCGCAGTGAGCACCAGTACCAACGGTGTCCACTGGGAGCTACATGTCACGGTTAGGACCGAATCTGAACATCCTGCTTATTCGTATGTCCGTATGTATGTGTGTCCGTCACCCATCTAGACCTGGAGTCGCCCGGATTGGAATGTCATCATGATAAGAAGAATATAAAAGAGCTGTCCGTCAAGGAGCCAGCGCTGTTGTTTGACGCGAACACAAACTACCGGCGGTGGCCTTCACAGCGGCGACAGGGCTCATTCCCGTTTGCAAGGACAACACCAACGAAAACGAAGACTGTTCTACCTACCCACTATGAGGGCAAAATTGGTGCACCGCAGGGATGCCATTTCCGATGCAGTGCAGGTATGAGACTAGGAGTAAGTTATGAAAACTTTGGCCCTGAGGGGCATGGCGCAAAATATAGATAAGTATGCGTGCATGTATGCGATAACCACCTGCCCTCGCTTTCGTCGCACTGCGCGTTAAAACCCTTCACCAGATAAAACAGAGCAACCGAGTTTCCCACTGGTGAATAAAAAATTGGAGCAATTGCGAAATTGCCGAGCCCGCCGCGTCAGCATGTGGCGGCGAAGTCATGATAGGTCACGGTACTGTCTAATCATGAATGAACTCCCAGTCTTTCCAGGCCTCTCCCACGAAAACGCAAGAAGCTTGACCATGAACTTTGCGTCTTGGCTAACCGCGCACTTCCATTGCCCATCCAGTATTTCCAAAGCATCGCGCCTGCATCAGAATAAACCCCGTCGACATCGCTAAAGCCTCAAGTTTTCTACATGTTCGAAAGGAACTTACGGCAGGAAGTTATTTCCGGGCCCTATTTTCGGGACATTTGACATATGCCGCTGAGACCCCTGCGTGGGTTAGTGTAGAAGAAATGGCGAAGAGCAGGCGCCTAGGAGGGGCAGAGCTGCAATAAACCGGCATACTACGCTGCTTCCCCATGCGCGTGGGTGTGCATGTCCGTAAAATCGCAATTTGGGAGGCAAGAAACACCTGCGCACGGACCTACGCATGGGATTAAGCATATCAACATTATCCAAAATAGCACCGCGATATTATTATATCACGTCAATATTAACCTCAATATCCACCTTCGCGCACGCACAACAAAATATTGCCCGTAGAACTTACAGCCACCGCCGTTCGGTGGTGCCGCGCCTTTCCATGTTTCAGGTATACGGGTTAACTGAATCCTCCAAATGAAAGACATATTGACGCCATGAGCCCGGACTTACCAAGCCGCATCGCTTCGCCTGCTTTAATCGGGTTGTTGACCGGAGTTAGCCCCCGGATGGACGCTCGCATCCCTTCGTCGATATTCTCCATGATAGGACACGGAATGGGACGAGGCGCACAAAGCACTAACAAAAACCACGATCCCCAGTGCTGAACGACCCTTTACCGCAAAGAATCCCCTATGTTAGGAGCGAATAACGGTGGCATCAACGCCACCTCCGGCAGCGGCAGCGAGCACGGCAGCCTGGCACATCGTAGCCGCCGTGGCGCTTGGCGATGGTGGCGGCTGCGATAACAGAGCCGCCTCTTCGCAAGCACGCAGTAGGCCCCGAGCTAGATCCATCATCGCGTCCCGCACTCGCAGGCAATAGCCCAGTGGCCTGTGGAAACGGAGATAATCAAGCAAAGAAAGCGCCGTCACTAACTAACACGTGGCCGATGATGCCGATGGAAAGGGAATAGCTGCAATACAGCCCGGCGAAATGTTTCTTTAAAAAGACCTGTCACGTGTTGTCAGGTTATCCAATGGAAAATCCGTGAAATCTAACTGTCGCGTCTCTATGACGCATGCACGAGTGGCTCACCTAAGACCCAACCGCTCCAGCTGCCCCACATCCATTCCCAGTAGCTGATCAAGTCGAATTGCCTCCTGCCGAAATCCTTCCAAGTACGGCAACAGCCCCAGCTCCTCGAACAGCAAATCCAAGCTGTAGCGCGGCAGCAGCCAACAATGCTGTAAAGTAGAACAATCACCGCCGCCAGACGCGCCACCAGTCCCTGCCGCCGCCGCCACGACGGCAGCCTTGAGTTCTAACCCAACGAGGCCGCCGGAAGCTATCGAGAGGCCGCCGCCGTACAACAGCCTTCGACTATTGGTGGCAACAGCAGCGTCAACGGTGACTGGCTTGGACGCCAGCGCACTTGTCGTCGCCCCAATCTGGCGCTGCGTTGTATCCGTCGGCAGCCGCGGCACCCGCCTCTGAAGGCGGCCCCCTACCTCATCCGCTGCGCTGCCCCGTCCCTCGTGTAACTGACTGTGCCACTCAATGTCGGTCAGAACGAAGGGCGACCCGGGCATCTCGGAGGGCCCGAAGCTGCCGACGCTGCCAACGGCCTGGGTGCCTGGCGGATTTCCTCGTCTCTGCGTGCACGACGCCCCGGCCTTAGGTAAAGGCAGAAGCAAGGGGAACCGGGGGGAACCGGCATCAGGACTGACGCCGGCAGGAGCTCAGCGGCTGGCTCTGGACTTGTATCGCTGCCAGCTCTTGCGGCAGCGGGCCCACTGGGAAGATTGGCGGAGTCGGCGTCGTCATCTGCAGGGCCCACGATCACCACCTCGGCGTCAGGGGACTCTGAAGAGCCACTACGAGAACCATCCTGATCATTCTCCTGCTGCTGCGGCGGCTTTTCATGAGTATGCGGAGTGAAATGCCGGTTGCGAGCTTGGTGCTGCAGCCGTGGCGGCTGCGGTTGCCGCATTACTGACACAGCTTTCTCACCATCACTGCGATTGTCCCCGGGGTTTGCATCGGCATGAAGGTGCTGGAGGGGATTAGGTTGGGGCTGAGGAGAACAGGTGGGGGATGCGGTGGGGACGGCGGTGGCGGTGGCGGTGGCGCCATCGGCCGCGGAAGGCTGGCTGTTGCAGGTGGCAACAGAGGCCGCGACAGCGGCAACTGCTAGTGCCTGGTGCTGTAGCAGTGCTACGTGCTGCAACGCGGCAGCGGCGCGGCAACGCTCTGCGTCGAGGTCGGCCTGCGTTGTATTTCAGTAACAATGGCAGTGACGATGTCGCAACAGCGGAGAACGCAGTTTCAGGCACCAGGCATTATTATCACAGACAATGATCCGCCACTCGCCTCCACCTCCCGAGTTCAAGCCAGATCCTCGCTGCACCCCATCTGCACAGAAGATGTTTGCATGCAACATGTGGCCAACTTCTCATCACCCGTTTCCCTCAGCTCCCCTTTTTCACCCATTCTGTCCCTTCCCCCCAGCACACACATGCGCATCTCTCTCACCTGCAGCTGGTGCCGCTTCGAAGCCTCCACCGTAAGCTGCGTCCCCAGATTGGCGATTCGCTGTTCCAAATAATCTATTATGGTTGAACCATTCACCTTGAGGCCGTCGCAGCCTGGACTCCACAACTGCCTAGAACAACCCAAGTATTTTTCTTCCAGTGCCGTTGCCGCGCTCCCAGCTGTGCCGTCAGCAGCGGACACCAACCTGACGCGACTGACGGCTTCCTGAATGCCCGCCCGCGGCTGCGGCTGCGGCGTAGCCGCGACAGCGACAGAAACATCTAAACCCAGCTTTGGAGCCGTCACTCGAAAGGTGCCATCCCCGTGTTGGTCATTATGGGTGCCACTGGAGGCGGCGGCGGCGCCTCCGCCGCTGGTGTCAGGGCCGCCTGTGGCCATCCGCAGTGAGGTGCTGGCGGTAGTGATAGCCGTGGAGCTGGGCATTGATAGGGCGCCCGTCAAGCTACCGGAGCAGGAGCGCAGTGCGGCAGACGCGGAGGCCATGCCGTTGATAGTGCTGGCGGCACCGTCCTCCGATGACTCATCGTAGCAGTAAGCTTCAGAAACGAACGTGGATCGAGGAAGCTGACGAGTGCAAGGCACCTCCAACCGGGGCCGTTGCCCCGAGGGTCCTGTATCAGGACAGTGGACGCCGCTTGCACTGTCCATGGAAAGCCGCAAGAAACCGCCGACACTGCCGCAGCATGCCGCCGCCACCGCCGCGCGGTGCTCCAACGACGAAGCCAACCGGAGCTGCGGCGTCGGCAGCCCCACTGCCGCCGTCGCTGGCAACGACGGCGGCGACGGCGGAAGGGACGTCTCCTCTGTCACCGTGGACAGGAGATGTACGAACCGGCTGGTGTTACTGTCGTTGTTGTTGTTGTTGCTGCTGCTGCCGTCGAAAGCAGTGGGCGACAGCGACAGTGCGAGCTGCCCCGCGGACCGCGAGCCGCTGGCGGCAATGGTGCTGTGGGCCGGCATATGAAACGGCGAAGGCGGCAGAGGCGGTCGAGATAATCCATTGCTATCACTGGCGCCGGTGCTTACGTTTGTGGCTC
The DNA here is from genome assembly GCA_019650235.1 of Volvox reticuliferus. Lineage (NCBI taxonomy): Eukaryota > Viridiplantae > Chlorophyta > Chlorophyceae > Chlamydomonadales > Volvocaceae > Volvox > Volvox reticuliferus. The sequence continues at coordinate 459,469 of BNCP01000024.1, forward strand.
CCTGGTCTACGGCCTCCTGCCGATGCTGCTGCATGGTGGCCTGTGCAATCACCAGCTGTTGCTGTTGTTGCTGCTGCTGGACGGAAACGGCAGCGGCCGCCTGTTGTCGAGCAGCCAGGTCACGCAGGGCTACTTCCCAGGCACCAACACGGACAAGATAGGTGCGCATGCGACCTTTTCCCTTCACCTCGCGTTCCCCAACCTGCGATCCATAGGTCAATATCGGGGTTCAGCTAACGAAATCGGGAGGAGCAATCGGAGGCGCGTGCAGGTTTTAGAGTTTAAGGTCACCCGTCAGTCCGTTGTCTTCCCGACTTCTCACCTCCAGGAGCTCCCCATCTGGGTTGGGGTAATGACGATAGACGTTCTCTGATACGTGGATGCACATGGGGAACCCCGTCGACTCCTGTGGCGGGATACAAAGCGCGGATGAAAGGAGGGCGGGGGAACGGGACAGGGAGCGGGTGAAGGCAGCATTACTGGAGATGCCAAAGCTGCCAAGGTTATGCCGCTATCGCGCTTCGCTGAGGCGGCACCACACTTTGTCAACTAAACCTTATCCGAGTGACTCACCATGCGACTGGCGGTATTGACGGTGTCCCCGAGGAAGCAGTACCGCGGGCACTTCATGCCGATCACACCGGCGAAGGCTGGCCCACAGTGGACACCCTGCAGCAGGGAGCCGTGAGGCGGTGGTTTACAGACCGCTTGGGTACGGCATAATGGCAAGTGGTTACAAAAACGACGGTGCCTCACTCGTCACAGCCGAGGATCAACCAAAGTACTGAGGAGCATCCGACGTTACCTTTGAAACCTTGCACACTAGACAGCACGTGCTTGCCAAACCTCCATCCTGCACCCGCCGTCCGCGTGCCTGGCGCCTCCGCTGCCTCCCACCCCTTACGCTTTGCTGCTTTTACATCCCCACCCCATCTCACCCACCCACATACACCCCACTGCGCAATTCGTCCTAACGCTCCTCCTATAGCACGGCCAGGGTCCGAATGTAAAGGCAGCACATCGGGAATTGCCGAAGCCAAGGAGGACAGGCACAAAACGAGATACCGTGATGAATGGTGCCATAAGGCAGGACCTTCCTTGTCTTGTGCGCCCAAGATAAGGCTAATGAGTAGTAACTGGTTGGAGACTTGAAAAAAGACAGGTAGATGTTAGCAACCCAGATGATTGCGACCCATGATGCCTGATCGAGCAATCAAGTTCTGGCCGTACTCGAATTCCGTACGTTCGGGCGAGTTCAAGATCATGCTGGGTATACGTGTTCTGCAGAAAGCCATCCAACGCGCAACTAACTCCAAAGATGTGGCATCAACCTAAGTTGGGGAGCAGGCGGACGTGGCTAGAGGCACACACCGACACTATCGCCGACCACTTTCGGCGCCAGTCCTAGAGTCCTTAATAGCTTAGGGATTTCAGTCTCCCACACCTCACGCTGTCCTGTGATCCATCAAAACACACGCTTACGATGCGGACGCGCATCCTCTCGCCATTGGGTGCCGTGATGTTGCGCACGACGTCCAGCATGGCCTTGGCGAACCCCAGTACCCGCATCAGCGGAGAGCCCTTGTGTGCCTTATCCTCATCCTCATCGTGACCTGCCGCCACCATATACGCGTCGCCGATAGTTTCCACCTGTACATAAGGGTACATTACGTGAATAGCTATTATATTAGGTGGGCAAATATCATTTGATACCGGTAAGTGTCGCTTGATGTGGGTTGGCGTGCATGGATTTAAAAACGCCGCAACACGGATGTGCGAAACGAAAGCTAGGTGGCCCGACACGACGTCCAACTTCCCATCCAGGTCTGTGTCCAAATTCATCCTCGGAGTGGATATATGCATATCCATAACAAGAACCGTGTGTCGTACCTTGTACACTGAGAATCTGTCTGTCAGTTTGTCGAAGGCGTTGAACATGTTGGACAACATCAGGAACACCTCCGCGGTGGGCAGCTTGGAGGAGAGGCTTGTAAAGCCCACGATGTCACTAAACAAGATAACCACTGCAGGGTGGGAGAAAATGGACAGGGTATACGATAGAAGATTTGGTGGCTTAACCGGGCCGGGACTGGAAACGGAAAAGAACGTGCATAGACATTCAGGATGCGTAAAAGAAAACTAGACATGGGTGTTGGCTTACAGCATAATCATAGGCGAAAATCGATCGCAGGACACGAACGGGATGCCGTACTGACAGTCCGGAGTTCAAAGACAGAGAAAATGGAGCCTCATTCGTAATAGGTTTTGAAAGGAGCTCTCCTCAAAAGAGGGAAGGTTAGAGCTCGAGTGCTAAAACTGCGAATTAACAACGCACCTCTTTTCACTCGTTCCCTCCCCCTCGTCTCCCCTTCCCGTCTCTTAGAAGCTCACCCCAGAGACAGCCTCCCGGGCCTTGTTCCTTCCGGCGAAAAGCCCCAACCCGTTAAAACCCAATCACCCCAACCAACTTCAACCCACCGTGTGCATGTGAGTCTGCCACGAACTTCTGACCCTGCTGCATGCGAGCAATGATCGACTCGGGCAGGATGTTCTTAAGCAACTTCATGCTCTCGGTGTCTCGACCGTCCACGTTATTCGCGAGCTCCGCGAGCCACCAACTGCAGGAGAAGAAGACGAACAAGATGAGGGTGCTGACGGCGATGACTATGGATCGTTATCATCATCACGAAAACAGAGTCTGATGGTATAACGCGACGTAGGAAGGGCCGGAGGGTAGCAGCAGCGGGAGGGAGCTACCGGAGACGATTAGATTGGAAAGCTGAAAGAACAGGGCATCCACACCATAACCCAACCGCCGCCCACCTGTCGCTCTTAAGGCGCAGCTGTGTCTCTATCCTCGCCAGCAACTCCTCCCGTTGATACGGTTTCCGTACAAAGTCATTGGATCCGGATCTTAGGCCCTCAACGATGTTGTCCTCGTCCGATTTAGCGGATACCATAATCACCGGGAGCACATTGCCGGGGACGACCTGGCGGGGTTTCGGTCCAGGGAGGGTTAGACGAATATCCGCACCAGATGAAAAGACAAGAATCCTCAAAGCTGCTCATCTACTTCCAAACTTCTATGTAACTAAGGAGTAAACGATCTTGAGGTTGGCGGCAGGCGGAAACAAGAAAGGGAATGCAAAAGGCAAACATATCGAACCAGTCGAGAATCAATCTTGCCGCATGGACGAATGGGACGAGAGGACGAGGTGGTGAGAGGCGCCACCGCATTGACGTCATGCCGTCGCCAAGTTTTCCGTCCGCCCTCCCTCCCTCCCGACCTCCCTCGACCCTTCCCCCACCTTCCGCAGAGTCGCACAGAACTCGTGCCCTGACATGTTGGGCATCATGCAGTCGAGCAGGATGAGGTCCGGCATGGTTTCGGAGGCGCAAAGCCACTCGAGCGCCTCCAGGCCGTCCATACAGCGGGCGAAGTGGTAACCAGTGCTCGTAAGGATCTCCTCCAACACGATCTGATTTACCTCCTCGTCATCCACCGACAGGATCTGCACTATGCCGTACATATTGCTATATGGCAGCTTATCCAACGTGAGGCCTGGCGGCGGCGCCGCCACCGAAGCGGCAGCCAAGTTTTTCACGCTCAGTGGTGCGGTGTTGGGGATCAGCTTGCTGGAGCGCCCGGCTGGTGAGGATCCCTTCTGGTACCGGCGGCCTCCGCGCGGTGCGTCGGATTCCGACTCACCCCCGATACTGCTGGCACCGTCGATAGAGTCTCGTCCAGCACGGTACAAATCCGAATCCAAGGCTTTCATCATCAAATGGGATGACGTGCCAGGTATGGGACTGCTGTGTGCATGGATACTGCTGCCACTGGCGGCCCCAGCGCCGCCGCCACCTCCAGGGACTCTGCTGTACGCGCTAATGCGCAGGGCCTCCCTTACCATAGTCGGTTTAGAGTTGCCACTGGTCGATGCCGCCGACAGCTTCCGAACAAGTATATTGCTGCTACCATACGAGTCTGCGCTGGCACGCGCAATCAGGATTTGTTCGTATGCGTCTGCTAAGGAGTTTGGCCCCGTCGACACGACGACGCTGCCACCGTACCCATTGCATCCACTTCCACGCGTCGCTAGCACCTCCCGCATGTCCGCTGCCGTCAGGCTCCTGCGGCCCGTAATGGCCGCGTCACGGCGCCATGCCTGGAGCGACCCCATGCTGCCGCCGCCGCCAGCCAAACCTCGTGGTGGCGTGCAGTCATCGGTATCGGAGCGTCGCTGCAAGCTGCCACCGCCACTAATGCTGCGGTAAGCAGCAGTAGCAAAGCCACCACTGCTGCCGCTGCCGCTGCCGCCGCGGGCAGTAGGAGCTACGGTATGTGATGATTGTCCCCCGACGAGTGCCATTTCAAGTCGCTCCAGGGAACGGCTATCCCGCTCCGCCTGGCGCTCTGGCTCCGAAAGCTCAAGTTGGCGGGAGGCTAGTTGGGCCTCGTCCATGGAGCGCTTGTGCTCGGTACGGCGCTGTAGCTCGCCCATCAGGTTCTCGCGTTCCAGCTCCTGAATATCAAATCGATGATGGTGATGGTGATGACGATGAGGATGATGATGATGAGAATGCCACACCAGAAGAAATCGGACTAAGGTAGATGTACGAATCCATTGGCTTAAAAGTTTGAATGCTTAGGATATAATAATATATACGGACGAAGCTGCGCATCACATGTTTGAAAGGAAGGACGGGGCTGGCGGGGCTGCGTAGCGATTCAGTGAATCGCTGCCTGAATGCCTTCTCTTTGAAGCTTGGGTGGTTTCAGTTGGAGCTTTGCTACACCACACACAATCTTCGTGCATTATGCACATCGCGCACCGCATGGCTGAGATGCATGAGGAGCGGTGCACAGACAGGGCTGAGAGACGCAAAGCTAAGGATTACTATGCCAGAATTGTCCGTACCTGCGTACGGCGCCTGTACAACACGTCCTCCTTCTCCTGGCCGTTACCAGACCCACTGGCGTTGACGGCCGCGTCCGAACTGTCTCCCTGACGAGGCACCACATGACAGGGATCCCAAGATAGAGATTCGACATTGTGAGTGCCATGCAAAAAATGATCGGACCAGAACAACTTGGGACGGCTGATGCGTGAACTTGTTGGCAGCTGGTGATTGGGCTGAGACGGGGTGCCACTGCTTGTGTTGCTATTACGAAGCCATGCAGGCTGTAGTTAGATACGGGTTGGCGAAGGAACGAGTGGAGCGCGAGGACTGCATGTGGGATATGCGATATAGGGTGAATGGAATCACAGCGCGCGCATGATTGTCACAGCTTCCCGCCGTAGCAACCGCATGATCGATACCTGGTGTGAATTGCCTTTTATTTCCCAAAATTCTGCGTCAGGGATCTTAACCTTCTGGAGGATCACCTTCCTCCAGACAGGTCACCAATACTGCCATCCGCGGACGCAGCCTGCACCAACTGGCAACCGCCGCAACGGCTGGCTAACAAGTGGGTTTTCAGCCGCCACACCTGTATGACGGCGCACCTCTCCAGAGGCCCTTCTTTTACGGCACGTCCCCCCAGCCCCTCCCCAGGTCCTGACACCCAACTACCACCTACCTTGGACAGCGCGGTGTCACCAGCGTTGCGTCTGGACCCCCAGGCCCGCTGCGATATCGTCTCTTCTAGGCTGCCGTATACACCGCAACAGGGGGGAGGGGGCAAGCATTATTGGGGAAGATGTAAATGCCGGGATCTGTCGCAAGCAGCCCAGCAAAGCTATGCGTACCCTAGCAGCCAAAGGAGCCTCTGTGAGGGCGCGCAAGACTGCCGCGTCCATCATCTAATCAGCTTACGTAATCATGTGGCTCCATCCTTTCCCCCAAGTCCCATTCCTTTCACCGGCACCTCCCACCCCCACCCCCACCTCCGACCCCACATCCACGTCCACATCCACATCCATCCGCACCCCGCTTCCTTCACCGCGCGTGCGGCGCCCCTGCTTTCCGCGGCCCGTTTGGACAACCCCTTACACCCACCTGGGGTTCCTCCCGCTAACGCTAGCCAGACGCTGGGATCTCCTCCGGCATGTAGCCGCACGCGGTATTGTGTGTCCGCATTTCATCAAGCTCTCCGTTACCTGACAGAGCAGATGAATTTCAGAGCAGGATTGTCAGGGCACAGCGTACGAAAGGAGGCAGAAGCGCACAGCTCTTTGTTCTCCGTAATTCCTCAGCCTCGTCGAGAACCTCAAGTGGCGATGTCAGCTGCCGGTGACGATATTGCCCATGCTTGAAGCCTCTGGCATCCCCAAATCAACGGGGTATTATCACCGTAGATTGAACTGTCACATGTTCATATGCCCCATGCCCACGGGCCCGCGCCGTTACGCTCACCCGTGTAATCAATCCAAGCTGTACAATGTCCACCCCATCCTATGCTTCACGCAGCATCGCCCATCCATCTGCAATACGTTTTGGTGCCCTAGGGCTTGGCTACATTGCATTCACTTCCTAATCTCTCGACCTGAGAATTACCTGAACCTGTACCAGCAACCTGCATACTTAATTACTTCAAGTCATAAAAGTCCTGTAAGCCCTGACAAGCCTTTTAGTCCCTTTCCCGCCGCAAATCACTCACATACACACCTGCATTTCCAGACTCCGTCGTGTGGTGGTTTGCAGCACCGGCAGAGTGACGGTGAAGGTTGTCCCCTGTCCCTCGGCCGACTGCACCTCGATCTGCCCCTCGTGGGCCTCCACCAGCTGTTTCACAATGCTGAGCCCGAGACCTGTGCCACCGTACTTGCGTGTTACGGACATATCCACCTGTGGCCGACAGCGTAAAAGGAGGGGGCACAGAGTCAAACAAGCGCGGTAGAGAGCAGTTGGCGTCAGACACCAATAGCGGAAACCCGCGCAGTGCGCAGGAATGCCCTGATAAATGCGGTAGATGCGCGCACCCTGCCCGAGCTGCAACATAGATGGTGCGCACCTGCTCAAAGGCCCCCCAGATGCTGTTGATGCGATCTGTGGCGATACCGATCCCGGTGTCTGCCACCTGTAGAGTCACTGCGCTGCCATCCGCCGTGGGGGCCACCCGCACAGACACATGGCCGTGGTGTGTAAACTTGAGTGCATTGCCGGCTAGGTTATAGAGGATCTGGCAGGGAAGAGAGAGAGGGACACACAAGGGAGAGACGAGTGGGAGCGGGCCATGGCTGACAGAAGGGCCGGCGCAAAACGAAAGAGGTACAGTGAAAACCGGGAGCCTTTTTAGTTTCCAGCTTCCCCAATGTGGCGATTCCAACTTGTTATGTGACTCGCTACTGGCGATACCTTATGTGCCATCGCAACCGCATCACCTGGATGACTCTGCTGAAGTCGGCGATGATGAAAGGTGTGCGAGGGTCCACGAAGCGCTGAATGACCACATCCTTGCGGGCTAGCGGGGTAACGATGTCCACCACGTGTTCAACTGCCTTTGCCAGGGAGCAGAGTTCGTGCTTGATGGTCAGCTTACCCTCCTGCGGACCGTGTCAGTGGTGGTGTGTGCGGGCGACGCAAATCGATGGCGTAAGAGTATGTGGGCGAAGAAGAATATGAAGGGCAGTAGGGGCTAAGCTTAGGTTAAGATTGTGGAAGACGGGGCTGGGGAGGCAAATCGCGTATAGGCGCAAGCGGAGATTTAACTGGAACGCAAAGCGAGAGAGACAGGGCAAGGAGGGCATAAACAGGGGAAGCTGCGCGTAGAGGAGGCGGTGAAGGCTCTGACACCTTACTAAAAGAATCCACCCAATCCACCCAATCGGCCGGGTAACTGTTCAACCTACTTACGCACCAACCCCAAGCAGTCTGTCTGTCGTCCGCCTGCGTACCTTGAGTGCTGCTACGTCCAAGATATCGTTAATAATGTTAAGCAGGTGGTTAGAGCTGTTTTTAATGGTCTTGACGAAGTGCTGCCCCTTGGCGTTCATCTCGCCACCTGCGCCCCGAACCTACACGGGCCATTTCGGTCAGGGGTTTGGCACGGGTGATGGGACGGCACCCCATACCCCATACCCCACCTAATCACATCCCACCAGAATCCCTACATTCCTCCAAATCAGAACCGTAACCGTCCAAGACCAGCATTCCCAAATTCCAGTGTAACCCACACGGCAGTACTCACCAGCGCATCCGACAGCTGTATGATCCCATTGAGCGGGGTTCGAAGTTCATGACTCATGAGGCTCATGAACTGGTCCTTGCGTGTCACTGCGTCCCGAAGCTCCTGGATAATCCGAACGCGGTGCACGTTCTCCGCTGTTTGCTGCGCCAGCAATCGGCGCTGTGCGATCGTCATGTAATTACCGTACATGATTGAGGAGGAGAACAGCACCTGCGCGGGGCCCCCGTTGCGCAAGGAAACACAAATACACACACACACACACACACACACGCGGCATCGCACTTCTTTTGTCTCGCCCTGCCCCTTTCTCAACCGCAACAAATAACGGCTGCGCCAAGGTGATCCTAATATCTATCCTTAAACTGCCCCACCGATGGGTTGCGAAGGCCAATTAGTGACACATCTGGTCCAGGCCGAATGCAAGGGGCGTTAGGCATCCCATCCCCTCCTCTTTAGGTGAGCGCTGTGGTCTCCCTGTTGTGACCAGGTAGCTGCCTCGGACCAGCGTCAGGCCTAGTTAGATATATCACACACAGGGAGACGCACGCGCGCGCACACAAATACTTGCTGCCCTAGGGCTACAATCGCATCCCCGTCCATCTAAAAGCGCGCCATGAACCTGGTAAGGCACACCTAGTGGGACCCGCAGGTGGCTTGCTGGCACACGCAAGGTTCACCCTAGCCACGCTACACCGCCCTACCTACTACTTCAAAGGATCCCCTCTCAAACTTACTTCCTACAATGAAGGAATAATTCCTCAGTTCCTAGTCCCTCGTGCCGGAGCCCCAAACCAGGTTAAGACCCCCCACCTTAGCCATGAAGTTGGCGAATACGTTTAGGTATTCCCCATGCGGCGTGGCGGCGCGCAGCACGTGCAGCATCCAGGCGACCGGAAACATCGACCATATCAGCAAGGTGCACATGTAGATGAACAACAACGACCGGCGGGAGGTGTGGCTGGTGTGCGCCTTAACTGCCGAGTAAACCATGAGGCCCATCATGTACAGCACGCCCATGAAGGACAGCATGCTCACGATGAACATTATCCCTGCGTCATGTTATGCGCCGCGGAGAGACATGCCACAGCAACGTAAACGCAATGTGAGAGGTGAAGCACAGGTTTTGGTTACGGGGAATTCGGGCACGTGTGCAACGACCGCGAGTTAGGAGTGACGTTAGACAAAAGACGGGCAAAATATGCTACAGTTCTTCGTCCGGTCAATGATGGCAGCAACCATTCTCCTGCTGCCCACCATCATCTCCGACAGACTGCACTCTAAATGGCCAAGCCAGCCCTGAAAATTAAGGATGAGCAGACTCCCACATCGGACGGAGTGGGAAGGCCGTACAGTGCTCGGTTGACGGCCATGATCCGTCGCTACCAAAATGCTCGCCCACCAAATCTCAGGCAGTCGGGTGATTCCCATTTTCAGGCAGATTTCTTTCGGATGGCGCAGCTGCTATAGTGCACTTGCAGCGAACACACTGCGCTTTTAAGGGGACGATGAGGAAGAGCTGAGAGAGCTTGGCCAGGCACAGAAATGGTCTGCCCCTTCAAATAGTAAGACCCAAGCTGAGTAAGCCACCTGCGTCCCATCCCGTCTGGGAGGTGGCGGTAGGGACGCAGGTGAAAGTCAAGATACACGTGTCTGCTGTCCGTCTGTCAGAAGCAGACGCACAAGCTAATGCGTAAGCATAGCTGTGCTGCAAACATGCCAGCCACGTAGGGATACCAACACTAGAAGCAGAAGTAGCCACAATGGATCATGGCACTACAGCCGCGGCTGTGATGTCAGATGCAAGTCCAGTGTTGCGACGGCAGCTACAAGGAAACAGCCCAAGGTAGGCACAACGCGCCCGCCATCACCCCAGACCACTCCACGGGTATCTATGGGTGCCTGGGTCATGTACGGAATACAACGGGCCTGCCCTCCTTAGGACGAGGAAGAGGCTCGGCCAGAGGAACTATCGTTGCTTCCTCAGACACTGTAAGCGCTGCTGAGACCGGAGATTATGCGGTGCGAGTATCCTCGTTCCGGCAGCAGGGCGTAACTCCCCGTCGCTGCATACCACAGTTGGGAGTGGAAAGTCCTGGTGACCGACCGCGAACCCGCATGTTAGCCAACTCCCTTCCTGCGGGCCGGCGGTTGAGCACCAGGACTTCGCACACCTTAATGAACTGCCCAATTTTCAGCGATCTCACGTGACCAGCTGTGAATCGTCAGCCGCTATGAATCTGCAGGGAGCCCCAAACCCTCCGAGGCAAGTGGCCTAGAATGGTCCATCGGCTAACGCCTTAGAAACTGCTTATGCAACTTCGGCGAGGTGATAGGTGGCGCTGAGGCTGCTGTTGATGCTGCGGTCAAGGCTGTACCAAAGCCCTCGACCAGTCAAATCCCGACAGCTGGCCCTGCAGCGCAGGCGTGGCGCTGCTGTGCAACAGGAGCTGCAGCTGTTGCCCCACAGTCATTGCCATTGCCGATGCCAACAGCTGCCCAGGTTCCGGTCATGTCGCTAATACCCCAGTCGCTGATCAAGTCCCCTGCGGGAAAGACAACCTGCCTATCGGAATGTCGACGGGCCATCTTCGAACATGCCCGGCCTGCATCGGTGTCCTTCTAGGAACTGGCACTGCGAGGCAGTCTGCAGAATGGCCATGCAAGCCCCGGCCGCGGTGCAGCGGACGTGGGTTGAATTGTCAGTTATCCATTCCGCACCCTACGGCTCCACACGCCTTTCTCCCTGTGCACCGCAGCGACGACCCGTAGTTTCGTCGCCATCACCAGCCTGCCTCCACGGGGACTCCAGCAAGTGCAGCCGACAGGGGCTGCTGCCGCAAGAGAAGAATGCCTCTGCAGCTTCTGTTTCTGCTCACACGGGAGACGACTGCTTGCCTACCGATTGCGACCGTGTATTCGCCTGCGCCAGAGCTTTCATCCCAACGCCCCTCATGCTATGTTTCGCCGTTGGCTGTTGTCTTATCGCGCTTTTCTTCACCATTCGAGACCACTCTCGGAACATGCTGCCGGACGTGGGTCCCCATGACCGAATTTGTTGTTTTAAAGTCCATCCCTGCTCGCCCTGTCATTGTCCATCCCACCACCGTCCACCCCTGTCCCCAGATCCTTTTACCCTCCCTGGCTCACAATTGAGGTAAGGCGGTGCAAAGTTTGCGAGGAGTCCACTGAGCACCATAACCACGTCCAAGCAGATAGCGGTAGCTGTCTTCAACGGAGTGAAGTCCGAGATCTTGGACAGGATGTACACCATGGTGGGGGTAGTCACCAGCCACTGCACGTAACGCTGTGGTATAACGCTGCACGACAGGGCATCGAGGACAGCGGGTAACGGCATTGCGCTGGAATAGGGGATGAAGCGATGGAGAGCGGGCGTTATGGGGAGAGGGGTCCCTTGTCAGATCCATACCTGTAATCCAACTTTTCGTCCCAGCCCACCCGCCAAATTTTACCGAACATCCCCAAACTCCCGTCCTGTCGAATGACTCATGTCTTGCCAACCTACATGGCGCCGAAGGCGTCGTAGACAACACTGGCACGCCCCGTGACCAGCAGCATATCCGTGTGACACGCAGCCCCCTTGATAGCACAGCTCAGCAGCGCCAGCTGCCGCTTTGTCGAATTGTCCTCGAAGAGTAAGGACGTCAGATTCAGCACCAACGCAGTGAAGAAGGCTGTGGAGCTCATTTGGTAAACAAGCAGAGGTACCTGCACGGTCCATGGAAATGCAGGGTAAAGGGCTTCGGGCAAAAATAGAAATAGCTTCCCGCATCGTGCACGGTACACATCCGAACCCTGACCTCGCCAGTTCTCAAAAGCCAGGTCCCAAAACAGATTTCACCTGTATGTTTGACTGCGCCTTCTGCCGTGCTGCTGGAAACACGCAGCATCTGGCACTTGACTAAAGTTCGCACCTGCTTGAACAGCTCCGCAGCGGCCAAAGGGTCACCAGGAATGCAGGCATCCAATATTCGTCGAGCTACAATATAAACAAATACCCAAGCCCTGCAAATGAGAACCACCACACCGAGGTTTTTCAACATGAATGCTGCGACGTCGTCCACAAAAATGGGGTCGACGTTAGGCGAAATTATGCCAAGCTGATCAATCAGCCTGAATAATCATGCTTAAAAATGTTATGCATCTCGGGATTGCAGAAACGCGCTTCCTGCTCGCACTTACAAAGTCCAAGCCCAGGTCTTCACCCATCCATGGAAGGCCTCAAGGTCCTCACAATCATCTCCATGAGGTGATTGAGCCGAATTTAGAGCTAGCACATTCTCTCGCTGTCGTTGGATGGGCGAGCCAGTCCTTTGCCGCATTGAGCCAATTCTTCGTCTTGTCTCACTTTTCATACGAAAAAACATAGCATACTAGCAATTAATGTCAGTGCCAACCAAGCCAACACGTCCGCCGTAAGTCGGGAGCTCAGGATTGAAATGTAGTTGTAAAACACAACTAAACGACTTGTAAGCCTATGCGACATCGGTACTGTATCAATATAATAAATATGAAGTGCAAAAGAGCTTCCTCAGGCTTAAGTCTTAATATCAACTTCCTTCCTCACTAAGTTTCTTGGCCGTTGCCGTATTGAAATGGATAAAGAGGTTTGGGATTATCATTCAGTTATGATTACAAGAACATAACTGTATGTTTGGGTGCGAGACGTCCCCAGCGCCGAAGTAATGGGTTCCCTGGAGTCCACGGACTAAGAGAGTTCACATCGCCTGGCGATACGTTGATCGAACTACTTATTAGAAACCTGTACGGTAACAACCAGATAAACTGGAAATTAGTGATTAAGTGGCATATTAGTCCCTGGTGTCAACGACCAACCTCCAATGACAGCCTGCAACCTGGACGGAAAGACGTAATGCAGCTGCGTCGACATGTCGTAACACGGAACTCATCAGACAGAAGACGCAAGACATTGACATGATTTGTGGATGCGACCGGTAACGGATGGGCGTACCGCTACACCTTCAGGTAAGGGTGCCCGATTTGTACGGCCAGGCATCACGCAAAAAGATACAAGCACACAATCACACGTAGGGTCCCGCAGCTGGAATAAGGCTAGCAGCCGCCACAGTATCAATGCCATGCGATAACAGCGGAGCAGGTCGGGACGGTGCGCATATATCACCCTGCACATGCAACCGGGATCACCTAGAACCACATCTCACTACACCCCATAGCGCAGCTTCACGCGTGGTCCCAGCCCATCTTACCAAGCTTGTCAAACTTCTTCGCCTCTTCCCCGACAAGTTGTTTTCAGCCACGGCTTAGAATCTCAACCCCTGAACCTCGCCAGGTGGTAATCCATCCCGCCACCTCAACCATTACTGGCGTCTGCTTGGGCGTGTGGCTGTGGCTGCTTCAGCGGAAATTGTCCCCGGCTGCCGTGGGCCTGAACTATCATTCCTTCGTGGCTGATAGGCAATGGTGGAGGGCTATCATATCGCAGGTAACGTCCGTGTGCATGTGCCCCACATTTTGAGGAATTAATCCTGCTAGGACAAGGTCACGGATTCCCGCAGCCATTGGTTCGGAGGGAATGGACACACCAAACTATCTCTGATCTCTCTGACCTCAAAATCCCAGTTGTGCCTGCCGTACTAGCAACTGTTGATGCACTGTTGTTGCTGCTGTTGTCAATTCTACCTTTTAGAGGGATTCCTCAGCCGTGCTCTCCCCCCCGCCGTGACAAGCTTTCGATTTTCCTTCCCTTACACTTTTCAGGTCTGCCTGGTCTCGTTTCTCGCACCCATCTTGTCTCGCCTCTCACCATTAGCTCCTAGTTTCGATTCTAACTCTCCCCTTGTTTTCCAATCAAACACATTCTATCAAATCTTTCCCTGTTTATTGCTCACCACGTTCCCCGACTTTTGCCCGCCCCAGATCTCCCACTTTGAGTTGCTGCACTTGGTGCTTAACGTCAGTTCGCTATGGGCACTGGCAGCGCAGGCGGAGCCAGCGGGGCAGTGGCCAGTTGCTTCCTTGGAGTATCTGCGGATCAGCGTGCTGCTGCTGCTGGCGAGTGCAGCGGTGAGAAAGTGATGCGGATAGCGTAATTTCGACGGAATTGAGCGGCTGGGTGGACAGTTCCTGAGAAGGGCCACAGCTACCGGTACTGACATCAGGGGTTTGGGTGCGGGGAAGGAAGAGGAGGCGTCGGAAGGGGTTGTAGGTATTTTATGGGCTTGTGATTGTTCGCAATGGGGCAGTTGATAGCCCCAGTCATTACTGATTCCAATCGCACTCGGTCCTCCTCCAACCCGTGAGAGATGTGCAGGTCTGTCTGGTGTTGCACCACGTGGCGGTCGTGTTCCTGGGTCAGGACCGCATGCGACACACGCTAATGGTGGGCTACTCCTGCGTGCTGTTCGGCTGGATGACACTCATCGCCTGGCGGTCACATGGTAGGCGGGGGGGGCTGTGGAGCAGCGGGGCAGTCAGTTCGGTCCCTAGGTAGGGTACTGAGGTCTTGGGGATCGGAGGGAACAGGTGTCACCCATGTCGGACGGACGGAGCCCCAATTTGGCTCTTTGGGACCCTAACGTTGGACGTGGATCACAATATATCTGTACAGCTCCGGGGATTAGGGCTAAGAAGAAGCCGTAACAAAGCATGAAGTGTAATAAGGCCTCAGAAACGCCACAGGTTGCGGGTGGACAAAGCCGTTCGCGGGATGCTCTCATCACCTGCGGATCGGGCGGATGGGCAGTGATGGAAGGGCCAAGGGCCAGGACTGCCCTGACCATCATGGACATTGTCCTGACTGTCATGTTTCCCAGATAGGCATCCTAATCCTGATCACGGATGGCCCTTGCGCATTCTCTCGGGCGCCACCCGGTTATGGTGCAGGACACGGGGCACGGTTTGGGCTGCTGGGTATGGTTTCCGTGCCCATGGCGGTAGCCCCTTTTCTTCTGCTGCTGGTGACGCAGGCGCTGTTACCGAACGCTTCCTTCCTGGGCCACCTGTCAGGTGGGGCAGGCATGAGGGGGCCATGGAGGAGGGATTTGACGCGCTCCTGATGCTCCACCTAACCTAACCTCTCCGAACTTAACGGGTGTCTTTATTGTAGCCCATGCACACTGGATGCGTTAATCCTCCATCTTTGCGTTCCATGGCGAGAAATCCCCTCCTTGGACACTAAAGAGGCTTCCGTGTTAGGCTTGTGGGATGACCTTCCCGGCCTCTTGTCTTGCTTCTTTTGTTAATCTCCAGAGGGTCTGGCCGAATGCTTACACTCCGGTCGAATGCCCGGCCCCTTGCTGGGGTGTTGGTTAGGTTCAATACCTCCAAGCATTGACCTTGCCCTGGGTGATGATGGACCTACAGGCATCCTTGCGGGGCTCCTGCTGCTGTTCACCGGCTGCCTAGACTGGCTGACCCCCTACTGGATGGCCTGCCTGCTCTTCTGGGTGGCGATAGGTGGGTGGGATGTGTGTGTGTGTGCAGAAAATAGGATGGGGCAGGGATGATGCGTGGGAGGGCGACAACAGAAGGTGTGTATATCTGTGTATGTATGTGTGTGTCTAGTGGAGAGCGGTTGGATTTACAAGCACGTTTGTGAGGCAGTGGCCACGGGCTGGCAAGGCTGCTGTGTATCCGGTATGGCGAAGCTTACTGCTGGTCAGGCCTCGTCTTCTGTGATGAAAACGCCCAAGAAGAGACCAGACAACCAGCCGCAACCTTTCCACACTGTCTCTGGCTTCACTGTGCATTGCATCGGCTGCGGCATCTCCGTCGTCGTTGTGACTGATGGCGTAATAGGTGGCGGTGGGAAAGCAAGGTATGCTATTACTTATCCACGGCACGGCGACTGTTACGAAGCTTGTTACTGGTGCCGTTCTGACTGGCTTGATGTAACCCGGAGCCCGAGGAGGAATGAAAGCACGCAAGTTGCGGGCGTGGTCATGCCTGCCAGCTATATGAACGTATTCAAGACCGCGTCCCTTAGCATGAATTACATTCAGGCAATATGTATGTTGCAGTATTATATGTATGTACCATATTGACATGGCCCTCAATGCGCCTGATTGTGGGGTTCCGTCCGCCGTGCGGTTGCAGGCATATGCTATGGACTTGCGCTGGAGGGCAGGATAGGAACGTCATACATACGTATGTTGCCGTATAGTACTGACATTAACATTGAGGGCAGATCTGAAGCTGCCAGAACTGCTGATCTTATGGAGCGGGGGGGCGCCGTGTTGGAATCAGCAAGACCCGCCAGCGGGACGGGCTACCTAAGGGAAATGGCTGTGGCGACGGCGGCTGCGGTGGGAGGAGCAGCAACAACGCTGCAAACTTGGTTGAGCGCATTGCGTCCTAGATTGCACGGGGGACCAAGCAGGAGGCTTCCGCCAACAACAATGTCTCAAAGCAATGCCAATGCGAATATTCCGCATACTGCTGCCTCAGCAGGCATCTTCCCTGCCATTACGACAAGGCCAGCATTACCCTGGGGTAACCCTTCTGCATTGCCGCCGAGCCAGTAATGGTTCCCGAATATATGTCAGTGTTACAATGTAGGTGGTATTCCTCAGCTGCGGCCCACCAACCTGTGTGCTTCTCCCTGCTCGAGGAGTATACCCGCATACGCGTCCATTCACCCCAATCGATCGACTTCATTCAACATGTACGTGTTTGTTGGGTTGAGCACTCACCACCAGCGTCCAGATGTATGTATGTCTAAATGGGTCCAATCTCGTCTAATGTGCATTATTTTGGGAATGCAGTGTTGGCGAATACAATAATGATTACATCTCCTTCATCTCCTGTAAATGCAAATTGATTCTCGCGAAGTACATGCACAATTATTTGTGCTGTGGATCGCTGATTGTAAAGCCAGTTAAAGGTTTAGTTCGTTGCTCTATCAAAACCCTCCATGAATCCTGTGCGTGTTGATGGCAAAATGGCAAGAGAGAAGATATACGTTACAAAGAAGTCATGTCAAAGACCCACGCGATAAAACCAAACATTTGTAATAACCAAACATTCGAGTAAACCACGAAGAGTGCACATTGGTTGATTATATGACTAGCACATATTGGATTTCCAAATCCATGGATGCTCACTCTGCGTACCCTGCCTGCAGGATCATGCTACCTGCCTGCTATGACCGGGCGTGCATTCCACTGCTGCTGCGACCGCCGGCCTACATATATACTATAGCATACCATCCTTGCAAACCAGCCACAAGCGAAAGTACACCTGCGTTACGATGTCTCCAGCAGGCGCATGCATCCTGCACGGATACGCTGAAACCTAACAAACGCAGCTATCCCCTTCCCGATATACCAATCAACGTCCACGCATACGGCTGAACCCCGATCGGCAAGTGTCATAGCATCTTGCGCACCGACGTTAAATCATGATGAACAGCATCAAATTGCCACCTTGCTAGTAATCAGGGCCAAGGGCAGGGTAGGTCGGACAGCAACTCCGATTATCGTTGAACAAGCTGATGTAGCTGTTGTCAGATGCGATGATGTCATTCACGCATGTTGTTAGCAAGCGAGGGTTAAAACCGGTTAGCAGCAGCATTTACAAGCACATTGCAAGTGACTGGCATCAGGCTGGTGAAAACGAAATAATGCATCAAAAGCCACCGCTGGCTCCATGCGTACAAAATCGTTTGCTGCACCATTTAAGACGCCTGCTGTGACCCATGTATCCAGCACGTACCGTTACAACAAGTGATTACGGGCTGCATTACAACATTTCAACCGCTGCGTGGAGTTGCGCGTACATGCATAGCGTCCGATGCTTACCAGGTGTTGGGATAAGGACCTAGGCAAAGTTGATCCAATGACGTTGTGTCCCTGACCTCGACGCAGAGCTCCCCACCGTGAGCTTCAGCCAGCCCCCAGTTAATGTTGGTAGCTGCATGGGTGTCGAGAGTACCATGTGTAAAAAGGGACGCACCTTAAGGCCAAACAAAACTCACGTCCGGCATGAACAGGTTCTGTGCGTGTCAGTCGTACACGGTACGGCACACAAGTTACATAAAGCACCATCTCATCTAAAGCGCCGTTATTTTCGACCCTATTACAATATGAACAAAACATAAATTCCTTGATGACCCGTACCCTTGAGCTGGTTCCCGCCAGCGGGGCCCCAGGATGTGGCAATCCACCGTGAATCGCCGCCGTTGGGAGTCAGACGGAAGCCACGGACTTGGCGACGCAAGTTCTCGTCTACGGTGTAGATAAACGAAAGCCGCGATGTAGATTAGTATGATGTGAATGCTTAAGATATATGCATATGCGCATATTATTAGCGAAGCATATCCTAAAGGAATCGACGGGGCAATGTATGCCAAACCGCAGTAACCAAGCACTATGCACCGGTGCCGGCAACAAGGAATGCATGCTCCATATCGTATGTGGCAATCCCACGCTCATCCAAGCACGGAACGGGTAAGGAACTTACTTGCCCAAACCTCAGCCTTGACGAGAGTTGAGCTAGATTTGCATGGACCCTGCACAGGGGCATCGATCACAGGCAGTGGTATCATCGTATATTAGGACAGCAGGACTTCATCACGAATACGACGCATCGATTACGTCTTCTCTTTCAGTACGGAGGTTGTATGCATGTATCTCTCAGCATCTCACCTCTATGAGATAATACTCGTCGACAACCGCAATCTGAAAGCAGTAGAGGCTGGTCAATGGGACACGGCCAGGCTGCCGAGACGCCAACGAAGGGGTAACGTAGAAGGGTGTCGTGTACTTGCCATGATTGCACCTACAGCAGGGCGTGAAATTACAATTAGATACGACAAACAAACAAGGCGCGTGCAAGATGGCCGAACATCTGTAATTGTTTTGCGAACAAACAAGGCGAACATACGCAGTCGTCCAATACGGGGGCCCATTCGTACAATATAGTACGCGTAAGTTGTCAGAAACGTACGGCGGTACGCACCAGAATAATTCGGACAAATACGTGACACTTGAGCTCAGAAAATCAGGGAAGATTTCTTATGCTTGCGCACTTATTACATGCACAGATGTTACTTGACAAGGGCAGGGAGTGGTAGAGAAATCACTTGTTTTCCCCAGCAGGCAAGGCAGTTAGAATCAGTCACCCCAGCAGGTGTCTGCACTTACTTGCAAGGCGGAAATGTCACGTTGGGTGGTGAGCAAGAGAAGGTGACATCCACGTCCAGGCAAGTTACTGGGTTAGTCGTTAGCCGAAACGTGAGGCCAGACGTCAACGGACTGCAGTCATCGACTAAGCTACCCAGCCAGAAGCGGGCTTGGTCCCTTGCCCAGGGTTCCAGCTTGCGGGCTTCCTCCTCCGAAAAAAAGGAGCCACAGGCTTTGACTTTCTGAGGCTCACACAATTTTGGGTCGGTGTTGAAGTTGACCACCATCGGCATAAGACCCAAGGCCTCAAGAGCCATTGTAACATCGTTAGCTATTAAAGCTTGAACTGTAAGGCAAGCCTCCTCGCTGAAATGGAAGAAGACGTCGGGAATACTTGTTTCAAGCGTCATCTCGAAACACGTGACACAAGGAGGCGGTGGGGCAGGAGGAGGGGGCGGCGGAGGAGGGGGAGGGGGCGGTGGAGAGGGGGGAGGTGGAGGAGGTGGAGGTGGAGGAGAAGGTGGCGGGGGAGACGGCGGCGGTGAAGGAGGCGGTGACGGAGGTGGGGACGGAGGTGGAGAGGGGGGAGGTGGGGACGGGGGAGGTGGAGGAGGGGGAGGTGGTGGTGGCGGGGGAGACGGCGGCGGGGGAGACGGCGGCGGGGGAGACGGCGGCGGGGGAGACGGCGGCGGGGGAGACGGCGGTGGGGGAGACGGCGGTGGGGGAGACGGCGGCGGGGGAGACGGCGGCGTGGGAGGAGGAGGCGATGGAGGAGGAGAGGGCGGCGGTGGCGGTGGCGGGGACGGAGGGGGCGGCGTAGGTGGAGGGGGTGGGGAAGGAGGAGGCGGAGGCGGAGGAGAGGGCGGTGGAGGAGGCGGGGACGGAGGAGGCGATGGAGGAGGAGACGGCGGCGGTGGCGGTGGCGGGGACGGAGGGGGCGGCGTAGGTGGAGGGGGTGGGGAAGGAGGAGGCGGAGGCGGAGGAGAGGGCGGTGGAGGAGGCGGGGACGGAGGGGGTGGAGGTGGAGTGGGTGGGGAAGGAGGGGGTGGAGGAGAGGGCGTAGGTGGAGGAGGCGGGGATGGAGGAGGGGGTAGAGGAGGAGAGGGCGGAGGTGGAGGGGATGGGGAAGGAGGCGGCGGAGGAGAGAGCGGAGGTGGAGGCGGCGGGGAAGGGCGAGCGGGCGAAGGAGAAGGCGGCGGAGAGGGTGATGGCGGAGGTGGCGGCGGAGGCTGCCGATATCCGACGGGAACTGTCGGGCAACAATTCAGTGAGTAGTCATATAAGGCAGCCAGACACGAGCCCGGGCCCATGCCAGCTGGTGGAACACACAGCTGCTCCAGTGTAGTGCAGCCCAGGCCGGCCCGGTTGGGCTTGAGTGTGATGCAGATCTGATCGAAGTTAGCAGAGATGTTCAAACCGAGCTGCGTCACACGCAGAATTGCACTGCCAGGAGCCCCGTTTTGTGGACGGTCATAAGAGGGCGACGTTGTGGTAGGGATGCCGTTGATGGTCGCTGACACCGAGGCACCACTGACCAAGCAGCTCTCGTACACGTTGAACTGGAACAGACGAGGCCAGAAAATAATGGGATAATTACGAGTCATGGCTGGAAAGTAAGAACAAGTGGCAGTAGATAGATTGTGGTCAAAGGAGATACTAACGAGGACCTTTTAATTGGCCTGCATTGTCGCAGATCGCGCGCGCTGTGCAGCAGGTACTGGCAGGTAGCACACCGATGTAGGGGGGTTGTTACGTATGCCGGGGGGTGTTACGTATATGTCCATCATTACAAATCAGACCAGAGCAGATTATTATTCCATTTATCGCGGCAGCTAACGTAATTATGTAGACCCGTGCGTCCTAGCATCACCAAGCTTTGATTATTGAATTACTCATATTTGTAAATTTACTGCACAGAGTTCTAATCGGCAGCTCTTACATACGCACCTCAATTTTCTTCAAGTCCACGTTGCAACACGCGTGGTCGCAAAGCGTAGTCAGAAGGGTGAAGCAATACTGGCCTCCGCCCATGTTCGTGATGATAGGTCCCAGGCTGTAAGACGCTGGCTCCGGGGAGCACTCGGAATACGGAAAATAGGGAACCATCGTCTTCATGGCCACTGCCGCCAGGCCATCTGCCGATAACTCAAATGCCGCCAGGTCCTCTTGTGACGATGGGTCAGATGCTGCCTGGTAATCTTGCGCAAATGAGCCAGAAGACCTGCATGGGAATTAGTGAACGAGACAAGCAAGGAGCAGCTGCTCAAAAGGCAGTTACATACGTAGCACCGCGCCGCCGCCGCTACCTCAAAATTTCATTATGCATGCAGTCTCAAGCGGCCCAATAATCGTTTCTTCGTTTGAACTGTCCGTACGATAACGATCATAGAGCTCGAGACTTACCAGGCAAGTGCCAGCAGCACCGACGCTAACGTTGCAAGTAGTGGAGGCGCCATGGTAGGGGTGGCGACTTCCAATTTGTGGAAATAAGAACAGCACATAGGCTTTATATACTCTCGATTGGTCCTTGGGCCTTATCGATCCTTTAATTTGCGCGGCAAGAGTGGCCAGGGGCAGCCGCAATCGCGCGCGAAACGCACGAAATCATGCGAGCATGCATGCAACGTACAATCCCCTGACCGTGTCATTCAAACTTGAAGCGTTAGTTAATATTAAAGAAATCAAATAAAACGAGACCTTTTTTATTCTTGGATATGTTAGATAGGTAGACTTGCTCGTTTTATATACCGCTCCTGTACGTGCCGCCCCGCGCGCATCCATCCATTCATTCATCATCCATGCATATGCGCCGAAGATTCAGACAGATTCCTGGCTATCCAACAATTCACAGCAGCAAATAAAATCAAAACTTACGCCTTCTATTACCGACGTAATTTGTGATGTTTTTGTCTGTTGTGGATGTGTCTATTACTCACATACACCTATAAATGTCGATGAATACCCCTTATACCGATATCAATGGGGCAACCAACGTTGATACGTGCGTCCATACGAAATCCCCTGCGTATGATAAATGTATATTCAGCCCTTGCTTATTTTGTGGACTAGCGCACATACATACATATGTGTAATATAATATATAGATTGCGTGATGCAAATGCAAGTAATCCCAATAGCCTTAGCTAGCTAGCTGTGGTGGATCCCCGGGCTGGTGCTGCATCAGGGTTATGGTAATGCCGGGTAAGTAAATAAAGGAACCCGCCCCATCCATCGGGTGCAAGGCGCAAAGAAGCTCTGCCCTATCTACGGGATGCCAGGGGCGCCCGAGTGAGGACGTTTGAAGTCAGCGGCGGTAAAGCATTCGGGCGGTCGGCGAATATGCAGGCAGGGTAATTAATAAGGTGATATATACGCCCCGCCTCATCAGATATAGAAGGAGTGCCTCAGCGGACTATCCCTGATGTACAGGAAAGGCATATACATGTGTATATATATATATACATGGTATGTAGTTGTGTAATGCATGGAGGAATGCACTCTTCGGCATCAGGTGATATCGCACCCTGTTACAGTGGTGCGAAAAAATGCCAAGACTGGCTCAAGATCCCGGGGATAAACCCCGACGAGCGCACGCAGGTTGATGCAAATAAACACGACAGGATGTACATGAATCCCGCCCGTCGTCAGTCCTAGGGTAGGTGGATGCCCAGCCAGGCTGATGATGGTGCTGCATCAGGGTTACGATCGGGAGTAGTGCCGGGTGAACAAAAAACCCCCATCCGTCGGGTGCAAGACACAACTAACGAAGCTGGGTCAAATCGTCTCAAATAACGCACATGATGGATACATACGACAACAGTGAATGGTATTCTTTATCACATGTACGTGCAATTTATGTTACATACATCGGCGCGTCCAGCGTGTATTGCGTGTATACATCGGCGCGTCCAGCGTGTATACATATATGTGCTGATTGAAAGATAGAATCGAAGGTCCTGAGGAGAACCTGAAAGCGTGTAGTAACTACATACACCACCGGCTGGCACCAACATGCAGCTAGATAGCATTCAAGCCGCTGCCCTATGGCAGGGTTGCCCCTCCAGTGAAATGGCCAGGGTTAGGTTATGGGCTTGGTCAGGCAGGTGCATGACTTGGTGCGCCCTACTGCATGTACCTGAACCAGGTATACCGAAATATGCAGCCGGCATGCAGCCAACCAATATGCACAACCCACCAAGCAAGCAAGACACACGCACAGTGATGATCCGGCGGGGCCCAGGCCAGCCAGCACGCCATCTATACGTGCATGCCTGCTGAGCCCCAATAACAGTGCTGCCTCACACACCTAAGTAATTGCCCCAGTGTACCCACAGAACAGCATTCGCTCATTCCTCAATGTTCTCATCCCCGCCACTCGCTGGTATAGCCGGGTACGAAATTGCGCACGTGTTTGTCATTAAGCAACCACCAGATAGGCAATCAAGGAAGGCAAGCCCCACAGGGAGGGTAAGCCCAATATATATTGTATGCCAGCTAGCTCCGTGTGCACGCGTTCGCTCCACACGAACAAGCTCGCATACATGTCGTCATCCGTCCACACGTACAATACTTTTTATAATAATAAATACCTGCCTGCCTTGTGTGTAGCTGCTAACTTTTGTCTCTCCGCCCCACCGGCCCGCCCCAGGTGATGTTGGCCAGTGATGGATAATAAAGGTCACAGCTTGCAATGCAGGTGTCCCTGCCGTTGCGGTCCTGTTGAGCCAACCGTCTCCGCTTCACCGTCCTCATCCCGCCCCACACCACCTTGGATAATCACTCCCTCAACATACTCCCAGGTAAACCTTGCATTCCCGCTCCCCATTGCTGCAACTGCTGGCAGCACAGCCGCTGTCGGTTGTCGCAACAGTACCCGAGACTCCTGCGGTTGCTTCTGTCCCTGCTCGTGCTGCTGCTGCTCCTGACATTGTGCCGGCAGTGGCACAGGCAGTGACACGGGAATATGTGCTGCAGGCGGTTCCGGTGCACTCGCAGCGGCTTGTATGAAAGCCTTCATGACCGCCAACTGGGGCTCTTGTAGCGCAGGGATGACATGACCTGTATTCAGCAGGGATCGGCAGGGATAGATGATGTATTGTACGTGAGACGAGAAGGTAGCAGCTCCCGCATGGCAGCGAGCCGTAGTTGGTGCGAGGGTAGGTCGTAATAACAGCAGCATACGTGCACGGAATATGGAAGGATCAAGCATAGCCGCGCGCAAGCAACAGAGCTCTGATATCTTATTTGCTCTAGATAGATTTCGGATAGCCTTCAAGGGTCTTCATTAGTAAACTTAGTTTCCATTTCGTTGAATCCGAATCCGGATCTGGATTTGGATTTTCTCGACGCCTGTACTGTACTCGAAGTACAAACATACCTCGTTGATGCAGCAGAGCAGTCGCGTTCCGAAATGAGTCTGCTAGCTCCATGCAGTGCGGCTGGAGAGTTGGGGGGGGGGAAATGAAAGAAGGCAGGCAACCAGTGCATCGGTCCATACTAAGACAACAAGAATGAGGAAGGAGTTCGATGATTCGCTTGCTTGCAAAAACTCATACGGCGAAGAAATAGCTAGTTTCCAGCTCGTTGACAGTCAGTTGAATGGAGGTCTTGCCCAGGGTTAGTTAGTTACCAATACTCGGTCTACCTATCAATAGCCACATCCCGTGGGAGTCCGAAGAGGCCAGGCAGCTGGCATAGCGCAAATCCAAATCCTCTTGGGACTTTCTAGCGCATCTACGCGCATACACAGTAAGGAAACGTGTCCCGCGTTGTCAACAGGACCGTGCGTTGCGTTATGCACGCCGAGTGACGGTCTTAGCAAGTGCATGCACTGCTGGTAGGAGGCAGCTACGCTTGCTTGACGATAAGAAGATAGAGATCCCCCTAACTAGCATGCAAAGTCACGCAGAAGGCACCAGATGGTTCGCGGGAGGAGCTCCCCGGTGTTTACACCCTTACGTTTTTTAGGGCATCCTTGTCGCCGAAGACGTGTAGTGACGGGCAGGGCACCTTGCCCGACAGGGCCTCAAACGCGGCCAAGTGGTCGGGATGGCGGCTCTGATCAACAAGGGGCGGACAGGTGCGGAGAGGACGCAGATGGCGGGAGATGCATGAGGGGTGCTCCGATAGATTTACATTAGTATTCAAAAAGACGCAGAATCACCCTTTCTTCCGGGAGTTGGGCCGCGAAATAATGATACAGTAAGGTTAAGGTTAGAATTCCGAGTTTCGGAGCCTGCTAGCGTTGGGCAAAGCCGTGGAGATCCATTCTCATGCATCCTGATGGGTACATAACATGATAAGGTACCTAAGACCCCGCCACGGTCAAAGCCCCTGTCCGTCCAAGGCGCGCAACAGATCATATTATCACAGGACCCATCAAACCCTAATGGTGCGGCGAGGCGACCGCCTTGCGCATCAGCTCCACGCGTAAGGGACCCGGCGTGATTTGGTACGTAATCATTTCCCACGAGCTCATCCTGCTCGTTACCAGCACCGCACCTTCACGCCCCCGAAGAGAATGCAGAAGCGCAAGGGCCGCAGAGTGGACAGCTCCGCACGGAGTCCTGAGCGCTGCAGAGCCACCAGAGCACCTGACATGGCGGCACCCTACGGTGCCAGGGGTGAGGAAATAGAGCGGTAAATAAATGGGCCGAAGTGGAAGAGGATGGAGCTGACGCATTGTAGAGTAACATATCTAAAGAAAACCGCTGCTGCTGGTGGGTCCAGCAGGGCCGGCACCACCAGCATCAGCAGTAGCGCGGCGGAACGTCAAAGATCCGTTGCTGTAGGGATAGGAATCAAAGAAGACGTTCCGGAATCAACCCAATCGATGTTCTACGTCCGAGAGTGTGTTGCCGGTGTGGAGGAAGACCTCAGGGCAGCGTAATCTTCATTACATATGGCGCGCAAAAGGTCCTCCCTCTGGGCTCCCCCAGTAACGCAACGCAGCTAGTAGGTAGTGCTATGCATCAGGTGATAGGCCGGCCCGGGCAGATAAAAATTGGGAGGGAACCCCTAAGCAGCCCCTTTGACCGAACCTGCGAGAAACCCATCAATCCGTCAAACGGCCCCTGCTGCGCCAGTAGCGCCATCAGGAAGCGTTCCGAAGCCTGGTGATGATGATGGAACGGAGGGAACGGACAAGATGACGGCACGGGGTAACAAATACAGTTGATGCATGGGGACCACACACAGACGCGTCTCGACGCAAGTCTTCATGCTTCTGTTCTGCCACATCTATCACAGGAGGGTGTTGCTTGGAGCTTGGGGTGTGTGTGTTGAGCTTGGGTGTGTTGAGCTTGGGGTGTGTGTGTGCCAAATGCCATACGCTGCTGCAATAAACGTGCATCTCCTGAACCGCTCGCACAGACTCCGTCACCTCCGCCCACCCGTGCACCACGGTATCTCCCAGCAGCCAGCACCCACGGGTATTGGCAGCATGCCCTTTCGAGAGACCCTCCCGTTCCGCTGGTTGTAACCTCGTTTCCCAGGGGCTCTCCGAAACCGACACCCTGTCGTAGGCACGCCCGTGGGACGCCATCACTGGGTCGCTTCCGTTCGCCGGAAACCCACTACTGGGACCCACCTTCATCTTCACCTCGTCAAACTCCACCCGGTCACCCTGGCGGGGGTGGGGCAAGGAAGGGCGCATCCGGTGGTATCTGGGCCGCGTTTAACAATGTTGGTTCCTTAGGGTCCCGGTTCACCTCCGCTGGCCGGCTGCTTTTGTGGGAGGCCGCTTGTGCATGGAGATTCGGTGCGTGCGGGATACCTTCTTTGGCACATCTGATACATCAGCCAAGTTGGGCTGTGAGAAGTGGAGGACAGAGGCGCAGGCGTCGGTGAGCACGCCTGCATATCTTGGGCGCACAAGGCAGTAATGTACCTAAACTTTCCGGTGTCCATCCCACACGTTTCACTCCAAGTCATGAGATCCTACAAAGTTGTCAAAATCCCGCATGTATTCGCGAAGCTTGTGAATCTTTGCCTGCTTGGATAAATCCAAAAAGCTGCCAGTAGAACATGGCAGCTGCACGCGGTGCCTACCACAGACTCCGCTGTAAACCATTCGTAGTACGGCCCCTCAAAATATGGGCGTACATCACGAGGTATTGGTCCGCTGGCCGGATGCGGCGCGTCGACAAAGACCTGCGGGACGAATGCCAGAAAGTACGATAATACGGCAAATTAGTACGGCGACGGCTTCTTCACCCGGGGAAGAACCAATAAATTTTCTGTATGCCACAAACCCACACTATGCCGCCTGCGAATGAATTACGATCGTGGAATAGGCGGTCGAGCCTAATGTCAATCCTACACTCTGAAATTAATGCAGTAACCTATCAATATGTTTTGGCGTAGCAGTACAGGATGCTTAAGATATGACTAAATGGACATAACCTGATAACCAGGCATCGCTCTGGGGCCATTGAAGGAACAGGCATTCCGTTTTGGGAACTAGCTAACTTACAAATTCCACCAGGTCTGAAAGAGCTTCCAGAAGCCCCGCGTATTGCAACTGGCCTCCGAGACATAGGATGGGTGTTTGCAGAGGAGCGCGGTTTTTACAATACTTTTGTTAACGTCATGCGGCAGGGGTACACGTCGGACAGCTTGCACCGTCTTGCATGCAGAATCGGGACTGTACATTTGCAAGAGACTTTGGATCCCATGCCATGCAGCATTTCATATGGCGTGTAGTAAGATTCATATGAGTGCTAGGGGTATTCGGTTGCCAGCATTGGCTCACCTGCTGCTGGAATATTTTGCCACTCGTACGAAACGAATGGATGCAAAGAACCCTCAGGCGGCCAGGAGTTGAATAATCTTTACTGTCAACCATGCTCAGTAGCGTTCGTTGGCGTGATAACCCACCGGACCGCTAGTCTTTGCAAGCGTGATGTGACTCGTAAGCCAAAATTATTACGGGTCGGCGCTAGACACTATGGCACACAATTTCATTTGAAGATTGAAACAAGCTTTGGTAAAACTTTCGTATTGAATGTTTGCGTTTGAGTGGGGTGATGCACCTTTACGCGGCGGTTGTCCGCTACATAACGGCAACTACCCGTGCATGATACGCCAACCTCCAAGGTCTTAACTATATGAAAATCAATCTCTTTTTAAACAATCTTAGGAGATACATTGATCAAGTCTGCGCCAGAACTGCTAGAGTTTTTCCGACTTTCAAATTTTGCATAAACTTTGCTAAAAATAATTTTACAACTTCTCGTGTAATCAAAAGATCTTTAAAAATGGAATTTCACCGCTAACGATAGTAAAAAGTCTTATTTTTGGCTTGTGACGTAACCTCGCGGGCTGGGCATGGCCTGGCGTTACGCTTGCAATATCCCAACATACATCACTGGGAAGGATGAAAACGGAGAGCCTGTCGTGGTGGGTTTGGGTGGAGCTGAGGTTCCTCAAGGTTCCATTTCTCAGGTGCGCACATCTCGTTTCGCCCACTCGTAGCTGTACCGTGTCAACATCTTTTGTCGGCAAGAGATTCTCGATGGATCAAATAACGGCGGCAGCAACGGGGCGCCTTCAGCAGACTCGGCGCCCTTCTTCGTGCTGCGACGGTACAGCCAGTTCCGGCACCTACATGATCAGGTTAGCCAAAAAGCTCGGAGCAAAGCAGCTTAACTGAGCTTGGATGGGGGAGTTTAGATATTGAATTGAGCAACGTCCTCGGGCCTTGCAGCCATATTAGGTTAGGCACACATTTTTTCCCGTACCCGCAGGACTTACGAACATAAATCATAAGTATAATGTAATGCCGAAAAGGGACATCGTCGCGAAAAGTTCTGTTGCCGGAATACCCACTTGAGTACCGATACTGGGGTGAAGAAACCAAAAGGACTGAGTGGGAACGTTGGAGGGGCGGGACCGGTACACTGCATCTTCAGACTTGAATGCATGCAGCTACCGTACGTGACCGTGGATAGATATGTGATGTGGGTTCTTGCATGCCGTACTGCCTGACGTACCGTACCTCAGCTGAAGGCTGCCTTCCCGGCGATCATGTCGGCCCGGGGCATGGCCCCGCCCCCCAAGCACCCGTTGGTTCTGGGAGATAAGCGTGATGCGTTGGAAAGGCGTCGAGTGGAGCTGGAGAGATGGATGTGGCGTCTGATGGCCACACCGGAGGTGGCCCGTGGATCACAGCTGAAGGCCTTTTTGGATCTGGATAAGGCCCTTGCGCGGGCACAGCAGCAACAGCACCGACAAAGGCTGGAGCAACAGCAGCGGTGCGCGGATACGGCCGGGCAGGGGACAGCTATATTGAGAGTTTGAGTTCTTCCGCCTTAAGGCGGATGTCACGAGGGGGTGAACCGCTGCGTCACGGGAGGTTAAGATAAAGAACGGACGCTCTGGGGGAGGGTGCGGATGGGATGGCGAATACATGAGACCTGGTAATAGTGCTGCTAAAGGAGCTGCTAAGGAGTACAATAATTAACCGTAATGGCCAGATGATGGCGGCTGGCCTCGTGCGAGAGGGAGGGCGCAGAGAGGATGGGTAGCACCGATACGGCTTTAGAGGTGTACTTGAAAAACCCAAATGCGCGAATTTAGGGCGCCAAGGTCGCAGTGTGCGCACCCGCCGCTGTCCGGGTGTCTACCACTGCTGCCTCTCCCCCCCAGTCTCCTCCCCGACGGCGCACCGGACCACGTCCTGCGTGGCGGCAGCGTCACGGCAACCCCATCTGAAGCGGGGTATGGCGGTCTGGGAGACCGCCACCCCCACCTGGCGGCATACCCCGGCGGGGGGGGTGGCGCCAGCGTCATCGGGGACGATAGCGCTAGCGATGCGTCGGGGCCCAGCGGCGTCGGCAGTATGGCGGGAGCGTCATCGAGTGTGGCGCCGGCGAGGACCAGCGGTGCGGCCGCCGGCAGGTCAGGTTCGAATTACACCGTGCCGCCTGAACCGCAGGCGAACACGGCTGGCCGCAGCGAGCGTGAGGTGAGTGGCATTTGGTCTTTTTCAGTACACGTGTACGGCCATACCCATCCTCGTACTCATCATAAAGGCCTACCCATCCTCTCTGCTCCCTCTCTCTTGCACGAGGGCAGCCGCCATCATCCAGCAGCGGGTTTAGTATTTTAACGTACGGAGGCAATTATAGCTGCCGAGCCCCAGTTCGCGAAGACAGCACCTCATCCTGCAATGCCTCGCCCACCACCACCATCATCATCACTGCCAAACTGCCACACATGTGAAAATCTGGCAAGCCCACACATCCCCTGACATTGTCCTGGGGCATAAGCCCCTTCACTGCTTTTGCAATACATTCATTCCTTGGTCCAATCCTTGCTGTTATACTTTTGGTCCCGCTGCCACCACCAACCGATCGATCGAATGATTGACGGGCCAACCGACTAGCAGCACCCGCCGCAACAGCTTCGCCAGCCGCAGATGCAGCACGGAGCGTTGTCGTACGGCGCGGGCGGTGGTGGCGGCACTGCCATCGCTTCCCCATCCATTACTGCTGCCGTCGTGCAGGCGGCCCGGTTGGGCATCCATCTGCAGAATCGTGCTGATGTACGGCGGGTGGTTGACTTGCTCGTCCAACGGCTGGAAACTGCATGTGGGTACCAGCTTTAGGGCAAAACGACCGTTCAGGGCCAGGGGCCGGCCAAGGACGGACAAGTGCCTTTCTATAGCACCATCTTAGACTTTGCTGCAGCCGGGATCTCGTTCCACTGCTTTCCTAAATAAGCTATAAACAGGTTATGGGACTAACTACTGTCAGATGAGATAGGCACAAATATCAAGCAAATTTATAATCTAGGTAAGTTTAATGAAAGAACGAAACGATAATTGTTTTACTGTTGGGTGTGATTGTATAAATCTGATGTTCCTATACGCATGCATAGAGAGGCAGAAGTCCGCGGATATTAACGCCATGGGTGCTTCCTCAGGTGGGACTTTTGCACAACTAAACACGTTCTTCTGCCTTTCTGCCATTTGGTGCCTTAAGGCTCCGAAGCCGAGGCGGCCACTAGCGAGGTGACAATGCTTCGAGATGCCAACCAAGCTATGGCGGCGCGCCTCGGGGAGCTCGAGTTGGAGCGAGCGGGGCAGGAGCGGGAGGAAGAGGTGCGAGGGGTCGAGGGGTCGGATAAAGCTCCCTGTGGCAGATAGCATGCTATGTAGATGTGTACGGAAGCTTCTGACAGCTTCTTGGGGCTCTGAAGGGCTGCGTCATAGGAAGTACTAAGGGGTGTGTGTGTGTGTGTGTGTGCATGTGCACCATTTCAAACCAATGCGAATGCATCTCTATCTGCGTATAAGGGAATGGCGAGGGAAGGTGCTGGGTTCGCAGCTACTTATCCAGGATATGGTGTGTACAGATGCATGTATTAGTTACCAAGAGTTTGATTTGGTTTAATTCTGTTGGGGGGGAATTTGGGTGAGTGTGGGGTTTGAGTGCATGTTCTTCTTGCGGACGTCGTACAATGTAGTAGGAGGGTGCGTGTGTTGTGCGCTCCGTAATGCGGGCAAAACACGAAGATGTGTACGGTGGTCTCGAGGATTGCACCGTGCACTCACTTGCATCCTTCGGACATGACACTTGCCTACTTGTGTTTATCGTACGCTTGCCGTACATTCTTGCAAATTCAGGTTCGCTCACAGCTTGCACAGTCGGAGGCCGTTCGAGCCGCCCTGGAGCAGCGGGTGGCCGAACTGGACGAAACACTGTCCAAACGCAGCGCGGCACACGCGCAGCAGGTGCGGCGGCATGAACCCACAACACCTAACACAGGGAATTGATTTTTAAATGGTTTCGCTGGTCTGTGTACGGAAGATGGTGTGGTTCTTCCAAGTATGCTCTTCCGTGGACACAGAGAGCTGTAGTACAAGTAGATCACCTTGGACGCCTTCACGGGGAGGGCCGGGGCGGGGCGAGACGTAAAGAGTCCCCAAAGGAGTCTGACCGTCATTCCGACCCTCGCCGCAGGTAGCCCAGCTCCAATCGCAGCTCTCAGAGGGCCGGACGGAAAACGCAGAGCTGCTCCGAAGACTCCAGGAGTGGGACGTGGGTAGTACCGTGACAGTGCTGGCGGCGCAGCAGCGGGCGGATGAGCTGCAGCAGCGACTTGGTGAGCAGCAGCGGCAGGTGGACGAGCAGCTAGAGTGTTTGGTCGAGCAAAAGCGACAAGTGGACGAGCACAGGCAGCGAGCAGATGAACAGCAGCTGCGTGCAGATGAACTCCAGCGGCGGTTGGACGAGCAGACGGACCGCAACCTGCATGACGAGCAGGAGCTTCAGGGGCGGCTGCAGCAGCTGGGGCGGGAGCTCGAGGCGGCGAATAACCGGGTGGAGGAGCTCCAGGGGAGGCTGAAGGAGCACGAGCAGCA
The DNA here is from genome assembly GCA_019650235.1 of Volvox reticuliferus. Taxonomy (NCBI): domain Eukaryota; kingdom Viridiplantae; phylum Chlorophyta; class Chlorophyceae; order Chlamydomonadales; family Volvocaceae; genus Volvox; species Volvox reticuliferus. The sequence continues at coordinate 492,086 of BNCP01000024.1, forward strand.
GCTGGTGAGTTGGTTACCATGGTCGGGAGGAGCCGCTGCGGGTGTTTTGGGAGAGTTATGATGGCTGTGTGGTGTCACTGCGTCTTATATGTTTGCGTGTATGCTTTCCTCTTAGCGCCTCTACTCACTGGAGGACTTCTGTACCTAACCAATCCTCAACGCCTTCGGCGTTATCCCCTCCACCCAGGTGGACCTGCGCATACGGAAAGAACAGGCGGAAGCGGCAGCCACCATCCCGCCGCCTCCGCCGCAGCAACAGCAACAGCATCAAGTATTGCTTGATCGGGCCCGTGCCGACAACGCGCTGCTCGCCCAGGAGGTACAGCGCCTACGGAACGCGGCAGCGGCGGAGCGGGAGGTCCACAAGTCAGTGCTAGCGGCGCACAGCCAGACCAGCGCGCAGCTGGCAGCACGTGTGCAGGAACTGGAGGCACAACTGGCAGTGGCTGCAGCAGTCGAAACGGTGCAGCCGCTAACCGCAGCGGACAAGGCACAGGAGCTGTTGCTGTTGTAAGAAGGAGGGGTATTGTTTCTGTTGTATGGGGCAGGGTGCGACTTTGGCTTTTGGCCGGAACGTAGTTGAGACAGATGCATGGGCGGTGGTAGGTAACGGATAGGGCGTGCAGGGGTGCATTGGCAAGTCCAGGGAGAAATACCTGGGCACGCCAGGAGTCCATTCACCGCGTCCGGACGCCGGCAATTAACCACAGGTATGATTCTGGGGGTGCAAGGTGTGAGGCCGGGTGCTGAAGATTGTCCTGAAAGATAACGGAAGTTCTTTTGCCCTCCCCGGAAATTATGCTGAAAGAAATACTTTAAGATTCTGTCTTGATTCAAGATCAAAATCCATATATCCTTGTGGGTTTATCGCCGGTCGCCCCTTCGGGTCGTCGCGACCATCCAATTGCAGTACGGCCCTGCGGTACACTAATTAAATCACGATCGCAGTGTCGTACCATTTGTCCTTATGATGCAAAGTTATGGTGCAAATTGTTGCTGAGAAGCAAGAAAGGAGCTTGCGCCAGTGCAATCTTCCGGTTGTCAGGCCTAGAATTCTTCATGTGTTTCAAACATGTTTTTGATGTAATTCTTGTCTTGTCTTGTCTGAAGCCACTTTAAACACAAGAATTGATGATATTGCTTTAAGGTTCAGGGACTTGAACGAGCTGGGATTTGGTGGATAGCGTATAACCGGTAGCAGTCAGCACGCATTTCATGATACAGCCGATGGCTTGTTATACCAATGGAAGCTTATTGCTAAGGATTTAACAAGTAAAAGCGACCTGTAATATAGACTTCTCTAATCAAGAGTCAACGATTCCCCAAGATGAAGCTTCCCCTAGCTTTTACCCAAACTAAAAGCTTTGCTATCACCCTAATGAATATGTGGGCTCGCGTGTTAGTCAATTATGTAGAAGCTTGTTGCTAAAATTCATTGTAGGCTGTCCTTCTGCCAGGGTCGAGGTGCTGGCCGCGTGAATAAGAGCCAGACGCAGAGCTGGCTGATCTGCGAATTAACAAGGTTTTATTAAACACATCTAAAGGTATTAAGGCAGCAGCGGGGTGAGGACGGGGGCTGCAGCGACGGAATTGTAGCTGCTGTCATGGAGGTGGCGTCCCCAGCAGCTGCGATTCCGGGCAGCGCTGCTTGGTTAAACGCCAATGCCGTACAGGGAAGCGGCCGTGGAGGCGATGAGGTGGACAATAACGGTGTGTGTGCCGGCAAAGTACGGCGCAGCCAGGCAGCTGACCGCGACTACAACGGCGTCGGTGGCAGTAGCGGCTTGCAGACGGACGAACGCCACAGGGAAAGTGCCGATGATGTCACGAATCGACGGGATGAGAACTCTGTGGGGAATCCCAGCGGACGCGATCAACATCGGCCGGCCGCCCCCAGCGGTGGGCGCAATGGTCTGATGTGCGCAGATATTGTAACACCACTCGCTTCCTTCGTGCTTTCTGCTGGCGTCTCCGGCCTCTCCGGTATGCAGGCTCTTCGGAGGGCCTTCCCGGCAGAATCAGACTCTGTGATAGGCAGCACTGTGCCGCAAACCGTGACCCTGTACTGCCAGTTGGGCGACAAGGAGGAGCTCCTGGAACCGCACCGCCTGGAGCTCCGACTGGATCTCGGCAGCGGGAAATCCTCCGGCAACTTGCGGTTGGGTCCCGCCGGGGGCATCATGCGGGCTCTGGGCCTGCGGGGCGCCGACAAGCTGCGGTTGTCCATCCTCCGCCGCGGCTGGGCCGTAGTGGCGCCAGCTGAGCCTACGGCTGGCGGCTGGGGCTGGACGGTGGAATTGGGCACAATGGACCTGCAGTCAGCTGTCGTTGCCGTCCCGCTGGCGGTTGCGGAGGTACTGGTGGGGGAGCGCACCGCCTGGCAGGCGACGCATGTCTTCCCCGTGCTGCTGGACCCGCGGGCTGAGAAACCTCCAGGGTCCGGACCTAGGAACGCCACGTTCACGGGTATGATGGCGAATGTGGATAGGAAACCAGAATGGCGGATTCTTGGCCTGGCGGACTGGCTGAAGCATCGGGGTGCGGCGCCGGGGGATGTGCTGCAGGTGTTTGCGCTGCGGATGCCCGTGGAGGTGGTGGTGGCATTAGAATGGTCTCCGTGCGGTGGGTCGGACGTCAAGAACGGTCAGGAAGCTCCCATGCCGCAGCAGCCGCAGGCGCAGCATCGGCATCTTCAAACGACCGATGCCTCCGCTGGGGCGATCACCATTGTCTACTTCCGCTGGAGGCGTGCGGAAGATGTCCAAGAGGGGCGGGATGAATCGAATTATCTCGCAGCCGGCTGGGAAGGTCTTTCTGCCCCGGCCACAATGACGGCGCCAGCGGCGGCGGGGGGCCCAGCCCCCGGGCAGGGCCCGGGCCGGAACGGTCTGGCGGCATTGGCATCAGCAGCGGCTCATGCAGCTCACGGAAATGATGACCCAGCTGAGGTCCCGGGGGAGCCCAGTAGCCGCAGCGATTTCAGCAGCATCACCGATAACAATCGTGGTGACATCTTGGAAGCTATGGATTCTGGAGCTCCGGTTGCGGCTGCGACTGTGGCTGGTCCGCCTGGAGCGGCGGCTCCCCGGGGAATCAGTGAACCTTCCATTGTACCGCCTGCGGAGGCGGCCGTCCGGAAGCAGCAGCAGCAGAAGACGGAGGAGGAGCCGCGGCGCGGGCAGGCTGAACAGGAGCAGCCATCACAGCCTGGGCGGCAGAGGGGATCAGAGCCCGAGCCAGGGCCACCAAAGGCACAGCGAGAGCAGGCGAAGTCACAACAGCCGCAAGCGCCCTCGCAACCGCAAGCACCGCCACCACAGTCGTGGCAGTTGCACATATGGCCCCCACAACGGCAGCGGTACCCTCCACCCCAGCAGCAACAAAACACATCGTTCCCGCACGCAGGTGCGGTTGCAGCGCAGGCGGTAACACCGGTCGTGGGCGTCCCTGGCATGTCCTTCGGAGCCATATCGCCCCTGGTTATGCCCTGGCAGCTACCCCTGGCCATGATGGCAGCCATGCAGGCGGCGGCCCGACAGCGATACCTGCAAAGCCTCGGCGCAGCGGCGGCAGTAGCGGCGGCGGCGGCGGCAGCAGCAGGAGGAGCAGCGGCGGCAGCGGCGGCAACAGCAGGAGGAGCAGGAGCACCCGGCGCTGCCCAGACTGCTGGCGGCGCCTTCGTTAGGGGTACAGCTAGCGGCGGCCGTAGTGGCGGTGGGGGTGCAGCAGACCTGAGGGTGGGAGGCATTGCTGTGCCGCCGCCTGTTAATGTTACGCTAGGCACCATTACTACTGCTGCGGCTGCTGTTTCTAGTGGCCGTGCATTTGCCGCTGCCACAAGAGTTGCTGATGCGGGTGCGGGAGCGGGTACTGCCGGTCATGCCCAAGCTACGGGAGCGCATCATGGGTTAGCACTAGCTCGGAACGGGCCCCAAGTACTACCCAGCCAAGGCGTGGCCAGCACTGGCGCTGGTACAGCTGGAGGGCGGCCCTCCTGCGGTGGTTGCACCGACGACTTGGAGGCGGCGAAGAAGTCTGCGGCTCCAGAGCACACCCCGGGTGCTGCCGAGCAGACCGCAACCACTTCTGGCGTTGCGAAGCCCCAGGCGGGGATAATCTCTGCCCATGGCGATGGCAATGGCTTCACGATCCCGCCGGTCCCGGGGGAGGCTGTGAAGAGCGATACAAGGCTACGGCAACAACAACAACGGCAACAACAGCAGAAGGAACACGATGTGGCGCTTGCAGCATTCCTCCCTTCGCCCTCCGCCCTCCGCTACCTACACGGTTGCGTGCCAACGAAGATGGGGCTACCACCGTTGCAGCCCGGGGAGGTGCGCCTGTACGGCGTGACTTTCTCCCCTAGCCTTAATGTGCGCCAGTTGCTAGCCAAATGGCAGGCCACGCAGCAGCACACGGAGCTGTCGGGCTGGCGACAGATCACCATCGACCTGCCTCCTGACGGCGCCGCCCCAGGTGCGAACGATGGTCACGGCGGTAGCAGTCGCGGCGGCATGTCCATGGGGCCATCAGGTCACGCGCAGCCGCAGCCGCAGCCGTCCTGGGTCGCCGCTTTTCGTGGTCCTGGCGGACTGCTTCCTCGGCCAGTGTGCTTCGACCTCAGTCGGAAGTTGGGGTTGACGACGGACTGCATGACGCCCCTGCCTGAGGAGCCTCTGGAAGCACACGGCCTGGAGGTTCGACGTGACCCTGAGCGGCCAGCCGAAGCGGGTTTGTTCGCTTCTCGTAGCTTCCCCCGCAACTGCGTGATTTGCGTAATGGGGTGCTACGTCAAGGCACAGGAGACAGCCCTTGACCCGTTCCTGGAAAATGGGTACGAGGCGCTTGAGGGCTCCGTGCGGCAGCAGCTGCAGCTGAGGATTTCCGCCGGCTGTGGACGTGCGTCGGAGGCGCTGGTGTGGCGGTTCTTGGCGATGTCGTTCCGGATGTCCTTCCCGGGGCACGAGGACGGGCGAGCAGGTTGTCCAGGTGCGGGGGTTCAGGCCTCAATTGAGACCTGCGTAGAATTAAGCCCTGGCTCAACGGCTTAGAGCTGGAGCCGGAGGCCTGGCTCCGACCTCCGAGGAATGATCCTGGCTAAGAGCGGTGACTTACAGCAACTGCAGCGAATGAGGGATATGATTTTGAGCGGGCAAGTTCGTTGGGTGTGCTCACTTGCTGCCGTTAACTATTGACCCTGAATGTATTATGAACTGCCTACTGCCTGAGCTTACACACCGATGGCGATGACCTTCATTTTCGCCTTTCACGCCCTCAGGGCTGCCGGCATTAGAGCTCCAGATGCTGAGCTACGGCGGCCTAGCAGCCTATGTGAACGACCCGTGGGTCCGTGGGCCCGATGCGATGCAGCCCCATTCCAGCAAGGAAGCCAACTGCGTGGTAAGATAAGGGCGACTTTACCGTTTAGCACTTTGGGGACCAGTGCCCTGGAACGCACGTGCTGTGTGTGTGTGTGTGATAAATGCGGAGTTACTCAATTTTGGAGTTGGATTTCTTAGGAGGTAGGAGGATGAGAGGAGGAAGGGAAGTGCCAGATGCAGTTATGTTGGGCTCCTTCCCATGCAGGGCGCTTGTCGGTTGAGCGCCCAAGACCGCAACTGACGGGGCAGTCTATTGAGTTAATTAGTCATGATCCGTCTATTGAGTTGCTGCTTCTCCTACGTGCTGACATTCACAAACAGATCGTGCCAGTGATGGTCCGCGGCGTACCGCTGCCTGTACTGGTGGCGCTGCACGACATTAAACCCGGGGAGCAGCTGCTGCGGGAGTACGGCAACGAGTGGTGGCGCCGCCAATTGGAATGTTTGGGTACATTGGAACGTCATGGCGCCAATGCTGGTGCCGTACTCCACGATTCCGGTAGGATTGACGCGCTGCCGATGGCGGACAGCGCGACAGGGGTTGACCAGGCGCGGCAGCGGCGAGCGGATACACCGGCGGGTGCGGGTGCGACGGGGCCTGCGCCGCCGTCCTGGCCGAACGGCGGCGTTCACGATGTCGCAGGTGGACACAACCAAGACCCTAACGCCGACATCGAGTGTGGGCGAAGTCGGCATCGAGAGGCCGATAACCAAGGCCAGGAGGAGGAGAAGGAAGGGGAAAAGGAGAAGGAAGAGGAGAAGGAAGAGGAGAAGGAAGAGGAGAAGGAAGAGGAGAAGGAAGAGGAGAAGGAAGAGGAGAAGGAAGAAGAGAAGAAAGAGGAGAAGGAAGAGGAGAAGGAAGAAGAGAAGGAGAAGGACGTAAGTCTCAGCAGCCGACGCGGACGTCGCCACTCGCAGCTGCATCGGAAGGAGAGCAGCAGTGACAGGGAGCGTGCAGGCAGCCGTCGCCGCAGCTGCAGCACCGACAACCACCGCCAGGCGAAGCGGCGCCGGCAATCGCATCAAGGCAATAGCAGCCGCCTGCGTGGTGGCGGCGCGAGGGATCGAGCGGTAGAGGTCAACGGTGTGGCGGCTGGCAGCGGCGACGGCGCGGCAGGTGCCGTGCCCGATAGTGTGGCGGCTGTCGTAGAGGACGATGCTGGCCGTGTCGTCGGTCTCGGCACCGCCAGCGCCGCAGGCTCCGAAACTGCGAGGGATGCAGATCCCGGATGCGACGACGACTCTGTTGCAGCGTTGGCGGCGAAGGCTGGGGCTGAGGCTTAGGATGCTTGGTGATGCAAGGGTAGGTTTTACTAAACATTATGCAGAGCTTGTGCAGCCATCCAGCGAGCAGCGAAATGGAACGAGTTTCGGAGCGCGGGCTCCGTACGCGTTCGGGATGTTTGATGCCGTATTTGCGCTTTCTTTGAGCGTCAGCGCTACAATGTGCACTACTCAGCAGTTGGTGCGTGGGCTCCAATAATGGGAGGGGAAGCGCGTTCATTGGTACCCGGCCGGGCAGAACAACAGGACGCTGGAGGACGACGTACGTACGTGTGGTACAATCCAAGTGATACACGTCGTACATAGCTGGGATCGAAGGACACCGTGTGTAGAAAGTCAGCCAAAGAGGAACGCGAGCCGGACGGTTTCAGCTCTGAAACTTAGGTAGTTTCGTTTGAAGGACATCGTTGCTTCCTTCCTTCCTTCCAAAGAGGGAAGGCGGATAATACTCGAGTCGCAGTAGCAGATTCATATATGTCGCGATAGGCTCCCGACCAGGACGACAACGCCCGCTTACTAGGGGTAGGGGGTACGGGGTAGGGATGGGGATAATGGTAGGCAACAAACCAATGAACTCTGCTCCGAAACCGGGCTGCCGGATGTGTCCGTGCACAGGGGTGTGGGGGTGTGTAGAGGCTTATCATTATCATTATCATTATTATACGTGATCGCGTAGAGGTAAGTGTACACACCCCGGATTCTGCACGTTGGTACCTAATCGACTACTGTAGAGATAGAGATCCCATGCACGTCCGTATATATCAGAAAGCTGAGGGGAAAGGCTGCTTTCGGTGTTGGGGCTGCGGCTTGGGGTCGAACACACAGAGCAGGAGGGCGGAGGGAAGGCGGGGCGGGCAGTGGAGGCTTAGGCTCGAAAGCACCGTATCATGGCGCCACAGAGGACTTGCCGCACCGGGGCCCCCAAACCATTGCGTCTCGCGACAAATATTTGGTAAAATGTTTTTAAGCTTAGCCAGTTCAGAATTGTTGGCTTGATGGGTTGGAGAGGTGTATGAAGGTTATTGTTAGCCGGTTTGACCTGACTGGCCAGGTTGACAGAATTTTTCCTGTGTGGTCTCATATAAAGCCTAAAAGTGCGAACAACTACTGTGGCTGAGAGCTTTGGAAAGCAGGTCCAGGACATGCAGACCGGTAGTGGACCGCTATAAGAGGCGAGCCTTTGGGGACAAAGTGCCGTCTCGGCGACCTGCTCTTTTTCGGTGCAGCCTTTGGTCAAAACCAGGTTGGCAGCTATCCGCACGTTACATCAGATCCGCCTGGCCTGTTGCCATCCGACCACAATCATACGCCGCTCATGCCAAACGTTATCACTTGCATGCCCTTTTTGTTTCCATAACAGTCCTGAGGAATTCAAAGTTCGCTCGGTCGTACGGTCAAAGCTCTTCTTGCTCTGATTTTCTTGTCATCGCCAAGATGCAGGTGAATACTGTTAACAATCCCAGATAGGCCCATATACAAGGAGTACGCGCGCATGCATACGCGTTCCATGCATTTTATGGCCTCCACGCACACAACCCTCCCATGATCCCCAAGTAGGGCACAATGCAAAGTGCTCGCATTGCATTGCACTGTGGCATATAAATCCTCGCATGTCCCACGTGACCCCGTGGACCCCGTGGAAAGGACCAGACGATCTACGACCGCGCGGTCATTTAAACCTCCACTCACGTAGCTCTACGGCCCCAACCCTTCCCAACAGTGCAGCCCTCAGGGGTTCCACACTCTACCGCTGCTCGGCTCAACAACACAATTGGACTCACTGCGTCCTCTGTACGGCTTCATTCTCTTCATATCGATCTTCCTCCTGCCCATCCTTATTTAAGCATCATTGCTTTACTTCTCTTCTGGCACAAATGCACGACGTTGCGAACCCCGCACGAAGGTCCTCCGAGCAGAGAGGGTAATTATGGAGATGGTAATTAATAAAAAGTGAGGCTCGATGCCGCAGAGCCTGTCATAGAGCGGATCGTTGCTGATGAACTCCAGCCGCTGCTTCGCGGTGGCCGCTGTCGGAGTCACGTGCGACCAAAGCAACCAAAGCCCATATGGGAAAAACAAGCCCCCGACCGTAACCCCACAAATCTGATCTCAAGCCGCTGGGGTAATGGAGGAGGACGCGGCCGCTAACGCCCCATCCCCTCGACTTGCATCTCAAGGTTCCCCACAGCGGCACAGTTCAGGCACCATCGCCTCGTCCTTCAAGCTCCGCCTCCGTTAAGGAAAGCATATCCATCAGCATATTCACAATCCGCCGTTTCGGTTTTCACCATTTGGCCGACCGTTCGGCGGGGCTTGTAGACATCTCCACTGTTCGGACCGCACAAGTCACTCGCCAACTGCCCCGGTGTCACGCACGACCGATCGGTTCGCTGTGGGGATAGCAAGTCGTGACACCAGCACTCGCTCACCACCATTTTTACCTGTGGTATTAAGTGCGCAGCTGCGGGAACCTCGTAAATTACCCTGACCATCAAGAGCTCTATGTGCACTGTGAGGTGTCGTTAGTCTTCGTAGCTCGTACCCCCCCCGCGGGCGGCGGCGGGGGGGGCGGCGACGGCAGTGACCGAAAGAAATGGCGGCGGCGGCATACCGGCCTGGCAAAGAGACGACGGCTTCCCCTCCCCCTCCCCCTCCCCCTGCCTCGTGAACGTTTCACATCCCTTGCTCAGTTGCAGCCAGCGAAGCCAACGAATATACCAAAACCATAACGAAAACCGGATTTGACACCCAACTTACTGCCGCAAAGGAAAGGACATCGGTAAATTGTACAGCCAATTGTACGTTCGTTTACATGCAATGGTCGTACTGAATTGACCTGATGTAGAGTGTACGGAGTATTGCACTCGACGTGGCAACTCGGAGCATTGCAGATCCCAGACATAACGGCTCGTCCTGACAGGCTTCCCGTGCTCGTACAAAACATTGTGGAGCTTATCGCATCAGGTGGTTGTTGTCGCTATCGTTGCTATCTGTTTACGTTCATGTTTATGATGTTCTTGTTGTTGCGATGCCTGTGTGGGCGTGTCGGTCGCCGCACTTCCGTCACTTCCCCACCCAATACGTGGGGTATCGCCGCCGCGAACTGAGATTGTTCACCACCAACGCAACTACCAGCATGGCCAAGCAGCCGAAAAATACCGTTAGGATAAATTTGAAGCCGTACCAGGGTCCGATGTACATCGCCGACGCGGCGATAAGAGCGGAAGCGCCGCCTGCATTCCGGCCCAGTTTGGGCATTGGTTGGGTTATTGGCCTCGACGAGCCTATAGCTTGATCGAATGCAGATCGATTAGGCCACTCGAGTATACAATTGAACAAATTGGTTATGGATTATGGACGTGGCTATAATTTATTCGGTCCGGGAAGGGCAAGGGAAGGGCTGCGCCTGGTTGGTTTTATGGCTTACGATGTGAGTGGTAAGACGGCGCGCGACGGTTCGGTTCCTCATACCTGGTGGGTGCACCGTACGAGTGATCTGCATGGCCGCCAGTGCCAGCGACATACCCAGCGCAGCTGACAGCCAGACCAGGTGTGGGGCGCGCATGAATGCCAGCCGCACCAACACCCCTACGATTGCGCTGACTACTTGGCCGCCTATATGCCGATGGCGGTGATGGGGCCATGTGGCGGTGACGCGGAAGGGGGAAACGGGGGAGAGAGGGAAGGACGGGACAAAGAACCTCAACGCAGCGCATACAAAGGCGCAAACGTATTGTAAGGGAGTGACAAACAGCGTGAAGACTTAACTGTAAACACCTAAAGCATGATCAGGTGAGGCAAATGATGATTCCAGAGGCTCGAGACCGACAACGACCTCCCCCACCTCATGCAGCATGCTCATGCGGAGGAGGGACCACCTCATGCCCCCTTCCTCTGAGAAACCACCCCTAACGTGCCCCTCATGTGCCATCCAATTGCTCGCTTGCGCCGTACACGCACCCAGAAAATTACGAGGTTGCGCCAACTTTGAGGCTGGCACTCCGAACAGCAGCACCGCAGAGGCGCCGAAGGAGGCGACCATGAGGGGCAGACTGACGTGGGGCCTGAAACAGAACGGAACAGCCGCAGCGGCAGCCGCAGCTTCAGTTTCTTCAACGGCATTCGCGAAATTTCACATCTTAACCTTCTGTCCTTGTGGTGTAAACCCTTCATTCCTTACTCCTCTGCCTCACAGAGGTCGGTGTCGGTGTCCTGGTTCAACAATACTTGCAGCGGTCTTAAATGTAACGTAATGTAATCGTTTTAAGCGACGTCAGAACGAACACGAACTGATTTGAAGCCGTTTCCGAAACCGCAATATTGATGTCAATTTGTCGTACACTCACGTCAAATATTCGTTCAGCACTGCGACCACTAGGATGGACAAGAAGGCTCCCAACCAGGACCAAAACAAGTCCACGGGGTGCTCCGCAGGCATCAGTGTGTCGCCGACGCCCGCCCACTTGGAGAAGTACGATGCCATGCGGCCGCGCAGCGTCAATGACATCCCTGCCGAGGCGACAGCCGCGTCAGGCGCCGCCGGTGAAGCGGAGGCACCTGCGTGGAACGCTATAGCCGCTGCGGCGCGGGTGCTGGGCGTGCCGTGGGGCCCCTTCATCTCAAGTACGACAAATGGTCCGTCAGACGAAACGACTTCGACGTCATCGCCATCACGACAGGGAGGATCCGCCAGGCTGCCCTGTACGTTGGCGTCAGCTGTCCCCGGCTGTCCAATGCCACCGCTGCCACAGCGCCCGCCATCACGACCAAGGCCGTTACCAGCGTGCAAGCTGTCCGCGGCGCTGCGTTTCACGGAACTGGACGACGCGATGCGTCCACCGCGCTCAGTGCTGTTGCAGTCGTACAGAGGTCTGCCGCACGACCGCGCCGTAACATTCTGCTCCTGTTGCTGTTGCAGCAGTGGAGTTTGTTGCCCAGGCGGGTCCAGGGATGGATTATAGTTAAAACTCATCGGGTTCCGGATATCGTCGCAGCCGAGCTGGCTGGCGGTAGCCGCCAGTGGCGGTGGCGCCGCCGCCTGCGGCAGCGCAGCAAGCAACGGCTCAGCCAATGGCGGCCGTCCTGTGGAGACGGAGGCGGAAGCGGCGGAGCCGCCGCCGCCGTCACCTTGCGGCAAAAGAAGCTGCATTGCGCTGGCGGCTGCGCCACTGTTTTTTTGTACAAATGCGTCGGCGCCGCCTGGCAGCAGTAGCAGATTGTGAAAGGAGCCCAGGAGTCCAGTTCCCGAAGCCGTTGACGACGCCAGCGGAAGCTGCTGTCGTTGTGGCGGTTGTGGTGGTTGCAGCTGATCAACGGTTGGCCGGTATTGCGGCGGATTCTGGCCCAAGTAAGGGCACGTGGACGGGTCCATAGCGGCATGATCAGGGTACGGCTCCGGCTTGTAAGGAAGGTTCATGTACGGCGAAGTTAGCTGCTTTTGCTGCTGAGGACGCTGTACTCCCACGTTTGCGGCGTGCTCGCTCCGAAACCGCACGTCTGCACTACTGTCACCAGCGCTGGCAAAATGGATGGAAGGGTCGGGGACTTGTGCTTCAGGTAGCCCGTCGATGTTGAAGAGGCTGCGATGCGAAATCGCACTAGAGGCGCTGCGACGGTCCATGCGCTGTGGGACAGAGATATCTGCCAGGGATGCCGGACAGACAGGGTCGGTTCTGGCAGCCGCGCCAAGAGCATGACAGCTGCGCTCAACGGCTGCCCGTGTTCCGGCACGCGCAGCGTTTGGTGGCGCGAGCCGGCGCCATGGGGAAGTTAGTGCGCGGCGCATCAAGTCTGAACGGCGTTGAGACCTTGAATTGCCGTCCTCTGGAAAGATGGGAGGCCGGGACACGAAGACATTTTCTGGTGTTTGATCGGTCCCTAGTCTTGCCTCATTCGCGCAGTCCAAGTCGCAGCGTTCAGTTGTAGTGCCCTCCATCTCGCATGATTTTTAGATAAAATTCTTTACAGTTTTTTCATGTGCTTGTTCATGTTGGAAATCTCACGTTGAGTGTCCACTGTGTACGTACAACGAGTATTAAAGTATGGCAGCAGTTTGTTAACGGCTAACTGAATTGCTCGTGCAGGAGTTATGTAAAACCTTTAATTCGTTGGAGTGACAAATACAATACTTGCTGAGAATGTGACAATTTTGGTCCCGAAGTTCACAAAGAGGTCACCCACGTGGGATATCATGACTCCTTGTCATCACCGTTTTGCTTCCATCTGTGGTACTGACTGCGTTCGTTGGTCAATTTGTGTTTAACATTTATAGCGACATTAGTATGTTTTTTTAACCCGCAAATGTCTGGTCAATGCAAAAGCGGGGTTCAGGGTTAACAATGTGCGTGCCGCACACGGCAGGTATGCGAAATTATTTAGTTAAATTATTTATCAGGCTATCTGCGCATAAGGGCATATGGTCTTCAAGCTTAGGGTTTGGGTTTAGGTGGTGGATGGGCTAGGCGGCCCCAGCTGCGGATCGGTCCAGAGGCACCTCCACAGCGTAAGTCACTGTCACGTTGCGGACATCAGCCACCAGTCGCCGCAACTTTTATCCCTCCCTCGCAATCAGCGAGTTGGCGCCTTCGCGGCACCCTGAGAGGGCCCTTTATAGCGGGAGAGGGCCTTAGGGTGCCCAACAGCACCTGCCGATGGGATTGGAAGCCGTGTCACCCGGGTGTCGTGATGACAGACGGCGTGCCGAACATTGTGCGTGTCACGCTGAGCTCAGTTTGTCTTGCTGTTAGGATAATAAGCTATGTTTTTGATGAAGTGACGGCTCATGAAAGATTTTCGGGGTTAAATAGAGCAATTAACGCGCGCTTCGCTAAGATTGATGGTACGACGGGCGCGCGCGCGTTTGGTTGTTCCGAGACCACGTCGCTCGTCATAGTCTACTACGGAACCTTGTGTTGTATCTCTGTCATATCCAGCTCCAGGCTAGGATCCCTCTTCTTCTCCCGCAACCATGCTGTGGCTGCAGGGACGATCTTGTTGATTGTTGATTGATGCCAGCTGTAGAACAGCGTCTCTGGGGTAGGAAAACCGTTCAGCATGTCGATTACATATTCCACTGGCACCTGTCCCCGCTGATATCGGAAGCGGGAACGAAGATTGGTCATTGCCCTCGTGGCAGCTGCTTGAAAGGCAGGAAACTGTTCATGGGAGAACTGACTCATGGACAAAGCTGCGGTCTCCATCTCGTAGAGATCGAAGTCACAGTCACTGTGCTCCTCCCCAGATGTGCGAGCATTGATAATCGCATTCTAAAGTCTCTTCTGCTACTGGAGCTGACAGAGGAGAAGCGTACAGCAGGCAGAGGTTGCTTCTGCTGCCCTTTCGGTCTCTTGAGCCAAAGGGGTTTTCTTGGGGCTCGGGGGCTGTTGTTCAGCCGCTCCTTGTTCCTTGTGAGGCTCGCGTGTCGGAAAGGAATTGGAGGAAGCCTTTCAGGAGAGCTGGGGGGGATGGAGACGGTTGCAAGGGGAGGCGTGGTGCCCGGCGTGCCCGAGGGGGAGATGTTGATGCATGTTAGGGCGGGGCGTAACCGGGGGAGATGTTAACATCCCGTCAACCGTGTTCACCAGGACGGTGGAGTTTTCGAGGTAGGGGAGGAATTTTATGAGGATGGACACTGCCGAGCTTGATGTTTGGCTGCGGGCTTACACCGGCTGTCGATGTCTCGCTAGGTCGGCGGAGGGGAATGTGCGATTCAGGTTCCAGCATACCAGGGCTCCGCTTCTAGCGCCCTCTCCTTCTACCTTCACGTGGCGTGCCCTTTTGGAGGAGGAAAGGCGCCCTTCCTTAAGTCGTCGCATATTGCACTTCCCTCAGGGCTCTCTCCTTCTAGACACTCCCCCTCTCTTTCGTGAGTCGAAAATCCCACATCACATGCCGCATCCACCCGGACTCAGGTGCCCTCCAACCATCTTTAAGCACTTTCCTGCCTGGTCGACTATTAACCCTACCAAACGTTGCATCTGTAGGGATAGGGCTTCCTCCCACTGGGTGGATTGCCTACAATGGCTGTGCCCGTGTGCCGCGGTTAGCTTGGCCAAGAGTCGGCAGCCAACCGTGGGATGGTTAGTGTTGGGACCGTGGAGATAGCACCCCGGTTGACAATAATAATGGGCTACCGGGAACTCGCCTTGTCGCGTGGAGATGAGTTGCTGATCCCCATGTAGGTGGTTGATCAGCCAGCAGTCGGTGGAGGTGTGGTCAGCGTTCACCCATGCAGAACGCAGCCGTAAACCGTCTCTCGGTGCCTCCTATTAGGCACGATACGACACTGGCCTCTCAGGTACGAGGATACACCCACTGGAAGGGGGATAATTGTAGTCTCCTGGTGTATATATGGGTAGATCCAAGATTGCCAGTGGTCTGGCATCTTTTTTTTGAGCCTTTGCTATACGTGGATATAACAGAGATACAACACTATCACCCAATCCTGTTCGTTGAATGGACGAGGCCGGCACCGCTGACAGATTTCCTGTTGCCTAACAAAATTGACCAACGTTTACGGGTGTTGACCTGTCGGAAGGCCGTTCGAGTATTGATTCTGGAGGGGTGTGAGTCCAGAATAACTTCAGATGAATAACACGTTGAGTATCTTACCTCGGCGCATCCAGCCCTTGCCGGATGGAGCTTAGGTCGCCTGCCCCAGTGCTCGTCATTGATCATAAACCAAAGTAAGACATAAATTGTAACAGGCTGCTGCAACGAACAACGTTGTATGTACGTCGTTAAGGGTGTGTACCGAGCATGTGGACCTGCTGCGCATCAGAGATCACATCAAATCTTATCGTATATATATTCGCCCACTCCATCTACCTACTCATGCGACACCGCACTCCCACTGTACACACAGGTATGTCAACTTAAATTTGACAATTCCGTTCACCAGCAAGCGGAAGCCGCCATGAAAAAATTTCGGGCGCCAAAGGTAGGCAACTTGTAATATATTCGTGCAGCACGGTAGATGTGCTGAAAGTTGAGACTGTGCAAGCACAGCACCCGCATCTCACGACGCCTCCTTGGCAGCCACTGCTACCACTAAATAAGATAACGTGAAGAAGCAGTTTCGTCGAGTTGCAAAGCAAGGGCAGGGTCGATGCATGTATGCGTGATGGTTGAATGCCAAGAAGACGCGAGTGAATTGGTGGACAGGTCCAATTCTCTGTTTTACTGCATGGACGTAGTAGTCACATGTTTTTGGGACCGGGAGAGGAGCGCTGGTGAAAATGCCCCTTCGGCCCCCTGGGCAGGCCGTTTCATTTCACGCCGGGGCAGGGTGCGATTGCAACTGGCAATGCTAGAGGCGTGATGATAAGCAGTGTGATGGCCGCTCTGATGCCCAGCGGATGGGAGGCGGTCTCCCTGAATAATCAACCAGTGGGGGTTGCCCGTGTAAGGGACCTTGTTCAAATGTGCTTCGGGAAGGTGTTGTAGTAGTCGTACACAGTACGGCACACACAAACAGAATATACAGTGCATAAGGAACCATCTCAGCATCTCAAGAGGCCTTTTCGGCACTCAATTAATACGGAGGCCTAATGTAGTTTAGGTGGGCCAAGGAGGGTTAGGCTATATAAGTGGTGAAGTGGCGCGTGTTCACCCTGCGGGTGTCATTCAAGGACACCAGGAGAACGTGACGGACGGTACCCATGCTTACATGATGCATTTTGGTGATTTGCCGGGGCTCCCTTTTGCCACGGCATTCTCATACAGCCTCCGCCAAGTCATTCCTCGCAAACACGGGTGTACACCTGTCAATTCAGTTCCTGCGCTGCCTTCTTGCACAGCCCACAGCCCACAGCCCCGTATGCCATAATTACCTTATCATGTTGTCCACATAGGAAAGGCCGTATCGTGTCCACGCAGAAGTTTTATGCAGGAAAGGAAGAAGAATGGAAAAATAATGCAAGGGGCCTTCAAGTCGTCACCTGGACTCCGGCCACGTGGGTGCTGGGTCTGCATCAACGTCTGCATCACCAACAGCGCCAT
The DNA here is from genome assembly GCA_019650235.1 of Volvox reticuliferus. Classification (NCBI taxonomy): domain Eukaryota; kingdom Viridiplantae; phylum Chlorophyta; class Chlorophyceae; order Chlamydomonadales; family Volvocaceae; genus Volvox; species Volvox reticuliferus. Next base: position 508,750 of record BNCP01000024.1, read on the forward strand.
CTGCAGATGCACCAGCAGGATTGGCCGCACGGGTCGCTCAATCTACACCATGAAGGCAGTCATGGTCCTGCGGGCTGAATGGACACGCTAGACTGTGCCAGAGTTCTCCGCCCTTGCCCGGGGCTATGCATGAGTGGCTGTGGTATCACCCGTGGGAGACATTGCGGTGCCGACACTGCCTGTGGGGGCAGGGGTGAGGAGAGTGCTATTACCTTAGCCGGCTGGCATGCCAACACAGCTGGCTCAGTTCGGGCAAGGGCTGTAAATCTGACGGACTTATGAACACAAGCATACACGGCAAGAAAAGCCATTAGTGGAACAGCTCCCGGGATGGAGAGTGGGTAGCCGAACAGGTTAGGCATAGGGACGGCTGCCTTTTAATCGCTGTGAGGGGGTCAAACAGCAAATACGCTAATCCGGTTGCTGCTATCCTCAATTTTGCTTTTCCTGCTGTTACTAGCTGCGCGCCAGTAATAATCCTCCTCGGTTATGTCAGTATACTAAAGTGTAAATGGAAATTTCTCCTCTATTTACGCAGACAATTATATGGATACTGCATCATTCAAGCAACATGATATCAGGATCCGTGACGCGATGTTCTTCAAGCGTGTCCAGCCATCAAAGTGCAGAAGCGACTAGCTTTACAACGACTGCATGCGACTTTTACCAAATGTTAATTTTTGATAAAGGATTATACCAAGCCCATCATATTCACTTGGTCTTGCCGTAGTCGGTTAGCTAGAATCTGCTCCGGGGCCCTGACCGTTCTAGAGGAGGGGGAGGCCGTATGCCCTCTTACCTTCTGCAGTTATGGTAAATGAGACGCATATTGGATAAAATATGAAGATTGTCTCCAACGATAAATGCACAGTACTTTTCTACATGTCATTGCGAAGCATCATGGTGTACATTCTATCGCCACATGCGTACTTGACCATCGCGAACGGGTAATGTGCAGCTAGCTCCAATGGTTCTTTAGTGACATCAGGAGTTGAATATAATAGACTTCCTGCTTGCTGTTATTGCGTTTTCAAGTGACCTATACCTGCGTATATCGTGCGGCGGGGTTGCCTCCAGCCCCCGTTTACGTGGGACTTACCGGCTTAATCTCAAAAGATATTAATAAGATCACCATACCGCTATTTTCGTTTTGGCCTTGTCTTGGAAAGTCGTATTGTGGTGGGAGGTGCGAGGCCAGATGTTTGGCTGCCGGCGTTTTACAACATCACGCCGCGGAGTCCAAACAATGGCATCGCACCTGCAAGCCACAGCTGGAGGCATAAACCGGGCACAGCAAAAAACGTTGCCGACAGCTCAGACAGCCTATTCGCCCGTTGACGAGTTTACGCAGTCAGTCGCCCGTAGTTTAAACGTGACTATCAATGATGCCGCAGCATTCCCTCAGATGTCCACGCAACCAGTGGAACCGTTGTCGGCCGTGCCTCATGTTCAGGCGTTATCGGGTAACGAGTACCAGCAACCTGTGACGACATATGACAGTGATGCACAGCGTTTCGGAGCTCGTATTTCGTCGTCACGCTGCCAGGCGTGTTCCACTGGCGAAGCAGCGGCGGAGCGTGCTCGGTCATGGTACGGACAGCGCGTTTGGGCTCGGGTCCCTGCGGCCCCATCCGCAGCACCATCCATCTCTACAATTTCACAAGGAGCCCCGCAAGCAGCACCCGGAGCGCACGGAGCGGGTGTAGGAGGAGCTGGTGGCGATGTCGCCATGTCGGCGAATGTAGTCCCTCAGCCCCAAGCGTGGAGATTCAGCGTGATGTGCTTCAACATCCTCGCAGATACCTATGTAGGTTCCTGGCCGCGATGATGTCTATTACGGGGGATGAAGAGTGCGATGAAGAGACCGGGAAAGAAGGGGAAAGAAAGGGGGGTTAGGTTCCGAACGGGTTTAAAACAGCCATCAATAGGGCAGTGGCTGAAGGTGTGAAATTTTGTCCAATACGTGTTGTGACCACGCAGTGGACAGAACCGCACACCATTCATCACCACTTCCGACCACCACCCGCCAGGCTCAAACAGCACATAGCAGCAGGCGTGGCAGGTACCCTGCAACACGCGCCACAATCTTCCTCCTGACAATATTTAGCGCGGCTTGGTTCATAAGCATCCATAATCGTTACTCCGCTCCGCGGTCCCATTGTGGCCGTATCGGCCTCCCAGGCCCAGTACTTTTCGCACAAGCTGTACGGGGATGTGCCTCGCCATTACCTGGACTGGCACCACCGGCTGAGCCTGCTGGTGGAGGAGGTCCGCTACTGGGCTCCGGACATCGTGTGTCTTCAGGTGCGCGAGTGGAAGGGTGGCTCATCTTGACAGCGCAATGGACAAGGCCACGCCAGCTTCATTCCGCTGGGGTTACAGCTGTACGATTGTACAATTGTGGACTAATTGCGGGGCAATGGCTCCCAAGGTGCCCGAGCCAGCTTTGGCCCCCGGCCTTCAGGCGGTTCAACCCCTCCCGTGAACGAGGCGTTATCAGCCCTTACGGACACTATTTCCCCCCCAGCCGCATCGCGTGTTGTCATGGGTTCGCAATTTCTCACCATTTCCCGTCACCCATCACCCGTCACCTTTATCGATTCGTTGCGTCAGCTCCTTTGCCGCTGCCCCTTCATTTTGAGTGGACCAAAATAACCGAATGAACCGAATTAACAGGAGGTACAGCATTATCAGGAATTGGAGCTAGAGTTGCGGGCAGCTGGGTGAGTGTCGTACGTCTGGTAATTGGTTTCCGATCGTTAGGATGTGTGCTCTGGGTGGTTGGAATACAGCAGCTGTCAGTGCTATTAACACAACTTACCGCATCACTGCCGCATCACGGCAAGTTAGGGGCCCATGCGAGGGATGCGGGGAGGGCAGGGCTAAGGGAGGCCTCTACTCGTTGCTGCCATCTTCTGCATTGTTGAAGATGCGCCCTCGCTGCCTCCGCATCTTGCGCGTTGATCTCAGTGTTGCTGTGTCCCATGGGTCCGTGCGACCTCGCTGTGCGGCGTTCTAGGTATGAGGGGCGCTTCATGCGGCGAACCGGGCGGCGGCGGGACGGTTGCGCCACATTCTGGTAAGCGGAAGCGAACGGACTTGCTGAGGTTTCGGAGCTGCTCAGACAACACCGAGGTGTCATACACATGCACTAGACACACGAAACACACGCACACACACGCAGAAAGTCCGTCCGTCGGTCCGTCTGTTTACGGACGGATAGGCCTTTTGAAATACGAGATGTGGAGAATGTGAGCCCCAGCGTCGCTTGGGTTCCTACCTATGTCGGGCCGCCGTACTCGCAGTGCCGTACTCCCCACCAGTTTTCGGAGCACGGGGGCATGGGATCGCCATTCTAAAATCCACCACCTCCATACCTGCACGGCCCCACCATATTTACCTATCCTGCATCCGATCGCGCCGCGCCGTGCAACTGCCGCCGCCAGTACCACCGGCGCTCTCACCATTCGACTTTCACCCGGGAGCGGTGGCTTCGTTTCCGTATCCGGGTGCTGTACAGCTCGTATCTTGGCTTCTCCCACGTCGCACGGGGGTTGTCCTCCTACGTCCTCTTACGCCCCTGTCCCCGCAGGCGTGCCGATAGGCTCCGCGCCTGCTCCATTCAGCGACTGGACTTCGCGCCGCTGGGACTGGAGGACAACGTGGCCATGCTCCTCAGTTTGACGCCCCGATGGGAGGCGGGGGGGGGACAGGGCTTGGACAGGTGCGGATACGGCATACCCGGAATCGGGGCATGCGGTGCGGCACTCCACCCCTGGACTGCGCCGCCCATGTGCGAGGAGCGCTTCCTGTGTGTGGCTCCCGGCTGCAACCATGCATTACGCCATGTTCGAGTGTCGGTTGTCAGTTGGGTGCGGTGCGGACCAAGCCTGGGTTTCTGTCTCTACCGGAAACACCGGATTACGTCGTACCTTTGTAGTACAATCGCTGTAATAACTACCGGTCGAGTTTTAAAAAAGCAGCATAGTTGGTTTCCTCGTCTGGACCTCGCTTGATAGGTCGGTTGCAATTTTGGGTTCCGAAACCTGACGATTACCGTTGTACGTTGTCTGCGGCCCTTTTTCGCCACCCTGTCTACCGCCCACATCTCCGCCTCTCAGGCAAACCGCAGAAGCCCTATCCGCCGTCCGCCTGCTGGTGGCCACTACCCACATTACCTTCGACCCGGCCAAGGGGGATGTAAAGCTGGGCCAGGTGCGCACGTTGCTCAGTCGGGCAGCCAGCCTGGCCACAAACCCGCCCGCTGAGAATCGGCAGCTGGATGGCGCCGGCAGCTACTCAAACACCCACAGCCAGCAGCATAGCTGCGGCCATCAGCACCACCAGCACCAGCATGGTCACCGCTACGCTAGCAGCAGCAGCAGCAGCAGCGCAAGTAACAGCATCGCGCACGGCAGTGAGCACCGCGATATGCAACAGGAGCAGCAGCTATTCCAGCAAAGACAACAGGAGTCGAGCCACCAGCAGCAGCAGCAGCAGCAGCAGCAGCAGTCGTCGAACCCCGGTCCGGGTCAGATCAGGGGGAGTCACAACCCGCATCCCACCCACCATCGCCCCCAAGCTGCTCACCCTCCAAAGTCCTGCAGCATACCCGAGGCGGCATCGGCTGGGCCGGGGATGCGGTCTGAAGAACAGCGCTCCGCCTCCGCCTCTTCTCCAACTCCGGCGTCAGCTACCAGCTCGGCCACCGGAGTGGAGGGCCGTAGACGTAAGGCCCCCGCCGTACCGCGGACTAGCTCCTTCCCACGAGACGGGCCCCATGGAGCGGCGGCGGTAGCTGGGGTTGGAGGTCAACAGCAGGTGGGACAGGATTGCCAGCAGCCGCAGCAGCCACTTCAGACATTAGCGATCATCACGGGTGATTTCAACAGCACTGCGGGGAGTCCGCTGTACCAGTTCGTGGCCCAGGGGTCCCTCGACCTGGCGAGAACTAACCGCAAGAAGCTGAGCGGTGAGCCGTTGGGCTTCCGATTGGGCTTCACACCGCAGCGCGCGCCGTGTGGCTAAGCGCAGGGGAAAGGAGGAGAAGCAAATTGGCACTGGGCGCTGGGTGCAAGAAGGAGAAGAATCTCGTACACTGCGGCCGCTCTCCACCGGGCGTTGTCTGTCTGAGATGGGGTTTGGGAGGCGTCAGCCATGTCCCATAGCCAGCTGCGTAGGGTACAAAGCCTTAGGGTCTTGAAGATACTCTCCAGGGGTGGCTTTTCTTGCCCGCCCTTGCCGCGTGGGTTTTCTGCCTTTATCAGCAGCCCTGCCATAAGGCCCAGGTTTCAGATATTTCTGTTGTTTCCAATCTGTTCAACCTGGTGTTGTGCTCCATAGTTGTTGGGTGTCGGTTGGTGTCGACTTGATACGGCTCTGACACACATCCTGAGCGCTTAACCCCCTCTATCCCGTTTCAACCACGTCCAGGTCAACTACACGGCGTTTGCCACACACAATACAAACCCGTGTCGGAAGTGAAGCAGTTGCATGCGCAACTAACCGCCGGCTCTGCTTCAGCCGCCATAGACCGGCGTGAAGTGACCTCTGCTAAGCCCGCCGCTCCCGCCAGTGCCGCCGGCGACCTCGCCGCCGACACACCGGTCGTCACCGCCGTCGGCATCTCGTCGCCGCTTGGCACTCCGCCTTCGACGCCTTTTGTGGCAGCGGTGGCGGCCGACGCACAAGGGACTGGGGCCGCCTCTGGTACGAAGGCTTCGGTGGGCGTCACTCAGCGGATCGCGACAGCGGCGATGGAATCGGCAGCGGCAGCCATTAGCGCCTGTACAGCAGCAGCTATCGCTGCTGCCTCGCATCCCGTACTGGCGTCCCCGGTTTCCAGGGCCGTCGCCGCCTGCAAGGTGCTGGACAACTTCCTGCACAGTGCCGCCGCCGCCTCCGGCACCCACCGGCTCGGCGGAGAGCGCTGGTCGGAGAAGGAGCTACGCAACGCAATGGGAGATCAGTACGATGTCTCTGCCGTACCTAGGGCGATTACCAGCAGCCGTAGCTGCGTGGTCCTGCCGCCGTCGGCACCGGCGATGGCGGCGTCCACGTCTCTACCTGCGATCATCAACGACAGAGCTGACGACAGCTCCGAGCAGCAGCAGCAGCCGCCTTTGAAGCTGGGCCGTCAGCACAGTCCACCACCGGTCAATCGGCTCAGCCTTGAGGGGTCCCGAGGCGACAGTGACGCTGGCGTTGCTGCAGGTGCCAACTCGCCGTGCCGCTCCCTCAACGCTGACCTGGGCGGGGTGACGGCGGCGGTGGCGGCAGTGGAGCCGCCGTCGCTGGCTGGCCCGGCGCCGGGTCCACTGGTTGTCCGTCACCCTCTGCGTCTGAAGAGCAGCTACGTGGAGGTGGCACGGGCCGAACCCGCGTTCACGTCCATCCATAGCGGCTTCATGGGCACTGTGGACTTCATTTGGTACACCACAGATCCGATTTTGCAACAACAGGAAATGCTGCGAGACCAGCAGCAGCAGGTGAAGGCGTCGGTGGACGTTTACGCTGAGGCTGCATTGGAGCCGGAGGCGGTGGCGCCGCCGCCGCCGCCATCACCACACCAGGGTGAGGGACCGGCACTACCGCACGTGTCAGTGCAGGGTACGCCGTCAGTGTCCGCTGTGGAGCCGGGGGAGTCAGGGGCGATGACGTTTACCGAAATGGCGCCGGTTGTTGTACCCTGTGGGGACCATGGGATAGCAGACAGCGTGTCAGCGCAGCAGTTGCCACAGCCACAGCCGCAATCATGCTCACAACCGCTTCATGGGGGCTGTAGTGCAGCAGCCGCCGCCGCTGCAAGTACCAGCGGCGCCGCTGCCAATTCCACTGCTGCTCATGCCACAGCCAGCGAGGCTGCTGGCGTCGCAGGCCGTAGGTTCCAGCTGGTGCCGGTAGCGGTGCTACAGCCGCCTGACTTGGAGCTACTGCCACGAGGCTTGCCGGCGGCGGGCTGGGGCAGCGACCACATCAGCATCATGACTGAGTTCGAGCTCCGGCCGGTGTGAGTCAACCCGGCCCGCCACCACGGTAAGTAGCATCCCGCTTGGCAGCTGTTTACCTGCTGATGTGCGCGCAGCGTTGTTGTTCCCGTTCGGCGCACAAATAAAGGTTTGCATGTCTGTTTATGTGTGTGCGCCTGTGTGTCTGTTTGTGCTCAGCGTCCGTAGAAACCTGGCAGGTGCAGTGGTGAATCTGTCTGTGAGCAGGTCATTAAGATTCGTCCGCCGGTGCTTTGTAAATAAGGATGACGGCGAACGGGCGGCGTGCTGTCTAGGCATATGAAGGTAGATGCAGAGGCAAAGCTGATCGTTAACTCGTTTCTCCGAAACCAACCTCTTTGGAATCTATTGGCGTTGGATCTCGGATCTTTGCTGTGCGGTTGCACAATGATGGTTGGGAGAACTGGACATTCGTGAAGATGGGAGGAGGAGGAGATGGTGGAGGTGGTGGCGGTGGCGGGTGGGGGGCCAGATCAGCAGCAACCAAAGTTCCAACCGCGCCATGGAACCAGTCAACCGTGCCGCACCGGTACTGAATAAACTCCGTTGGTCGTGGGCAGATGATAACCTTTCAAGGGGCTCGCCGCCCGCGATACCTTTTGCGCACAGACTTGGTTTTCTGTTTGTTTTCATCACACCACCACCACCACCACCACCGGTCTCACTCTTTCGTTGCTGGACATCCCCTTCTCGGTCGTTAGTTCGTTGTCCGAGGCCCAAACCACCCTGCACCCGCATGGGCCTATAACACCCATTTTTGGTTTCTGGGGGCTTCCATCTCAACGCTACGGCCCAGAGGGCCCCGGGCCTTGTTGCAGCCCATTTCTTTTTGGCTAGTTGGTCATGTCCCCAACGCATCAGAGTACGCATCGGTGCACGGGCCAGGGCGGAGGGGCGGATGCGGCAGTGGGTTTGGGAAAGCTTAGGGTCATCTTAGGGTTGCGGACTTCCGGTCGTTGTGGTCCCTTAGGTCCCTAATGTGGCGTGTGGGGTGAGGTGCATGTGCCGCATGTGGTTGATAGAACCAATAACGCGTTGCGTGATTTGTCGCGGACAGCGGACAGTGGACGGCGGACGAAAAGCCTCTTCCGCCGGACTGTGCGGAATTTTGTGATGGGAGATTGTGTGGCTGGTCATGTGGCGACCCTCGTTAAGCAGGGCTTGTCCGGGGTAGTTGGGTTGCTCGGGGATTATTGTCTAGCAATTTCGATGGTGCCACTTGAACTCCTAGAGAGAGTGTGTGTGTGTGTTTTCGTTGTCCGTTAGAGGGGCAACACCCCTAACGGGTGTTCGCCTGGCAGGATAGGGCGGATAGGGTGTCTGGGAACATGTGCGCGAGAGGTCACGATACGCGCGCTAATGGAGTCCCAGGTGCTTTGAGGAATGGAGCCAGGTTCCTGGAGTGCAGGGCGGCGCCTGGCAAGGGACTGGGGCTGTTTTGGAGAGACAGCCTGAAGGGGGATGAACCATTAATAACGCACGTGGTGCGCTGTCTTGAGTTGCCTGGTGGGAGCTGTCGGATGGGTGTCCAGTTGCGGGAGAAGGGGTTGTCACGTTGCAGCATTCCGTTAGACAGGGAAGAGGGGATTTTAGGTGGCCAAGACGAGGAGGGAACTGGGCAGGAGCAGCAGTCCCGGGACTTGATGTCGGAGGCTTCTTTTGCTATGCAAGGTCGGTTCAATGACCCCCCCCCGTCCGTCTGTGGGCAAGGGGCCGCATATGAAAGACTGCCGCAAGCTGTGATGTCTCTCGCTGCCGCTCCCGCTGCTGCTGCTGCTGCTGCTCCGCCCGTGTTGGATCCTGGATCCTGTTGCATCACGCAATTTTGCCACTGTTGTCGCTGCCGCTGCTGCTGATTGAGCATTTTGGTGGCTCTTATCACATTTCTGATTTTTTGCCTAGGGTGACGTCGTTGTTACTGTATGTGGATATGGCGGTGCGCAGGAGTTTTATTGCCCCTCCGGGTACGGCGAGGTAACGGATTACTGACCCGTGGGTCGGGGGGCAGTCCTATGTGTACTGGCACTGACCACGGGGGCCTCTTGCATGCTATCCTGCAGCAGTGGCTTTTGGAGGTAATGCCGCTGTGGAGTGCATTTTAACCCTAAATGAATAAGTTAGTCAAAGTAGTCACCTTGGCGGAGAGACGAGCAACTTGTTCTTGCCTAAGGCGGGGCAAGGGCAGGTGCGACATTTTTCCCATAGCGGCAGACCCACGGTGTTGATATGACAGCTATAAAACATCACAGCTTAAGCGGCAAGCTATTGTCGAGCTCATTGTGGCGCGAACGTGCGCTATGTCCAGGAGAGGCACCCCTCCAGGTCAGGCATGTGATTTGGTGGCATGATGGAAAACCACATACACAGGGGGAATGAGGGGTGAGCATGTGTCGTATGAAATTCGCACCACAGTGTCGTGACGTTTCTATTTTGCCTCTCACCTACGCCTGCTGTGGAGAGGTGGAAGGCGGTACCAAAATGGTGGGATCTTGAATTCCTTTTCGATGGGTGGCGGGGGTCGGGCTTCTTCGGGGATCTTCGGAGGCTTTGAGGTTAGTGTCTGTCTGGAATGGACAGCACGGGCATGGACACAACACGGGCATCACCCATCCACTCCCACATGCTGGGAGTACGGGATGAACCATTTGTCGTGCGTGAGGCACTAATGGAAGGTCACTGCTACGTTGTTGCCTTAGCTTCGTCCTTCTTGAGGCGCCGTGCGGTGGCCAGTCGGCTAGTGCAAGCTTATTGGTCCTGGTTATTGATCCCGTTAGTGGTTCGCTAGTGTTGTGTGGTAGCACGATTCCTCGGCGTCTTTGAACCATTTTCGTTTATCATCATGAAGCATCGAACAGTATACTATGGCTGATAACGATACTGTTTGTTTTATTCTTGCGGCGACAAAATGTGGGCTACGATAGCGTCAGCGACACCTGGAGCGGTAGGCCGTTGTGGATGCCCGGTGCACCTCAAGAATACCTCAGAAATAATGGACGGACATGACACGGGGATTTTTGTGGGATGCCGCCGTTGCCGTGAGTCTCCGCAGGCGTAAGCGTTGTATACGATTGGGTACAGACAGATGGCCAGGGGAGTTTAGGCGCATTTGGCGTACCGGTACGGATTTTATATTAACCTGGACAACTGAAACTCGATTTGGGACTCAGATATTAGGTATATTCGAACCGCAGATCCCAAGCCATCGGGCGCAGGGTATGAGGATTGGCGACAAGCTCAGCGGCGTAAGCGCCTGGGCGTGTGTTACAAGTTCATGAACGGAGTGCTCCAGCCCATTATTGGGGTGTGGAATGGCCACGGCACCTGCATTGAAGAATTGCGTTCACACTCATGTAGAAGGCGATGTGACTGTACGAACTCTTAGTTCATTTGGACTTGACCTTGTCCGGTTTAGCCCAGGTAGGTGCCCTGGAAAATGCGACCGCTGCAGAAATGACTGATTGCGTTGTGTGATCAGAGTCGATGCTTCTATCCTCAATGATTATTGCGGATGTTAATTTTGGTTAACTGATGGCTAGGCTGAACAGCGACCGAGCAGGAGACAGGCTACATCCGCATGGCAGGGTTCCGTCGCGCAGAGTGCCACAAGAAATCATGGGTGCTCTTATGAAAACCTGGAAAAAAACAAGCTATAATAAGCATGTTTCGGCGAACAAGAATATCATATGTCCGTATCTGTATACGTGCCAAAATATCAGGACCGTACGTGCTAGGGGCCCAGCTCCGCATGTGTTGCGACGACAAAGATCACGGGCAAGATAGAATTTTTTGCACACCTGTACATGATTGCGCGACAATGAGAATATGGGATTTAACAACTTGATGCAACACAAACGGTACAACAATGGCTTGTTCAATGTGGAGGACCTTACCCTCCCAGACAGTAATAATGTACTGATTATTCATTTGCTGTCTTGTATGCCTATTCAGCACTGTATAATTCCAGTAACACAAACATTATCTGGAAGAAAGCATTGAGAAAGCGCCACTTGCTCGACTTTATCGTAACCTGGTTAGAAGCCGTGAAAACGTAAGCTGAGGGACAGTTTTATTACAGTGCGAAAAGCGAATCGCAACCCTACGTAGCCGTTTCGGTGACGGGTGAGCGTGGTGCGTTGGTAACTTAATGAGGCTCGCTTACTATAAACGTCGAAAGGGTGTGACAGGAATTATTGTCTGTGTAGGATGGTGATTGTGTCATCTAGTTGGGCTTATGTGAGCCAGGCGCCGGGACAGTACCTTCAATCCTCCGCACAGTTCAAGGTGTTGCATGTTAACGATGGACATAACCACTGTTTTAAGAGTTCGGGGTTGCATTGCATCTGATCCCCCGGGCATCCTGTGAGCTTTGGGCGCGTCGGCTAGTGTTAGGTGGCCACACTGCTGCCCTGTGCATTGCTGCTTTCCATATAAGGTTTGTATGATTACACGCGTAACTGATGTATCATTGTGTTCACATTCTGAAAAGCCTGGTTTGCTGGTCAACAGGTCCTTATCGCTTCGTTCCTCTAGCCGCCGTGTGGACAGCCTTTCCAAGCTCCGCGTGGAAGGCACTCAGTGGTAGCGCTCGGAATTTTAGAGGACGCAGTCCACAGCACGTGGACCGGTTGTAGCAGTTTTCGTGGCCCACATTGAAGGTTCCATCCGCCTCGAATTCAGCCCAGCCGCGTGGCTTTTGCGAAAAGCTGGCGCCGCTCTGGGCACTAGAACACATATTTATTCAAGGAACAAAGCTAGCAGAATCGGCCCGATACGGGCCCGCCGTCCTCGTGCATCCCGCGTGTCGCGTCGCTTAAACGCCGCAAACTGGCGAGCGACGCGGCAACCGCTGGGAGTGGCGATTTGGACCCAGATGGGATCAACGCCTTCCATGCCCTCAATAGTCTGGCCACTGTGGCGGAGCGTGAGGCGGGGCGAGGCAAGGTGCCCGGGCTCGTTCACGATGGCACGGACCCAGCACACACATCCGGCTCGCAGCGCTCGCAGCCGGAGACGTCCCAGGACGACCCAATCACCACCAAGGCACGTGATTGGTGCACAACATAGCGTAGTAAAACGCATCCTCTAACGCTGGCAGAAAGGGCGGCGGGGGTGCGTGTGGGAGGAAGGCTACCATGATTCTCTTCTCTCTGTGTGGAATTGGCTACATGCCATTCGTCCGACACCCGGCCGCCCGGCCGGGTGGCTTTCTTGTCTGAGCTTGCTGGGGGCCTTGCAGCCAAACCTGCAAACGGGCGCGTTCAGAAGCAGGAACCAGCTGTTTTGCGGTGGGGTAAATGGGGCGGGGTACAGCGTCGGAAATCACCGAGGGCCTAACCACTTCCGCTCCCAAATCCGGTCTATCATGGGGCTTTTAAACGGAGTGTTTGGGTTCGTGCCCAAACATTCAGTTTGCGCCTTATTGTCCTCCATCTTAGTTAATCCTAACCAGCGCTGTCCCTTCCGTGCCGTGCTATGGCTCCCAGGTGGCGTTAGCCCATGAGGATCAGGACGATGCCAAATCAGGGTCTGGAGCCAACGCCGGGCTGCCCATGCCAATGTGTTTTCCAATGGGCATGCCGCCGGGGTTTGCGGCCATGCAGATGCAGATGCCGGGCATGCCTGGCGGAATGGGTGCTGCGGGATACCCCTACATGCCGGGCCTCATGCCGGCTTTCGCGGCGATGGCGGGGCCGCAGCAGATGGCGGCGATGGCGGGCCTCGTGCCGCCGGGCGGCACCGGGATGTCAGGTGGAAGCCCTGCAGAGGGTACCGGTGTCGGGTCCGTCGTTACGGGCACTCCATTGGCCGACTTCGCACAACAATGGCAGTTGGCTCAGCAGCAGCAAGCCGCCATGGCCTACTACTATCAGACATATGCGGCTATGATGATGGGCGGTGCGATGGGCGGTGCAGGTGGCGACGCCGCCGGCATGTCCTCAATGGCGATGATGAACCCCATGATGATGGCGTTTAATTCGGGGCCATTCCAGAACTGGTGGGCTCAATGCCAGTCCTGGATGATGTCTGTTCTGTCAGCGATGGGTTGGATGCCGGGTATGATGCCCGGCATGGGCGCCATGGGGGGATCCATGAGCTTACCTGGTGGCGGCGGTGCAGCCGCTGGGCCCTCGGGCGCCAACGCCGCATCAGCGCACTGGATGCAACAGGCGGGGATGTTTCAGAGCGCAGTGATGAATGCTATGGGGGGTATAATGCCGGGAGCGGGTGCTGCCGGCATGGGCATGTCCCCGGGCATGGGGCCCGGTATGATGGGCGGACCGATGGGTCCTATGGCAGGGATGGGTCCCTGCGCAGCGGTGGGCCCGATGGCAGCGACTATGGGGCCCTTCGGCTACCCTGGCGGCAGCCCCAGCGCGGTAGCACCTGGGCCCGGGGGCGCCGACGCGCCCGGTGGGATAGGGGCGGCCGCCATGTTCAAGGGGCTGGGTCTGCCGATACCAGCTAACAGTGATGAAATATTCCAGGACGAGGAGGAAGATAACACAGGTGCGTGGTGTTGATAGGTAGCCGCGGAGAGCCGCCGAGATGGAGAGCGGAAGCTATAAATCGCAGGGCCTGCTGGCCGTCTCTACCCTTGATGCTTGATGCTTGGGCAGTCGTGGAGCGAAGCTGGCCGCGGTTTGCTGCGAAATGATTAGAGGCTGGATGGCTTAGATGCCCTAGCGCACGCGAGAGGTTGAGGCACGAGTGCGTGTTTTGGGTCGTCTCCGCAAGGGCAAGGCGCTGCGCTTTCCACCCGCTTATACCCGCTTACACCCTACCCTACCCTGACCTTACACCTAAACATCCGACCCTTGCAGTACGGCACTCATGATGTGTAAATCGTTACCCTGTGCACATTTTTTAACTACCGGCCTGTGCTTGCGCACACAGAGGAGATGGAGGAGGAGGATGGTGACGAATCTCCGACTAATCAAATGCAGCTTCAGATGCAGCAGCCATTCTCGAACCAGGGGCAGGCGCAGGCGCAGGCGGCAGCTCCGCCCCCAGCCTTCCCCATCAGCCATCCACCGCAGGCGCAGCAGCAAGGGAACGGAACGCTTCCGCACGGAGCTGCCGCCAGTGTACCGCAACCGTGTCCGGGTTCATCGCTGCCGGGACACCAGCAGCCTCAGCATCAGCAACATGTGGGTGGGCCTCAGAAACCCCAGCACGGCCTCCCACAACCGAAGCATGCTGGAGATGCAGGCGGCTCACCTGCGCAGGCGATTCCGGGGCCGGTTGGCGTGCCGCAGCAGCCGCCATCGCACCTTCCCGCAGCCGCGGCGGCGGCTCTGTCGGCGGCAGCTGCTAATGCCGTCGCTGCAGCGGCGAAGCGGCCGCTCGAGCAGTCGGTCCCCGTCACGGCTAACAATTATGCGGCGGCAGCGGCGGCAGCGGCGGCGGCTGTGGCAGCGAACGCAAACAGCTATCTGTCCAGTCAGTCCAAGCGGGGTAGGAGGACGGCTAAGGAGCAGAAGGTGAGTAACGGAGGGGCGCTCCAGGAAGGGTTTGCTTCATTCGCGGTGTGATATCTACCGCAGCTCCGGTCCTCCTGAACCACCCCTCGAGATTTTTGTCATCATCTCTTTTGGGGGCGTCTGAGGCAGATCGGGGAATAGTAATTGGACCATCCTGCAGTCTTCTTTTCTTACGCAGCTAGCGGCCGCAACGGACCTATCTTCGCACAGACTTGCGCCGTCCGCTGACTTGCCGTGTCCGTTTCATGCCGCCCTTTTCCATGATCCCGTCCCTGCCGCGCTGCCCTGCCCGTACCACGCCGCTTGCTTGGACCTAGGGAACGGACTCCAAGGTGAATTTGATTTGTTTGTGTGTCCGTCTGTCTGTCCGTCCATCTGTCTATCCGTGGGTTCACCTGTTCCAGCTGAGGCTGGGTTGCCGTCATGTGGAGATTGGGACGTAGAGGGACCAGGCTGCAATCTGGTTGTTGCCGTATTTGTATTGTGCCGATAGTCGTAGTAGCAGCAGCAGCAGCGGCCTGGCGACATCACCGCCACCACCATCATTTTCATCCACATCATGTCCCCTTCCGCCTAACCTGGTTTACTACAGTTCGGCATGTGTGCTCTCCAACAGCAGTTGGCCAGGCCTCGTGTGTTGGCCTTTTCCCCCCGGATGCCCTGTTATACGTTGCCCTCACCAAACACAAATCCGAACGCAGGTCTGCAAGAACTGCGGGACGAAGTCCACACCCTTCTGGCGGAAGGATAAAAATGACGGTCGGCCGCTGTGTAATGCCTGCGGGTTGTATTTCTCCAAAAATGACGCACCGCGACCCAAGATTTTATGGAAGCAGGACGAGCAGGCTGCAGCGGCGGTGAGAGAGGTCGGAGCGTGCGTCCTATCGTCCTGTTGTCGTTGATCGAGCTAATTGAGTGTGCACACCGGTATTCAGCGTGAAGGTAGTCTCGGCTACGGGCCGAATGGCGGAAGGTGGTGGAGGACTGGCAAAAATAGAGAATGCGCGTGGATAGCTTGGATGGGCGCATCCGGGCGATCTGCATGGCGTTAAGAGGGCCTTATCCCTGTTTCTGTAAAGGACTTGACGATTCATCTGCATAGTAGCTGAAAGGGCTCCAAAAGATGAGAGGCCAACGTGCGGTGGGTTAAGGAAGACAGGGTAACTGCATTGTTCAGCTTAATGGGTAAGCAGCTGAGCTTAGGCGCCGGGTTGTCTGCAATGCTTGAGCTCCCCTCGCTTCGCCATCGTCCCCTGCAGGGTCAGGTAGCAGCGGGCGGCGTGCTCCAGACCAACCCACTTGTAGCGGCAGCAGCAGCGGCAGCCGACCCTACAGCGGCGGCGGCGCTCGCCGCTGCAATGGCGGCGGGGCGGGGGCTCACGCTCTCAGCGGGCGCAGCAAACGCCATCTCGAGTCTCCAAAACCTGCCCGGCCTGGCGGCTGCTGCAGCGGCGGCGGCAGCGGCCAGCGCTGCCAGTACGGCAGCGAGTACTGCGGCTGCAATGGCAGGGGCCCGACCCGCTGGGACGGCTCCACTGGCCGCCGGAGCGGCGGCACCAGGCGCACGGCCTGGTAACGTCGCGGGCGTATGTACGGCAGGTGCCGGAAGCGGGGCGTCGGGTCCTGCTGGAATCGCACCGGCGTCGGCGTCGGCTTCTGCAGGGGCGGGGGCTCCGGCCGCAGCCGCAGCGGGGAGTGTGCGGCCAGTGCTGCCCGGCGGTGCACAGATCAATGCGGTGATAACGGCGGCAGCGGCCGCGGCGGCAGCTGCTGCGGCAGCGAGCAAGGGCGGCGTTGGCGCTAATGGGCAGCCGGGAGCTGTCCGCCCGGCTATGCAACTTCCTGGCCGACCTAACTTGCAGATGACGCCGGAAGCGGCGGCGGCCGCGTTAGCCGCCGCCGCCGCTGCAATGGCGGCGTGGCCTGCTGGTCCGCAGGCGCGGCAATCGTTGCAGGTACCCGGCAGTGGACCCGGCGGCGGAACCGCTAATGCAGCTCCTGGCACGGCGGCGGCGGCGTTTGCGGCTGCCGCCGCTGCTGCGGCAGCCGGCGGCACTTTGCCGGTTTCACAAAGCGGGGTGGTGCCGAATGCATCAGCGACCGGAACGGCGACGACGGCAACACTTGGCATGGCAGCAGGTGCGTCGCCACCGCTGCCGACGATAACGGCGACTGCGGTGGCGGGGACGCCACCCGGGTCCACCCCTCCGATTCCGTCTTCGGGAGGCCCCGCCCCAGCAGGCTCTCCTGCCATTCCCGCAGCGGCGGCGCCGCTAGTCTCCGCTGCAGCCCCACTTCCAAGTACAAAGAGCGAAGACTCGTGAGACAGAAGGATGGAAGAACATTTGTTGTTGCCGAAGACCTTCTTTTATGATATAGTTTTTTGATGTGATGCTTGTGGTTGGAGCTCACGGGCGGGCTCAGAGAGTGCTGTACGGGTTCTGTCCTGAGGGTTGTCGTACGGTGATGGAGGGATGTAGCGTGAACCTGGCTTAGGCGGAGTTGGGCCTGTCCTGTCCTGTCGAGCCGAACAAGGCCGTTGAAAGTTCTTCAGCGCTGACATTACATAACAGGTGCACGTACATAACTTCCGACTGCGTGGCATTATTGGAGGCCTGTGTGTGTATGCGTGTACGAGGGGGGATGTGAAATTCTTGATCGTGTTCGTGAAACCCTCCAGCGAAGAAACCTCAAGTTGGTCGGTTGCAGTCAGTCGTACTACCTAATCGACGAAAACGACAAGTCTTCCATTCCCGTGGTCTAAGCCCCATTCCAAAATTTGCACATGGGGTTGCTGCCAACTCTAATAAGATATGATGGGGGGGTCGTTGCATCCATTTTGACAGCCATGTCACGGTGTGCCTCCGTGCCATTCGTTCACGTGTGCGTCCCAATGAGGGTTCGAGTACATTGGGATGCTGCGGTTCGAAAGGACGTTTGTATCCCTTGCCCGGGTCGCCGTCTGCAGCGCCCGTGAAAGTCGCTATGTTCGGTTAGCCGTTGCGTTCCGACCACTTGTATGTCGCACGGCGTTGTGTGGGGGAAAGGAGGTGGAGGTGGTGACTGTGCATACGTCATCCTGTATCGATGTTTTTATATAAGGTTTATGTGGCTTATCTGGTGAAAGTATTGGAGTTGTCCGTGGTGGGTATGGCTGCGGGCTTGCGGTCGGCTCAGTCGACTCCTTGTGTGGATGGTGGGGGAGGGAGGCGCGCTTATTAGCCGCACTGTTTGGTCTGGAAGAAAGAACATCCTGGCGTTCTGCGACTCGTCTATGTTAACAAGCAATGAGATAGTGATGGAGAGTGCATGTGCACACGGAAAAGTCAAATTGTTTTGATGCGGTGATAAGCGGCGGGAGGATGTGGCGTGACACATCTGTCTGCGTGTTCACTGTTCTTGAATGGCTGGGCCCCCCATTTCCATGCGGCACGCTCTGTACGACCACCTTTGGTAAAATAGTGCTGTATGGTAAGAGGCATGGTGTGCCGCGCGGCAAAATGTACGAACGTGTCGGTGCCGCACGTTTACAAGAAGACTGCGGTGGCTTCATGTGTGTGCCTTGGCGGACGACGGGGGTTGAGATGGCGCGATGATAGTCCTCGGATGGCGTGAACAGCGTAAATCGTCAATTCATCTCGTCAATCGGCGGGTGTTGTTGGTTTGCTGTAAGTGCGACTATCTTGTTTTGTCGGGTCCGGGATGCATGGAGGACACAGCCAAACGATGCCACCGTCCTCCGCCCCACCTGGTAAGGCCCTGACGGGTGATATATGAAGACATGTTTGGCATGGACAGCCCCACCCCCCCAAAACGGGAATCATTATGAAGCCAGCCCGTAACGTTGCATGTTGGCATCTGTACCGCAACATGAAGTCGCCAAAGCCCGTCCTTATCGGCATAGGAAGCAGCTCCCAACCCATTAGAAAATGATGAAACGAGATCGCGGCCGGCAGCACAAAGAGTCTGGGATATCATACACCGTACAGAAATGAGGCATCCCGACAGCTGTTTTCATTGCAAACTGCTATAGTGTTTCCGAAGAAAGTTTCGGCCAACATGCTATTGGTCTACATTGAAGGAAAGGACTGGGGTAGAGATAGAGGATGAACTCAGTCATCACATCGCCACGCACCGTGCCATTTTCCACGCTCTGAGATGCCTTATTGTGCTCCCGCTTAGAAGCTCCATAGTCCCAGTTGCGATTGTGTGTATACACGTGTTTGTATCCAGAACTGACACATACTGCAGCGGAGACGATCCCATACCTACTCCGTATGATTACCACCATCAACTGAAACTGGCATTTCCTCATCCCCTCAATGCCCTTCAGCCAATTTGTGCTTTTCAAGCTGATGCTTGTAAGACTCCCACATGCACATTGACTCCAGCATCTGTCGCACTTGGTCCATGAGTTGTTTAACCACCTCGTTTTTCCTGGACAGCTCCTGTTGCATCTCTGCAATACGACCATCATAGCTATCTGATGCATCGGGTACATCGACACCACTTCCTTGGATTTCTGCACGTGCAAGTCAGACGCGGATACTTTGTGTCGTAACTACCTTGGCCAACTGCACAACGGCTTCTCACCGCCTTCGCCGAATACTTGCACGGCTAAGGAGCAGGATTCTACCACTATTTTCCGAAGCATCAACATGGCTTGTAAGTATTGCTGCTGAAGCGCAACCTGCCGCGAGACCGCATCGTTGCCGTCGCCATAGCCCAATTCAGAAAACATCTGTCTCACGATCGCTACAACTTCATGCAGTTGCTGTGATCCGTTCGCAGCAAGGTCGTGCAAGGAAGCTAGTTGCGAAGATGCGTGCAGCACCATTCTTACGCTTTCTACTTAAGGAAGATGCTCACACCTGTAGATTACACATCGGTAGGTCATGACTCCAACAAAATCTTTACGTTTTAAGGTCTTCGCGCACCTGTTTGGCTGTACGGTACGATGTTTTCAACGGCTGCACATGAAAGGAAACCTCGCAGGTTTCGAACCAATTCCAGCGCTTAAAAAGCCGTCATCTGTCTGCATTGGAGTTTCAGCGTGTTAAGGCAGGTGACAGGCCCCGAAGCCGAAAAGGCAACCATTAACATCGGCTGCAATATACGTCTACTCCTGGGGTGGACTCCTAGTCCACTCAATGAGTGGATTCTTGACAGCCATTCTAAGACATATTGCTTACGGCATATTTTTATGAATTTCCTGTATCGCAAGGTTCTGTTTTTATAGAGCCCCTATCGCTTCCATCGCTACAAACGGAATCGCAGATAACGACCTACGACGCCCATTTCTTTTTCAAGCCGCATCAACGACAATATTCATTCAATGAATAACATATTATGTCACATATGGTAACACAATCCTAGAATGCCCCCTTCTGCGCCCTCTGCAGCGTCGGCCACGATGGGGAACCCCGCCCCGACTTGTCATGGGCGGGTTATCGACACTCAGGGTCTTCTCCTCGCTCTTACCATCCCCGCTTTCAACCCCGTCGGATCCTTCTGCCCTGCTTGGACTTGACTCGCTGCCGGTTCCGCCAACATTCTTCATTGCCTCGCCATTCACTCCACCACGTGCTTCTTGATCGCTGCTGTCCTATTCATGTGCGCTTGCCTCAGATTCGCTTGATTCCTAGTTGTGGTGCGAAGTCCGACCTCCACCCCTGCCCGTGCCTCGCCCCAGGTCACCAAGACGTGCCATGCCACCCCTGTTCTGTCTGCCCTCGCATACTTGATGAAAATATCCCCCAGACAGGCAAGCGCCTCAACGAACATGTTTCTTCAGGAGATTCAAAAGATTGTCGCCCAATTCCTCAGAGACAAGGGCTGAGCTACGAAGATTTTATAGGTGTTAATGCTTTTGCATTAGCATCTATAGAAGTTGTTAAGCGCGGTTTACAATTCTTTTAAGCGCAGGTCGCGGCGCAGCAACATTTGGGAAAAGCTTTGGGCACTCCTAAAAATTGCAATCAGTGATGTTAATACTTCTTGTCCTCAGTACGTTACAATTAATATAACCACCTCTCCACGAAATCGTCCAACGCATATCGCCCTAGTGGCGCAGTTAGGTATTGGGCGGGTGGTGGGTGGTTAGTAACCGCCATTGCCATCGCCGCCGTCCATTGTGCTAATGGAAAACTGAAAACGCAACTAGTAGTGTAGAACTATGTCACTGATGCTCTAGAACGGCGGATGCCGGTTAGAGCTAAGGGAAACACTGTATAGACAAAATAATAGTATGGCATTTCCCGTACTCTCGTCCAAGAACTTGACTTCTCTATAAAGAGAAGTCTACGCAAATTTCAGAATACAAAAGTCATTGGAAGCAGTGGAAGCAGCAGCATATATAAAATCCAGTCATTGAGCAGACCATGTTTCCACTCCAGCAGTAGACGGAGTACGTCCCCCTAGGATGAGGTCCTGCTACTTTTCAGAAGAGGAACCCCTGGCTACTTTCCTGTTACTTGCGGCGGCAATCGATCTAAATCGTGTGTTCCTGCAGATTCATGTCAAGACTCTCGTATTATCTTTGTATAACCATAATAAAAGCTGTCGCTGGGGGGCAAGCCTTGCACTTCCGCGAATGTTGACTGCCCAACCACTGTTGCAGCTTTATGCAGAAGAGAATGGCATGCCACAAATGTCTTAAGCTATGGTAGGTATGGAACATGACTTTCCATTAAGGACCACCAGGGGGGTTAGAATTCCCTGCATAATGCAATTCTACCGAAATCTCAACCGTCCATAAGTACAGGATTCTGGAGCAGAAATCAGCGGTATTTTCAGTACTCAAAGAGATAACGCACGTACGATTCGACCTGATCCAAACTATTTTCATGCATGTCGATCATTTATGTACTTCTGTTTCAGCTTTATTAGCTCTATTGCACTTGAATGCAGAGAGATGTACGTTATCAGCGCCAAAAATATTACAAGCAATCAGTCAAAACTAAGAGCGACACAGGCAAGTCGAACAGCAACTAAAGTCACAGGCCACCGCGCAGACGCAGGACCAGATGCAGGGTGCTCTCCTTCTGAATGTTGTAGTCCGCCAGAGTGCGGCCATCCTCCAGCTGCTTGCCGGCAAAAATCAGGCGCTGCTGGTCCGGAGGGATGCCTGCAATTAAAACAGATGATCAGAGGGCTCTTAACGGCACGCAAGAGGGGATACACAATCACAAATCCATTCAGCCATGAACATGCCTCAACCACTCAAATCATGCCGAGGGCTTACCTTCCTTATCCTGAATCTTGGCCTTCACGTTCTCAATGGTGTCAGACGACTCCACCTCTAGCGTGATGGTCTTGCCAGTCAGGGTCTTAACGAAAATCTGCATGCCACCGCGCAGACGCAGGACCAGATGCAGGGTGCTCTCCTTCTGAATGTTGTAGTCCGCCAGAGTGCGGCCATCCTCCAGCTGCTTGCCGGCAAAAATCAGGCGCTGCTGGTCCGGGGGGATGCCTGCAATTAAAACAGATGATCAGAGGGCTCTTAACGGCACGCAAGAGGGGATACACAATCACAAATCCATTCAGCCATGAACATGCCTCAACCACTCAAATCATGCCGAGGGCTTACCTTCCTTATCCTGAATCTTGGCCTTCACGTTCTCAATGGTGTCAGACGACTCCACCTCTAGCGTGATGGTCTTGCCAGTCAGGGTCTTAACGAAAATCTGCATGCCACCGCGCAGACGCAGGACCAGATGCAGGGTGCTCTCCTTCTGAATGTTGTAGTCCGCCAGAGTGCGGCCATCCTCCAGCTGCTTGCCGGCAAAAATCAGGCGCTGCTGGTCCGGAGGGATGCCTGCAATTAAAACAGATGATCAGAGGGCTCTTAACGGCACGCAAGAGGGGATACACAATCACAAATCCATTCAGCCATGAACATGCCTCAACCACTCAAATCATGCCGAGGGCTTACCTTCCTTATCCTGAATCTTGGCCTTCACGTTCTCAATGGTGTCAGACGACTCCACCTCTAGCGTGATGGTCTTGCCAGTCAGGGTCTTAACGAAAATCTGCATGCCACCGCGCAGACGCAGGACCAGATGCAGGGTGCTCTCCTTCTGAATGTTGTAGTCCGCCAGAGTGCGGCCATCCTCCAGCTGCTTGCCGGCAAAAATCAGGCGCTGCTGGTCCGGGGGGATGCCTGCAATTAAAACAGATGATCAGAGGGCTCTTAACGGCACGCAAGAGGGGATACACAATCACAAATCCATTCAGCCATGAACATGCCTCAACCACTCAAATCATGCCGAGGGCCTACCTTCCTTATCCTGAATCTTGGCCTTCACGTTCTCAATGGTGTCAGACGACTCCACCTCTAGCGTGATGGTCTTGCCAGTCAGGGTCTTAACGAAAATCTGCATGCCACCGCGCAGACGCAGGACCAGATGCAGGGTGCTCTCCTTCTGAATGTTGTAGTCCGCCAGAGTGCGGCCATCCTCCAGCTGCTTGCCGGCAAAAATCAGGCGCTGCTGGTCCGGAGGGATGCCTGCAATTAAAACAGATGATCAGAGGGCTCTTAACGGCACGCAAGAGGGGATACACAATCACAAATCCATTCAGCCATGAACATGCCTCAACCACTCAAATCATGCCGAGGGCTTACCTTCCTTATCCTGAATCTTGGCCTTCACATTCTCAATGGTGTCAGACGACTCCACCTCTAGCGTGATGGTCTTGCCAGTCAGGGTCTTAACGAAAATCTGCATGCCACCGCGCAGACGCAGGACCAGATGCAGGGTGCTCTCCTTCTGAATGTTGTAGTCCGCCAGAGTGCGGCCATCCTCCAGCTGCTTGCCGGCAAAAATCAGGCGCTGCTGGTCCGGGGGGATGCCTGCAATTAAAACAGATGATCAGAGGGCTCTTAACGGCACGCAAGAGGGGATACACAATCACAAATCCATTCAGCCATGAACATGCCTCAACCACTCAAATCATGCCGAGGGCTTACCTTCCTTATCCTGAATCTTGGCCTTCACGTTCTCAATGGTGTCAGACGACTCCACCTCTAGCGTGATGGTCTTGCCAGTCAGGGTCTTAACGAAAATCTGCATGCCACCGCGCAGACGCAGGACCAGATGCAGGGTGCTCTCCTTCTGAATGTTGTAGTCAGCCAGAGTGCGGCCATCCTCCAGCTGCTTGCCGGCAAAAATCAGGCGCTGCTGGTCCGGGGGGATGCCTGCAAACACATACGGAATAGGACTTATGGTAAGGAACATGGAAGTCACGGTAACCTGACTGTATACCACACTGGACCTTTATCGATGTGTGACCCGCAGAAAGGCGTCACCAAGGATATTATACTCGCATACTCCCACTACGTAATAAATGACAAAATCATGAAAGATGTCAACCCGAGATGGCAACCTCACGCCGATACAAGCACATTGCGATAAAAAAATGTCATTGTGGGAACTAAAGTTCAGCTGCACGTCCTAAAAATCGCAACTCGGTAGCAAAAACTTGTGTATAACTAGCTGGCATAATTCGAGGATACGTCAGGTGGACTTAAGTCAGCCTCAGGCAAATGCAAAAATGCAACAGAACGCATAACATATCCAACAGAGTCGGTTACGCGGGTAAGAATATGATGCGTATAAACTAGGGCTCCACGTCAGCGTCGCGACTCACCCTCCTTATCCTGGATCTTGGCCTTAACGTTCTCGATGGTGTCAGACGACTCAACCTCCAGGGTAATGGTCTTACCCGTCAGGGTCTTAACGAAAATCTGCATGGCTTACAGTTCACTTTGTACAGATGAGGTTGTTGCCTTCTGGCCGCTTGTGACCGCCCTGAGTTGTGACTGACTTTCAAACAATTTACTTTCACAAACTTGTATATCCTTCAACTTTATGATAGGCGCTTAATGACTCCCGTGTGGTGGCGAGAGTTTTATATAGTCAAATCCGTACAGCAAAGCAAAGCAACCCTGGAGCCTTTCATTCTGACTAACCAAGTTACGAAACTGCCAGAAAGGGGCGTTCCATTATACGGCACAGGAAGCGCCCAAGCGGGGGTAGTTTCATGTTCCATGAAGCGTGCATGATGTACGAACCTCGGCTGTCAGGTTGCAAGGTGACGGGAAGGTTTGGAGCTTGCTTTTAAACACATATTCGGTAATTACGGGATGTGCGACGAGAACTGTGAATGTTCTGAAGTTTCACCCTGGGCTGACATGTCGAAATCTGCAGCTGCCGTTGACAGCCTTGTCCGTATGCTGTCACAGGTCTCGATCTGGGTCACCAATCAAAAGAGCGTCTCAAATTAGGCAGTAAGTTTTAAGGCGTCAGTTCGGCTGTGGAGCGCTCCCCAATCACGGCAGCGACGCGCGCGGCCCCAACCCACTTAAAGCTTTTATCGGACATCACCCAAAAAGCCGTACTAAAGCAGCTCGCCAGCTCATAGAAGGTCCACCTCTTCCGAGCGTAAAAGCCAGCTCTCGCCGTGCCACGACTGCAACAGAGCGAGAGGGACTTCCGGGTGGGCGAAACTTCCAGGCGACAAATGGCGAATATAACCCATTCCACAGGTGCTACGCATGCATGTATGGACGATGATAACGGCATTAAGAAGGGAAAAGCGCTTCAACAGACCCACCAATAGGATAATAACAGATAGGATAACAGACCCATTCGCCACCTGCAACACCGGGCCCCCAGCTGCCTCGTGCACGCCCGTTCGTTGCCAAATCGGTACGCGCCCGCTTAAGTAAGCCTTTTCGAGCCTCGCCTCCGCCCGTCTGCTCCATACTTTGGACCTTAAGATTTGATTGGATAATGCTTTTTAACTGGACAGAACATTGCGCAAAGGTACCAAGAACAGTGCTGAAGCCGGCAGGTCATAGTGCCACTCTCTCCCTTTTCCGTCCCGCTGTCCACACGAACTGACTCACTGGAACCTAATGCGCTCCTCCACAGATGGGATTCCAATCTTGTGCACCATATCAATTCCTCAACATGTCTAGCCCCTACCAGCAACCATACGTTTGGTGACCTGCAAGAGTAACTTGTCCGTAAAGAAAGGTCGCATAGGATGGGCCAGAACCCAGAAAGCAGCCAATTGCACCACACACAGCGCTACACCTAACGGCTAGTGCTCCCCTGTTCATCAACTACTTGTTGAAGCAGGTTGAGGATCGAGCACATCGTCACACGCCACTTCCTCAACAGTAAAATCATAAGCTCCATAGACATGCTATCCGCGCTTCCTTTTCCGCTGCGCTTCTACCATGACCGCAACATCCTCCGATGCGCCGCGCGCCATTGGTTTGTGCACTGACTTAGCCACAGCGCGCGCCATCCACACCGGGCTTTGCGCCATATAATAGTGCGCCATCGGCACAGCTCTAGTGCCG
Source organism: Volvox reticuliferus (assembly GCA_019650235.1). Taxonomy (NCBI): domain Eukaryota; kingdom Viridiplantae; phylum Chlorophyta; class Chlorophyceae; order Chlamydomonadales; family Volvocaceae; genus Volvox; species Volvox reticuliferus. Next base: position 534,609 of record BNCP01000024.1, read on the forward strand.
GCCAGCCTAGATGTGCATCGCAGGCGGTTACACATATATGCTCGGCCTAGCCCGGGCCTCCGGCGGTCCCAGGTGGCTGCACAGGGGAGGTACGCTGAGCATCGGCTGCGTCGCGCACCAGCGAACTCAGCTCCCAGTCCCATCCCTCTTCCCCGTCGGCCAGCCCTCCAGGGGGAATGGGCGGTAAGAAGCTAGGCGCGGGCCCGGAGCGCAGCGTGTCCCAATCGATCTCAGCGAAGAAGGGGTGGGCCTTGAGGTCCGACAGGTCCTCCGCGCCTGGCCATCGGATAGGGGCGTCAGGAACCAAACCAGTGAAAGGAAAAGATATAAGTGAGTGATGAACTCCAAGGTCCAAGAGGGAACAAAGGGATGCGGAATGATAATTGGAATGATAATTGGAATGATAATTGGAATGATAATTGGAATGATAATTGGAAATTGACAATGGGGTTAAGATGAAGACGAAGACGTCGAGCGCATGAGGCAACGGCTGGCGTGGTCGCGATACTCAACAGAAGGTTACCGAACGATGGAGGAGCTAGGGTGCAGAGCAGCGACGACGACAGATGTTGGGATAAGTGCGCCCGGCATCCGCTGCAAGAATCGAGCCACCACCCTCGTTCGCCGTCCGCACCCGGGCCTGTTACCCACGGGGCACGTTCGCGCACCTATGCGTGCCAAGGGCTCCATTGCAAGGAGGCGTTCCGTGAGGTCTCTGGCCTCGGGTGGGTACAACACAACGGCTGGGCTGTCCTCGTCGTCTGCGGCCGCAGCAACCAGGGCTGCCGAGGGTTCCTCGGGATAGGAGAAGTCTCGGTCGGTGATCTTTTGGAAGGTGAGGTACTCGCTGGCGGCCTTGAAGGGTGGCCGCCCTAGCGGGCAGCATGGGAGGGGGTTGGCGATGGCGGCGCCCGGCTTCAGGTGGGCGGGCGGAGGAGTAGCGGCAGAGGGTAAGACCCTACCCACACACACCCCAGCGCTTCAGCCTGCTCTTCGTCGTTACGTCTGTTGACCCTTTGGTTGAGAGCTAAAGAACCCGCGAGGGCGGTGCAGCGGGTCAGTGGGGGGGCGAATGAGGAGGATTGATGCTCCGACGGTATCCCCCCCCCCTCGTCTCAATTTTCCCGCTTCGGAAGCAGCTGTTTGGCAATCTAACCAGCAACGACTCGAGGTTCAACGACTCGGAAGATCCCCCAATCTTCGCAGACAGCAACCTGGAAGTCACTAGATCAGGAACCAATATGGTGAGGTTCACTCGCTGTCATGTCCCGCTCCATCATCCACAAAACCACACCGCATAAAGATGTCACATCCATATGCCCCAACCCTAAACTCCGAAACTCCCGACGTACCAACTATCATTTGGTAGAGAAGGCAGCCCAGAGCCCACAGATCAGCTGGGTAAGACAACGGCTGGTTTAAGAGCACCTCCGGGGAAACATACTCCGCAGTGCCCACGAAGGATGTCGCTCTGGTGGGGTCGGGCGAGTCGGCGCCGATCGGGCCGAGTGGGGGTTCGGGCGTTATGTGTTATGTGTGGTTCATGGGCCGGGCGTAAGGTAAAGGCCAGGCCTCGATTGTGTTCGTCATGGGTGACATGTAGGCTTCGGCGTGCGCTCGCCGTAAGCTTGAGGTTTACGTTTGAGGACAGTTCGGGCAAGCGGAGAAGCGGGCACCCCAACATTCAGGCATGCCATCGCATTGTGTCAAGGGGAAACGCCTTGGTCACGCCGCGCAGCCCCCAGACTGACCTGTTCTTGCCAGGCGCCTTCTCCGCCTCGGGAAGGAAGAAGGCTTTTGCGCTACCGAAATCGATGAGCTTCAAGTGGCCGTCCGCAGAAAGTAGCAGGTTCTCGGGCTTCAGATCTCTGCGACCGTCGACAGCACGGTCTCGTGAATCCAGCACATGGGGCCGCATTGGTGCCTAAAGCATTCATCAATGCATCCATTCTTGCTACACAATCCATGATCCACCCAAATAACCGTTCTCGTTGTATTACCCAGCCAATGCACGAGCCAGCGCGCTACCGACCAGTACACCCACATCAACCCAACCATCACGCACCGGTGCACCACTTGGGCACTCCGCAGGTACTGTAGGATCAGAACCACCTCTGCTGCGTAGAAGCGGACTGCGTCCAGGGGAAGCCCGCCACGCTGCCGGCAGGGCCGGGGGAACGGGCAGGAAGTAATCAATTATCTTAGGGTCGGGGCTCCCCAACCCTAACTATGCTAGCAAAGATAATTACTCGCACATGCAGCAACTCCTGCGAAGACCAGGCTAATAGTTAATCAAGCAAGCTCGACGAGAAGACCGACGTTTCAAAGGCAATGGAGTTGAGGCCCGCAAGGGGGAAGGTTTTGGCTGAGACCGGGGCTTGGTGTGTGCGCTCCGGAATGCCTGATGCGCGAGGACTGAATGCGGTGGTGCGCATGCTTTGATTCTATGAGCAATGCGTACGGTCGCAGTGCAACCAACGGGCGTACCTTGTTTATTTGCTCGTAAAGCTCCCCCCCCGCGCAATACTCCATGCCCATATCTGACGATATGATGCCAACAGGCCACGGGGCAGCCGGGGGAGGCACAGGCAAGGAGCACGGGATGTTCGTGTATTGAGAACTACTCAAGAACAAACAGAGAACCTGTCCATATGGGCTAGGCAACAATCATTATACTAATGGGTTAGAAGAAGGGCCGACTTGTGAGAAGTGGGCCTGTCCATCGTGGCCGCCATCGACTCCGGCAAGAGTCGCAACCGGGAACACTACACACGCTTAGTACGATGCCGACGCGATTCCCCTTTCCATATCCCGACACACATCACATATTCTCCATTACGTACATAGGTTGTCCGGGTCCTGGAAGGTAAAATGAAGTTTGGCAACGCCAGCATCATCGAGCTTGTCCAGTATGAAGCGCTCGTTCTTTATGTATTCAACAACTTTATTGCGCATGACCAGATGCTTATTCATCATCTTAATTGCATACTGTTTACCCGTTTGTTTCTGTTGTGCCAGAAAAACCGTCGAAAAGCTTCCATCGCCGATACGTCCAAGAATATTGAAATCGCGTATTGTGTATGTCACTCGCGGCGCACGATATCCCTCCCGATGCTCACGATCCTGCAATTGAGGCTCGGCCGACATCTTTCGTGGACTTTCGGGTTACAGTGTTCTGCAATTGTCAGCCAGTTCACATGCTATGCAACATAACTAAAGAAATATGTACAAAACTTATACCACCAGTGAACGTTAGGTCTTCGTTAACGTTTAGCGTCCGTCTGTCCAGAGTTAAGTTGCGCAATCCAAAGAATTTTAGCTTGTATGCTGATGATCTCAGTGTCTGATAACATTCATACCCTATTCATGTTGTGAGAACGGAAGGGCGAGAAATCCAACTTAGTCATGTTGTCACCGAGAATCCTGTACGGCAACCCGCTAGCAGGGGCTTTGCGCCGTGGCCATTGATGATGCATCATGCCGAGGTCTTCTCTATGTTCTAACATCCTTATGCAGACTAGGAGTGCTACCAAAACCTGCGCAGGATGTGCACATTATGGGTAAACGTACCCATGCCAGTGGGCCACAGATCCGCGGGTCGTCGAGATAGGCAGCATAGGGCGACTCTCTTTTGACACCAGAATTTACAAAGGAACAATTATCTGCATGAAGATCTTCCAGCGAACAAGGTCTGCAGAGCGAAAGGGTTCATTTCCCCTCGGCCACCCCCAACAAAAACGTCTGCTCTTGCTTGCTTCAATCTTCATAGTGACACAAGTCTAGCATGCAGCCCCTCGACGGGTAATGCTCAACCTAGCATGACGCCAGCAAAAATGCCACACAAAAATATTGTGCGCATAATGCGCATGTGTCAAGATTAAAATTGTTGCTCTTCTCCTCATACAGTGTGTGATCCGTGCCGATTAGGCTCCGCACGGCCAGGTCTTGCACTTGTTACCACGCCCACTGCATCCGGCCGAGTATCAGCTGCCTACAATCCTCCTGATCCGGCATGCCTCCATACTACCCCGTCTGGCCGCCCTGGCGCCGCTGGGACCCGCAGCGAGTACCTGCCCGCACACCTTGATGCGTCCTCAACCCCAAGCTGCCCTACCAACAGAAGCCTAATGGATCCAACGTGCATACAGCTTACGCCAGCTTGGCGGTCATCTCCTTCGTGAGCTGGTCGGCAACACGCTCAATCTGTCCGCGGATGGACAGGTCAATCTGGCTGCTTCCATACTCCACAACAAAGCCTGCAATCAGACTGGAATCAATCACGGGCTTAAGCTTAATGTTCTTGCTGCCGGTCAGCTCCTGCAGCTTCTTTGCGATCAGGAATTGCTGCTCCTGCTCCAGCTTCACCGCCGAGCGCAGAGTGGCGACCTGAGTATCAGTCATCTGGCAGTAGAAGTCCTCGAAGCACTCGCAGATCTCCGGCACCAGCGACAGGCGGTCTTTCTCGACCAGCAGGTTAAGGAAGTTCACCGTATACTGCTGAAAGCCTGCCTCCTTCGCAATCTTCGCCAGAACCGCGCGCTTCTTGTCAGCGTCAACGATAGGGTTCATGATGAGATCGCTGAGCTTCTTGTTCTCCTTCATCAGGCTGGAGACCGCGTCCACATCGGCATGCACAGCCTCCAGCTTGCCCTTCTCGTCAGCCAGCTCGACGAGAGCCTTCGCGTAGGACTCGCTGACCTCGCTCTTCCTGGCCATCACCACAACGGCGCGGCGAGCGGCCTTAGGCGCAGAGCGCGTGGCCGACGCCTTGAAGGCACGCTGGCCCACAACTGACTTTGCGGCAAGCATGGTCGCTACGTGAGGCGGCTGGGCGCTTATTGCGCGCGAGGACTAACGAAATGGCAAGCAACGCGCGTTGTAAGAGCGAAGATCCATTCAGTGCGAACGCTTGCTAAGTCGCTCGGATAAGGCTTGCAGGGCCCAACAAGTACGGCCTTGTGCTATTGCGAAGCACGTCCTCGAAATGAATTTAGGTCTATAAATACGTATTCTTTACCGAGATGAAATGTTACTCCTCAGTGAACTTGGCGAATTGTTCCATTCTGTAACTTACCCAACCTGCATATGATGTCAGCTGCCGCCTTTTCAAGCTGCCGGGTATTTTGTCTTATAATTTTTCAATTTATGTCATGGTTTCCGTAAAGCAAACATAGCGCTGGTTTGCAGAAGTTCCTGTAGGCTGGCTCCGGTCGGGCTCATTTTGCGCAGCCGCCGGGTGAGCCCTTTCTGTTGTTCCATTGCAACCTCTGTACTGCTTTCAATCCGTAACTGTGGTAAGAGACCCACGGCTTAATTGTGCGCCTTCCCAGTCAGGTATAATAGCCGGCTCGATTGCTGTGCTGAAGCTGCCTATCGCTTCGCATGCCATATCGGGAGACGGCACATTGTCATATATGGGAATCTGTTGCGTCTCAATGATTATAGACTTTCACACACATACATCGCAGACCCACGGGCTTGATGACCCATTTCTGCAAGTATGAGGGACGCGACAGGATGAAGCCCAACCATCATGTAACATTGCAAGATAGGTAGCCCTGGCTGTCAGGAATAACTAGGTGAAGTGCATCCCTTCCCCACGAACAGGTCGGGACAGGCTGCCTTAGACATATTTTTGACAGACGTCTCAACATATTTTTGTGTGTGGGATGGGGGGTTTGCTTCACTCGTGGCCACTGCCAGGCAGTCCCTACCTTTTGTGTGCACCGTGGTACGGTAAACTAAATCGGGAGTTGAGCTCAAGCTTCATACAGTGCACACCCCAACAACAGAGTGCAATGTATGTGCCTCGCCCATTTCTTAGTATATGGGATGGCAGCTCTTCCATGTATCCTATTCCAGCGTGAGAACCAGGTGCAGCATAATGGTGGCGCATCAGTATGCTTCCCACGTCCACCCTGGTTTGTTGCACTTTCATGCCCTTTTGATGCAGTCATAGCTAGCCCTTTTCCATTGGCCAGCATTGTGGGCATGTGAGTGTAGCAGATATAAAAAAGCCGAGGCCCGTTAGGCACCGCACATCAGCACCATATCTATTGGTCTTCTTTGGTCCAGTTATCGTTACACAAGCCAGTAAGGACGGAATCCAACAAGTTGGTAAAACTTCAATTTCGTTCAACAGGTCTCTTTGGGGTAAGGGGAAACCAGATTTGACAGGCGCCTCCAATCGTCTCCTAAACGGTTTTTATACTATTCGGCAAATGGCTCCCTGTTGGGTCAGCGCCTTTCCAGCAGGCTCCGGTTTTTTAAGCGAAGACTAAAAACCCAAGGCATCCATTCCACTTCCGTGCTAAGTATATGCCGATGTACGATCAACTTGATACGAGTGGTATTCCAAACCTCCGTTGTGGGCATCACCGCTTTCCAGCATCTATAATAGCGGCCAGGTCTGGCTAAGTTCAGTGCTTGTAGGATGGGTCCCATCCGTGAGCAGGAGGGGCCTGCAGCGACCGTGTCTTCGTCCCAGGTTCGCGCAGCGCCATGACCATTCGCCCCCATTGTCCAACCCCGCTATCCCTCGATCCTCCTGCCCAACCAGGTACAACTCTAATGCAAAAAAAGACGTAATAGGGGGTTTCTACGGCATATACCACGCTTGGATTTAAGCAAAGTTTATGTGGCTGAAGGCACACTAGTGCCGCCGAGCGTCCTCTGATGCATCCTCAATCACCATCCTGGCATCGCCCGCACACGTAGCAAATCAAGATTCGATGGACCTGGCGGCTTTTCGGTGTCTCGGCTGCAAATCGGCGCTATCCTAGCACAAAGATCCCAGAACATATGCACTGCATATATCCATATTAAGTATCCATTCTTCAAGGACTGTACGGGGGATGCTATAGCAGCGTCAAAATTAAGATAGCGACATAATAGGCCCTCCACCCCAACACGGACGTTGACAGATAATCCCGCACTGCTGAGCCGGGTTATGTATTCCAAGACTTGCATGTTTAAAACATGGCGCGTCACATAACTTCCTCGTCAAATTATCAAGCTCAAGTTTGGCCTTCGCCAAATTTGGTAAATACAAAATACCACATAATATACTATCACAGAGATCGCGCGAAAACTTCTAGCATCAGTAACCAATGCGGATATGCATAGCAATGTGCAATTTGAGCTACAACGACTACAACGACCAGTCAGCTCCAGGAGATCCCATCCCGATCTCGAAATCGCCTGCACTTACATGCTGCAAGCGCCAGAATTTTGCACGTCGCAGTCGGCACTTCGAGTGAAAATGATGCTCCTCAACCGCTCTGCACAGGTGATTACGTTCAGTCCCCGTTCTGGCGCAGCAAGTCACTTGGCAAGCAATTTTGCCTGCGACTCTCTAGAAGATGAGGCACGCCACAAATCTGATTACTGAACGAATATTAGAATGCATTTGGACTGTGTCCACTGCTGACACGCGCTCCGCGTCCATGGCTTGCAGGCCGCTTTCAGCGGCAAGGCCGCCCGCCCGGCCAACGTCAACCGGGCTCGCCTGGTGTGCCGCGCTGAGGAGAAGTCCATCGCCAAGGTGCGGCTGCATCACCATTTTGCCCCCTGCACATGATGTTCGCGGTGATGGTCGAGGTCCACGACTATAACTGTCGGTTGTTTAAGTGTTCCTTGCACGGATCATCGCATACAGGTGGATCGCTCGAAGGACCAGCTGTACGTCGGTGCCTCGCAGTCGTCGTTGGCTTACCTGGATGGCAGCCTTCCGGGCGTGAGTATTGGCGTGTTGGCACGGCAGGAGTTGCTGGCTGATTCTATGCAGTCGTGTTATGACATGTTATTTACTCGGGCTGCGTTCGGTTCCTACTCCGTGGCATCAGTCCTGTTCCGTGGTAGGAGTACGCTTCTATGTTGTGACTGCTCCACCAGTTTTAGTCGACTAATGAATTACAGATCTAAGTATTGTTGTTTATCAAGGCATTAATAGACATTCCTCGTGATACCTTTCTTTGGATTACTTGCTCGTTTTTGTGAACCCGTGGAACTTTGTTGGCGCAATTTTGATTTAATTTTTGGTTTGAGTATCAGTGAACTTGTCAAATGCATCGATTCGCAGGATTTCGGCTTCGACCCGCTCGGCCTGCTGGACCCAGTCAACTCGGGCGGCTTCGTTGAGCCCAAGTGGCTGCAGTACTCGGAGGTGATCCACTGCCGCTGGGCTATGCTCGGCGCGGCTGGATGCATCGCCCCCGAGATCCTGGGCGCTGCGGGTTTGATCCCCGAGAAGACGAACATTGTCTGGTACGAGAGCGGCGTAATCCCACCGGCTGGCTCGTACGACAGCTACTGGGCTGATCCGTACACCATCTTCTTCATTGAGATTGTAGCGATGCAGTTTGCTGAGCTTCGCCGCCTGCAGGTGCGCGACCTGATGCTGCAAATTCCTTGTGAAGAAGTAACCTTGGGCGTCGAGAAAACAAAGTAAGAGTCTAGAAAATTTAAGTACTCTTTGTATTTCCTTGGCCGCAGGACTTCCGCTACCCTGGCTCGATGGGCAAGCAGTACTTCCTGGGTCTGGAGAAGATCTTTGAGGGCAGCGGCGACCCCGCCTACCCAGGTGTGGGGGATCTCGAACTGTGTGTGTAGAAGCCTGTTTAGGGCCAAACCCTGTGTGTAGAAGCCTAAGGCTGTTTGGATGTAGTACCTCTGAAGTCCGATCTCGTTAGGTAATTGTTTTCATCAGACATGCTGCGTGATGCGAAGGGCCCCCGGCAGTTTACCCTATCCTGGTCAATGCATTTTTGCAGGCGGCCCGTTCTTCAACCTCTTCAACCTCGGAAAGACTGAGGCCGCCATGAAGGAGCTGAAGCTGAAGGAGATCAAGAACGGTCGCTTGGTGGGTAGCGGCTGAGTCCCCGATATCAATTCGCATTTTAAGCCACTACAGGATAAGACTAAAAAGGCTGAGTGCAATAATCGTTGAAATTCCTAACTGCTATATTTACTTCCTGTCTTCTAGGCTATGCTTGCTATGCTGGGCTACGGTGCTCAGGCAACCCTGACCCGGGAGGGTCCGTTCCAGAACCTGCTGGACCATCTGGCTGACCCCGTTAACAACAACATTCTGACCAACTTCGGTGAGCGGGATTAAGGAGACGATCGAGTGTATGAAGATATGTCAGGCGATGACCGAGTCTATTAGATGTACGTGCGAGTTTGCCTATCCGATAACATGGGTTTGATGCTTCACCTTCCGTGGAAATGCAGGCAAGGCGTTTGGCCCTCAGTAAGTGGAGCGCAATCGTCTGTCTCGCCTGTCGAGGTACATCCGGGAGCAGCAACAACAGTCGCTGGTGCAGGACTGGATGACCACGGAACGGGAAAGCCTTGGTGCTAAAATGCTATTGTGTTCATGGCTGTGTTCGTAGCGTTGATGTGCACATGGTGAAGTACCATCCGTTTCCAATGTAGGTAGCTAACCGACCGACGATTGGGTTAAAGTAGGTGGATATCTGAGCGATGTGTCTGGCATGGTACTAGACACTTTGTTTCAATTGTAACAGTACGCGTTACCGCTACGCAAATTTTGCACCGGATATGATGATTGCTGGTCTAGGACCAGCGACATGAGTAATGGAGCCATGTGAGGATGGGATACCCGTTCCAGTCCCCTGTAAATTTTGGCTTCGTAGGCATGTCAGGGTCTCGAAGAATCTTGCGTGTTGGACTTGCAGTGCCTACTCGTGAGGTGGTTTCGCTCACTGTCGCAAATCTGGTTTTGTGGCAATGACGTGTGGCGATGATTCGGATATGGCACCTAGCTTGAAGGTTGTAACAGAAGATAATATCACCCTATCTATACATACCTACACCAGAGGTCAGATGAGATATCATAGTTACTCAAATATTACATTAACAGATTATCTAAGACAGTAATCTCCACAACCTCGATGTCAGCTTAGATTCAGAAGCTAATTTATTACTGAAATAATATCTCAATCAAGACCGGGGAATACAAGCGGCTTAAGAGTGTCCAGCCGAGCTTCTTGTGGACAGTAAGGGCATTTGAATGGACGCGTGCGAACCTTTGCCAACTTGGCTACTGATTGCTCGCACAACACGTGGCCACATGGTAAGAGCATGGGCGGGTTGTCGGGTGTGGACATGTCCCTCGAGACGGGACACGCGAAAATGGAGCGAAACACAAACTCGGGGCCCAGCTCGATCTCCACGGGCAACTGGTCCACGGTGCGCAAATCCTTCGGGCATGTGGACATCATGTGCAAAAGTAACACATGTCAATGTGGCCAGACCAAATGAGGCACAGTGGCCCTGGTCGGGGGCCGCAACACTTGTTCTTGGTCAGATCCATTGCAGATGAAACATTGCGTTTAACAGGAAATTTCGGTGCATGCGTCATACTCGAGTGCTTTCCTGATGGAACAAGGCTGCCGAGGCGTGGCACAGCGCCGGTCTGCGAATGCGACTGCAGTCATGAGGTGGAATGTAAGGAATCTGACAGTGGACTCCAGCGCCCCCTATATCACAACCATGACACCTGCGCTCAGCAACAAGAAAGTCCTATCCCTGTGCACACTACATACAGTTCCAATTCACGCCTCGCCCCGCACTACATGTAGCCAAAAGCGGCCACCAACCTAGACCTTACCTGCAGGTTGCGTTCCATGACGGCCGCGATCTTGAGCAATGCCGGAAGTGCAACCGATCCTGCCGCTACGACCGTGGTCAGCGGGCTCTCGGAGGCCTGGAAAACATTTCGTGAAAGAGCGAACGGACCGGACTGGCGTGGGCATCTCTGGAACCAAGGCCACCCGGGGCACAACCTCCGCCGTGGAAGGGAAGGATACTGGCAACTTAGCAAGCGCCCTCGCCAAAAAGGAGAGGGGCAAGAGCCTAAGCTAGCTCGCAGGGCAAGAGCCTAGATGGTGCGAGAGAGCTCCAATGAACAGCTCCAGAGGACTCGGCTTTACTCTATCCTCGCCCTCGCCGCCATCCGGCTCACAGGCCCTCAACTCCCACCTCCTTCTCACCTGCCCCATGAGGCTACACGCCTGCTTGCTGAACTCCCGCGCCACCGCATCCCAACAAGACGGCGACAAAAGATCTACATATGGGTGCGGCGCCGGTATTGGTGTCTGCCCTGCTGCCTGCCCCGCTGCCCCTGCGCCGCTGTCAGTCGCCTGCTGCTGCTGCTGTTGCTGCAGCTGCAGCTTCTTCTCGCGGTCCCAAAATAGCAAGCAGCCCATGAGACGCTGGATGTCGGGCAGATGGCGAGATGCGTGGCTCGCAAAGTGCCGTTTGGCGTAAGCCATCGCTGCAGTACGGCCTTCGAGGCCCGGGACCGGAACAGGAACGCATCAAGAATTCCGAGAGGCGTTTTAGAGTCCATGTACGCAGAGCATCTGTTTCAGATGTATTCGAGCTTTCTAAAATGAAGCATTTTGGGGTAAAATGTCGGATGCATGCCTTGAAAATACAGGGCTGTAGGAGTCCGCCTCGGGATATTAACCGCAATTAGAGCACGTGGTTGAGGCACGTGATGAAGCATATGACATATGTATGCCCCGTCATGGCCCACTCTGCCAGGGTAGTACCGACTTCCTCTCGAGCAATGTCGTCTCTCCTTAGAACGCCTTTTCGAGGCTCGGAGTGTGCAGCACAGAATGTTTTAAAAAATCACGCTGCGACTGACCCACCCTGTGACCCACCCTGTGACCCACCCTGTGACTGAAGCACGTGCACGAAATTGAGGCTGTGTAGCCGGAATTCGAAGGAGGAGGGGCCGCCATCTGGACTCAGCTGTGAGCGGTGCTCCACCGCCCACTGCAGGGCCGGATCCAGGTTGTGTGCCCGGACCTGGAGTTCGGGAGGGAGTCAAGGAAGGCGAGACAAAGGATATGAAGGAAGGGAAGGACTGTGGTGACTGCCATCCATCATGCATAGCTGGTAGCCTGGGCTGACCGGCAATTTGTCCGACACCATTTCCCTCACAGAGCCGTGAGGGTCATGAGGCGAGCAGTGAGCGAGGGACGTGAACGTGCAAACAGACCAAGAGTGTGGGCTAAGCGTATACGCCACTGGTTGGTTGATCGTACGCCGTCTCAAGATTACCAAACTTCATGCCGCTTAAGGTATGTCATAAATCACGCAGGGTAATTTTCAGGAGGGTAAAACCCCCACCTGTTCCAGCACGTTGTGCATAGCAGCGTACGGTGCCCGGAGCGCCTCGGCGTCCATAAGGCCCGCCTCAGCCGCCAGCGCATCCCCAAGCTCAAAGCGCCCCTCCCGGTAAAAGTGCTCCGCCACCACTCGAGCCAGCAGTGCGGGGTCATCGCTAAGGGCCGGGGACGGCCGAAGTGCTCGACAAACGTCCGCGTCCATGTCAAAGGCCTTTTCAAGAGACTAGGGAGAAGGGGAATGATCATGGCATGCCGGGGGACATAAGAATTGCGGACAGCCAAATGGCTAAGCGACGGGGAGAGCAAAGCTCCTGATTCACCCGCGTAAAATGACATATGGAGGAGGCTTCAAGTGGTTCGGAGCTTTAGAAAGGAAGGCTAACATCGGAGTTCACAGGTGGTTGGTCCTGTAAAACCCAATTTCAGTGATGACCCATCACAAAGGTTGAACAGCGATATTAAATGATATTTAAGCAAGTTTAGCATACCCAATAACGACACAATACAACGATCAACACGAAGCAAGCTCCAGCTAGCGAGGCAAACCCTAGGTTTACCTTTCGCACCCTTTCCCACCTTTCCGAGCTTGGCAATAGATGTATGTAAATCCTTGGTAGTGGAGTTCAGCTCCTTAAATACTCCCGCGTCTTCTATGCTCTTATGTAGGCGCGTCAGGGTGTCCTCCGGGTCCGAGCCCTCGGCATCGTTTTCCAGCTCTTTCTGAGCAGCTGTTACCATTCCTATTATTTTGTCTAAAACAGCATCGCTTTTTAACGCACATGTCTTCTGGCGCTTTATGCATTTGCTCGCCTCTTCTAGGGCAGCTTGCAGATTGGCATTCATTCGTATTTGTTTTGTTTATCATCAAACGAAGTTGTTCGGCTACATCTTTCTATCAGCCAATCAGCGAACATCATTTGTACGGCGCCGATTCAACTGTCGCGCTTAACCTCACAAAGTACCGGTTAATGCATGTCAAACAACGAAGTGAGTGTTTGGTAGGTTATAATGTACCCCTCGAGCCGGTGGAGTTCACGTTGGATTAATTGAATTTGCGGAGAATGGGGTATAAAGAGGTGCTTGACAAGGTTTATACATTGGTTGGCCAGGCTGCATTCTTAGGTTTTGTAACATATGCCCTGGTACAGCTGTTGGAATGGTACGCCAAGCAGCAGGTCAGGAAGCGGCTGCAGTCGGCTGAAACAGCCTCACCAATAGTTTCTGCAACACAGACCACGAATGGATCTGGGCAAAAGGCGGCTCAGCAAGAGGCTCAGCCCGCATTCGATGAGGTGTGTTACCTTGACCATCAAGGGGCGCTGTTGAATAGGGTGGCATTCGGGGCTGCCCTTCTGTATCGTTTTCCGCCGCCGGCATACATGCATTATTTTGATGTTTAACAATTGAGATCACTCTCCATGCGGGAGGTAAAAGGATTGAGTTGTATTGTCAGGTCATGCCGCTTGCTTGACCAATGAGCGAGTCGTGTAGAGCCCATCACCGCCATGTTCACACAACTTCAGTTTCCGTCTTGTGTCAGAGCTATGGTGTGCTTGAATGTTGCACGCATGTTTGGTGACATGTCTGGTTGAAGTTACTGGCCTACTGGTTTACTTCCCTTTCCCCACCGTCGCCACATGCCACATCCTCTCCCATCGATTCCGCCTCTAAGCATCCACCTGGCGATGGAGCGGGATTTACAATTTTCTCATCTGTTTCCGCCCTAAGTGTATCTCTCTCAACACTACCGCAACACTGTGTGGGGTGGATATTTGAAGCTTGCTAAAACTAAAACATCTGACGAGTTGTTGCAAACTCGATACCCGACCAATAACTCAACGCGGTTTGTCCGTTGGCCATTTCCCTACCTGCTTGCCTTTGCCAATATCCACCTTCCGGGTAGCCATGACTTGAAACCTGTCGCTAAACCTTATTCTGGCTCTTTCCCTTGCTCACTTACAGACTGCCAATCGTGCCGAGGTGGAGGCCGTTATCGCCCGGGCCCAGGCCCAATGCAACAAGCTGGGTGAGGGCAAGATGACGCTGGAGCATATGGTCCTGGCGCTGGCGGAGAATCCCAGGCGAGGTCGTGGGCGGGTTGCAGGAGGGGAATCCAGAATCCGGAAATTCTGGATTCTGAGAACGATAAGGGGCAAGATGGTGTGGGTTGGGGCCAGCGGCAAGGTGGGGGCCAGCGGCAAGGTGGTGTGGAGTGATGACGTCGAGTTGATGAGTTGGGTGACAGCTATTGCGGATGGGGGTGGCTGGGAGGGGGAACTGGGTGTGAGGAGAGGGCCCGAGGGCCCGCATTTCGGGGCATGCGGCTCCCGCTTAGTCATTCGAACCGGGATTGGGACATCTTCGATATGAGTGAGCTTGGGGTAATACGCCTCCAGCGCACGGATTGGTTAGCTGCAAGACAGCTATGGCTTTTCGCGTTCCGGCCTTCGTATAGGTAGTGGGGCATTAAGCGGTTGTTTTCGGCGGTCCCTGTTCCGGGCTAGCTCAGCACCGGTGTGAGTCCCGGTGAGCATCTTGTGGTGGGCCTCATCACAGCTCCGTGAGTCCATGAACAACAAGGTTGGTGTCGCATGCTGATGCTTCCTCCGCTTTTCCAGTCAGATGTAGAAGTGTGTGAAGCGCATGACAGCGCTGTAACACACACCTCTTTTGTCTCCACCCGGTTGCTTATCATCATTTTAAAGAGCCTTTATCATCATAATCAGCCTGCCAAGATTTCGCTCCCATTGCTGATGCTGTTGCTGCTGTTGGTGGCTCCTCTCCCCCTCGCCGCCGCAGGTTCGGTGAGATCCTATCGTGTGCGGAGGGCCTGACAGAGGAGGATCTGCGCAAGGCCGTCAAGAAGTCCAGGGTGATGTTCAATCACTCGGATACGAGCTTGGTGCGGTCGGGTGGGGGAAGATGGGGAAGATGGGGAAGAGGTTCGGGTCCAGTCGGGCGGGGTGGAGGTTAGGACCCTAACAAGGAGGAGGAGGAGGAGGAGGAGGGACCCTAATAATGCGCCCTTTATAAGTACATTTTCATTTCAGTGCTATCTATTACCAAGTCTCTCTCTTGCGCCATCGCTTCCGGTGTTCCCGGATTTCATTTTTTTAAGGACTTGGTTGTCTGTTTCTTGTGAGCGGTCAACATCCAGTGCTAGACTCGCACCCAGTTGGGCCCTATCATAGGGGGCTCACTCCTAATTTCACTCCTTAGGGGCATTAAGTCCCAGCCCCCTCGTCTATTCGCCTTCCCCTCCAAGTTCCCTCTACGCTCCCATGTCCTGAGATATTATCACACTCGCACTCACACCGCTCGCGAACTACTGCTGGTGTGTTGCAGGAGATCACGGAGGCGCCACCCACCGCCCTCTCCCGCTATGGCCGGGACCTCACGGCGTTGGCGCGCAAGGGCAGGCTGGACCCCCTCATTGGCCGGACTGATGAATTGCGCAGGTGGAGTCTCGTGGCTCCGGGCGGGCTGGGGATGTTGGAAGGGATGGAAGATGAGGCCGCAGGGGACGGGGACGGGGGAACATTTCTGAAGGCTGTCCTGAAAGCTAGAAACCGCCAACTGTAACAGACAACAACCGCTGCGCGACCTCTGTACATAACTGTGTTCAGTTTCAAGGAAACGAACAGTAACGAACACCTCTCAGTCTCTTCGAACTAATGAATGGTGGAAGCAATAGTTTTTTCACGCGATGGTGGTGTTTATCGCCGTGTGATAATGTGGTCATCCGCACAGGCTATTCAATGTGTTAAGTCGCCGCACCAAGAACAACCCCGTCGTGTTGGGCGAGAGCGGTGTGGGGAAGACGGCGCTGGTGGAGGGGCTGGCGCAGCGCATTGCGGCGGGGGACTGCCCGCCCGCGCTCCAGGGAGCCGCCATCATCTCGCTGGACATGGGCATGCTCATGGCCGGTAGGGTTCTCGTTCTGTTGGGTCATGGGCGGGCGGGTGTGTCGCGGGACGGGATGCGGAATGCGCAACACAAACAAGTGTGGGCGGCTGCAGCGTATGGCTGCTGGAGGATGGGAAGATGGTGTGAATACATGCATATACATATATAAAACATGTATGCACATATACATGTCCATATATATGTGTGTATGTGTGATGTTTTTTACATGTCCGGTTTGAAGATTCTGTTACTCGAGGGGCAGAAATCAGTTTGGCGAGCCTGGGGCTTGGGTAATTGAAAGCTTTACAATAACTTAAATGATAAGGTCGTTGAAAATTTAAAAACAATAACTTGGTATTGTAATATTGTATCACTTAGGGAAGGGAAGGGTTTGAATGATTTTTAGATAATTTCTTTTTTTTAATCATCAGCACACCAATTGGCATCTCATGTCTAGGCGCCACCTTCCCCGGTGAATTCGAGCAGCGCATGAGCGCCGTACTGAAGGAGCTTTCGGAGCTGCCGAGACAGCCACAGGACCAGGGGCAGCAACAGCAGCCGGGCCGGGCTGCCCCGACGGAGCCCGCCCCCACCAGCTGCATCCTCTTCATCGACGATATCCACAACGTGACGGGGCCCAACGCGCAGCAGGTGAGGGGCGGTGGGGGGGAAGAGAGGGGGTACTGTGGAGCCAGCTGGTGTTGGGGGGGGGCCAGCGACTAGGCGGACGATTACGTCTTCCTATTTGACACTGTGTGTGTGCATGTGTGTGTATATGTGTATGATGGGGAGCTCTGGCTGGGGTCTCATCTCCCTTCATTGTTGGTGTGTCGGCGGCCAGTGAGAAGCGAAGCCACCACCACGGGGGTGCTTCCTCCTCATCTAGGATCGTCCCGTGGAGTGACTGTCCTAAGTCCCGCTTCCGGGCGGCGACCTCGTAGTGAGCGGCGATGGTGATGCTGACGGGTGCTGGCGGCTGGTTCGACGCCACGTGCGCAGGGCGGCGGAGTGAACGATGCCTCCATGCTGCTGAAGCCCCTGCTGGCCCGCGGAGAGCTCCGGTGCATTGGCGCCACAACCCCGGATAAGTACCGCAGATTCATCGAGAAGGACCCCGCCCTGGAGCGCCGCTTCCAGACGGTGAGGCGAGGAGACAGCGCTCGTCATATGCCCTCTGCGGAACGAGGAGCAGTAGCAGCAGTAGCGGGGGGAGGAGTGCGCTAGGCCGCCCGTATGGCCCCTAAAGCCACCTCATGCATCTTTATGCACTTGGCAACCTTTATCTCTGATCTAGCTACCTACCTATCTATCTATCTGTCTATCTATCTATCTATCTATCTATCTATCTACCCTACTCTCGCTTCCTTGCCTGACACCTAGGTGGTTAGAGCATAAGGAATCCGTCGCTGCCTACTAGCCGTGGCTGTGTAGTACAATTTATGTCACATTCACGTAGAAACACAACCCTAGGCCACCATAACCCTCTGCACTTGCACACGTTTCCCGCGTCTCTCCCCCCCCTCTTTCACTCGCAGCTACCTCTATCTCAGCCGACTGTGTCCGAGGCTGTCTCAATCCTCCGCGGGCTGCGAGCCCGGTACGAGCGGCACCACGGGCTCCGCATCACGGACGCGGCGTTGGTGGCGGCGGTGGAGCTGTCCAACCGCTACACGGCGGACCGGTACCTG
Source organism: Volvox reticuliferus (assembly GCA_019650235.1). NCBI lineage: Eukaryota > Viridiplantae > Chlorophyta > Chlorophyceae > Chlamydomonadales > Volvocaceae > Volvox > Volvox reticuliferus. The sequence continues at coordinate 552,367 of BNCP01000024.1, forward strand.
CCGGACAAGGTGAGGGGGGGTCACAGGTTGAGGAGCCGCAGCGGCACAGGAGTCCTCTCGCGGGCGCCTGTGGCTGTGACGGAAGCTGTGGACGTTGGGTGCCGCGTCCCGGTTGCTGGGGGTCAGCTAAGGAGGGAGCGGAGCTGAGTGAGTGAGTGAGTGAGTGAGTGCCGTACAGTTCTCGCTCCAAAATTGGCGCTCCAAAGAATCGAGACCCGTGGGTCATTGTCGCAGGCCATTGACCTTATCGACGAGGCGGCCGCGCGAGTGAAGCTGGACCTGGACCAGCGTCCCGTGGTAAGGGAGGCTGTCCCGGATAGGGTTGTGATCTATCGGGGTGTAGGTTTTTAGGTTCTTTTTTAAGCGAACGTAAGCGTTCGGGAGATTTGGAAACGGCGGCGGCAAGCTGTGTACGGGGTAGGCCTGGCGTTGGGAACATTGCCGTACGCGCCTATTTACTCACTGATCATTTTCCCTTTCAGACATCACGAGCCGGCAGCTGTAGGGGTGGGAGTGGGAGTGGGGGTAGCACCGCTTTTTCATCCCATGCTTCCGTCCATGTCTGTGGCTTTCCCCGCAGCGGTCCCCCTCGTATCCGTTGTTTATTCCCTCCCCCACCTCCGTGAGGGCTCCTGTGTCCCATGGGTCCGTTTGCTCATCACACCTTCCGCCCTTCCATCCCCGGCCCACCCCCACACCCCACACCCCCCGCACACACCCTCCTCAGCTCCTGGACCGAATAGTTCGCAGAATCAGTCAGCTCGAGGTGGAGCGGAAGCTGCTGAAGAGGTCTGCGGGTGAGCGGGACCGCCGTGCGGGGAAGGGGGGAATTCCCGCCTGCTAATACCCACCCACCGTTCGCCGCCAAAGCCAACAACTCCCTTGGTTGTTTTCTCCAACCGCCAACAGCAAAATGCTTCGTTAATGTTCTGTTTTGGTTGCTAACTTGGTTGCTAACTTGGTTGCTAACTTGCAACAGTCGTATAAACGAAAGGTGACACGCGTGTGAGGGGGTGAGGGTTAGGGTCAACCCTAAGTCAACAACGATTGCGATTCGGTCAAGACCGGGTCGGCATCTCAGAAGCTGAGGATTGCATCCAACACTCCATCTCCATCAGGTGTTCGCAACCGCCGCCTTGACTCCTGTCTGCAGGCGTGGACCGGCGAGATGCGCTGCGGCTTACGGAGCTCGAGGCGGAGCTGAGCGCCCTCAAGAACCAGCGGGACGACCTCACTGCGCGAGTGGACAAGCAGCAGAGCGAGGTGGGACGGGTGGGGCTGATGGGGCTGCGGGTTGGGCGTGTGTGTATTGAGGGGCATGTGTCGAGGGGCGCCCCCCCAACTCCCATATTAGGGTTAGGCTTTTTGAAGACGTTGAAGGGGGTGAACGGGGACAGAGGGGACGGAGGACAGAGGGGACGGAGGACAGAGGGGACCTTCGGGTTAGGGGTTGGGGTTGACACGGGAGGGTGCGCGGGGGAGATACAGCGAGTACCCGGCGGCCGGGGGCGGTGTGTGTGTATGTGTGTACGTGTACGTGTGTACATGTGTACACGTGTGGCCCCTGTGAAGGATTTGACCCCGGGAACCGCCGGGGTTGGGGTGGTTGCTGGGGGGAGGGGGACTGCAAGTGGGAAGAGGTTCAGAGACGTGACCGCTGCCGCCCTGGTCATTGTCTTGGTGGACAGCTGGTCGCCTCATTGCTCCAGGGGCTCCCAGACATTTTCCCCATCCCATACTCCGTACCAATGTATTCCATATTCCGGAGTGGGAGTCCCTGGAGCGGGAGATCATCACCCAACCCGTAATCCTCGTACCCCCCCCCCGACACGGCATCCCCTTTCCCGCAGGCTCGCGAGCTTCAGGCTTTGTCTTCGGAGCTGGAGTCCCTCCACGAGGAGCTGGAGGCGGAGGAAAGCGGTCGCAGCGAAGCGGCTCTGGCGGAGGGCGCCAATCGGCCCAAGAGCGACGCAGATAGAATCAAGTGGGTCGTCTGTGGGTGGGACGTAATTTGCAGCGCCTCCGCATAATGAGCTCTTGCCCCGGGGGCCCCCATCTCATATCCCATTGTCATGAGCTCAAAACACCGCCGTATGTCTATATGTGTGTGTGTCCATATGTGTATGTGTATGTGTGTGGTGGCTGCCAGGGCGGACCGCGAGAGATTGAAGCGGCGGGAGCAGCTGCTGACCAAGTTGCATGCGGCGCAGGTACGAACAGAGGAAAAAGGGAAGTGGGTACACGGGCTCATTTTATAAAACGTAGTTTTATAATTTAATGTAATAAAATTATATATATATACATAGCATTAACAAATTCTTAATATATTTCGAAACGTTACGCGATAATGAGGAAGTTAAACTGTGTTGTCCTTCCCACCAATTAGTCTTATCGGGGCCAGCACGCCGCACGTCTCCGACCCCAGGTGCACTTCCACCGCCTCCCCGGCAGCCCTGGCGCCCTCCTCGGATGTTCTCTGCTATGGGCGCACATGATATCATTCCACCACGCACGCATGACGCTGGAAAGAGTCACCGATCATCTTGTCCCTCTCCCTTCCTGCTCTCATGCTCCTCACCCCCTCCCCGGTCACACACCACCGCACCGCGCCCTCTTTCCGCGCCCTAGTCCCACCTACTGGACTAAGGCGTCATCGTGTAATCCAGTTCTATGGTCGTTTGTGCGTCCGTTAGCGTTCGCTTACTGCTCAGGGTTCATTTGATCCGTGTCATGTCATACTTCCCACCCCGTCAGCACCATCCGCCCCGTCCGCCCCACCTCGCAGGAAACCGCCCGCAAGCGGCGCGCGGCGGCGGAGGCCAACTCCCACCGCGGCGGCTCCCCCGTGTGCCCCGGCGGGGAGGTGACTGAGGCGGACATCGCCACGGTCATCTCCTCCTGGACCGGCATCCCTCTGACCAAGCTGGTGGCCACGGAGCGGGACTCCCTGCTGCGGCTGGGAGACGAGCTGCACAGGTGAGAGGGGGGGGCCCATGCCACAGGTGACATGTGTTTGTGTGCGTAAGGGGGCTGTGTATTGGCGCCAAGTGCTTGGCACGGGGCCTGCACGTGCGATGATGACCACGAGTGGATATTTTCCGTCGCTATTGGTTTCCCCCATTCCGTCGCTCCTCCTGTGATCTGACGGTTTACCGCTCCCGCCCCCTTGCACCGTTGTACAGACTCACATTCAGCTATAGATAGATAAGTAGGTAGATAGATAGATAGATAGATTCATATGTACTTATGTACTTATGTACATATGTGCTCGTCTGTAACACCCCTTAATACATGTATATATATGTGTATGTTACATCCAGCTAAGGTGTTGGTTAGCAAGCTATGTTTCTCAGCAGCAGTAGCACCGGGGTCACCGACTTGGCTTGGCCCCACAGGCGCATCATCGGCCAGGAGGAGGCGGTGTGTGCGGTGGCGGAGGCTATTCACCGCAGCCGCGCCGGGCTGAAAGACCCCAACGGCCCCATCGCGTCCTTCCTGTTCCTGGGACCCACAGGTAGGTGGGCCGGCAGCGGCACACACGGGTTGGCCAGCTGGCGGAGGCGGAGGTTGGGGTCCGCTGTGGGGAGGGAGGGGAGCGTTATGATGAGAGCGTGGTGTGCTGCAGAGCGGGCTGGCGGGGTCAGAGACCAGCACCGGATTGCTCAAGTCATTGAACAGGATATCCTGGCTTTCGTACCCCAAAGATATTTAATGTACAGTACCCCCTCTCCGTTTTCTCTCCGTTTCTTTGTCGTACAAACCGTGCAACCCCGAACCCCCCGACACACACACACACACAAACACAGGTGTCGGGAAGACCGAGCTGGCCAAGGCGCTAGCGAGCCACCTCTTCAACGCCGAGGAGGCCATGGTGCGGTTAGATATGTCGGAGTACATGGAGAAGCACGCGGTGTCCAAACTTATTGGAGCCCCTCCAGGTAGGGGCGCGAGCGCAGGGCCCGGGGTGCTACATGCTCGGATGCGGTGGTGCTGCTGACAGACTTACAGCAAGTGGCCATGGAGTGGTGGTTGAGAGCCCGGGATCGCAGAAGGGGTGCGCGTCAGGTCGCATGTGGGAGGGCGGGGATTCTAATGTGTGTGTTTGGCGGGAGGGGGAGTTGAAGTATTCGTACATTGTCCTGATGCAGCTCGGGTCGGCCCTCTTTTTAACCCGGTTCCGGTTGGGTTTTACTTTTTTCGCCCCTTTCCTTTGGAAGGCTATGTGGGCTTTGACGAGGGCGGTCAACTGACGGAGGCGGTACGGCGGAGGCCGTACACTGTCGTACTCTTCGACGAAGTAGAGAAGGTGCGTCTTTTGGCTCTGTGACTTTGTGATCGCTTCTTCGGCCCAGGCACACAGACACACACCACCTGTTCCCACATGCACTCAAAACCGACCGTGACGCTTTGTGTTCCGTTCCTCCATCTCCTTCCTCCCCGCCCAACCTCTTCCCTTCATAAGGCCCACGTGGACGTCTTCAACCTGCTGCTGCAGCTGCTTGACGACGGCCGACTATCTGACTCTCAGGTCTGTGTCCGTCCGTCCATCTGTCTATAAGCACGTAGCAGCACCAGAGCACATGTTGCCGATCCGCTGCACCACCCGCTTCATATATGAGACGCATATGTGGTATGGTACGACACCGCACCTGCGTGGGGCCGTTGCTCCCACCAGCGCATGTAGCATACGCGGTGGTTAACACCCCGTCGTGGGGTCTGTCTGTCTGTCCCCCATGTTGCGCTTCCGTTACAGGGCCGTACGGTTTCTTTCAAGCACACCATCATCATTATGACCTCCAACCTCGGCTCGGGGGAGATCTACCGAGCTACAGCCGGGAAGACCCGTGAGGCTGTAGCGCCGGCAGCCGGGGGTGTGGTTTCGGACCCCCAGATCAGGGATCTGGTCATGGATCAGGTGAAGGGGTGGGGAAGGGTGGGGGGAAAAGGATGGGGAGGAGGGTTGGGGGGGAGATAGGGCCAAATGCTCCATTTCTTTGAAGAGCTTCCCCTTGGGGTCAGATCAACGGCGTCGCCCATCATCATCATCACCATCATCATCATCGAGCATCATCATCATCATCATCATCATCATCATCATCCATCATCATCCATCATCATCATCATCATCATCATCATCATCATCATCATCATCATCCATCATCATCCATCATCATCATCATCATCCATCATCATCATCCATCATCATCATCCATCATCATCATCATCATTATCCACCATCATCATCATCCATCATCATCATCCATCATCATCATCATCATCCATCATCATCATCCATCATCATCATCATCATCATCATCATTATCCATCATCATCATCATCATCATCATCATCATCCATCATCATCATCGAGCATCACCATCATCCACCATCATCATCATCATCATCATCATCATCCATCATCATCATCGAGCATCTGTCGTGTTGTATTTCTCATTACCGCATTGCAGTGCACATGCGCACACAACTCCATGCCCACCGCCTCCCCGTGCCACCGTCACATCACTGACCTCCCCCCATCCCACCTTCCGGCCACCCGCCCATCACACTGCACACCGCACACTGCCCCTTCCTTGCTTCGCGCCCGCAGGTACGGCGCCACTTCCCGCCCGAGTTCCTGAACCGCGTCGACGAATTCATCATATTCGAGCCGCTAACGGCGGCCCAGATCCGTGACGTTGTGGGGCTGCGACTGCGGGGCCTTATCTCCCGCCTAGGCGAAAAGAAGATCCGCCTGGTGCTGGCGGACTCGGCCATGGATTACCTGGCAGGTGGGTGCGAGGCGGGATGAGTGCGCGTCCGGTTTTCTCCGATGACTGCCTTCCGACATAATGCTTGGGTTGGTCACAGACTCAACCTTTTCAAATATTTGAAAATTTAAAGAGAGGCGCTGTTGGATCTGGATTTGGATCGTATGCCAGTAGCGATAGTGTTGTTTGTTATTGTATTTTTGGTGGTGGTTTAAAGCGAGTGCCAACTCTGCTTCTTCTGAACGCGGAGTCCATTGACCTCAGGGCCCTATGAGCTGGGTATGAGCAAGGCCGGACCGGCTGCCGTGTTCGAATAGGTTGAGGTTCTGAAGGGGCAGCGGCGTGAAGAACGTGTTAGAATGCTTCGAAAGGGGGATATTTGCGACATATTGATTATGAAGGGGGGTGGGGCTCAGGGCTTCAGAGTTCCAGGTGACCCGAGGTCATTTGGAGTTTCATAAATGGCCTGTTTAGGCAATTTATTTAGGCAGCTTTCCTTGTACGGTTTCTGACAAGCGGGTTGAGTCGTACGGGCTCATGCAAGTGTTAGCGATGATTAGGGGAGTAGGGGAGGTGTGGGGAGACGCGTCGTCTGGGGCGTGCCCGACCCCGATCCCTATCCTCACGCCCGCGCAGCCAAAGGCTTCGACCCAATCTTCGGCGCCCGTCCCGTCAAGAGAGCCATCCAGAGGGAGCTGGAGACTCCGCTGGCTCAGGCACTGCTGCGAGGGGATTTCGAGGCAGGTGTTCGCGGGGTAGTTGGGACGGGGAAGATGAAGGGGAGGAAAGCCAGTCCTACACCCCGCCTCGCGCGCATGTGTCACCAAACCCGGTGTCTCGTGTGCGCTGGAATGCCCCTTCTCCCCTGCCTCTCATAGCCCGCCTCCGTATCCCCATGGCGGCGATTGCTTGACCTCCGCCCCCCTCCCCTGCACCCGCGTGATACTATTTGGGTTTTTCTTCTCAGGTTTCTCCACGCGTTCACTCTATTATGTGGAGTCTCCATCCCTCCCTGGAGTCCTAGAAAAATACTAGGAATGGAGGACGTACATCTAATGACTTTTATACTTATACAACATGACTTTTATTATCTTTCTTTATTTGTTTCATTCTCTTCGCCGCCTTGTCTTTCTGCTTGCCTTACATGGTATTTTCGTATCCATTGCTACTGCCGCACCCGCACCCGCACCCGCAGGAGGACGACAGCATCTTCGTGTCTCAGGCCGCAGAAGGAGGTCATTTGACCTTCTTGCGTGTACGGCAAGGAGAAGAGGTACCACCTACGGCTGATAAGGTGACAGCCGCAACGGCCGCCCAACCCCCGCTGCAACAGGCGGACGGGGAAACTACCTCCGCCGCCTCCACATCGGCCTCCCTTGTCGCAACGGCGAACGGCCACGATGCCGCTGTGGGCAGCAAGGACAGTGGTGCCAAGGGGGCTGCGGGCGGCAAGGGCGCGCTGCCCTTGCTACCGCCCCGGAAGACGAAATTCGACCCCACGCGGGCGCTCAGCGATAAACACACGAGCGGGGAGGACATCACTCGTGACGGCCAGGAAGCAAACCGTGACGACTTCTCGCTGCCCACGAGCGCGAACTGAGTAGTGAGGGGGGTGGGGGGGTTGAAGGGGTGGGGGTTGGAGATGGGTGAGTGGGGGGGAAGCGTGGCCACGGCGGGATCAGAAGCCAGTTGGAGAGACACAGGTCCTCTTGCTGCTCACGGGCAGCGGGTATTTTGGAGACCTGAGGGGGAGAATCTGAGGGCGATGGAGGGGAGGGGGAGTTATCGTAGCAATCGTTACGGGCTGAGTGTGGGGAGGGCAGCGGGTCGACTGTCAGCTGTCCTAAGGGCGAGAGGAAGAGCAGTACGAGTGCACGGTGCGCATTATGGAAGGTTGGGGCTATTCGGGGCTTATGAACGGAACCGCGAAGAGCAGGCGGGGAGGAGGGGCGCCGGAGAGAGGGTGTTGCAGACCAGGGAGGGCAGGTGCTGAGTGACAAGGGTGTGGTGGACTTCGCGGTTATTAGGTGCTTGTTCGTGTGCCTAGCGCCTAGTGTGAATTTGACTATGGCGACGAGAGGCCCCCTGGCTGCGGTCTATTTTGGTCCCCCGATGCTGATCTCAACCACCAGCTTGTTGTTGTTGTAAGCCTCCTCAGCGGCTTATGCACATGCAGCTCGGATTCGAAGGCGCGGATGTGATCTTGCGAAAACATCACTGCAGTTTGCTGGCGACCTGTCTGAGATCAGGTTAATTCCCCCATCTTCGTTCTCTTACCCTCCCCGTCACTCTCTCACGGTGGTCGAGCTGACATAATCATCGAATTGCGTCTTTTGACTAAATTACAATATAATTGTGACGCTGACAATGCTATAAGGTACAGTGGATTCCTACGTGACTACTTAGATCTATGTACCCATGAGATGCCTGCACACCAAGGCAGCCAGGCAGGGGCAAGGGAGACATGCGCCCAACTCGAACCAGCACGAAGACAGCGGATCGGGCTGATTGTCGTACTAAATCCAGCAAGGTCATTGCTTGCTCTGTTTTTTAACGGCACGGACAATAATTGCATAAATGTCTCTCTCTTAAGTGCATCACCCTCAGAATTAATCATGGTTGAATGTGTTTCTCATCCCCTAACAGCACCCCGGCGGCGACCAAGTATTAGATTCTAGTAGATGCTCTCTCTTACCACCTAAACCATCTCTGTTGTATCCGTCGACAACAATCAAAGGCCCACAGATGGAAGATGTCCGCACAGCAGCAGCATACAGCAATAGCAGCAGCATACAGCAGCAATAGCAGCAGCTGCATCTGATGACATACATGCATCTCAGATGCAACCCGCAAATACCTGCAGTCGGCAGCAGGACACCACTTCACGCACACACACAGAGCTTCGTTGTCCATGTGCACCGAACGAGCGCAGTGTGGATCACCACCACGCAGAATCTAGTAAAGCGCACATCGGCGGGGAGACCAATCTTTCGCCGCATACATCACATCACATCACATACATTTCCCCCTCGCCATACAGTGATCAGCTACCTGCATGTGAGGGGGGCCGAATCAGCCTCTCTGTTGCATAGTACTATTTGCTGCGATCCTGACTTGCCACAAGTGGCCGCCAGGACCGTTGTGCGTGGTAAAAAAATGGCATCGCTCCAACATCGTATCGTATTGTAATCTAACTGATCACGAATCTCAAGGTATTCTCTCGATAATAAATGCACAAAGTCGAATTATTCACATTTATATATGTTAGACAGAGTTAAACATTATGGCACGATATTATGTCCCTGGAGGATCCAGGACCGATTCCGACTACGTATTGGATATAATTCACGTACATTGTGGGGGTAAATGTTCCCCATTCCGCTCGACGGAGAAGGTCACTTTATAATGAACTGGGAGCCGACCTAGCGTTTTAGTTGACACCGCCGTTAAACTGACAGATTCCATTGGATGCTGCCGATGGTGGGTGCCGAACCTGGCGGGGAAAATCATTTATTTCGGAGAAGTCCGCGGATGAGGTTGGGTGAATGGATGAGGGTGCTCCGAAATACTGGGGAAGGTAGGGACTGCCGGTCAGGTAATGGCCACGGGTGAAGGTACACATACACATACACATACACATACACATACACATACACATACACATACACATACACATACACATACACATACACATACACATACACATACACATACACATACACATACACATACACATACACATACACATACGTAGGGTAAGTACGACATCGTCGTGGTAGTAGGCAATGAACCCCACATCTCTATCCACCGCTCAAGCCTATCAAGGGCAAGCGAATGTGACTGGCCCTTCATGCATGGGATTGCAGACAAACAGACGGACGGACGGATGGACAGACAGGCTGCAGACCGATGTGTGGATAGGTTGACATATACGGACATTCAGACATGGAGTGTGTGTGAGGGAGGCGCGCATCCACCAAAGACGCACACACATTCACCACATATGGCCCAGCTTTGGAAACGAACTAACGTCCATCACCATCACCATCACCATCACCATCACCATCACCATCACCATCACCATCACCATCACCATCACCATCACCATCACCATCACCATCACCATCACCATCACCATCATAATCACATACAAGTTTCACTCATGTTTAAACAAATAGAAAATCAATACGCATCTCCGGTACGTGCATATGCGTACTACTGTCGAATGAACAACAAGACGGGGGCCCAGATGTAACCTGCGACCTGACAATCTGCACACACCACCAGCCACACACCACCAGCCACATGACAGGTAATCAAGAAGTACAATCTTTTACTGCAAGTTCCGCAGCTCGGACCACCAGCTGGGGCCGCGACACACCAGTTGCGGGTGCCATCGTACCAACAGAAACCAAACCACCACACCACCGTGCTGCCTGGTATATGTCCCCTGCCCGCATAACCCATCTAAGATCCCGGCGATCGCCCGAGTTTCTTTATGCAGTAGTGGGCAATAGGCAGGACCAGAGGGATCAAAAACACCGGCCGTAGCCTGTCATAAGCAGGATAAACGCACACATGTGGCACACTTTGACTCTGCGGCCTTGAAGATTTCCCCTCCCTTGAAAACTATTACAGGTACAAATAGCCTCACGATCGGATTGCGCGATCAAGTTCATACTTCAACAACACTTGGATGAGCAGCAGATATTATATATGCTTGCGGATGCGCACAAGAACGAACCCAGGTACGACAACGAGATCGTTGGCCATTGGGCCCCAAAGGGTGCATTTGAGGAAGTTGCGTGCATATGGTTGTACGACAAAGTAGGCAAACCAGCAGACTAAACAGGCAACATGATAACAACAGTATTAATCCTAGTGGTATCAGTTAGCGGAGCACAACGGAAGTGAAAGTCGTACGATATTGATCGCGTGATCTCAGCAGGCTCGCGTGATCCCATCCTGCTTACTAATAGCGCGTCATGTCCAAAAATGTAGCTTCCAAATAAACAACTTAGGGGCCAAACATTACGTACGGCAATTACTGATGCTCGTCCTTGCTCCCCTTTCTGGTCACAACGATATTGTTCGTGAATGTCTCTGTGTGTGTGTGTGTAATCGTACGATCCATGCACGAACATGACTTCAACGCTCCCTCCATGTCCCTCGCGGAATGCAGTACCGTACTTGTAATTGTACAATATCGTACGGCATACTACTGGCAGCTGTGGGAAATCCAAGCATCCAAAAGGAACACGACTGCCTCGTTCCCCTGCATCTATCAGCTTAAAAACGCATGCGCCGACCATAACGCGTTTGGCCCTCCCCACTCCCGTGCTTTATTGAGTGCCGCGATGACGCATTCTTCTCCATTACCTAGACCACGCTAAACGTGCTTGCCAACAACTTATTTATGCTGTCTCTCGCTATCTCTCGACTTCACCGTCCGCACCCATGCCCCGACGTTTGCAACGGCACCGGAATGCCATTTGATGAAAAGCAGTACGACATCAAAAGTACGATATCCGCCGATATTACGAGTTCAGCACATGGCTCAGCCCACGCAAGATAAGATGCAGCAATGGATGAATGAGCGGAAGTCATCTTGCGCACCGACGCCGGTGCGAGGGCAAAAACGAAAGCTTGTATGCTGTAGTACGGCGACGGCGCCGCACGGCGCCGTACAGTTGCCACCGTCACCACGGCCGCCGCGACCTCCGCCATACGCCATGTCTTAAAAGCCGCCTGGCAGCTGAAAGCCATGGGCTGCGGCACTGCTGCGGTTGCCGCCGCCGCCGCCGCCGCCGCCGCGATTGACACCGCTGCCGCCATCGTTTTTGACGATGACGGCATCACCGCCGCGCCCGTATCCAAATACGATCGTCCCAGACGTCGCCACTGCCTTCGCCCCAGCGGCCTCTTGCAGCACTGCCGTACGCACCGCTGCATTTCCACCGCCGCCGCCGCCGCCGTCTCGGGCAGCTAATGGAAACGGCCCTGCCGCCGCCGCCGATGCCATCTTCCGGGTATCAGCATTGTACCCGGAGCCTTGCGGAGATAGCATCCGTGCGGCCGACGTGGCGTTGGCGTTGGCGTTAACGTTAACACCGCTGGACGTACAAACGTACGATAGTTCTTGTCGCTCCTGCTGCTCCATCTGGTTGTGTTGCTGCTCCTGCACCAGACCCATGGCAACGTTGAAAGGTGCGGACTGTACCTGGCTAATGTTCAGGCCGCCGCCGCTGCTGCCGCCATCGTCATCACCGCCGCCGCCGCGGTCCCTGGTGCTACTGACAAGACCTGTGCCGCCACTTGTCATATCCAATCTCGCCATCAGCGTCAGCGCTAAGCTTGTGCTCATTCCCGCGAAGGGTATGCCGCTGCTGGCCAACGCGTAGCGCTCCTCGACCCACGGGCCATCGGAGGCCGGTGTATTAAGCGGCGAAAGCACAAACTCGCTGTCGGAGGGCCCCCACAGCGACGGTGACGTCACCGCCACAGAGAAGTCTCCGTTGCGGCTGAAGATGGAGGTGCGGCTGCGGTTGCCAGCGGAGGGACGCAGAGACGTCTGAGGAGTCAAGGGTACCCGGAGATGGCTGACGGCAGCTTCACCGCCGCCGCCAATAATGCCGCTTGCGGGGTTCATCGGCTCCTCCAACTCCAGGGTCTCGAGTACGACAACGCCCGTGCGGGGGTACAACGGCGAAGGCTTCGAAACCCTAACCTCGCCGTCGATCTTGCCGTAGTCGGATTCATTGTTCATATCATAGCAGATCACCGGCGAACGGAGCTGGAGCTTGCTTTGAGGCCTGGTGGCAGTAGTGCCAACGTCAGCTGCCGCCGCCGCCGCCACCGCCGGTGGCGACAGCAAGGGCTGTCCTGAGAATGGTTGAGAGGGCGAGGAAATTGCCGCGAGGCTCAGGGGCCTTGCGGCGCTGCTTTCGCCGGCAGTGATAAAGGTGGGCCGGACCGCGTTGGTGATGGTATTGGCGGCGGTTGGGATGGAGGCGGAGAAGCTGGCCGCGGATCGGCGGATGGGTTCGAACGGTGGCGAATGTCCTTGAGGCTGCTGCTGCTGTTGCCAAAGGCTCGCGCCACTACGATTGATGGTGAAGGAGCTGGCACGGGAGTTGGGGGGCGCGGCCGCCGCTGATGGCATCAACGTCGGCGTTGCCCTCGGCGCAGGCGCAGAAACGGACACGACGGGTTTTAATAACCCAACCGCGGCGGGGGGCGGCGCCGCCTCGGGGATCTGCCGAGACCGCGCCGCCGCCGCCGTCTTCACTGCCGCCGTGGTGTCCCCGGGTTCACCTGCCCGATCAGACACATGCTTGGTCAGTTGCGGCTGGGAACTGCCGCGCGTGGCCATACTGTCTTGTACCGCTTGTACGTCACGTTGTACGGTAAATGAAAAGTTGTTGAATGACACATCAATGTTGCAGGGCAAGTTGCCGAGCTGGCCGCCGCCGCCGCCGCAGCCACGGCGTACCGCCGCCTGCGTCAGGCCGTTGCCGTGACCCAGCCTCTGCAGTAGCTCATAAGTATCATTGGCGTCCTTGCCGTCATCGGTGTCATCACTGCGGCTGCCATCACCGGCAGTTCGACGGCCGCTTTCCGTCGCCGTCCACCGGCCCCTCAGACTCCAAGATTTCTGGAGTGCGTTCCACCATCTGAACCGCCGCGACGTGGCGGCACCGGCGGCGGCACCGGCGGCGGCACCGGCGGCGGCACGGAAGCTTTCATCGTCGCTATAGTCATCGCCGACGTCGTCGCCGACAGGACGCACGGACGTAACCCACCACTGCGGAGCGGCGTTAGGCTTCCCTGCCCCTTTCCCCTCTCCTTCTTCTTCCCCTGGACCTTTCCCCAGGTTCTGATCTTCCAGTGTTAGCAGTCCCTTTAACTTCTCCCGCCCCGCCGCAAGCCCTTTCATCTGATCCTCATATTCAATTTCCTCATGCTCCGTAGATGGCGACCGAAGACGCAGCCGCCTCTGCGTCGTGAGCTGTAGCGACTCTTGGTGGTGGTGTTCTAACAAACCAGGGACAGACGGAGGCGCGGCCAGGAACTGTCGGCGTGGCGGCGACCGAACGTCCTGCTGAGAAGCCGCGGCGGCAGCTGCAGCGGCGGCAGGGATAGCGCCCATCGCCGCGCTGCCGCCACTGCCGCCGCCGCCGCCGGTCCCGCGTCCATGATCCACGGGTCGGGGTGGAGGTGGCCGGCTGTATGTACTGCTGCCTGTAATTAGCCCCGGCGCTGTGTACGAGCTCGCCCGTGGCGCTTGTCGTATGAAGTTGTCGTTATCGTCATCGTCGCCGCCGCCGCCAACCACATTACACCCACGCGCAGCCGTACACTCCGGAACCATATCTGTTTCCGTTGGTTTGTTTCGGAGAATCTGTGTCGACATAGACTTGCCAGGCAGCGCAGGTGGCGGAGGCGACAGCGGCCTCGGATATCTTGCGCCACCACCACCTCCGGCGGCCACCACGTTGCCAGTGGTGACGTCATCGTCGTCCAATGCAACTCCATCGGCTTCAATACGGCTTCCACCGTCGCCGCCAGAAGCGCTGGAGGTTGAATGCCACCGCCGAACGATACGATCAGACCCGGGTGGCAGTCCATTAGCTCTCGGCCCCATCCGCAGACGAGCCAAAAAACTCGAAGTGCGGGATGCCGCCGTATCCGCCATTGCACCGCCGCCTGCTTGATCAGCTCCTCCGGCGGCCTCCTGAGGCATTGGCGGTGTTCGTGGTGGCGTTGGCGGCTCCGCGCCAACGGCGGCATCGGCGGCATCAGGATCTTGAGGTCCCCGGTACTCTGGCGCCGCCGAAGCGGCGGAGTCGCCGTCATGCGGGTGTACACGAGTGGATCCCTGAGAGCTCCGCAGCATCATTTTGCGCGGTGTCTGTCGTACAGCGTTGAGAGTTGTCCCGCTAGCCTGGCTGAAGCTTCCAACAGAGAGCATCGGCGCCGTGGCAGTGGTGCGCTCGGGGTCAGTGGCTGAGGTGCTCGTCCAGCCATTGACCGTCGTACCAGTCCCGCCACCGAGCCCTGATCCCAATGCCGCGGCGGCAGCGGTAGCGGCAGCGGCAGCGGCAGCAGGGCCGTCAAAAAGTGGGGACTGCGGTGGCGAAGTCTGGCGAGCCATGGTCCCTTCGCAAGCCCCGTCATCTTCAGAGCGCTTGATTGGACTGATCTCGAAATCGCCATCATGAATTCGACCCCTGCCGTACGTATCCCGTTCGCCGCCGTCAACGTCGCCGTCCACGCCGCCGCTGTCTGTCTCCATTTGTCGCGCGTTGGAGCTGCCGGTCAAGACCGCCACAACGGTTTCAGTTCCGGCTTCGGAGCGAACGCTGTCATGACTTGGTCCCCGCACGCTGCTTGCGAAGCGAAGTTTCTTTTTCGATGGCGTCGGCGTCGGCGTCGGCGTCGGCGTCGGCGAAGCGGACGACGCAACCCGGGGGGGGTTGCGCAAACCCGACAGCGGGCCGTGGGCCCCCGTGCAGTCCGAAAATGATGCCGAGTACGAGAAAGAGGACCGCAAGGCGGAGCGCTGCGGTGCGAAACCAAATGACATTCACGAAGAGGCAAAAAGTTGTTCTTATTTCCGGTTGCTGGTGTGACCATCACCCATGACCCATGGGTCAATGGACGTAAGATCCCATTGGTCTGGATTCCTGGTTAGGCAGCGTCCCGTTTATGGAAGGGCGGCCGACAATGGGCAAGGCGTCGCGGAAACGAGCAAAGCATTGCATGCTGAAGTGGTCTTCCATAACGTGGCCTAGAACGAAAAAAACACAGATGCCGTACTCATCCATGGTGATAGTGTCTTACTGTTCTATTTTTATTTTGTTCATAGTTTGTATTCCTTCAAAATAGATTCACCTGGCTTCCAATGCAAGGTCTGAGGGCACAGGCTATCAAATCCCTAAATGGGGGAGAAAGCTCCCTTTCCCTCCCTCCCTTTCCCTCCCTTTCCCTCCCTTTCCCTCCCTTTCCCTCCCTCCCTCCCACCTTGGGTTTGTTCGCCCGCAGGTGAGTCCTCACGGTACAAGCTTGCCCATCCAACATCACGATGCGCTTGCTCCCCAGTACGCGCAACCGCATGCGGGCGCCCCACCCGACCACACGGGAACGAAACGAACGCAACACCAGCGCCAAAGCCTGCATGCATCCGGGTGGCCCGTCACTGGGGCGTTACTTGCAGACGGGCTTCCTGGGTCCCCTCATCAGCTGCTCAAGCTCATTTTCAGGGATACACGCGGAATCCGCTCCTGGTGGCCCCCTGCCGTAAATATCAAATGTTGTAAACTATATATTATGTTACATCATTTTGTGCATTGTAGGCGAGACACAATTTTTGTATTTTACTTCAAGCTCTCGTGCGATCCGTGTCTCATGTTTGTGTCGTACCGATCTTTCATCTTCCGAGTCGGAGTCTCTGCCACTTCTTTGCGGGCTGTTTCCGCGTATGCTGTTCGACCGTGAAGTGTAAGCGTCTTTCAATGAGGATGCGGACTTGTGTTTGGTCGACCACCAGGAGCCTCTATTCGTGATGCTGTCGAGCTCGTCGTTGCGCCTGAAGCACCAGATGCAACCCACGGAGACGCCATCCTCGTCACCACCGCCCTGGGGAGTCGAAGAGGCCCCAAAGGAGACGATACGGATGCGAAAAGGGCCGCAGACCAGAGCACGTCAAATAAGGAATAATGGGTGTAATGGGAGTCATAGTTAGTCACGTCATAGGACGACCTGTGCAACAGTCAATTTTGCGGATGTACCAACGGGGATAAGTAAACATTTATGTGTGTGGATATTAAAAGGCTTGTGTGCCTTCCATATGCAAGAAACCTGTCGCTCCTGCTTTTCCGCGATGCTCCCGGTTTCAATCGGTTACTATGTACCTGGAAAGCAAGCGAAGCCGCCTGGACTTTGGGTACTTGAGCACCAATATTGTTAAACTTTCTGACTTCGTTCTTTGCCATCGATCGCTGAAGGTCCAGCGAAACACCGTCCGCTCGAAGCCGACCAACACCACCCTGCGAGGCGCGGGCGTTTCAGACGGTTTTATTTTGATAACCATTAGGAAACAATATTTGGTTTGTGAATATGCACATTTTGGCACGAGATCGTGGCAAAAAATATCGAATGGACCCTTTGACAGGGAACCTTTTGACTGGACTTCGCGATTGCAGTCAGCTGGCTCTGATTCAGCAACAATGATCAGAATCTCAAGAATAAGTCAAATAACACGATAAGAATACATTAACTTTAACTTTAACCCTATTTGCAGAAGCTCCTCACCGTGAAGCTGTCGAAGGATGCGTCCATGTGGTTAATGCAGGCATTTCTGGGGCCAAAATCAAGCTGCGAGCTCCTCATGGTCACACCGTTTCAGTTAGGTTGTGGTAAGCTCACCCGCATCCACCTAGCTGACGGCAAAGCCACACGTACAGCTATGCGCTACCTCCTAACATTTTGCCCGTATATTGCTAGTATATTTCATTGAATTGCACATGGAACTTTATCCATTCAAAATATGCAAGAGCCCGTAAGGCACATACGAGAAAGGAGACGCAAGGCCCGGTACACCACTGGATTCCGTGAGAAGGCCCAAATAATATTAATTAACTTAAAACTAATTATTTAAACAAATTAATTATATTAGTACAGTTATGGTGTATAGTTTTAGTGGGCGTACTCCCACGGCACTCCCTCTAGGTGGAAAAAGTGTGATACGGCCTTGAGGTAACAAAATTGATCTCTTAACGAAAGGTTGCATTAAAAACTATGCATCTAATTAATCTGTACCATATATAGAGCTCCGTCGCATGACTCCGGATGTCAGGAACGTATGCCCCTTTACCCGCTCTGAGATTCTGTCGTTGTCGTACGCAGGTCGCCCTCATCAAAGTACGGCACTTATCCCACCATAACCCAATCAAAGGTTGCAATCTTCCAACTGATTATGCCCTAAAAATGGGTTACTTGACGCCTTGATAAGCACCACCACGTGCTGCGCACATGATTATGGCCATGCGTAGCCTCGCGTAGCGTGAAGTGTACGCAATAGAGTTTTACCAACGGTGTGCAACAACCGCACGGCAAAATGCATGACAGAACGCGGAGGCGGCGCATATCCGATCGTCTTGCATGGGACCCGGCCTTAGACGGTACCAGACATAAAAACAGAGGATTCGTGCTAATGATCGTATATGCTTTGTTGGACGTCATGTTCCCCTCCTCCCACCATGCGCCTCCATATCCCAGGGGGCTGTCTTGCCACCTGGACGCCTTCGGGATGACAAATTCTGACAACTCACAGCACATTTCGCATCTTCCGCTTTTGGCTTCGCATCGACAGCACACGCAACTGCAACGAGTTCATGTCTTGAAAAAAATAAAACACGCATAAAGAGGATCAATGTTCTCATGTGTAATGATAGTGAGAAGTCATCCAGTCTTGAAGAAGATGGGAGACTGCGAGGCGAAAGCGGCCAAGCCGCAGCACATCGGCACCATCTCGCACAAAGTCGCACGTCGTCACTATCATCATCGTCATCACACGAGCACCGCGTCCTCCAGCTCCCAGCCACTTCCATAAAACTCTAGATGGCTCTCCTTACCCCCCTCGTCCCCCTCCCGCTCCTTTTTCTTCACACGTGTCACCGCCATCAGGGGCTCATACCAGGAGCAGGTCAACCCTGCATTATATTGCAACACAATCCGTAACTCCTGCCGTACGGAATCAAAGTTCGTACACAAATCCTATGTTGGCATGCATTCGTTGCGTTGCCATTTTCCCAATGGACTCATCACGACCACGACCAGGACCAGGACCAGGACCACAGCTGAAAACCAAACCGGCGGGCAGCCCTGATTAGCTGGTGAATATTATACCTGCTTGTCTATTTTGCGCATATCGGCTCGCCGTCCTTCTCGTCCCCACGTACACTCTGCTGAACAGAGAAAAACAAGACGCGCCTCTTCACCACCACTTGAGCAGACGGCCCCCCCTCAATTGCTCCCTCGCCCCCGCCTCCCTTCGAGCAACATCAGCATCATCACTATTCGACGTGCCAAAGGCCCGGCTCGAAAAGTTTCCGCTGTCATCCTCCGAGTGACCGTGGTCCTGCTCCCCACCTGGCATTGGTCTATCGCCAAAGGTCAGCGGATCTTTAATCACGACCTGGCCCGGGGGTGCCAGGTATGGGTTGTGCTCGTCGCTGCCGTACACGCCGGGGTCGGGGTTCAGAATGGGGCTAGAGCTGGGGTGATCGCCGCTGTGGGAGGTGTCGGGAAGGAGGTGGATGGGTGGGTGGGGAGGTGGCGGGGATGGCGCTTGGGTGGGCGTCAGGTAGGTCGGAGGAGCTGCCAAGGGCATGAGGTATGTTGACGGTCTTTCGAAGGTACGCGAGGGTGCGGGGTGCGGGTGTCCTGTGTGGGGATGTTGATTGCCAGTGGGAAATGGGGTGAGGGGTGACGGGAAAGTGTGCGGTGTACGGGTTGTGCGGTGTACGGGCTCGGTGCGGTGTACGGGTTCGGTACGGGTACGCAGCGGTACGGGCTCGAAAGTGTGCGGTGTACGGGCTCAGACCTTGACGAATGGGGGGTAAGACAAGGTAGGGTGCAAGAAGGGTCGGAAAGCGGGGGCTACGCGGCGAGGTGCACCCGCCTACAACAATACAGCATTACCCCAAAAGGCGTGTATGCTAACCATCGGCCTTCAGCCGGATGGTGGCTCTGCCAAATCATTTCCCTTTTTCTCTGCGCGCTGTGTGCAAAGAGAGCTTACGGGAATGCTGTTATCTTAGAAAGCATAAACATATGTGTACGCGTATTGGTTGGTTGTTGGAAGGGCCAACAACGATCTGAGTGGCTAGGAGTGGCTAGGAGTGGCTAGGAGTGGCTAGTCTATATGCGTCGTATTTGTCGGGCGCTTACTTGGTGTCGGCACTGGGGCCGGGCCGCGCTCAAATAGTGGCGGCAAAGTCTGTTCTTGTGGCCGGGGGAGAGCGATGTCACCCGATGGTGGTGGTAGTGTGATTATATGTATCGGCTGTAGCCATTCGGGCGGCTGCTGTAGGGTCTCTGGCGCCGGCTGTAGCAATTCGGGCGGCTGCTGTAGTGTCTCCGGCGACGGCTGTAGCCATTCGGGCGGCTGCTGTAGTGTCTCTGGCGACGGCTGTAGCCATTCGGGCGGCTGCTGTAGTGTCTCTGGCGACGGCTGTAGCAATTTGGGCGGCTGCTGTAGTGTCTCTGGCGCCGGTGGCTGTAGCAGTCCTGACGGTGGTGACAAAGACGGCGATAGTGGTTGGAGTGGAGATTGCGGCGGCAGCGACCATAACAGCGGCGATGACTCCAGGGAGGGTACAATCTCGGATACGGCAGGGGAGGCAGGGGATACTGGCAGCAAAGATGGCGATGGCGATGGCGATGATGGAACGGCAGGCGACGGATTCGAGGGCGGATGTGATGGCGCTGGGGGTAGAAGGCGCTGGAGGGGCTCTGGAGGTGGTGGTAGTGCCGGTGGCGGCAACATAAGTACAGTGGGCTCTGGTGATGGAGGAAGGGGCGACATGACACGCGAATTACGGGAGGGTTGTGGGGGGGCCGGTGTGCGGGTATCAGGTACGACATCGCCCATCTCCACGGACCGCGTGCATTGGGGGTTACTAGTAATGCTGCATGGTGATGATGGGGGCGGTGACCGTGCCGATACGAACGGCGACGGGAGCTCCTCCTCTACCGGGGGATAGTAATAAAAGTATTCTGGAGGAGGCGCCTGCGGGTTAAGAGGGGAGGAGGCCGGCACGGCGGAGGGGCGTCGGCTTGGGGGCATTGGGAAGGTCTTTCCTTCGTCCTGCGCGTGCAGGATGCTGACGTACGTCCTGCAGCGTACGGCATCGTTCGCTTCGTGAGTTTCACTTCGTTTGAAGCAGAGTTTGCGGGCCGCTCTCGGCTGCTGTTCGCGTGCAGTGTTGTGGACTTCGTGGACTTCCACGTAATGATTGTGAACAGCACATGAAACATGAACGGCACAAAATTGCCAAGTGGGATGGAAACGTGGAATTAAAGTTAGTCTGAGGCGGTTTATGGCAAACCGTTTGCAATTAATTGCAACCGCGTGCAACCGTTGTTAGATTTGAGTGATCCTAGCACGCCGTAGCGTGGATTATGAAGTACTACAATTCTTATCACGCTTAGGGTGTACGTACACCTTGACATATGAATGAATCATAACAGGCCGTGTAAGCTATTATCGGCTACATGGGCACACCTCAACCTTATCTGTCGCCAACTTACCTCCACTGGTGGAGGGGGAGCTTTCTTCTTGCTCGTTATGCCAGCAATTGGATGTGTACCATAAGCTAGAAAGATTGCCGAAAGAAACACAACAAGCAACGCCGTCCATGCGCTTGGTAGCGGCGGCGGCGGGTGCGCCATGGCTAGCTGAGCAGCTGGTGAGGAAGCTAAAAGAAGGCTGCTGGTGAAGATGGTCCAGAGGGAGCCCACGGACAGGGCTGATTGTTGCACCGCTGTCCGAGGAATAAGCCTGCAGAGAGACGGTGGTCGTTATGCATGGGTGTTCGGTCCACGAGAAGAATTAGCCAATGATAGGGTTCTCTTCGTCGTTCGCAAATCGATGATGTCAAAAACATCTTTAGAAATATTGAAGCAATTAATAAAGCGCGCACTGAATAATTATTTTGTGGAAGCTAAGTCGCGACACGCAGCATTTTTGCTGCGCACAAAAGCTTACTGCTCTTACTGTAAGTCTGGTGGTGGAAGGAGGTGCTGGTGTTGGCCCACGTCAAGCTCGAACGCACAAAACCTCGCCAATGTCACAGGCCAGGCGGGATCCGAGCACACGTAAAGGCATCCAGCATAGCAAGTCAAGACTGTGCATTTTATTTTTATTGCGCTGTCCCACAAGTACGAATGGGGCGGGCGCCCAAATCGCAACTACCAGCTAGCTACAACCAACGGCCCTGACCATTGAGATGGTACATGTCCCTGTTTTACATGTAAATGCAATGTTCCTTCCTTTATTGTCCCAATAAAATTCATACATTCCAATCAATTTATTACTTAGTTAATGTATGAGCAACCCTTGATCCTCCATGGACAGAAGACTTTTACTAAGCCGTACAAAATGGGACCAAGTTATTACGAATGCAGCGGGTTTGCCAAACGAGGAGATCATTATAATTGATTAATAAGAATCATGTATACATATATAATTATTTATAATATTTGTCGATATCTGTGATAGGGTTGGGGACGGTTCCTCTTGTTCCACTGTAGCGAGCTGCGACAAGGACTCGATAAGTTGCCTTTCAGTACCGGCCACATTAGGATGATTAATGAAACAGAAATTTTGAAAAGCTTCAATTATTCATGCTCTGATGGATCTCGCGAGCCTGCATTTATTATTGCAGTGCGGATGAGCAAACGCCGTCTGTCGGGGAACAGATTCCGTTCGACAAAGCGCAAGATGCATCCTGTTCGCAGATTCTGCGGGACAATCAACGCTATTCGCATCCCAACCCGCCTCTACCCGCCCATCGTCGTCATCCCATCGCAAAATCGTCGTCATCACCAGTGAACAGCAGCTCACGGAGGCTCGCGGTGGGTAAGCAGCTCACGGCATGGTCCTTCCCTGGCTCACGGGCGCGGCCTGACTATTTTCCCCATCTACTCAGTAGACGCGCACCTCGCTGTTACATGAGCAACCTCGATCGGTCATGCGATTTATGCATTATAAAAAGAACCGCTGAGATGATGCAAGCGAGAAAATTATAAAATGACACATGAAACTATAATGGCTATTAGAAGATAGCATTTATATACACATATATATTGCAAGGAAAGATATGAAAGATTAAAGATCATGAAGATTAAACCTGAAGCTTAGCTGTGCATGCTGTATACGAAGATTGGTCGTCCATATCTAGACCAAAAATCACTTTATGTGCCCTGCTCCACAAGCCAAGAAGCCCTGTAAGCGTCCATAGCTTTTGCCCAGCTGGTGCAGCAATTTTGGAGCTAAAACAGAGCTGCTCGGCAGAGCTTGCAAAAGTCACGTCTTCAAAGCTATTGCTTGCAACTTAATCCATGTTTACTGTGAGAGACAGTGGTCTTACAGCTTCATGAAACCATTACATCCACATCAGGCCACTAACGCCTTTGCCAATTCCTCCAGTGATACGTAAAAAAATCTTCATATACATGTGTGTGTGTGTTTTGGGGATTGTTGGGGGTTGTTGTTGGGGGGAGGGTCTGTGGCGCATTGAACGTTCAAAGGATCACTGATGACAGAATATGTACATGTGCACATCAAGACAAATAAACCCTAAAATCCAGAAAAAATCAGAAAATCAGAGCAATCAATCAGTCCTCCCATCCATGCCTCCCAAGCGATATGATCGAAAGTCAAGCGGTCGAAACAACCTCACACCCAGGTCACAACAGCTCATACGGCTGCTCTGCACAAGAAAGCAGCACCACAACAGATGCGATCCGTGCAGGTAAGTTGTAAACGTTGTAATCATTAACTCATACAGTTGGAAATAAGGAAATAAACCTGTGTGTTGTGCATTGTGATATTGATACATATCCTAATCTGGACCAGTCCAAATCTCCGCCGATGCAGACAGCCACATGCAGGATGGCGCAAGTTGTCACGACGGATGAGGTTACCGCGCACACTAGGTGGCACGACTTGCAGCATTGGTTCGGTGGCCCGGATAGTGCTTGGTCAAACAGTACAACGGATAATCGGGTAATGAGGACGGTAATCGGTCATGGCACAGTAACCAACGCACCAGTAGTTAGCTCATTAGCCCATGGGCCGTCATGCGGTCCGTTCAGGATCAAGATTATTCTGATGGCGATGCGAACGTGCGTCCTCTCTATCTACAGTAAGTACGAAGGTATGTACACATATGTACGAAGGTGTACGTCAGTCGTCACGAACTTACCCGCGTGACAGTACCATGAGTCATCATGACTGGATCATGACCGTCACACTGCAAGCCCTTACGCTGTAATATTCGTATGTACGGCGCGTGATTCCACAGCGCATGAGCACACTCGCCGCTTCGATGGGCTCGCTTAACCCGCGGCTCTGCGCGGCTCTGTTAGGCACCACGCCAAAACCCATTCTGACTTAGTTGATGATGATGAGTCTCCTGCTCCGAGGATGACGTGCTTCCTTCGGACCCTTTCGCCGCCAGCCGCCGGCCGCTGGCCAGCATTCCGCCCGCCTGAGGGCCTCAGTTAGCCTCCGCCAGCACCTTGGTCTTGGCCTTCGCAGGCGCCGCGCCCCTCTTGCCCTTGCCCCTCATCTCCTCCGCCTTGCCCGCCTTGCCCTTGCCCTTCGCTTCGCCCTCGTCTGGCGTCTGTCTCCCCTTTGCCTTCTCCTTGGCCGTCGTCTTGCCACTCTTCTTCTCGGCTGTCGTCCTGCCCTTGGTTGGCGCATTCTCCTTCTTCTCCTTGGCTGAGGCCTTGTCCTTCTTCTGCTTGGCTGAGGCCTTGTCCTTGTTCTCCTTGGCCGGCGGCGCCTTACCCTTCTTCTCCTCGACTGTCACCTTGTCCTTGTTCTCCTTGGCTGGCGATTTTAACTTCTTTGCCTTCTTCTCCTCCTCCTTTTCCTCCTCCTTTTCCTCCTCCTCCTCTTCTTCCTCCTCCTCTTCCTCCTCCGCCGCCGCCTGCTCAGCTAACACCTCTTCTTCTGCCTCCTCTTCCTCCTCCTCTTCCACGTCCTCTTCCTCCTCATCGTCATTTGCCGCCGCCGCCGCCGCCACCGCTGCCCTGGCCTTGTCCACCTTCCTCTGCAGTTCCTCCAAAAACACCGCCTTGCGATCCTTCAGCTCCTCCGGAGACTCCCCTGCAGCCATACACGCGGATTCAACGGTGCGTGGACAAACTGCATGTGGGCAAAAACTGAACAATTTCGCCTGATTGACACCACGGCGCGCGGCCGTACTGACCACCCCTGGTACCGGCCATAGCTTCCCATGACGTTCCGGTTTCCGTTCACACACGTCCACATGGCCCGCTCTCTGCGCACTACCTTCACAATCTACAAGGTGGGGAGCTCGGGTGCCATGCATACTAAAAGGTGGGTTGGGTTCAGGGGGTTCAGGGGGGTTCAGGGGGGTTCAGGGGGGTTCAGGGGGTTCAGGGGGTTGAAGGGGGTTGAAGGGGGTTGAAGGGGGTTGAAGGGGGTTGAAGGGGGTTGAAGGGGGGTGAAGGGGAGTGAGGGGAGTGAGGGGGGTGAAGGGGAGTGAGGGGAGTGAAGGGGGGTTCAGGGGGGTTCAGGGGGGTGAAGGGGGGTGAAGGGGAGTGAGGGGGGTGAAGGGGGGTTCAGGGGGGTGAAGGGGGTTGAAGGGGAGTGAGGGGAGTGAGGGGAGTGAGGGGAGTGAGGGGGGTGAAGGGGAGTGAGGGGGGTGAAGGGGGGTTCAGGGGGTTGAAGGGGGTTGAAGGGGGTTGAAGGGGAGTGAAGGGGAGTGAAGGGGGGTGAAGGGGGGTGAAGGGGGGTGAAGGGGAGTGAAGGGGAGTGAGGGGGGTGAAGGGGGGTGAAGGGGGGTTCAGGGGGTGAAGGGGGTGAAGGGGAGTGAGGGGAGTGAGGGGAGTGAGGGGGGTGAAGGGGAGTGAGGGGGTTCAGGGGGGTTCAGGGGGGTTCAGGGGGGTGAAGGGGAGTGAGGGGAGTGAGGGGAGTGAGGGGAGTGAGGGGGGTGAAGGGGAGTGAGGGGGGTGAAGGGGGGTTCAGGGGGTTCAGGGGGGTTCAGGGGGGTTCAGGGGGTGAAGGGGAGTGAGGGGAGTGAGGGGGGTGAAGGGGGTGAAGGGGAGTGAGGGGGGTGAAGGGGGGTTCAGGGGGTTCAGGGGGGTGAAGGGGAGTGAGGGGAGTGAGGGGAGTGAGGGGAGTGAGGGGAGTGAGGGGGGTGAAGGGGAGTGAGGGGGGTGAAGGGGGTTCAGGGGTCAGGGGGTTCAGGGGGGTTCAGGGGGGTTCAGGGGGGTGAAGGGGAGTGAGGGGAGTGAGGGGGGTGAAGGGGGGTGAAGGGGAGTGAGGGGGGTGAAGGGGGGTTCAGGGGGTTCAGGGGGGTGAAGGGGAGTGAGGGAGTGAGGGGAGTGAGGGGAGTGAGGGGAGTGAAGGGGAGTGAGGGGGTGAAGGGGGGGTGAAGGGGGGTCAGGGGGGTTCAGGGGGTTCAGGGGGGTTCAGGGGGGTGAAGGGGAGTGAGGGGAGTGAGGGGAGTGAGTGGGGAAGGGGGAGTGAGGGGGTGATGAAGGGGGTTCAGGGGGGTTCAGGGGGGTTTCAGGGGGGTGAAGGGGAGTGAGGGGAGTGAGGGGAGTGAGGGGAGTGAGGGGGGTGAAGGGGAGTGAAGGGGAGTGAGGGGGGCGATGGCAAATGCGCATCATTACTGTTGGATCTTGCATCTCGATGAGCCCGTACAGTGTTTGCCGTGAGGCACCCATCACTCAGGTAACCCACTAGACAGGCGCACACGATTCCTCGAGGAGCAGCTCTCCTGCTGTAGTAAAGTCGTACATGTACTGCACACGTGTAAAGCACCCTGTCAACATATCGAGAGGCCTTTGCGGCACTCAGCTATTATATCTTCCCTAATCGCGCGTTCGAAATGAGCTCAAGGATACAGTAGCAGGTATGTAGTTGTGTGGGTGTGTTGGGTTTCGTGGGGGTCATCCAGTCGCGCACGAGCGACCCACCAGTGACCAGTGAGACCAGGTAGTCGTGGGCGTTGTCGAACCCCTTGGCCTCGGCGAAACTCTTAATCTTGTCGGTGGCTTGCAGACCGTGCTGTGGTTTGCAGGTGCGTGCATGAAGGAGGAAAATAGGAAAGGAGGATAATAAGGCGCGGGCGGCGTAGAAAAGATGAGGAGGACAGTGCACCCTCCCTGCCTTCCTCCCTGCCACCTTCCCTCCCTCTTCCCCCCCGTCAACAGCCTTCCAAAGCCCCAAGCAGGGTACGATCCGCACCCGTACCTGGCCCATTGGGATCCCAATTTGTACAGGACTTAAAAGAGTGTATACAGGGTTTGCAATATGCCGTACACTCAGCAGTATGGGCCCCAACAGTTACTCGATCGCCAGTGTGTCACCTCACACATACACAGCCCCGCAACAAGCGTATGTACGCACGAACGCACAGACGCATGGCCGCACCTTTTTCCTGCATAGGCCACAGTTGCAGCAGATTGTGCAGCCAGGGCCGCAGCTGACCCGGCAGCAGGGGCAGATCCACTTCCCTCCCTGGATTTCCTCCTCCGCGACCTCTGCGCACAAACACACATGCGCACATAGTACATATACGCACCCACAGTGGCGGGGACAGTGACGGGGACATGGAGCAAATCAGAGCTTTGAGAAGGTTGATTGCGGGTAGTCTTGTGGATGACCGAGACATACACACACACACACACCGGGTACAGCTCATATCTGCACCGACGGATGACATCCCCAAGCCCTTGGCCGTGAAGGAGGTCGAGCAGCGAGGGCACAGGCACCGGTGGGCAGCTGTGACAGGGGGTGTTGGGAAGCCCGGGGGAAGGATTCACGTACCTCCATGGCGGTTCCAAAGGCACCTCTTGCTGTAGGTGTGGCCGGGGGCGGTGCGGTGAGGTGTTCCATAGGAAGCGATCCGTACGGTGATGATGACGATGACGATCGATCATGGGGGTAACAAGTACGTAGGCAACAGGGTGGGTGGAGGAAGGAGTGGAGGACGTATGGGTGGTTTAGTGGTGCATGCAGATGGCCGAGCATATGTCTGTCTGTGTACTCGTCTGTCTGTCTGTCTGTCTGTCTGTCTGACATCGTCGGATGACACAACTCGATACCAGCAAGGTGATTAGGAGGGGGTGGAGACAAATGAGTGATGTAGCTCTATCGTGCAAGTATGCGTGCAGGGGGTTAGAGGCCAACCCCCAAAAGCGCACGAGTCGGACAGAGCGCTACGGCTACGACGAGGTGCAGGGCCAAGCAGGTGCATGGGCGAGCGAAGTGCAACCTCCATCGTGTAACCGAAGATCAGTTCGCGATTGGGCGCCCTGCCTGGCTTGGTCTGATGAGATGGATGGAGGGATGGATGGGTTCCATGCAAGCGACCAGAGGCCGACATGGGTATGCGAGAGAGGTAAGCTACTGTGTATTGCGTCGCTTTGTCGCGTGGCGGCAGTCGCACGACGAGCAAGCAGTACTAATAACATTCGATACGTTCACCATCACCAGGCGCCATCCTGTCCGCCGCAGAGGACATAGATCGTCACGCACCAGAAGCTTAGAGGCATGCGGTTGCCGCCGCCACAGAGGGGATTAGTGCACGTGACCTGCGGTTGCATGCAGGCGACTGAAAAAGAGTGCTAAGAAGCGCCTTGCCGAAACAAGAAACGAGGGACACAGGTAGGTGGTGTTTATGAGACTATGAGGTCCCATGCACAGGAATTGAGAAGGTCGTACTTTTCTGAAAGACAAGCGGGGGGGCGGCCGCTTTCCAAAGTAAATGCCGTCTTAAGCAGCAGCACGAGCTCCCTATGCTGCTGCTTAAGACGGCATTTACTTTCCACTTAAGACGGCACCACTCTCATCAAGATATACTAAACGCGCAGAGTAGGGGCCCCCACGCAACCCTGGTCGGTTGACAGTTCCAAAACCCGGTTGGCCTTTTTAAGGGTTTTGGTCAACTGACTGTCGGAAGCCCCGCATCCGCATATGCTCTTTGCTGCTTACCTTCAACGTGATGGTCTTCTGGCGGCACCTGCCGTACCGTCATGTTGATGGTTAACACGTGTCGAGGTGAAGCGGGGGGTTGTGAAGGGGGGGGAACATGACCAGCGGCGGCATGGATACGGCAAGCAATACGCGGTGAGATCAGGTGCCGATTGACGGATTGATGGAAAAACGAGTAATGGCTGGACGGGTGGAGTACGAGAACTCCCACCTGGCTGAACTTCGCGTGTTGGGTTGAGTCGAGTTGGCCCTCCTGGCTGGCACCACTCTGTGGCGAGCACTAATGCTTGCTTGCTTACTATGCAACTGTACGGTCCTATACAGATTTAGCCCGGTTCTGCCCCCCCCCGTTAGTCTGCGATATCGTACATATCGTACAAGCCATTGCGGCATATCACACCACACCGGTGCTATGAACCGGTCTCTTTGCACACAGCCACGCATATGGCTTTCCATGTAGGGTCTAGCTTTGGCGTCGAGACGAAATTTTGTTCTGGGCATGAAATTTATACGATCCTTTTGGTCGCACAGGCTTCGTATATTCCTGTGGTTCTACCTGCCGTACATATGCTATCAGTGTTTGTACTTGACAAACGTTGGTTAACTTTTATGCAAGGCAATGCTAAATAATAGTAATAATAGTAATAATAATAATAATAAAATTCTATCATATTGACAACAAGAGTATAACCCTATTGCTGCATGCACGGCGAAATAGGATATCCGTACCAGTGACACGTGACGCCAGCGCTGCTGTCGTAAACCTGGCCACCCTGCGGGGCGAGGGCGGGCGAAAAATGATCAGCAATGTAGGTCACGTACGCACATACTTCTTTATCGGAGAGGACCAGCCACATCCTCCCTACCCACAGGGTCCACAGCTTTCACGCCCCCACAGGACACACCCAACCACAGGACACACCTACCTGCCTCCGCACCCCCCTCCCGGAGTCGCGAGGCCCACGGGGCCCCTTGGACGTCCCCCGTGCAGCCGCTTGGGTGCGAGCCTTCCTGCAGTGCGGAAGATGGGGTATGACGTATGTACGGGTACGACATGAATATTATTGAGTGCGCATCGGAGAGCAAGTTAGAGAGCACCGGAGCGGGCAGCACCACCAGCATCTGCGAGCATAACCCTAAACACATAAATGTATATAGACATGTGTATATATGTATATGTGTATATATATATATACACACACACACACACACCCCGGCACACTACAGACACGCACTTGGCGGCGACCGTTAGCGCCTCCACCTCCTCCGCTGTGAGTTCGAGGGCCCGCTTGACGCCTCCGCTTCCCCGGCTGCTCCTGGGCATTATGGCTTCAAACATGGCGTCCTCATTGTACGTCTTCTGTGTACGTCATCAGCACAGGACCGCGGGGTCACATTGGGTTAAATCCAATCCAGTGTGAAATGCCCAGATGAGATAACAAATAAAGGATGATGGCAATACGCACATGGTTATCGACAAAAATAAATTGCTCGGTGTTGGGTAGCTAAGTGTTTACCAGTCATGTCGTTGTTGGAAGTAGATAGATAGTGGTTTAATTTACGGCGCATGGGTGCTGCATGAGCTTTTGTCTACTTGTCCCAGCTCACACACGAGCGACACCCGTATTTGCGTGCATAGTGAAACAGAACACATATTGAAATTGAGCGGTAATGTACGAAGCTGGCCGCGTGTGTACGCTTGGGTAGCTCGTGCTGTATGTAAGGGACCGTCGTCACGCGTTCGGCATCATCGTTTGCTATGATTACAAAGGGCTGGGAATTTCCGAATGGTTTTCTGTTGTCCCCATTACCGTCCTCTTGTCATTGTCCGCCGCTCCCGTACCTGAGCGCGCTCACGCGTGCTGCGGCGTGGCTCAACCGGTTCGCGTGGTTCGCGTGGCTCGCGTGGTTTTCGCGGGCGGGCTGTTTTGGACCCCGCCGCAGTTTTGGCTGCCATGGCATCCTTCAACGTAAATATCCCTAGCTCCTGCAAAATGGAGATTGAAGGACATATGCTGATTGTCAAATATTTATGTACGTATTTGCACGACTATATCGTCAACTAGCCGACAGCGTCATCGATGCAATGGTAAGAGCGGGTTTGTATAAATGATCACCCGCAATTTTTGTTGATTTCGGTTGCGCTGCTCTTCGACGCCCTTATCGAAGTCTGAGACGATACCCATTGGAGTCGCGGTTGACGAAGAGTTATACTGATAGATAGCTGAATGCCGGCTGATGCAAACCTGAGATAATGTTGAACTGAGCAGATATACGAAACTGAGAAACGTAATTTCTTCTATGTTTGAACACTCGACATGTACTGCGTATTAGTTCCATCCATCCATCGCTCAAATGTCGTACACTGTACAATCAAACGCAATCCAGGTACGTTCAGCACTGTCGTCACCTCTAAACAGAATAAAAACCGGGGCATATAATCGACATAAATCCGTTTACTTGCAATACTATGTTAAGCCGGACCTTACTTGAATCTAATAAGCATGCAATTTTAAAAATCAGGATGCTGGATCTTGCGAACACGAATCCAGATTATACGCCAAAACCATCGACAACGCAGCTGTTAACGTGGCACAGCTACGTTATAAACAACGTAAGGGTTGTTTTGTCGTAAACCGGTATGGTTGGGGCCGACATATTGAATGAAGGCTGTTAATATGTGTTTCCAATGCCGTTCGAATGTATCCCTTTCATCCTTTCTCCCCGTAGAACTCGTGTTCCATAAGCCATCAACTTCAAGGACATTGTCTGGGCTTGCTGCCTTCCCTCTTCCTCCCCGGGCACCTATTGCCTTGGGAAACAAGCACAGCTTTTTATTTGATGTCGTCATAATAAATAAAAATAACATGTCGTGCCCTCAGCCTCGCCAAAGTCGGCTGTTTCCATTGGGCCCCTGTGGCAAGAGATTAAACTCCCAGGGATGAAGGGGAAAGATGAGGGGACTTTCCAATCTGATAACATCTCTATATTAAGGGCATGGATCTTTCTAGTCACATACATTTGGACAGATAGCTGTTGTATCTCTGTTATATCCGCCTACATACATACAGCAAAGGCTCGATCGAAAGATGACCAGCAGGTAGGTGTCACCTCGGATACTAGCTACCCCAGGATACTATAATTATCCCCCCTCTGGTATGCGCGTCCCCGCGCCAGAGAGGCCAGAGTGAATCACCACCCAAACGAGTGAATCACCACCCTACCTGAGGCATATTCCGGGATCATCTCCTCATGGCCTGGTGATGGGGCTATCTTTGTTAGAATTCAGATCTGTCAGTTTCAACCTCCCACTCCAGACAGCAGGAGGGGGGACCCAAACCCGGGTCAGTTTCTACCATATATCTTGATAACATTGCTATAACTCTGTTATGTCCGCCTACAGCAAAGGCTCGATCTAAAGATGCCAGATAGACAACTGGCCATCTCGGATACTACCCGCCGTAGATACCCGCCCAGGATATTAAATTGGTTATAGCTGGTTGGTGGGAGGTTGCAAGCCTATCCATCACCAGCCCATGAGGAATTGTATCTAATCCTTACAGTTCCAAGAGCGGTGATTCACTCTGGCCTCTTGGGCGGGTGCGAGGATCGATGCAACCACTAGAACGGGGATAATTGCAGTAGGCTCGGGTGTCTCCGGGTAGTATCTACCCATCCAGGATGGATGACCAGTTGTCTGGACGTCTTTCGATCCCGATTAGGATCGAAAATCATCCTCCTTTGATTAGGCGGATGGATGGATATAACAGAGATACAACACAGCCGTCCGCAACCTCACCATCCTGCTGATAGGGATTAGCTTCTCCATGCCACAATAATCTAAAGTTGCATGAACATATTGGCATCAGCGTTACAGGGTAGGTGGTATTATTCCTCAGCAGCGGCAGCAGCAGCAGCACCCCACCAACCTGGGTAGAGCCCTGTGTCTATGTTCTCCCTGCTCGAGGAGTATACCTGCATACGCGTCCATTCACGCCAATCGATCGACTTCATTCAACATACGCGTATTGTTGGGTTCACCACACTCACCACTAGCGTTCATCCAGCAGAACCTAGCGGTGTGGATCAATGGTGCAGTGTTAGTTGTATTACGGTACTGGCCCTAGCACAGTAGTGCGAAGGAAGTGGTTGCTGAGCTACACCCCGTACGTACGGTTCGTACGGTTCACACACAGCGGTCGGTAAATGGGTTCGAATGTAACCGTGACACCTGTCACACCTGTCACAAAGTAAGTACTTACAGATTCGCGCGACACGAACACACAAGCAAGGGACCTGAAATGAAAGTGTTCCGCTCTTTTGTCGCGTGTAGACTTTTTTCTGCCTCGCTCTGACACTATGTTCATCTGCAAGAGAGATCTGCGGGTGTCTACTATCACGGACGACGGGTGTGGGTTGCACCAAAGGTGGTTGTGATTGTGGTGGTTGTGGTTGTGGTGGTTGTGGTTGTGGGAAATTCGCAGCTGAGTCTGCTAAGAGTAGCCGCCCTCCTCAACTGCGTCAAGCGTCAAGTTGTGCCCTCGTCTATTTCATGTTTGCGGGACACTTCACTTCACCTCCTTTGGCAAAATAAAGCCACTACGACATAAGGGATGTTCCAAGGTATGAACCACTACTAGGCACCACTGCCTTGGCGTCGTCGCCTGTCAATTCCAGCTGCTGCTACCCTCTCCTAAGTAAGCCCGGCAGCAAAGCCCCGGCACACAGCCAATCTGGTTAACCTGCCACGATCGTACGGACCTCCATCCTCAACTTCCCGCGCGCTCCTAGGCTACAGCGGCTGCATGGCAACGCCATTGTCATACCCTGCTACAGCTACAGCTACAGCTACACGACGCGCTACAGCCAGTTCCTCCCTGACTACCCCGAACCTTCCAGGGACGAGCCAACCGGCACCCCCCCGCTGCCCGTACTCGTCCTGCTACTGCTACTCCGCCGGAAGTCTGCCGTCACAGCAGCAGCAGCCGCTGCCGTTGCCGCCGCCGCGGCGCCAGTGCCCTCTTGCCCGCCGTTGCCATTGGGCTTGTCAAGGACCTCACCAGAGACCGTTAAACCAATGCGATTGTCGTACATGTTATCGTGCATGTCGCCTCCTTCCCTGCTGCCATTGCCACCACCACCGCTGCTGTTTCCGCTGACAAGCGTTCCAGCATTAGCGGCGGGGGCGGCGGCGGCGGCGGCGGCCCCAGGCGGCTCCTCCGTCGGCGCCTGACCAGTGACCAGTCCGCCTCGCCCCACAAGATCCGTATCCGCGATTTCAGACTCCAGGGGGGCATAAATGCTGAAATCCGGAACTAGCAGCTTGTCCAGTACGGCGTCTCTGAAGTAAAGCAAACAACCCATCCGGCCGTACGGCAGACAGTTAAAGACGGGAGAAGTGGGGAAAGTGCCAGATGTACACCTCAGCTCTATCAGCTCACAACCGATCTCCGTTCACCCCACCACGAAGGTGCAGCACTGCCCCCATGAGCCATAATGTAAACCATGCCCCCGTAATATTGTCGTACAACCCGTACAACATGCCTGTAGTTATCTAGAAGTGCCAGGAATGCCGCGTTGGCCTCGATCCGGAATTCCTCAACCGGGTTGGATCCATTCGTGGATCGGATGTTGACGGCGTTCCGCAGTCGGGCGGTGTCCTCCAGGAAGCAGCTCCACAGGGCATCGATCCACAGCAACATCGTCTGCTGCTCAAACGCGCAAACCTAGCGGTTGGCGGTCGGTGGGTTCAGGTAGTAGTTAACGGTGGTTGGGGAGCTCGTGAGACAACGC
Organism: Volvox reticuliferus; assembly: GCA_019650235.1. Classification (NCBI taxonomy): domain Eukaryota; kingdom Viridiplantae; phylum Chlorophyta; class Chlorophyceae; order Chlamydomonadales; family Volvocaceae; genus Volvox; species Volvox reticuliferus. Next base: position 586,690 of record BNCP01000024.1, read on the forward strand.
AATCGATCGATCGCCGTTCACAATCAAAACGTAAATAAAACACAGATAGGGGAGGTAGGGCTTAAACAGGCTACGAGGACGGAAACATAGTGTGAACGGTAATAATGAATTTAAGGTGAATTATGAATTAATTATATATCTGAAGAAAAGCTACAAGATGCATAAAGCTGTGAGTAAACATAAACAGATGATAATATAAATTATAAATAATTAAAATATTATAAATAATATGATATTTTTATTAAATAATAATGAATAATATATATTCTATGCGGTCGTGTTTAGGCTGGGAGATACAAGCAATCCTAGGGGACCGTATTTCTTAAAGGGGGGAGTGTGGGAGGAGACATCCAGCATCAACATCAACATTAGGGTCAGGGTCGAGGTCTGGGTCAGGGTCGGGGTCGGGAGGCCGAAGGGACGAAAAAGGCCGCAGCCTGGCGGACCGCCGCCCCTGATACCGCTGTGTACCTGCTGCTCCGCATCGATGTCGGTGAAGCCGAGTGACGGGCTGGCCGTGAAAGTCAGACGAGCGGCGAGACGACGAGCTTCGTAACAGCCGATGAGCACCTCGCCCAGGTAGTTACGGAGAACGGCCACCTGGTAGTTGGTAGTTGGCGGTTAGCAAAGTGATCACAATAACGGGAATTGTTGGGATTGTTTGATGTGTCAACAAAGTAATGAACGAAGAGAGCGCAGCTGAAGTGAAGAAGAGCTGGAGACTAGTCGTAGACTAGGAGCCATGAAGGCCGATTCAACGAACCCAACGAACCGACCAGAATAATCCCACCTTTTCCGCGAAGGGTCCATGTAGCTGCGGCCGCTGTATAAGGCCCCTGGCGGCGGAGAGCTCCAGCTGATCAGCGACCGGCGATGAGGATGCTTCCAACTTCGTTGTGCCAACGGACCGTACGGCACCATACCCGAAAAGCTTCCGGTGTGTCCGTAGCTGCAACTGCAGTTTGAAGTTACCGCGGATCTCGACGGCGGCTGGCACCGGCCATTCCAGAGGACCCGTTCCAGCAATGTACTCCGCCAGGTTCCGGCGCTAAGCAATGTTTCGTACAACGAATTGTACGGCGCGGCGCAAGAAAAGAAAGGAAGACAGGAAATTAAGGTAAAATAAAACTTAACATAATTGAAGCTCAATGACGAATGTGAATGAGAGCATCACACGGATGAATGCACTCGCTGACCATATCGACGCACCGACCCATGGGTCCAGCCAGTGGCTTGTTTAGGATCTCAAGCCAACCTTTTTCACTTCAGCCCGCAGCGAGGCGGCCGATCGCATGGAAATGTAATGGTGATGGGCTTAACGGACAGGCTTAATCGTTCCTACCTGCTCCGGAGCCAAGATCTCCAGTTCTTGTACCTGCGCGGGGGGGGCCCGGGGGAAATAACCAGTGATTCCAAGTGAGGAGGGAGTGAGAATGAGTGAGAAGGGGAAAAATCGAAAAAATAAATAACTTCAGAAATTAAAAAACTGGATAAGGCCCCAATGGAGGTGGCTCCAGGCATTTTGAGGTAAGCGCGAAATACACACACGTGCAAACAGAGACAGACAGACGCACACAGAGAGAGACTGCAAAATGCAAAAGAATGAGAAAAGAAAGAGTTGCAATATACGGCAGAATAATGATTACTTCGAAACGAAAGGAATAATTTAATGTAAATAACACATAACCAATAAAACTACCAACCAGATAACCGTTGCTATGCCAACAGAAGCCTGCCTGCATGTAAACTGGAAGATACGGCGTATCGGTGTCGGTGTCAGCGCCGGCGTCAGCGGCGTCCCTGGAGCCGGCTTTGACGCCGCCGAACAGCTCCAACATCTTCCGTACAGTAGGGTTGGCGGCGGCGGCTTCCGTCACCTCGGAGAAGTCCACCAGGGTTTTTGTCGTACGTCCCCGGGGATTGACCAACGCCCGCAAACAGAAGATCACCGCCTTCGCGGCGGGAAGGGTGGAAAGAGCGCGAGAGCAATTTTTATATAAAACGTGTCGAAAACATTTTGATCAAGATAATCACGGTCAAAGTGTTAAGATCTGCCGTACGCGGAATTAGAATCAAATTTGCATAATTCGTACGTACCTGCAGCGGGCTGACCATCGCTGGCGGCTGACCCGGCGGCGTCTCTGGGTAGCCCGGGAGGGAGTCCTGTCGTACAGATTCCCGCAGCCACCTCGCTGGCGCCTGGCCCGGATCAAGGTACCGCCCCACTAGCTCGTCCACGTAACGCTGCGTTCCGTACAACAACACAGTACTGCACCGTTAGATCAAAATTGGGGCTGTAAAGCCGTTGGTTGCAGGCGTTGTCGTTGGTTGGTGTACGGAAGAGTTGAAGTGTTCGGGACGCAGCTACGACAGATGTCGTAAAGGTGCAAGATGCAAGACACGATCAGCCAGTTCCAACAGGACGATGGGTGGTGAAGCATGCCGTACCTGTTTCCCCCCCCGGATTTTCCGTACAAATCCACCCGCCTACCTGTATGAGTACATACACAATCTGCGCCCGCTGCATGTCTCCTCCGCACAGCACCAGTCGCCGCAGCGTGTAAAGGTTATGCCGGTATTCCTCCATCACGGCGTCGTACTTCTTCGTCTGCAATGGTGCGACACATGTACGACATCAAGTACTGCAGAAGATACGAATACCAGGGCAAGGGCATGCCATTTGCGGAGCCCTTAAGAATCCGCACGTGCTTGCTGTGTTTTGTTCCCCACCGGTTTTTCCCCACCGGTCCCCGCCCCCGGACATGCCATCAATCCCCCAGCCGCCCCGACGATCGTACATTGTACACGCCGCACCTCAAGCCTCATGTTTTGGAACATGGATTCTTGCCACCGTACGACATAATTTACAAAGTAGTCCACCGGACCGCCTTCCAGGTAGTCAGGACCAGTCTGCGTGGTTATAGAGTTGGTTGGAAGTTGAAATTGTCGTACAATGTTGGGAATTCGGTTGTATCAAGTGAAAATGAAGGTTATTAGGCTTATGGGGCCTTACGCAATCCTCCGCTCCTCCGCCGCACAACTACAACAAAAACACGAACGCCCACAGCGAAAGAATTTGAGCCATTCTCAGACGGAAATACACACACACACAAACACAAACACACACGCATACAGACATATACACACATACAAATTCACACTCTCACCTGTAGTTGATTCCCGAGCTGGGTCAACATCGCCGACACCTTGTCCATCCCGAACATCACCATGAGGGGGTCCACACAGTCCAACAGCATCTTGGTCTCCCCGGGATCACCCTGCAGGCAAACAGACAGACAGAAACACATATAGATAGAAAAGTAAGTAGGTACAGATAGATGATATGTACCGATAAATATAGATAGATAGATAGATAGATAGATAGATAGATAGATAGATAGATAGATAGATAGATGGACGGACGGATGGAAGGAAAGGTAACTGGAGGGACAGATGGAGGTGAGAGCAGGTCGTACCTGCCTCCCTGCCCGCCCCCGCAGTTGCAGCTCAATGCGAGGCGACTCGTTGAGTGAGGTGCCGATCACCAGCAGGCCCCCCGCCGCCCGGACTTCCTCACGGTAGCGAGCACACTCCTGTACGGCAGGAAATGGTTAAACGAATTTTTAGAAAGTACGAATGCGCTTCGTCAAAGACGGGGATAAAAGTCAAACATAGGATGCAGTGAAGGATGAGTTAAACGATGACCTGTCGATAACGATAAACTAAAATATTACCCATTACTAAAATGCGAAGGCGAGTGAGCCAATTTACATAATTAATTATAAAATATTGTGAAATTTGAAAAAAATGGTGTTAATTTTTCCGTGTTAATCATTATGCAGATTATAATAAAGATTGCTAAAAGATCAGGGGCCTTCCGTTGTGCGTTAACATCCGTTAATACGGCTCCCGCAAAACAAAACATCGTTGTCTCGTACATTGACCCATGAGTCGAAAACCCACGGGTCTATCTACTGCGCCGCAACCCACCTGGTCGAACCACAACCATAAGTGCAACGCAGCGCGTAAGGCCCATACCTACGGGGGATGACGAGGGGAGGAGGCCGGAGGAGGATGAGACCGGGCAGGGCCTTACGAGGTGCTGTATCGTACGATGATATGGTACGGGGAAAGCCGCAGCTAGTACGTCAACGTGTGGCGTAGTAACACGGGATGCAACGGAACTAACGGAGTGTAATCATCGTACAGTACGTACGGCGACAAAGAAGCGAACTTTCCACAACCAGTGGGTACCACACCAAAGATAAACACAGGCATGTGGTAACACACAAACAGACAGACGGACAGACAGACAGACGGACGGGCAGACGGACGGACAGACAGACAAAGACAGGAGCTAAACGCCAAAAGCACGCATCAAAAGTCATAAGACCGAGGGCTATGTTGAGAAAGCGGGACCACACAAGCAGATATCCCCCCCTCAGGGAAATGAGAAAAAAGCACTTAGTACGGCAAGGGGGCCCGCGGGTCGCTTTTCTTTCTAAAAGGCCACAGCTGCGGACGAGAGCGCCCCAGACCTCCATGCAGCGTTTGTTTGTGAAAAAAGGTGAGCAGAAATGTGTTTGTACATACTTGCGCCACCGGCTCCTCGTCGTCATCTGAATTCCCGCTAGCGGCCGCCGCCGTCGCCACCGCCGCCGCCGCCGCCGTCGCTTCATCGTCATCCGTAAAGCTACTGCCCGGACCCGCCGGCGCGCCGCGCACTACACCCGCCGCCGTCACGGCGGCAGAAAGCGCCGCTTGCTGCTTGTCGTACAACTCCCGTTCCCGGTCCGCCAGTACGGACTCGATCACCGGGGCCACACATAACGTGAAATTGAGGCGTTCCAAGCCCCCTGTGTGGTCACGGTATGTACGGCGAAGCGCACCACGAACCTGTACGAACGAACAATACGACAATAATCTCATACGGCAACTGACTAGAGTAAAAAGAACCGCAAAATCACACGTATATGTATATGACCCCGTCATTCACCCCTCCTCCCAATCCGGTGGGCGGATGAATCAAGCTTCGGTTCGTCTTCTCTCGCTTTCTTGCCGCTCTTTGTACTGCTGTAGAGGACCTTTTGGTGTCGTACTTGCACCTCTTCTATACGGATACATCTCTTCCGCCTTTATTACATTTCACATGCATCATCGTTTGTTTATTCTTCAGCAAAACTCCCCCCCAAGCATTTCCCTCCCCCTTCCCCTCCTTTTCCCCTCCTTCTCCCCTCCTTCTCCCCTCCCCCTTCCCCTCCCTCTCCCCTCCTTCTCCCCTCCCCTCCCCGCCTCCTCACCTTCCGCCGCAGTACTTCCGCTCTGTCCATCACCCTGGAAACCAACTCCGCAGTCTCGCCATAGCTGATGCCCGTGGCCGCAACTGCCGCGCCGCCGTTGCCGCCCAGCTCGTCCAAACTGCCGCCGTACGATCCCGCCATGCTGGCCCCCACGCTCAGTGACGCGCCGCCAACGCCTCCGCCGCCAGCGGCGAAGAGAGCTTGCCCCTCCTCCTCCGTCTGGGGCTTACTGGCGAAGGATATGAGGATGGCGGTGGACAACACCTCGTGGAGGGGGCGCGGGAGGCCGGCATGGGGCGCTTCTGGAGTGCTGTACGATATCCTGTGTGGTACATTTTCAAGATTAGGCAGTAAAAGAGGGTTGCGTCATAGGATCCTCTTGGATTGATCGCGACGTTAAATGGTCGCGGATGCTACAGGCGAGGTGGAAGATCTGTACGGCACGCGGTGACGATTTCGAATCTCGAAGCCGTGCCAACGCAGCTGAAAAACAGGAAGGAGAGCTCCTCAAACGCTAGGGTGGGGCGCTTCTGGATCTGTATACAACAAATAAATAAATAAATAACAATTAATTAGAGTTTAATACTGCGACTCTAAAAACATTTAAATAAAATAATAAATACCCGTGCGCAAACCAAAAGACAATAAACGAGCTCACCGAGTAAGTGCTCCTAAGTCATCGGTGTCGTACGGATCCAGTTGCGAAAGGGGCAGCATTGGCAGCGTCTCTCGCTCCTCTCCTGCGTTCATCCAACAGCCGTACGAGCCGCCATAAGTACGACAGAGACCAGAAATGTTTCGGGAAAGTATTATAATAGCGTGACACAAATGAATATCATTTGAAGGGCTGTACGACACCTAATTCTCGAATTCCAACCCCCACATACACATACACACACGCAAACACACACACGACGTCCCCCTGGCGCGTTGGCTCCCCTCCCGAGTAGTCAGTCTCAGTATTTTACCCCTTGAGAGTTTCGTTAGTTGTCGGTTTTCACAGTTAAAATAACAGCGGAGACAAGAGGGCCTTACGTTTGAGTAGACGGCGGTACACTAGCCGCATCAGCGCCAATTTCGTAAGGCCCTCAGGGTTCCCTCCCAGGATGATGTCCGTACCGCGACCCGCCATGTTGGTTGCGATGGTAACGGCTCCAGGGAGACCCGCCTGTAAGGAGGGAAAATAAAGGAACAAAATAAATAAATAAAAAATGACCATTTCACTAAAAATCGTAATAATGATAATAACAATAACAAAATAGTAATAAATACAATAATAATAAACACAATCCAAAATCGAAAACCTGTTATAAAAATTATTCCCCGTCATGAGTCATGAACGCCATGAGTCTTATCGTGAAGGGCATAATTTCAGTCAAGTGTGTGGCAAAGGCAAGTGCATGTGTTAGCAGTACCGGGGGGGTTTTCAAAATCTGCGCAAATCTGCAGATACAAAACCACCCGTAACCACCAACCGTTACCGGTCAACTAACCTGGGCAATGACCTGCGCTTCTAAGCGCACCAACTCTGGCTTAGCGTTCAGCAACGTAATTCGGGGCTTGGGGCCGGCGGCGGCGGCAGCCGCAGAGAGAGCGGATGCGAAGCCACCCGCGGTGCTCGCCGCACGAGCTGCCGCCGCCGCTCGACGTGTCGCTGCGGCGGTTACTGCCGGGTAAACCGTTTGCATCAGGTAGTTAAGTACGAGCTCGCTCTCCTGGACGCTGGTGGTGCCAATCAGCACGGGCCTACAGGAATGATGTATACGGTATGTGTACGGCATATGTACGGTATGTACTTGGCATCATTATGCTCGGGGCGTGTAATGTACGGCAGAAAGACAGTTCGTACGACAACGCTGTTAGTACTGCAATGGATTATTGCTACCGCTGCTCATTGCGGTCGTTTTCCCGGCCCTCACAACCACACTATACACCCCTGTGCCCACATATGTCGTACGTTCAATGCCGCCCCTCCCCCCTAACAGCCTCACTGGGACCCCTCCCCTTCCTCAAAACACACACATACATACACACATACATCACATCAGGCATTGGTTTATTGGCACATATACATACACATACGTGTACACCGACAGACACACTCCCTTCCGGTCGCACCTCTGCGCCTCCGCCGCCTGCATCACCTCCGCCGCCAGGCAGTGCATCTTTACCGCCTTGTCGTAAAACAGCCGGGGCGGGTGGTCCACGCGGCGTGACGGTCGGTTGGTGGGTACGGGTACGACCTTGATGCCGTACAGCTCAAATAGCTCGGCAGCTGCCGGCTGGGCCGTACCCTGACGAAGGGAAAAATGAGTTTTTGAGTTTTTACGGATGTAAAGAAACAAACGGAGGTCAACGGAGGTGAACAGATGGTTGAAAAGACCCGTACGACCGCCGCCGTACTTACCGTCATGCCGGACAGCCATTCGTACTGCCTGAAAAAAAGCTGGAAGGTGATGGTAGCTGTGACCAGGTTCTCCGCCTGAACCCTGAGCCCCTCCTTCGCCTCAACCGCCTACCGGAGTGCAAGGGGCGGCGGGATGCGATGAGGAGGTTAGGATGGTTAGTTTAGTTGTTAGTTTTCTGTTGTGGTGGGGTAAACCCTGCCCCTCCCCATCCCGCCAGGGCCACAGGAGCTCATTACGAGGAGGGAAAGACGAAGAACCCAGCTGAATTGGATAATCGGATTTTCGAACTTAAACTTCACCAAAATGCTCAGTGTCGAAATACCTCTCCCCTCCTCCGAAACCAATTTTAATTCCCACCTGGTGGATGCCCCCCTGCCAGCGAGTCTGCGGCCGTATCCGACCCGTGGAGGGATCCACAATGACCGCCTCGCCGTCCCGTACGATGTAGTCCTTGCCGTTGATGTACAATTCGTACGCCTGTGTACGGCGGACGGGACGAGCTGTAGGTCTACAACGTATATTTATATGCGCATACGTATGTGTGACCCTCATATGTCCCTAATGCTTCGAGTTACTATTTTGTTGTTTTGAGAGCCCCCCCTTTCGGGAGGAGGGTCGGGTCGTTCTTCGGGTCGTGTCCATCTCACTTCTTCCTAACCTTCCTATCAGCAACATCATCGGGTCTATCTCTCGTCGTACTACTTTTAGGAACGGCCTTGATACACGCAATCGCGCCTCCTCCCCCCTCCCCTCCCCCCCTCCCCTCCTCCCCGCCCAACCCAATGTCTCTTACGGAAAGCGCCGTGACCGCGAGGCGGCCCCACGGTACGTCCTCCTCCCACAAGCTGTGCACTCCCGGGTAGGGGTCCACGAACTGAGCGCCCTCGTCCACTGCGAGAGGAGGGTCGAGGGGGAAGACGATTCATGATGATGATGATGATGATGATGATACTGATGATGATGATGATGATGGTGATGATACTGATGATGATGGTGATGATGATACTGATGATGATGATGATGATGATGATGATACTGATGATGATGATACTGATGATGATGATGATGATGATGATGATGATGATGATGATGGTGGTGGTGATGATGGTGATGATGATGATGATGATGGTGATGATTGTGATGATGATGGTGATGGTGATGATGATGATGATGATGATGATAATGATAATGATGATAATGATGATGATGATGGTGATGATTGTGATGATGATGGTGATGGTGATGATGGTGATGATGGTGATGGTGATGATGGGTGATGATGATGATGATGATGATGATGATGATGGTGATGATGATGATGATGATGGTGATGATGATGATGATGGTGGTGGTGATGATGATGATGATGATGATGATGATGATGATGATGATGATGATGATGATGATGATGATGATGATGATGATGATGATGATGATGATGATGATGATGATGGTGATGATGATGATGATGATGATAATGGTGATGATGATGATGATGATGATGATGGTGATGATGGTAATGGGTAAGAAGCAAGGAACAGAAGAGGTATGTGAGTGGCCGGATAAGCGGTGGCGGCGAATACACACAACAGCCCTGGGGCGATGGGAGGATGGGTTCCTTCCTCAGAGGCAGTTGACCCATGGCACCGTCAACAGGAACACTTACGTAAGTACAAAAAGATGAGATGTGTGCCAGTCGAGGTGTACGACAGCGTACGGCTCTTCTCGTCCACAGTGTAGAACCTGCAGCCGTATATTTCATAGCAGGATGGCAGTGGGTCAACAAATGCACGGTGTCTCTCAACAGGGCTCTTGTACGGCAGTACGGCAGTACATGTGGCGATTTAGACACGACCCTCCTCCTGAATTCATGGTAAATAACTTAACTCAATGAGATCAAAAAAAGAAGAAAGGGCAAAACCCAACAACCGACAACGACCTCAAAGTGTAAAACTTTAAAGCACCGAAAACTAAAAAGCTAAAACTCGAGGGCATACTATTACCATACATAATTACATATACAATAATTATGTGATATATATATTTATTTATTATTATTATATTTCTATTACATCATTCGGCCCCATTTCGCCCTACCTGGACTTAATCCCTTTTTCCAACCGCTGCAAGTCGGCGTCCGACAGCGAACCTGCAGGCCCGTAGGCCGCCACCTCCGCGGCAATATCCGACTGCACCTGGCTCCATAGCCGCCGTACAGCCTACGTACGGAGTACGAGCAGCCTGTCAAACACCAATTACAAAACCACGAGTGGATGAAGCTGCTCTGCATCACCCCTTTTCCCCTTCCCCTGTCCTCCCCCCCTTGCGGCCCAGCCCTCACCTTATCCACCAGCTGTACGACACGTGTATCACTGGAGCCCTTCCCCGAAATGATCATGGGGTTGCGGCTCTCGTCGATCAGGATGGAGTCCACCTCGTCCACGATGGCGAAATGAAAGCGGTCATCGCGGAGTGTCTGTTGATGAACAACAGCAGTAGCAGAGGCAGTAGCAGTGACGGTAGCAGTAGCAGTAGCAGTAAGGAAGAGAACGAGCAACGAAGGAAAGAGGCAGGATGGCGCGTTACGGGATACCAGCACCCCTTTCAAAGTGCATTTTGCTCTGCATTTGCCTTTTAGTATCTCTTTAAAAAAGAGACATTGTCTCGCTGTCGTGTACAGTGTACAGTACGGTGTACGGCAACTGTACGGACGCACGACGACCATAACTCAAGTACGATACAAAACCGTATTTATTAATAATACGTTTATCGGAAATATTTTCTTATTAAGCAGAAAGTTTTAATTTTATAAAACTACATTATAAAAGAAGTACAAATAAATGACCAATAATAATATACAGCAAACAATATCCTTTATACAATATAAAAAAATTTATTATTCCAATACCGTTATCGGTTAGCCCTAACTGTGCGATTATGTCCCCACCCCCATCCCGTCCCGGGCCCCAGGCCGCATCTGGCCCCCCCCTGGAGCTCTTACCAGATCCTGCGGGCTCAGCGCCGTGTTGTCCCGCAGGAACGAGAAGCCCAACTCCTGACCCGTCACGTACGTCACATCCGCCATGAAGGCCGCTCGGGCGGCCGCGACGCTGCTGGAGGACTGTACAGCAGCACATGTAAGGCCCAGGAAGCGGTACAGCTTCCCCATCCTAATCAAAAACGCATTTTTTGGGGGGGGGGAGAGCAGAAGTCAATTTTGTGTGTATGTGTATGTGTATGTGTGTGTGGGGGGGGGGAGGGGGAGGGGAGGGAATGGGCGAATATACGAGATCGGGTTGAGGGGGAGAAACCCGATGACATTGGCATGATAGTAATAATATAAAATCAGCCGATAATCAAACTCGCACAAAATACGGAAAACATTCAAAAATATTATTTGATATCCTATAGTATGAAATAAATATATTATGAATATGTTTATGTGTGTGTGTGTGCGGAATTGAGCCATGCATGCTGCTTCCCTTGCCCCCTCTCCTCCCTCTCGCTCCCCTCCTCCTTCGCCCCCGAGTATTTCCACCCCTCGCCGCGGCCCGTCCTCCCCCGCCCCCCTTTCCTTGCCGGCTTTCAGTTGCCAGTTGTCACTCACCACGCTGCGTCTCTCGCGGCCAGGTAGTCGTTGACCGTCACCACGTGCACCCCCCTCCCGGTCAACGCTCCAAGGTAGCCAGGGAGGGTGGCCACCAGCGTCTTACCCTCCCCCGTTTGCATCTCCGCTACTTGGCCTTCCGCCAAAACCATCCCGCCCACCTGCCGCCGGAAGAGAGGTGGAGAGGGTGCGGGGTGAGTGTGAGCGTGAGTATGAGCGTGAGAATGAAATGGAGAAAGGATATCACACCAGATACCACGTCACGTAATATTACGTAAGTACGACAGCAACGTACAAAATCAACGTGATATATAAAATCGCGGCTCTGTTATCCCTTCACGCAACACCCCCATCCCCTCCAAAACCCCTCCCCGCCCCAAAACCCCACCAGCTGGCAGTCGTAGTGTCTCATACCCAACACCCGACGTGAAGCTTCTCGTACGACAGCGAAGGCCTCCACCCGGAGGCTCTGGAGTGACTGCCCCGCCGCGAGCCGCCGCTTAAACTCCGCTGTGGAGCAAGTGTACGGGTGTACGGATGCATGTGTATAGATTGATGTCCGCATCGTCCAGGATGAGGCGGGGACGGTGCATGTGTGCATGTGTGTATGTGTGTGTGGGGGGGTGGGGGGGTGGGGGGGCAGGGAGGGGCGGGAGCACATGTCAAAAGAGGGCGTGGGATTTAAAAATCTTTGCAACCTCCAAAAATAACCATCTCCCCCCGTACACTTGCACACATACACATGGACACGGGCGAGGACACAGGGCGAGTCGCCCACAGTGTAACACCCCATAGGACACGCCACACTCACCCGTTTTAGCCCTCAACTGCGCATTACTAAGCGCCCGCATCTCCGGCTCTAGGTCATTAATTGCGATGACGTCAGCATAGTACCTGTACGGCAAGGATATGGCAGTGCATCACATCGACATGATAGCGCAATTTAGACATTGCGAGTTTGGGAGTTGTTTTTCGTCCGGGAGCACGCGTCCACTCATTCATTAACTCATCACTCCTAACCCACAGAAAAAATCGAGCGGACCGGGGATCGAACAGGAGAGGCCGCGTGCCGTAACAGGCAGACACGCAGCAACGAACAAGCCTCCCACCAGCCGCCCCAACCCAACTCAAAAAGAATTCGAGCCCAAGACCTCGTCAAGTTATTAATATTATCCACTACTCTGATACCATACTCTGCCCCTCAACACCCTCCGCCCTGTCGGTCATGGGTTTCCTCAGCTGCGAGAAGGCATCCGCTATCTCGGACTCCCCACCACACACACATACACACACATTGCTCCACTCTACCCCCCTCCCCCCGAGTCCCCGCGCCCCCCCAAACCCCGGCTCCTTACTCCCCTACCCCCCCGCCCGAGGTAGTCGTCGCACGTGGCATCTCACAAGACTCACTGACCCTTCAGCGCCGCTACCTCCCCTCCCCTCTGCCGCCTCCTCCTCCCGACCTCCCCCAACTGTCCCTCGTCCATGCGCCGTACAACCCCATAGTGGTGCAGACGGGCATTTCCCGCTGCACCACATCCCCGCCGGTCCGCACCTCCCCTCTCGCCACTCGCCACTCGCCACTCGCCGGCCGCTAGCCGTCAGTCCGCAGCACCACCCCCCTCCTGCCTACCCTTGACATCACCGCTGTGCCAACACGTGCCAACACGTGTGGCTCAATGATGCCCGCCTTCCCCGCGAAAGGACGAAACCGCGCACCACAGCGTCTGCCCTTACCGCCACCTTACAGCCTCTCCGAAACCAAAAACACACACGTACCTCTGCAGCACACGCTTCCTCCCCAGCGGCGCCCGAGCCATCTGCTCCTGCCAATGCGCTGGGAGATGATACTCAGGCGCCGGCTGCTGCTGCTGCTGTTGCATTCCATTACTGCTCGCAGTGGCGCTGGCGGCAGCTTCTGAAAAAGCTGCTACTGCCACCCGGCGTGTCCTCGGCCGCGCCAGTGGATGATGCAGCGGCCCCGGAAGTACTGCACTTCCGCCACGGCCCGTGCGCAAATAAGGCCCTGCTTGGGCCCCGGCAGCTACTGCGTGTGTTTGCGGTTGTAGAAGGTGCAGGGGGTTGTACGAGGGAAGCTGCTGCTGTAGCAGCCGCAGCGGCGGCGGACGCTGCGAGGGTGGCGGCGCCAGTACCATGGGTCGAGAGTCCTGCGGACGCATAAGGACCCATCGCGATGGCGGCGGCGGCGGCGGCAGCAGCCGTTTTCGAGTCAGTTACCCGTTGTTACTTTTGTAAGTTGGCGGTTGTAGCGCTGTACTTGAACGGAGCAAACGGGAGGGGATTGGTGCTATTCTGTGCCGGGGATCGAGAGTAGATAACCTCGAGCTGTGAAGTGGGTGATGGTGCGCACTAGGGCTCAGAGGACGGCAAGAAGAGCCATGAAGAGCAAAAGGGCCCGTCTTACTCAACGTGGCCCGTGGGCTGGGACCCTCAGAAGGACAGCGACGGCCGCGCGGGACAGCCGCCTGGTGTACGGCAGTGCCCACAAAGCACTGCCCGGCTATCGCCAGCTGAATAGAGCCACCAGGGAGGGGCTGCATTATTGGCGCCGCCCCCTCCCCGCCGCTGCCACTGCCACTACACAAGGCCCATACCACATGCCCTTTACCGCCCCTTCGCTCTCGACGTCGTTGCTGCGGCGCTTACTCGGAGTGAGTAACCCTCACGCCCCATCATGGAGATGTTGCAGCATATTAAGCAAAGTGTAGCAGCCATTTTAAGTGCAGCAGCCAGGAACAATGCTAATACTGAGGAGTTTAATTGCACTTGGCACTTTAATGGTGGGTAGATGTGGTTGGCGTGTAGGGGATCGAGTCGAAATTGGCATCCGGCTCTGCAACTTCCGACGAAGAAGCGCACCTGTCCGCTAGCGCGAACGTTGAAGTCAGCTCGCCTGGGTTGTTGAGCGCCGTCCGACGGCTTTGCGAATGTCCAAGCTGCATAAGGACGCGACGAGCCAGGCGGCGCGATGCTGCTCGGCGCGCGACGCAGCCCAGACGGGCAGCTACGCAAGCAGGTATCCTTCATTACCTTTTGCAACTGTCACCTAGCATCTTCAAAACTCCAGCAGACAACTTTGGCAAGAAATGATAAGACTTCTACCTTGCAAGGAGAGCCGAAGGTGGCGAATTATAACTTTACTGTGAAGTAAGTTAGTAAATGTTTAAGATTATGATAAATTTGCTTGATGTGGAGTCATCCAGTCCCGTTGAATCATTCAACGCCGTGGACGAGCAACTTGCGGACGAGAAACAAGCAAGCTTTGGCGTATTGTCAAATTGTCAAAATGACCATGAATTATTATAATGCTAATGGGATACCACGATGGCGTGTGACGCTAGAATCGACGCTGCAAGCGTCCTGGCACGTTAGTTCAAAACTCAGACGTCAGGACGTGGACGCCGCAAGTCAGCGACCGATGGCCCTGTATGTCATAATTGCCTAGGCTATAGAATAATACTTCTATTGTTGAGTGGCGACACCGACAGCGGTAACACGTCCGGGGCGGCCGTGGACATCAGTATATATCTACCCTGAAGCGTGGGGCTTAAGAGCTTTTGCCAATTTTTTTAGAAATTCTTATGTTCCAACATACTTTCATGGCAAACGCACAATTGAGAAGGTGTGTGGGTAAGGTCAAGGATTATGAATTGCGTTAAGAGCTGCAAGCGCTTGCACTCTCCTTTATTGAAAACTGTTACAAGCAGTCATAAGGATGTACTGCAATATATAGTTGTTCTACAATCTCCCAGGATTTTCTTCGGTACTTATGCGCTCCACCACTTTGTGCTTGCCGTGCTCAAACTGCTCGCTCAGGCCCCAAGCAGGAGGTCATATCGCACTTGGGCGCTTCCAATCTACTACTGGCATTCTCACAGGGCCAACTCGGTCTGCGTCACTTCAGGCCGGCGTGCTGATGTTCGGTGAGGACGTTGGTACTGCGCGGATGACACGCTCGTCGAGAAGCACACGAATTTTCTTATCGACTTCTATCTCTAAAAACCTTTACCCCTGTACCTATGCGGCCATCTCCCCCGTAATGAGATGTGTCGCGCCGCCCAGGGGACCCCACGTCGCTCGATGCCATCCATTGCACACGCACATTGCATTTTGTCACTTCCGCGGATGCGCCATCATACTCGAATGTGCGATGATATTACTGTGATCATTGAAACTAGCTTTGTTGTTGTGGGCAGTGCATGCCACGTGAGTGTTTGAGTGAGTATTGGCCATTGTGATCTTGCGTCCATGGCAAGGCGGGAGGCCAAAGAGCAAGCGATGAGGCCAATCGAAATTCCGACCGTCGGTGCTTGACACGTTGGCCTCGATACCACTCCCTCCCGTACCGTCCTCGCAGTGCGGCCGATTCAATGCCCACTTCGACCGGGGGCCTTGTGTAATGGCAGTGGCAGCGGCGGGGAGGGGGCGGCGCCAATAATGCAGCCCCTCCCTGGCAGCGCCGCCATACGGCGTGGCGGTCCTGGCGCCGCCGCCATGCGTACACGCCGCCTGCGTATGGCAGCGGCTTCGTCCTGGTTAGGCAGCGGCGTGAAAATGCCAATGCGGCCGCCCATTCGCACCGTTGCCTCCAAGGTTAGTTGCCGGTTGGACCCCCCCTTTTATACCCCCGCTCCCCTCGAAATGCGTCTGGCTCTGTTGTTTTGGCTTCTAGTACTAATTGTACTGTTGTACATCTGCTGCATACATCGCATCATCTTTTCTCTTAAATTCGTTAATCTCGTTATCGGTTAAAATACCAATGTTCGGCGGTTGAAATCCGGCGGTTGACGGTTGCTACAGGCCTCCCCAAATGAAGAAGCAGCAGTGTCGGCAGCGGCAGTAGCGGGCCGCGGCGGAGTGGTCAGCGGCGCTGTCGATGCGATCGCGAAGGACGCAGCGGCGGGCGGCGGCGGCGGCGGCGGCGGCAACAGTGGCGGTGGTGATATCGATATCAGCAGTGAGTACGGGTTTTGTGTCGAAGTGCGGGTTTTTATAAATACAGCACATGAGACCCAGGGTTTCGGAGCATGTACGGGATGCGTAGGCGAACAAACCCAACAATCGGATGGGGGGGAGGAAGTAGTAGAGCGCCAAATAGTACTGCGACTGTTTTTGTACTTCATAACGTTGTTTGTACAGTCTTGGTGGATCCCGCATTTGTGTCTCCAATCCTTTCCCAGAAGTGCAGTTTGAGGACTAACGAACTAACGATCTAATTGGTTTCGGGGCGACGGTTTGTACGAAAGTATGAACTCCATGCAGTTAATAGTTTAGTTTTAAGTACATGATCGGTACTTGAGCCCAAATGAAGGGACTACGAAATTAAAAGGCGTTGGCGGTTTCCGTTAACGGTTGGTTACAACATCACGAGTTGATATATCGTCCTCTTTCGGTATCCGCTTACAATTGTAACGGTTAACGGTCGGACAGGAAATTCGTTGGCGAATGGTTTGGGCGGCAGCGGCAGCAACGGCCAGGCCGCGGAGGCGATGCCGTCGTCATCGCCGTCACGCAACGGTGGCAGCAGGACCGGTACGACACGCTGCCGTGTATTGGTTCCGGAGTACCCAGCCGTGCCACTGACATCGGACCCATGGGTCTCCCAACGACTTCTGTTGGTTGGCAGTTGCCGGGAGTTGGGCGAGTGGGATCCGGGGCGGGCGCCGGTTCTGGAGCGCGCGGAGGCAGGCGGGTGGACGGCGGAAGTGGAACTTAACCTGCAAGCTGACGTGGCAGCAAAGGTACAGGAGGGAGGGCACATTGCGATCGCTACCGGTACGGCATATTCCACGGAAGTCACAACCAGCTCGTCTCTTCTGGCCTTCTAACATTCTCATCATGACGCCCCGTCAGCCCGTGCATTTCCCATCAGCCGTGCTAATTCAGTTGTTGGCGTAATACCTTTTTTATATAATGTTTTATTTTATCTAAAAAAACCGAAATGACAACTACATATACTTTTTCTGATTTATTTTATTTATACTCTGTTATTTTAAGTATTGTAGTATTTATTATCCCCAAAAAACTGTGCTGTACCGGCGAGGTTACCTGCCTGTGCTTCGCGGCCGTTCGTACGGTGGTCGTACATGGGTTTTCCTTTTCTGCAGCTCCTGATCGTACGCGGGGACGGGCCGGAGCGAAGTGTGGAGTGGGAGAAAGGTGGAAACCGGGTATTTCAGCCGTACACGGGCAATAAGGCCCTCTTGATGGAGTGCCCCTGGAGCGAACCGGAGCGGACCACGCGACTGGAAATTGAACCGTCGCAGCTGCCGCCTCTGAGGCTTCTGGGCAAGGCCGCGCAGGTGGTGGCGGTGCCGCCAGCGGAAACGCCTGGTGGCGGAGGTAGCGGCGGCGGCGGCACCGCTACAACGGGGGCCCAACCGTCGGGAGTTGGTACGGCAGCTGCGGGAGCTGGATCGCCGAAGCCGCCCACGGGGAAGCCGGCTGCTCCCTCCGTACAGGTGTTTATATATGCTAGTACATGCGTCTCTGGTTGTGTCTGTGCGTCTGTCTGTGTATGTGTACGTGTTTGTTTCCTGACTAAGACGTGACGCAATGGTGATTTATTAATGTCGTACGATGTTGAACTGATGTATGAAAAAGTGAGAAACGTGTGTCATCAGTAAGCATGATGTGAACGCAGTTAGAAGTTTTGTGCAATGTGATGGTTGTTCGTACGGATGACTTTATATGATACATACGATTCAGGTACGGACCAACGAACTCCAAAAAGTACGGCAGATGATTTCAACGAAGATCGGTGAGTTAGAGGGCCGCACTGAATCGTCATCGTCTGGAAAACCGCCGACGTCATCCGTACCACAGCAGCAGCAGGCGGCAACGGCGGCGGCACCGCCGACGCTGGGTTCGGTTCGGTCATCGCTTCGCGGCGGCGGCGGCGGCGGTGCCGCTGCCTCCGGGGATCCGGCGGAGGTCCAGCGTCTCGCGCTGCAGCTTCAAAATGTCAATGCTCAGCTGGAGATCACGATGGCGGAGATGGCGGCGGCGAGGGCGGCGGCGGCGGCGAAGGAGAGGGCGGTTTCGGATCTGGAGGAGCGGCTGGCGAGGGCGGCGGCGCGGGACACGGAACGCAAGCAGGAGCTGCAGGTCAGTCGGTTGGTCGGTTGGTATACCTTCGGTATCTTAACGAACACGTCGTACATGACCTCCGCTGCAGCTGATGTGGGTTTCGTCTTGCACGCCTCCGCTCCCTCTCCCCTTTTCCAAAACACGCGTCCTCATTGTATCCTGTTTAGGCACTGCGAACACAGCTGGCAGACGCCTTAGCGCGCTCTAATGCTGCAGTGGACGCCTCGGCTACTGCGGAGGGTCTGGCCAATGCTACAGCGCACGCATTGCAAGTGGAGCTGCAACAGACTAAGCAGGTAAGGAGGTTAAGGTGGTTGAAGAATTAGTTCGGCGGCCGGTTAGTTAGTTAGAAGGAAGTTAACAAAAGCATCGGCACGCCTCTTTCTGACCATTTTGAGGTGTTTCATATAGGTCTGTGTCGGAGACGCCTGAAGTGCCCTCTTGTTCAATGTACGGATGCCGTACTGTGATTTCCGTACAGATGTACGAGGGGACGTTGAAAGAGCTCCAGGAGGCCAACGCTATCAATGCCAACAGTCGGGCGTTGCTGACTCAGCTGGAAGAGAACTTTTCGGCAGCTTCCACCCAGTACGAAGCCACGCTGGAGGTACGACATGTACGGCGTTTCGTTCTTCTTAACATTGTCCTACTATTATTTTTCTTTTATTTGTTTTGGAAGTCCGCAGAAGTGACATCCTGTGCGTGGAGATGCAAACGTAACTCCCCCCAGATCTACAATATTTCTAAGGCACACACAAACACACAGCTCCTTGCGCAAATCCCCACTCCTTACCCCCCTCCCTCCCTCTTATTGTCTCTGTTCTTCTCGATCTGGTCATTTTCAGCTCTTTGACTCTCGGGTTTCGGAGCTGACCCGGCAGCTGGAGGCGGCGGAGCGCTCCCGTACGGAGGAAGTACGAACCCTCGAGGAAGCGCTGGCGTCTACCCGCGCCAGTCAGCAGGAGGTGCTCAATCAGATTCAGGAGAACTTCCTGGCGGCGAGTCAGCAGTACGAAACCACATTGACGGTGAGTGGCGTGGATCTGATCGGGGTTTTGGGGGTTTTGAAGAGGGCAGGGGCCGGGAACATGAGGTTACGACAACAACAACGGACGCAGTCAAGAAACCCCTCTGATGGCCGTTGTGATACCTGCGGTAAATACCTGCGGTTTAAATTGTCGTACGTGCGCATACACACGCATGAGCACATTGTCGTACACACAAACACGCGTGCGCGCAAGCGTCCCACTGACTTCTGCCGCTGACTGTCATGATACGGTATCGTACTATGGTACGATAGTTGTACGACAGCCGTGTGGTGGAGCTTGAGGCGGCGATTCATGAAGCTGAGTCACGGCGGGCGGAGGAGGTTACGGATCTGGAGGCGGAGCTGGACGCGGCTCGCCAGGCGCAGGCGCAGCTGTTGGGGGAGTTGGAAGAGAGTCTAACGGCGACCAGTCAGCAGTACGAAGCCACCCTAAAAGTGAGTGTGCGGCAGGTGGAAATACGGAGGCAGGGTCATGCTGATCGATTTATGCGCGAATGTGAACGTAAACGCAAACGTAGAATTGTACGATAAAGGAAAACTCCAAGGAGGCATGCATCTGCCATACGTCATCACACCTGTCAACTACGTGCCGACGTTGTCGTACCGTTGTCGTACACTTTGCAGTTGTATGAGGAGAAGATTGATGAGCTGAACACGCAGCTGGAGACGCTACAGACGGATTACGGCGGCCGTATCGATCAGCTGAACGGCGCCATCGCGCAGCAGCAGGTGCCCGGGGAGAGAGAGCGGGGCTGGCATGTGTCTTGAAGGACGGGCGCTGGAGCAGTTTCCCTTATACTAAATCCTTTAAATTTTTCCTAATAATATATTATTTTATTAATATTTATTTATTAAATATATTTTATTTAATATTTATTTTTGTGCTTTTTAAATAAGCACGATTCTTTGCACAAACAACTCGTGACAAGTCTTGTCCGCATGACTATCGCGCTGGGTTGCTTAGATAGCCCGGCTGCAGTTTTCTGAGGTTTCATGCTTGCCTGCTTGATGTCTGGGGTTATTGGGTGATATTGGTCTTCATAACGAGGTACCCCCAATAATTGAATAATATTGATTGAATTAACATTTAAAGTAAAATATATGTTCATAATGATACATAATATGTTATATTGCACTATATCACATAACACGCATCTGTTTAAACTTATGAATCTTGTAAACTTCTCATCATTTACATAAAATATATATGATATATAAAATATATCAATTACATAAAAAATATATTATATGTATTGGGTTTGTTTCCTGCGTGGCTGGCGTTATGTATGTACACAGGAGAAGCAGCGGCAGGCGGCGGAGGAGTACTCCACACAGTTGACAGGGCTCCAGGGGCAGCTGCGGGAGGCGGCGGAACGGGAGGCCCAACTGGCAGAGCGGGAGGCCCAACTGGCAGAGCGGCTTTCGCTAGCCGAAGCCAAGGCGGACGGGGTGCGGGAGGCCCTCGAGGCGGAGTTGGACTCCTTGCGGCGGGAAGCGGCCCAGCGGCAGGGGGAGCTGGAGGGTCAGCTGGCGCGGGTGCAGGTACGACATGGCTCGGTACGGCATGGTACGGCGCTACTGAATCCTGGAAAAACACTTCATATCATTTTCCAGTCTTCATAATGTATCTTTTGGGCGCTGCTTGCCGCCATTATCATTCACCACTCAGTGCTGTCATCAGTTACGTCGTGGTGACCCCCACGTCATGGCCGACCCACCATCGCTTTGCAACCCACCTCGCTGCCTATCAACACGCAGACAACGGCGTCCGAGTTTGAGCAGCTGGCTCGTGACCAGGCCGCCAGCCTTGCTACCGCCCAGGAGCGGCAGGGGGAGCTGGTGGCGCAGGTGCTGGCGCTGCAGCAGGAGACGGCTGCGCGGGAATCGGAGTTGCGGGTGGGGCAGGCTGGGGTGGGCTGGGCTGGGGTGGGCTGGGGTGGGATGTGATGAACTGCAGGTGAACGGCCCAGAGCTTTAGTGCGATGTAGTGCCAACTGGGATGGAGTGGGGGCGTGTGTGTATGTACGGCTATGCGATAATGGAAAAAAAAACAAGGTACCTGAATAATGACCCTGCTGCGGGTATTGATAATGAAATTGTGAGCCGAGTAGCCGAGTGCTTGGGGCTGTTATGGGAGCCTAATTAGGTACGTAATATATGCGGGAAAAGGAGCGGGTGGTGGGTGAGTAAGGATGCCCTCTATGGCGGCGAAGAACAGGCTGCTTGCCGAATGGGTGATCTGCCCCAATTTAAGAATAAAAAAATAATGCACATATCATTTTAATATTATGTATATATATTGTTTTAGGTTGCTGATGTTCGGGTTTTAATTGGCTGGCACCTGCCTCGTCTCAAGAAAACGCGCGCGCGCACACACACACACACACGCATATACACACGCAATGCTGTACATCCCGCACCGGATGGAGCCATTTTTAAAACCCATACAACCCCCCTGGCGGCCCCTCTCCCGCTCATATCATGTACCATCATCATTATCATCATAAACATTGATCACCATCATTGATTATTTGCGCTTTTGTTATTTATCAAAATTACAGGATGCTACTGCCAAGTACGAGGAGCTGGCTCGTGACCAGGCCGCAAGTCTTGCTACCGCCCAGGACCGGCAGGGGAGCTGGTGGCGCAGCTGCTGGCGCTGCAGCAGGAGGCCCAGGGGAAGGAGGCGGAGTTACGGGTGGGTCAAAAAAAGGGGGGGGAGGTATCCTGGAATGTCTGAAATTGCGTGTGTATTCATGTCATCCGGCGAAAAGAGGAGCAAACTGTCGTAAAGCTGTAGCTTAATGAAGCAAGGAAAATTTAGTAAGAGGGGATTCGTCTGGGGGGTGGTGTTGCCTAGGTTGGCAAAATGAGATTAGCCTAGCAGTATTCGGACAGGCGCTCCGAAGTGCGTCTTGAAATTCTTCAATAATTAATTCACATGCCAGAACGTCTCTCTTTATCTCCTC
The DNA here is from genome assembly GCA_019650235.1 of Volvox reticuliferus. Taxonomy (NCBI): domain Eukaryota; kingdom Viridiplantae; phylum Chlorophyta; class Chlorophyceae; order Chlamydomonadales; family Volvocaceae; genus Volvox; species Volvox reticuliferus. The sequence continues at coordinate 609,132 of BNCP01000024.1, forward strand.
CTCTTCCCCACCCGCCCTCATTCTCCAGTCCTTTCCCCTCCGGTAATGTCTTCATCTCTGCTGGGAATATCGTTTTTTTCGGTTTTTCGTTACATAACCCGTTCGTTCTCCTTTTCCCGTCCTTGTCCCCCCTCCCGTTCATTGACCTGCAGGGTCTTCTCCAGACTGAGCGACAGGCGAAGGAGAAGGGCGCCATCGTCCTGCGGGAGCGGGCTGCGGCGCTGGACGCGGCATTAGCAGCTCAGCAGCGCCTCCAAATGGAGCTGCGGGAGCTGCAGGTCTGTGGATTTGTTTCTCGCATTATTTTACTGAAGATTAAAAAATTACTGAAAATAATTACTTCAAAATTTTACTTCAAAATTACTTCAAAAGATTACTGAAAAAAATTATTTCAAAATTTATCTGAATCTGAAATTTATCTGAAAATTTTATTATTGTTTATCTATTAAGAAATTATTCGAGATATGTATTTTTAATTTGTTATTTTGTATTTTTTAATTTCGGTTTGTTGAAATACATTTTAATTTTTCTCTCGCCACCTCTTGACGGCAGGACGAGGTGGCGAGTCGCGAGGCTGCTGCGGAGAAGGCCCGGGCTGCGGCTGCGGAGAAGGCGAGGGAGGTGGAGCAGAGACTGACGGGGCAGCTCAAGGCAGCGAGGGAGGAGGCGGAGAACAGGTAGCTGCCGACTTGGGGAGTTCCTGGAGCGAGAATAACTAGGGGGATCTTTCCGTCACCCATCTGCCGCTTTTTAATTCTTTTTAAAATTCTTTTTTAGATGTCATTTTTACTCGTTTGCGCTGCACTACTTGCTCTTGCTCTTGCTTTTTCCTGAATGAAGTAAAATGCTGTCATCCGCAAATTTTTAATTTGTGCAATATATGTATATGCATATATGTGTGTGTGTATATATGAGTGGGAAAACAATCTGTTAATCCGTACATCCGTTCCACTCCAGGGAGGCGGCGCTGCAGGTGGAGGTTGATACGTTGCGGCTACAGGCAACTGTCGCAGAAGCCAAGCTTCGGGAGCAGGTGAGCAACAGCAGGGACATAAGACGTTGGACGTTGGGAGCGTTAACGCAAACAGGCACGGTTGGGGAGTGGCCATGAAGGAGGCACACGGACATGGGGGTGGGTGGTTAGGAGGTGGGGTGACAGTCAGGAGGGATGTGTGTTTATATGTGTACGTGTGTGTGTGTGTATGTGTACGTGTGCCAGGGGAACTAGGAAGGCTAAGGAGAGCTGTCCCACATTGGAACAAATTGTCGGATTTTTCCCTCCTTTTCGTACCCGTGCTCGTCGTACAGATGGCAGCGTCACAGGAGGAGGCCGCTGCCCTGGCGGAGGCTCAGACCCGTGCCGTACGGGAATTGGAGGAGGCGCGGGCGGCGGCATCTTCTGCACGACTACAGCTTGCAGCGCTACAGCAAGCCGGGGCGGCCAAGGAGGCGGAGTTGGAAGAAGTACTCAAGTACGGATATGGGGGAAGGGGGAAGGGGTTTTGTCCGGAGTGGTGTCAGTAGCTGTGGTGTACCTGGGAGCTCCGAACAATGAAACAAATAAGCAATTGCGGTTTTGTTCGTTGGTGGTTACTTCAGGTCCTCTCGTACGGATGCCGAGCGGTTGCAGTCGCAGCTAGCAGAACGAGAGGCGGCATTGAAGGAGGCCCAGGAGAAGGAACGGCAGCTTTCGGAGCAGGTACGGAGATCTCCTAGGAAAAGGAGAAGCGGGCGACCGTGAGGTGCATAACCGTGAGGAATATAACATGGAGACGGATTTTGGCTTTTTCTAATTTATTTTAATTCATTCATAACAAGAAAATTCATTAAAAGGGTTAGGTAAATCAATTACATAAATATAAATTTAAATAGATTAAAAATTAAATCCGGATATATTTGCCTTTCCGAAACCCTAACAAACTTTCCCGCTCGGAAACCCCTCCATGAAGGTGGGGTACCTACCGTACTGAGGTGATTAGCCTCTCCGAAACACACACACACACACGCATTTCACCGTTCCGCCTCCGAAACCACCACCGTGCCCCTTCCAGGTGGGCCGTAAGGAGGAGGCTCTGGCGGCTGCGAAGGAGGAGGTGGGGCAGCTCCGAAACCAACTCAAAGAAGCCCAACAGCAGGTGACTCGGAGGGCAACGGGGGCTGGAGGGACAAAGGGAGTTGTGATTTGTTATGAGTTATGGCGTTATCAGAGTTAGTTGTGTGCATTGAGAGAAACAGTACGACTATGTTTGGGTTGGGGGGGAGAGGGGGGGCGGAGAGGGGAGGTGGAGGTTGGTACGGCGGCCAGGCCCGCCGCATGGATTAGGTCTATAAGAAGGATTATTGCTGATATTCCTAAAAGTGTTTATTTACGTAATTATATAGATTTTATGCGTCCACAATATTTTATTAAGCTTCATTTTTTATTTTTTGTTTTAGATACAATTCTTTCAAATGTTATCCTTACATTGTCGTGCAAACGAACAAACGAACCAACAGGTGGCTGATCGCGATGCCCAAGTGGCCGCGTTGTCGGCCATTGAGTCCCGATTGGGCCTTATAGATGAACTCAATGCGGAGCTGTCGTCATTGATGGAGCAGTACAACGCTGCCAAGGCAGATTTGTCTTCCGTACGGTCGTCGTACGACAAGGCGCAAGCACAGTTGGCTACATTATCATCAGACTATGAGGCGGCCAAGAAGCAGATGTCTGCGATGTCAAAGTACTTGGAGGACGCGAAGAAGGAGGCAGGGGAGCAGGTGGGTGTTAATCGACATGTCAAGATAGGTATGCGTCTGCGTAGGTCGTGTGTGTATGTACACGTACACACACGACCCGGACCCGGACACTTAAGTAGGCCTCAGTACTGCCCCCCCCCCCGAGCACTACGAACACATACAGACACACACAGACACACACACAGACACACACACACAGACACACACAGACACACACAGACACACACAGACACACACACACAGACACACACACACAGACACACACACACAGACACACACACACAGACACACACACACAGACACACACAGACACACACACACAATCCCGGCTCTTGCCGCAAGACACTGAAGCACACGTACCCAATATAAGAAGTGTCGTATACTAAATATATGACATGCATATATATATATATATATATATATTGCATGTCGTAACTCGTATGCATGATTATTGTACAACATGTCGTAATTAATAATTTAATAATGTGAATTTACATAGCTGTGTATTATGTATTAAATGATATGTTTAATCTCATATGTAATTATATCATTGAACATATGGATATTGAGTGGTGTTACACTGCGCTGCTGTGGGCGACTCTCCCTGCTGCAAGGACGAGCACCAGGACCCTGACCGGTCCGAGCCACAGCGGACAGGGTGGGGGCCACGTGCGTGGCTTCGTCCTCCTGTCCCGCCACGTGCTCCCTCACGCGTGCAAGCTAGCAAAAACGGAGCACACAAACCTCACCCTGGCGCCTAGCCCCTGCTGGCTGCTCAAATGAACAGAGCCGCAAACAAAACAACACGGAGCCTCAAAAAAGGGGTTACAGAACCACCCACGAGCTCAGCCACCCAAATACGTGTGTGTATGTGTCTGTCTCTGTGTGTGTGTGTCTGTCTGTAGGTCGCCCGCTGGAGCTCCGCGGAGGAGGGCTACCTGGCGGACATCTCAGAGCTTAGCGAAGCGGTGGTGAAATACCGAGAAACGATTTCGGAGCTGAACACAGACCTTGCGGGCCTTATGGAGCGGTACAACACTTTACTAAGGGTGTGTATGTCTGTGTGTGTGTGTGTGTTTTGAAAGCGTGGAGCATATGCGATGTTTGTTTGTCTTTCCATATGTGCGTCTGTCTGTCCGAATGTTTGTATGAATGTTTGTGTTTCGTTTGGGGTTCTTAGGAAAGGAGGTGCGGGGCAGTCAGGGATGGAAATGGTGGCAAATGGGGTTACGGGGATGTGTATGTGTACGGATAGATTGAGAACTCCCTTAGATTTTGGGAATAAATTTCCAGAAAACTGCTTAAATCTTAAATTTCTCTCCGTCGCCCCCTCGCCCCCCGGACGTCACCCACGTCCAGGACCGTCAGAAAGCGGGTGATGACAGCAGCCGTCGTTACGCGGAAGTGGAGGCGCTCTCCTCGAAGATCGCTCAGCTCCAAGAGGCCCTCAAGGCGGGGATGATACGGCGTAATTTGCGTGCTCGATTATGCTCCTGCCCATGTCGTGTTGTGCTATCCTTTGACCTTTGTCACTCTCAAAGGGGGCTGTCATGCGCATGCCAGGTCATGTCACATTGGATGCAATCTTGTCATCACATGGATCGACGCCGTATGCTCTGAGTCTGTCGCTTCATATTCTCATCATCATCATGCAAATCACAATAAATAAATAAAGAAATAAATAAAGAAATAAATAAAGAAATAGAAATTCCCGTTACTGGATCTGGCGATCACCAATTGGCCACTATTGTTTGTCATAAACTATTGTTCCCACAATTAAAGAAAATCGATTTCGTAAAAAAACGTTAATAATGTTGGATCTACAAAAAGTAAATGTTTACCAGCTGCAACTACGATATAACATATTATATATAAATATATATACTTTTTTCGTTTATAATTCGCAAGATTAAAATTTTAAATATTTTTTGTAGCCATAAAAGGATAATAGCTCGGTTGTCTAAAAGAGCAATGGCTGGCCGTACTCGTATGTAATAAATTTTTTAATGTTTCTCATTTTTGTCGTCATCATCCCTAGCTTCTCTCTCCCTTCTTCCATCCCATCCCGTCGCTCTGCTCTCATCTCTCTTCGCCTCCCCCACCGCAGCGCTCTGAGGGCCGGTCTCAGCAGTTGGCGACCCAGCTTGCGGACGAGCAGATGGCGAGGAAGCGGGAGGCGGAAGCGGCAGAGGCACAGCGACAGAAGCTACTGAGGGAGGTGGGTGGGTGTGCTGTGCTGTGAGCGGGAATGAGCGGGAACGGGGGAAAAACAAAGGGAAAATATACTTTTAAAAAAATATAAACAAAATATATTTTTTGAGTAAAATGCAAATATGATATTATAAATAGGAAAGAATGTGTACATATTCTCGTAACGGTGGAAAATTAAAACATGTTTTGAGTTCATACGAAACGAAATGTGTATATTTGTATATTATGTGTATATGTGTATATGTGAGTAGCGGAAAAGGGTTAATGTCTCCGGAGCTCCCAGTGTGCTACAGCCGCTGGCCGTAGCAGTAGCAGTAGCAGTAGCGCCAGTACCGGCGCCGGCGGTAATTACGGGCAAGCTAAGTATGCCTTTTTCCCCTGGACTATGCTTTTATTTTTCCATTTGTAATTTTTGTAAATATTTTGCTTTATTTTGTCAACAATATTTAGAAATTAATATTTATCTTGCCCAAAGGTATTGCAGCTATAGGACGAGATATTACCTAGATATTCTGCGAGTTGACGTACATGCGTGTCCGTGTGCGTCATCTTTTTAGGCATCGGCCGCCAGCCAAAGCGCCAGTACGGCAGAGATTTCGGAGCTAAAGTTGCAGTTGCAGCAGTCAGAGGCCGTGAGGATGGCGCAGGTTTCGGAGCTTCAGGAGCGGCTGGCCCGCGCCAACCAAATGGTCTCACAGCTTAGTGCTCAAGCGTCGGCGTCTGAAGCGTCGGCGTCACGACAATCTGGTGGCGCTGAGGCTTCACGTGTACGACAAGAGTACGAGCAGCGCATGACGGCCATGGTGAAAGATTACAGGTACGGCAGATGTAACCAATAATTGCCGTACGCCGGGGTCTGCAACACGTTGCCCCGTTGCTGCCTGTCGCCTTCGGTGGCACGTTTGGCACCTGGCCAGGTATCACCCCGTGCACTTTTCTACCGTATCAAAGATAAGGTGATTGTTTATATATAGTTATCATTATTTAGATCCTTCTTTAGTTCTTTTCGTTTTTGTCATTTATACGATATGTACGGCATTTATGCCAACCCGCCGCTTCTTCCTCGGCCCGTGTGTGCTATATCATTGCGCGCGACACTACAGCACCAAGACAACCTCGGGCCGCAATGCGCTGCGATCTGTACGGCAGAGTTTGATGCTCATCAGGCGGGGGGGACTAGGGGCGCAGGCGGCTCAGGATCGACTCGTGGAGGAACTTCGGGTATGTACGGTAAACAATTGTACGACGTGACGTTTGCAGGATCAACAAATGGCCCTGCCACAATCGAAACCTCAAGATTAGCAGGTCGCTCGTTGTCCGTACCTTCTTACTAATCTTAAAAGTGTTTTTTGCCATTTTGGATGTGTACGGATGTCGGACGGAGTTAGCCGTATAGCGAAGAAAGTTCTTCAGCTTTTTCCACTGTGGACAGATCTGCACGGTCGTTGGCTAGCCCTGCCCAACGGTCATCATATCTGTCTGAACTATCGTCGTCTGTTTGTCTGTCCGTTTGCCTATATGTGGTTCCGAAACCGCGCAGGCTGCGGAGGACGATCTGGAACTCATAGCCCTGATGGCGAGCAAGTACCTGCAGCAGCAGCAGCAGCAGTCCTCCTCGGCACCAGGAGCTGCTTCTGCAAAGCCTTGGAGCTTGTTTGAAACCACAACTTCCGGTGCTACAGCCGCTGGCCGTAGCAGTAGCAGTAGCGCCAGTACCGGCGCCGGCGGTAATTACGGGCAAGCTAAGTATGAAAGCATTTTCGATCGTCCGTCAGGAGGTGACAGCAGCAGTAGCGGCGCCGGTGCCGGCGGCAGCGCCGGCGGCAGCGGCAGCGGCAGCGGCGGTACCGCTGTGGCGCCGCCGTCACGCAGCACCTCAAGGTCTGGTACGGCATCACCGCCGCCGCCGAGCGACTGGCGACAGCGGCTGGGTGCGGAGGACGGGTCCGACGGCGGCGGCCCTCGAGGCGTGAGCCCCACTCGCCGTAGCTACGGAGACTGGCGCTCGTCCTAACGGTCCTAACACCGCCGTTTTGAACAAACCGTAGCTCGTCCTATGCGGTTCTAGTTGGTTGACTAAACAACTTTCGGTTGTCGAGATTCACTTCAATTTGTTTTGGCAGGAGTCGAGAGTTGGTTTCGGAGCTTACGAAGCAAGGGGTTTCGACGGGAGGGGGGAGAAAGAGGGGCGGATAGGCGGGGCGGGAAAATCATTGTCCAGTTTATCTATTGGGCCTTATGAGTTGAGGAAGAAGAGGCTCTCGCTTTCCTTTTTTTGCGCGCAAAGGGAAGCGAAGAGAATATATTATTTATGATGTGAGAGTTTTTTGTTTCGGAGATGTGAGAGGCAAATTTTCTTTTTATCATGTCGCAAAATTATTGGGAGCGAGCGGTGAGGCGATTGCGTTGGCGGTTCGATTCGGCTCGTCCAACTGTCTGAGTTTGGTACAAAGCGCAAAAGTACAACTCTTTTTACGTATACCGTAACTCAAACTAAATATATCCGTTATTTTGAAAATATCAGTTTATAAAGTGATGCTTGTTGTGTGTACGACAAGATCTTATATTGTAGGTTAAAACCTGCCATACCTCTCGCTTGCGGAACTCTCCTCTTCCTCTCCTAAGCCGGTCGTGATGTTGGGAGCGATAACGGGAGGGTTGGTAGCTGCTGATGCTGTCGCGGCTGCGCGAATCTTGTCGCGGCAGCTGATACACCTTCCTGATGTGGTTTCGGAGCTTTCGGTACTGCTTTGCGGATCAAAGTTGGGCTGTTGGAAAGTGGTTTCGGAGTCAACGTCAACGCAAGCCTCACCGCTGCAGCAACCGAAACGGGAAAAGCGGGATCAGCTTTTCATTTGGCTGCTTGCCGCCTGCGGATTCTTGTCAGGAAAGCGGGACGGGGAGGGGGACGGGGAGGCCCGGGGGGGGGGGTAGAAAGCGCTGTGTTACACGTCGTGGGTTTACGAAAGGTGGCGAAGGGAAGCATTAACTAGGAGAAAGCGGTTGAATTTTTACCGTTTGGTTCGCTTGTACGGTAGGTACGGTAGTAAGGACGGAGGGTCATTTAACCGTTATGTTTTCTCATGGGCTCCGTGTGCGGCTCTGCCTGTGTTCTTGTCTACCTGTCTGTCTGTCTGTCTGTCAAAATACTGTCTGTAAGGTGTTTATCGGCAGCGTCTTCGGAGCGTGAAAGCTTTGAATGATGAAATATGGTACGGCAGCTGAACGTACCATTACACTGGTTTCGTACCAAATCCTGTATGTGTGCACAGGAAGACGTTCGTTCGTACATATAGAAGTACGTTTTCGTACGTGTGTTTGGTACGTGTATAGTGTCGTATACACACGAACGATCTCTTCGTATGCACAGCTCCGTACCCGATACCTGGGAATCTTGCACTTGAGGCATCTCGCCGTGCTAGGGGAAAATGCGGCTCACTCGCGTGTGTGTGTGTGTATGCGTGTACGTGCATGCGTGTATGTGTTTGATGTGTGTGGCTTCTTCCGGCCTGTTTTGTGTTTGGGGGTTAGGGGGAATAAAAACACAATGACTGCAGAATCCGGCCCATTACTGCTTCTGCCCGCGTCACGAAATCGGCATAGGGTTTAGAGAGAGAGAGAGAGAGTGTGTGTGTGTGTGTGTGTGTGTTATAAAAATGTGTTTGTGTTTTGAAGTGGGCAGAATAGAAATCTCCAGAATGAGTTTCAGAATGAGATTGTGTAGGAGAGCGGCTCTTGGATTGCCCGGATGTACGGCAGTACGTACGGCAGATGAGATATTCGCACATGGACTGGCGGGGGATTATATCTGCAGGGGATTTCGATCGTTGATAAAATATCCCCCCGCCGGGAGAGGTCCATAAGAATCATCTCTCACAAGAAACAGGGACAACAAAGTAACGGTTAGCAAACTAACGGTAGTTGACAGTTGACGATTTATGGTGACGCAGTTGGGATCTGTATCACCCCCGGTATGTGCCCACTGTGAGCTTCATGGTGGTATAGAATTTTACCACAACCACCGCAACCACCACAACCACCAGTATCATCATTGCCATTCATAAGCCGTACTTTGACCCTGACAAGCTAGTCGACTGGGAGTCTGGAGTATCTTCACCACCTCGTGATTCTTACACCCGCATCCCCTTTGAACCTGACGACAGATTCCGCAGATGCCCTCCGACCACCCTTTGACAGGGGAAAGACAGACAGAGGAAAGGCATGCGTGTGTGTGTGGGTGTGTGTGTGTGCTGATGGGTGGAAGTTAGGGTTTTAAAGAGAGACACACACACACGCACACACATGCACATACACACACGCACACACACACATGCACATGCACACACACACACACGCACCAGACAGGCGGGGTTCTGTCCCTGGCAGGCAAACCCTAAGATAGCCCATTGATTCCCTTTGTTGTTGATCAGCGTTGATCCGTGATCCCAGGTGTACGATGTACATGCTAACTTTTGTTGTTCCTTCAAACAGTACAATGTTGGTACTACACATTGCTCTGCAAAGCAGCGCTGCGACCGTTCCAACGACCACGTTCACGCAACGACAGACAGAACATTACTAACGAACGAACTAATAACATTGTTTTGTTTCTCAATTTCTCAAACATGATGATCTCTTTTGTATTATCATGAAACATTAGGATAATACGTCACATATTCTGGACCGCAATCATTGCAGAATACCATACCTTTTTAAGCTGCGAAAAGACCATGATGGCCATCGGAGCACGTCAAATTCGTAATAAGTATCCCCAGTCCTCTAATATTAATATGTCCAGATCAAAATTTCCATTTCGAAGCTCAAAACAAATTCGCTGTTGTGATAGAATCCTCGCATCGATACATACATTGCCACCAACAACACAAACGACGCCACCTGAGGCCAATCGTCGCATCATGGGCGTCAAACATCTGCAACTATACGATGACCCCCACAGCGAGTTCAGCGCTAAAGTCAAAGTCGCGCTCTTTGCAAAGGGGCTGTCTTGGACCCCGCTGGCAGTGCCCTGCGGAAGCACTCGGAGTCCGGAGTTCCTGGCGATTAACCCCCTCGGGAAAATCCCCGTGCTTTGCGTCACGCTCGACGATGGCCGTCGAGAGGTATGAAGAACATATGACTGGGGCGGCGAAATGAGTGGTGGTGGTGGCGGAGGAGGTGGTGGCACAGGGGCTGATGAGGGGCTGATGAGGTGGGCAACAGTGGCAGCGGTCTGACAGAAGGCTGAGGAGATCGTCAGGCCGGGTAGCTTAACTACTCTTGTCCTTTTAATATGATTCACCTTTTCACAAACACAAACACATTCGTATATCGTATATAATATACTGTTCTTATTACATACGATATACGCATACACACACATGGATACAAACCGTATTATGGAACCTATGCATGTTTTTCCCGATGTAGGTGATCTTTGAGAGCGAGGTGATTTTGGAGTACTTGGAGGATCAATTCCCGCAGCCACCGCTTTTACCCGCGGACCCTCTGGAGCGGAGCAAGGCAGGGCGAATTAAATACCACTACAGCGGGGACAGGACGCAGCAATCCCGGACCAGGGTTTCGGAGCCGGGTCATACAGCAATTTCCGCATGCTGTGGTCATACAGGCGTGGTTTCGGAGGAAGAAAACACTCCCCGAGTGGATGCCACTCATACCCCGGCAGCAACCCACCCCTATCCACCAGCACTACTCCAACCACCGGCCATCCGCCTTACCTTGCGCCACACCTTCTCCGTCTCCCTGTACCCCAACAGCTTAGGCATCCATACCATACACCGTGCGGCTCCTCTTTCCCTCCTTCCCGACCCTCCATCATCCCGACACCACCAGGCATTATGGGATTTCCGGCTCCGAAACCACCAACGCAGTTGCCTTCGTGCTCTTATCCCCTCTCCAGTCCGTCTCTCACTCCACTCCCCCCCCTCCACTCCTCCCTCAGGCTCGAATGATCTCCCGCTTCCACGACTTGTACTTAGAACCGGCGCTGCGGCGCCTTTACCCCCAGGTGGCCCCGTCAGTGCGCTCGGAGCAGGTGGTGCAGGTGCGTGCGTGTCGCAGACACGTCTCAGTGTGTGCATGTGTGCCTCAGTGTGTGCATGTGTGCCTCAGTGTGTGCATGTGTGCATGGAACGGGGCTCCGACGGGGCATACCACTATTGAGCACTACAGCATGGACATGATCAATGATTATGATGGAGGGGGTTAAGATCTCTTATTTCCGGTAAAGGATGCAGGACGGGGTGAAGTAGCGGCGGTGCTGGCAGAAAATGAGCATGGGCCCCTTTCCAACGCGGCCGGCCGTGAACTCCATCGCATTCATTACCTTTTTACCTCTCCTTCTGCTGTTTTGCTTTTATCAGCATCAGCATCACCACCACCACCACCACCACTATCACCATCCCTCAGGAGGCAGCCGCTGCCTTCCACTCGCGCCTAGCCGAGCTGGAGGGGCTACTGCCCGATGGACCCACCCTGGCGTTAACCGACTCTCAACTGACCCTGGCCGATTGCGCCTACCCTGCGCTGCTACTCTACGCGGAGCTTATCCTGCCGGCGCTGGGGCTGCCGCCATTGCGCTACGAGGGGATGCGGCGGCTGCGGCGCTGGCGAGATGCACTTTGGGAGCAGCCGGCTGTGGCGCGGGTGCTGGGAGAGTTGCGTCCCGCCGCGGAGGAGTGGCTGAAGGGCATGTTGCGGAAGTAGAGGCTTCATTGTTTGGGTCCATCTACGGTGTCCAATTCGGTTACGGTGTGTTCAAACCTTGAAAGTTACGACATCCTGTCTTAGGTCCGAAGACCTAAGAACCTTTATTTTTGCTACGTTATTATTACGGCAAAGTTAAACAATACCATTAGATAATATGCGTTGTAACATTCTTCTTGCGATATGTGCTTTGAGGGGTCTGAAACATCGTGAAGACCTAATGGAGACATATGGCCTGAAGATTGCGGCTGCTGTTATGCAGCTTGCATGGATTGACAAAGGATATAGTGTGCCTTCGCTTTGTTTGTATGACCTCTGGATCGACGGCATTTCATATGACCACAGATATGTTGTACTTGGATGGCTGCCTTCGATTTGCAGGATGCATGGGAATATGAATTTATCCGTATCAGGCTATAACTGTGGAATTTCAAGGAATCTATGTACCAGGAAAGTGTAACGACGTACAGGACGTACAAACGAGGTTTGGAAATAACCAACAAGTACAGTGCAACTAACGGGTTAGTGACGGGTTGACAACCTCGTCATTGACATGACGATTTTAGATGAACCGATGTCAAAGGCTGTTGAGCACATGAGCTCCCTATCATGGGAAGTCATTCGCCCTATACGAATTCTTTTTCCGACTGTAGCAATTCCTCAACTTGATACAGTCTGTATCCCTGCAGTGCGAGCTGATCCACATTACGCACTGCATTAAACATGATATCAGCTTTTCAGGACGGATGTCGCATGTTCCGCAGGCGCACCGATATGCAACCGCTTCAGCGCGGCTGGCTTTGCAGTTGTACCTGATAACAACGACCTGCATTATATCTGCTTTGGCTACTTCCCAATATCAGCTAGATGTTCCCGTTTTCCCGGCGTCTCTGCTCCAACTGCCAACATGCCGTTCTTCATCGGAACCAGCGCCCGGATCCGTTACCTGTACAGTGAACAGCAACATAAAGTTGCAATCGGGTTCTGGCGTAGTGTGGCCCCGCCATGTTGCCTTAATTGGCGACGGTCTGTGTCCAAACATTGACGACACGAGCCCACAAACTAGCATCGGGGCGAGTCCACCAAACAGCTTCACTTTGGGCGGCTGGAATAATAATAGCATCAACAGTAATAATACCGTCGGAACAACCCTAGGTTCAGTTCTAAATCTCGCGGCACTCTCGGACATTTTCACTTTGCCAGTTAACGGTACGTTGGAGCTACGCGGTCTGTGCATCACGGGCGCCCTCCTTTCCGCTTCTACCTACCCCTTTCCCCTCTCATCCTTCCTCGCGCTCTCAGCTCTCAACTTAACATTAGCTATTCCTCAGCCACCCGAAAGCCCTATCATCCAGCAGGCGCCTCCACCGCTAATTCTCTCCGACCTGATCATCTCCACGCCCTCGTGTCGAGCTCTGTTGCTGCACCAGGCCTTCGCCTGTGCCGCCTCTCCCTCGCCCAACTTTACCGTGACCCCCACAGCCCTCATCGTCCACCGCTACTCCACCTCCACCGCACTTATCGTGAACGTGACACTCACCTGCAGCGGCCAGCCGCAGCCCTCTCCATGCGCCGCGCTCCATGCTGCGACGGGCACGGAGCTTCTCCAAGCCATAAAAATGCTCGAAGGCTTCGCGAAGGACACCTCGCCATTAGGCTCCATGAGCACGCTGTCGACTTTTGTCTTTTTGGAACGCGACATCAAATTCGTGTCAGCCGTGGGTGCTGCGGCCGCCTCCGTGATGGCAGAGCCGCCGCCGCCGGCGGTTCCGATTCCGTCGACCCAGATCGCCACTGACCCACAGCCGGCGGTGCCCTATCAATACTCGAGTCCACGGGGACCCGCCATCGCAATGAGCCAGCAGGACCCACAGCTGACAGTTAACTACGCAACCATTATCATAGCAGGGGCTCCCGGCGGCGCCACCGTGCTCGACCTTTCCAATTCGGCAGGCGTAGTGGCCATCAAAGGCGCCGGTGCCGTGCATCTCCACAACCTGACGCTCCGGAACCTGCCAGTGGGAACGCCCAGCACATACGCGCTCGGTATGTTCCGAATGGGCATGTGGACTTTTACCTTTTCGCGCCGCCTTCTGGGTCGGCGGGGGCAGGCGTACCTTCTGCTGCAGGACGTCGACGTTTTGGGTTTGCCCCTCGAGGAGCTGGCCGCGTACTGGTATGACAGGGCAAGGACTGGGAACCAGGCCGTGCCACCCCGGTTGGCGCCCTGCCAGTGCATTTACATGCAGAACCTTCTGTATGGGACGGCGTACTGGGTAAGCTTTGTGGAAGGCGGTGGAAGGAAGCAGGGACTTGGGTTGGGAAAACAAAGTCTGAGTTCACCTTCCCGGGGGGGGGCAGGTAGCTCGGGGCACCATTGAACGTTTATGGTGGATATGTCGGGAGGGTTCGCTTTCTTCTTACAGCGAGGAACAGATGGATGTGTGGATTTACGTGACGGGGAAAAGGTCGCTTGTGACAAGGTGTTTAGATGATCTTGGGGTAACTATGGGCATCCTATTTAGGCATGCAGAAAGTCTGGAACCTGGCCGCACGGAATTTTCCCGACGTCCCATGGATCCGACCATGCCGGGACCGACACCTTGGTTTACTCCCCCCGGCGTGTATCTTAAGACCAAGATCTTAATAAACATGAGCAGATCTACAATGATAATGATGCAAGCGAAGAGAAAATGAGCCCAAAGATTGGTACAGCAGCTGGCCGGATGGCGGGGGGCAATGGTTCAGTGAGGAAAACTGCCGGCAAGGGCCGTAATTAATTACTTTAATCAATTAATTAATTTAATTATCTGGAAACCTGCACACCCGTGTATCCCACATCTGAAACCTCTTGTCGTAATCTCGCCGTCATAGCGCTACTTTCGGGCGGTGTTTTGAAGCACCGTTTTTACTGCATTGACATATAGTTTGAGGACGCGGTGCCATACCTGGAGGCAAACATTTTGAATAGCGTGGGAGACGGTCTGGTGCTTGAGCGGGTGAGGATGTACGCAGTGGCCGCTTCCAATACAACAACAACAACCAACTCCGCCTCGACCGAGACGCCATCCTCCTCCTTGTCGCCGTTTCAGTCAGAGGGTGGGGATGTTGAAACACCCACCATCGCACCCACTACCGCCGCCGCCGCTACCGCCACGCCCAACTGCATGGCGGGTGGTCTCTGCGCACTGGTTCCGGAGCGTCCGCCGCAGCGCCCTTGGATACTGCGCGCCTCCGCCACCGGCCAAAGCGCATCCATACGCTTTTTTGATGCTGTAAGTCGGGACAACGCAGCGCCGTTGTCTCTTGTTCTTTCGACGGCGTACAGCATCTTGGAGCCTAGTGTCGACTCGCAGCTCAAGCAAGCCTTCGTATTCACCGGGGATCCTTTTTCAACGTCAGTGCTCAACCTGCTGGCCATCGCGCCTGTGCTGTGCATCGACAGCAGTGGAGGGTCCGCCACCCTACGGAACGTGGTATTCATGGGGCTGGCGCCGTTTCGCACGGGCCAATGTGGGCTCCAGCCCCGACCACCGCCACGCAGGCCATGGATGCCGAGCAGGCCACCACCGACGCCACCCACCCGACCTGATCAACCCACGCCGCCGCCGGTAGCACTCACGGAAGTTATGGGACCCGGATTGGGGGCACATGCGCCGGCGCCTCCTCAACCCGCACCCGTGGGACCCATAGCTAGGGGTGGCAGCTATATGCCTCTAACTCATCGGCTGCTGCAAGCCTCCACCAGCTCAAGTGGGGGTGGCAGCAGCACCAGCAATAGAACCACGGCACCACCTAACCCCGCCCCACCAGTCGATGTGGGTCAGCCGCGAGGGTGTCCAGTTCAGCAACAGTCCGCTTGGGGCCTCGACCCGGCTCTCTCCAACTTCACGTCGTGCTTTTGGGGCATGAACTTCGACAGACATGCAGCAGTCGCTGGGGACAGAAACATTTCGCCCGCTGCTGCGGCGGCAGCAGGTGCTGTTCAGGACGCTGGTTCAGCTGCCACCGTGAAAGGCAACGTCAGTGGCGGCGGGGGAGCCCCCCTGGGTGGTGGACCGTTCGGTTTGCCGTATGTCTTCCTCGACTCGGTCACCCTCGTGATCCCACAACCAGAGCTGGATGTGTTAATCTGGAGCTGGGCCACCAACTCGACGGTGATGGCGACAGAGCCTGGCTTGGCGGACCAGTTGGGCCGAATGCTGGCGGGGTCGAGCCTGGCTGCGGAGTCAGTTTTAGCTGTCGCGAAAGTCGCAATTGACTATCGCAATGCGGCCGTCGGCAGCAGCACTGAAGGCTTCCAGGTCGCAGCCCCCCGAAGCCTCATCTTCATGCGCTTTTGGTGGTGTGGACTGGAGGGTCGCAATGTGACGCTCACCTCCCAGCTGCCACTGGTCGCGATGCCATACCTGTCCCCAGCTCGAGAAGCGAATTCGGAGCGGCTGTCCCTCCCAGTAACTTACCTAAGTAGTCCTGCTCCTAATCCTGTTCCTGTGAGCAAAGGGCTGATTTCAACGGCCTCTCCCCCTGGGGTGGGGTGGCCTGAGACGTTGGCCGCCGCTCCGCATAGCCCGGAGTTGGGTGCGGGATCCCCGGGAGGGCAGCAGCAGCAGCAAGGACAGCCGCCTGAAGCCGACCGAGGGCATGCAAGTGGTATGCAAATGTGGACGGTATCGCTCATTGCCTTCGTCGTAACTTGTACGCTGGCGCTGGCGACGTGCGGCATCGTGGCTGTTTACCGGCAGCGACGGGGCCGACGGCGGCGCCGGACGCAATGCGTCCACGGCGGTGGTAGCAACGATGACGGCGCAGGTAGCGTCTCTAGATGTGCCGATCCTGCTGCTTCTGCTTCTGCTGCTGATGGCCTTAAGCGCAATTGCACTGCTGACGACAGCAGCACCGTTCTGGCTTCTCATGTGGTCGAGGCAGCTCAAAACAACAGCGCGATTACTTCTATGAGAGCGATGGCCAGAAGCGACCGCTTGGGTGGTGATGACAGCGTAATAATTATTGGAGGTCACGATGCCACGGAAACGAGCCGCAGGGACAGTTTTACCGCCGCCGCCGCCGTCGCCGCTGCTACTGCTGCTGCTTCAGGAAACATGCGTAATGATGCAAACAGCGCGTCGGAAGTATAATCGAGGCACCGACATCCGCTGCCACACCCTCGTTGAGGGTGCAGCCCTCGCCAACGTTGGTCGCCCTGCAATGCTGGGTGCATTGAACCGCAATGAGATTATCTTTTCCCCTGTGCTTTTCACCACTGCCGCCACCGCCACAGCAGCAGCTGATGGAGCACAATGAAAAATGATGGGGTCCATTCGGCGCTGGGTCATAATGATGACTGGATCATAATGACAGCGCGCTCTGAACAAACGAAGTAACGGAGGCGTATATAACGGAGGCTTGGGAATTATGTTGTTTACACGAGACACAGGCTTGAACGTAATGAAAACAGGATAAGCAGAGTTGGAATACCTGCATCGCTGCATCGCTGCATATGTTGCCGAGGTGTCACGCCGGACCAACGTTCGCTTGATCTGCAATATGGGGCAACGCTATTCATCATGTTATTGGCGCATACTGTCGCAGCGGGTTGGAGCCTATACAGCAGGAGATTGCATGGGGTTTTGTTTCCTAATGGGCTTAGTTTTCTTTCCTTGCGTCCATTGAAGCAAGTGTACTTTTAATTTGTAATTTGCTCTCCATTGCGGATTTCGAGGCGGTCGTGTGGACGTGTGTGGATAGCGATGTTGAGGATGAGCGACACACCCTGATATACAAATTAAAAAATAAATTAATAAAATGAAATTAAAAAATAATAAATAAATATACGGCCGGGCGCCAGCGGGCGCTTTCCTCAACAAACAACGGACATATTGCGGCGCGGACAGACTGCGTGCAAACTTGATTTGCACGGTCAGCCGTTACATAACCTTTGGGTGGGGCCATAGTGTGCTTCTTGCACGTTCATAACGACCTACGGAGAAGAGTCCTCTTCTGGACAAAGGAAGGAATGTGTGTGTGTGTATGTGTATGCGTGTGTGTATGTGTATGTGTGTTATTGTATCGCAACGTGGGCCGTCGTAGCATTGGACGAGCCAGTGTGGACTGAATCAATTTGACACTTACTTAGATGGTGCAATAAGCTCTTCTATACCTAATTAGGGACTCGGAAGTGGAGTCGATATTTTGCAAGTGACAGTAGGACTGGAGGAGAAGGCAGGAAAAGACTACATGTGCGGAAGCTGCAAAACCTAGTACACCTGGTGAGTTACGGGTCATCTGCTCCGGGCCATCTGCATGCATGAGAGGCTTTTCTTGGTAATCCTGTTTCGCTTTTCCCTTTGAATCTTGCATGCAATCACCATTTGCAGGGATGGACGCTGGGTTTGGAATGGTTTGGAATGGATGCTGCGTGGTGTATTTTTTTGTGCGCACCTCGACGTGGGCAGGTTGAAGGCTTGCCCATGCACCCCGGTCGAGTGAAGTTTCGTGTATTCTACATTTTACTCCTATTGTGCTAAACTGCAGGATTGCGCTTACATATGCCCGCCCTGCGTATTGTGGACAAACATTCCATTTGCATTAGTACAAGGCTGCCACCCGAATGTTCATACGGTTGACGCGTTCAACCGGTGTCGCTGTTTTCATTTTTACTTCCCTCTCCAATTCTGTGTGTATAGGAGGGTTGGGACTTGTTAAACATCATTTTAATTATTGTCTTTTCAGAGGTATCCGCATCTCTTTTAACGGATGCACTCTTTTATGGTGATGCAGGATCAATACTCTGCAAATAGTTTTCGGTTTGACAACGTGGAGGGTGGTCATGATGTGTTGTTGCTTCAATGTTGCTTCCCATTTTGCAAAGAAAGCGCACTGAGGGACATTAATTTGCGCCCCGCTTAGCACGCCTCCTTTCGTGTCAACGGTCACAGACATCTCTTTAACATTATGTAGATCTAATCTATGATTTTGAGGATCCAGCGAGCGCCCCTCTGTGCAGGACTCGCGTCACCATACTGAAGCGAGTGCCCGGTAGAAACTCCCGCCCTGGCCGATTCGCGGTTACCACCAGCGCTACCATTACCGCCACTATCACAAGGGTAGCATCACGATACACAATACAGCAGCTGCAACTCTTAAAACTCAACGAACCTCCCAACATGCGATGCCTCCTCCTTGTGAACACCACCATCCACCGATTGTAGCTCCCCGCCCTGTGTCGACCCCGACCCCATGCCCTTCTCCCCCGCATCTCTCAAGCTCGCGAAGTGAGAACGTCCTCTGTGAGAGTCCCGTGTCCCGTGTAGGCGAACACTATGCCACGCAGACGTGCCACGTCGTTGCTGCGTTAATACAGTCGACTCTGTTGCACTGATCACCATGAAAGCTGGTGCCAGTGGCGGCGCTGTTGACACCCCCGCAGCTTCCTTGCTTCAGCCCCCCTACGAACTCCCTTTCATCGGGGCGATGCTGTAGAGCAGGTCCACGAAGGTGTTGGGTACGTCCACGCTGGTGGAGCCTAGGATGACGTCCCGGTCTAACTGCTGCGCGAGCTGGTGGGCCACCCGCATTTCGCCTGCAGCCGAGAGAAATAGAGAATGAGTTATCCATATTTCATATTTAAAACTAAGTCGCGAGAACCACGACCGACAGGCAGCAGCCAGCTTGAGAGGTTGGCAAGGCCAGCTCTGCTGGGGCAAGAGGTGGCGACAGACTGGCATTTCTTCTCAGCACCACCAGCGTTCCTCAATGTTTTGCGTCCTCAGCTTGCACCCTGCTGGTTCCGCAATCGCTTCTTCTCTCTCTCTCTTGCTCCTACCTCTCGTGGCTCCCCCGATGATGAACACCACGAGCCTCCGCCCCGATGCCCCCGAAGCCGAGCCACCTGCCCCGTCCTGGTTCCGCCGGGCCCAGTTCAAGCCCGAGCGCGCCGTGCGGGCTGACGCCACCAATTTGGCGCTTTCGCTTTCGGACTCGGATGAAGGCGCCCTGAGTGCGGATCGACGACGGGTGGATGTGGCTTGGCAAATGGGTGCTAAGCGAGATACGGGACAGGACACGTGACGAGCACAGCAAGCGCCGCTACGGCAGGCCAGCGGGCGAGGATCGAGGTAAAAGCGGAGGAAAGCTGCAAAGGAGGGAGTAGCGAAGAAAGAAAAGAGATCACAGAGCAAAGCGATGGTGCGAATCACCGCACGGTTAAGAGGGCCAAGTGAGGGTACCGGGACTTGAAGCTGTGGCGCTGGGGACACGTCACAGTCCAACACTCTCACCGCTCACCGCATAACACACGCTAAAAGCACGGGTAGGGCCTCTTTCCATATGAGCTCACCTAACATAAGGGTACTCGTCTGCGCTCATCCGCCCTGCCGCCATGTCCACCACGATATCGTGAAGCAGCGGCTGGAAGCGATTGAGCGCGTACTCGTCCTCGCCGCCGCGCTTCTTGCGGGTGGCTCTGATAGCGTTCTTTTTCTTACCGCCGAAGAAGCTTTTGCTGCCCTCGGACGGCATGGCTGGAGCGCATGGATGCGTAGGTGTAGCGAGTCGTCGTCAAGTTTCAGCGATCATTTGAGGGGCTATACCGCCAAATGGAATGACAATGCTTTGGCACGCCTAGGGGTTCCATATCGATTTTCCCCATGCGATTAATTGATAAGGTGATAATTGCCAAGGCCGTTTCGAAGGGAAAGCATTTCCAGCTGTCTTTAGGTCGTAATATTTGAAATATCCACCAGCCAAATTAAGACGCTGTACTCACGTGGCCCCGTCTAAATGAAAAACGTGACCCGCTCTATTATTGACAACACCCATTCGCTCCAGTCCTCTCCTCCAACCGCTTCGCGCCACTTACCAGAGTCCATGACCCGCACTCCGAGCCTGCCAAGACCCTCGCACAGCGCCGCCATGTCCTCGCCCGTCAGTCCAGCAGTCTGGTAGAGTTCATCGCGGAGGAAAGAAATACCATAAGGCGTGCAACGTAAGTGAGAGCGGAAGGAGAAGACAGGAGGGAGCGTGCGCGGTGTGTGAGCGTGTGCGCGGTGTAGCTATACCGTAACAGGAGCGGCCTCCCTTACAGACGCGCGGGCTCGCAATTTCCCTGGATGTATATAAGTGCAGCTTGTGGCGCCCTGCCCTGCCCTGCCCGTTCCCGTTTCCATTCCCCTCGTCTCGGGGGATTTGGGTTAAAGGTAGGAGGTGACAGCTGGGGCATGAACGCGATATGCGAGCGTATCACAAGCGTTCTGAGATATGATGATGGTAATGATGGTAATGATGGTAATGATGGTGATGATGATGATGATGATGATGATGATGATGATGATGATGATGATGATGATGATGATGATGATGATGATAATGAGATGGACACACCTGTGTGACCTATGTGCTACAAACAGCATTTCCCGCGTGTAGTGAGATCTTCCGGCAAGCATCATCATCATGTGTATGACAGTTCCCATCCGTAAGGTCCAGCCCGGAACCTTCCAGAAGTATCTTCCTGATTTTGTTCTTACAGAGGAATATGTTATTACTGTTTACCTTCTGCCACTGCTGTCGCTTCGTATAATCCAACTTTCCCGGATGAGTCGCCAGGTAGCAGGCCAGCAAACGGACCTTGTCGGAAGGATCCATTTGGGACTGGTGCTCTGCAGGGCCACGCCGTAACCAGTAACCCACCGGACGGGATTAATTAGGCGTTTTTCAATTACTGAGGCGGGAAAAAATATTACGTTTAAATGTACATCAGGCCGTTTCCTTCTTCGCCTTCTACAGCGGCTGCCGCATCGAGAGCTGCAGCTCGAGCGCTTACCTGTAAGGAATGCCAACACGTCTTTGGACTTCTTCTCCCCCAACACGATGTCCTGCTCCAGCTCGCCTACGTCGGTTAACCCGCGCGCATTGGTGGCCGTGCGGAGCTCGCTGCTGAGCTGGATATGGAGGGCCAGGCGACCGAGCACCTCGCGATATTGCGGCAGAGCGATGATGAGCTGCCGGATGGAGGTGGCCGACATGCTGTCGGCGCCCTTGCCAAGACCTTGAGATGCCGAAGAGAAGACATCGCGCGCGAACAGCAGGAACAGAAAAGGGGTTGGTGACGATAGAAAGGCAACAACACGGGTGGGTTGCTCAGTACTCAAGTGCAAACCAAAAAGGCATATCCAAACCCTGCAGTCTTCTTAGTATACACGTGTGCATTGAGGGACCGTTCTTGAGTTGGCCACACAAGCACACAAGCACATACGCACGAACGCTGACAACAGCAGCAGTAGTAACATTAGGCGCAGTAGTAACAGCAGGAGCAGGAGCAGGAGCAACGACAGTAGCGGCTGCGGCGGGGGCGGCAGCAGCAGTGGAGCAATCCCTCACCTGCCGCTTTTACGGCCTTGTTCTTGTTTTGAAAGTCCTTGAAGCGATCGTGCAGCGTCGTGTAGACGTCGGCGATGAACATGTGCCGCAACTCCACCCACAAATCGTCGCTCTCCCCCAGCAGCGCCTCCCGCGGCTCCGCCTTGCCGCTGCCCTGGCTCTCCACCTCGTACCTGCGAGATGGTGGCGTAACACGCGGCCCCTCAAGAAGCAGCATAGGAATAGGGATAGCAGAATAGGGATAAGCCGGGCATGCATACGCGTACACACAATCGCTTGCTTGGTCGGTTGGCCGTGGGCTTTGGGTGACAGCCAATGCGCGCAACCGTAGGCAACCGCAATGGGCTGACGTGTAGAAGATTATACACTTGGGTGTCCTCCAGTGATCTCCGCGCTTCGCAAAACCTCCTTTCTCGCCCTCCTTTCTTAGCGATGCATCCCGTGTCCGGGGTCGAATGCAGGTGGACCTCCAACGGATGCTAAAGAATAAGGTTCCATCCAAACTCCAAAGATGACCATATGACAATGTCGGCTCACAACCGTCTTGCTGCTTCACATGGAATGTTAGAAGCAGCGTCTTGGGGCTTGGGTTTGGGTTTGGGTTTGGGACGGCGGACGCAGAAGACGAGACGGGACGGGACCGCACCTGTATACGTTGCCCTCAATGTGCAAAAGGTCGTACGCTATTGCCTCGTACGACCACTCATGGATGAAGGGCGCCACGGCGTCGTACGATCGGTCCAGCACGAGCAGATCGCACGTCTCCTGCAGCAAAAGCAAAATTTTACATCGGGACATCACGCGTTGCATATGCAGAGAGCTAGCGCTCTTATCTTCAGCCCTGAGTTAATAAATGATCGCGCAGCTCGGTAACGCCGTCACGAAGCTGCGCGGAGTCCGGACCCCAAACGGCTTGGTAGCACACTATATCACTTCCAGAGTTAATATAGCATTCTACAGCTTTTTGGTATTAGCATATTTTATTGCTGGAGGCAAAATATTGAATATATTTCTTCCAAAATATTCTTTACAAACAGACGCTCGTCAACAATCACCAGCGGTGGGTTCCTCGTCACCCGCACAACGGACAACATCGCCCCCTGCCTCGGGTAGTTCACGCGCATGCACGCGCCAGCCCTCTCCCCCTTCTCCTCTCGATTCTCGCGCTAACGCCGCAGGCAGGCAGGCTCTGAGTCCAGCACCGAGTCCTCACCTTGTTAGGCAGCTGACCCGCACGCTGCAAGCCCGATAGTCTGTCCCACAATCGCGTAGCCAGGAGCTGCGGAAGCGACGCGCGCACAGCTTGACCCGCCGGGTCACCCGGCTGCGATGGCTGCGCCGCTTTGTACCTGCATTTCGGCAGAGGCGTGACAGCCTGATCTATTCGAGTTTTCGCACTCTGGTCTCCCCCTTTTTGATTTCCCCCCCCCCTCCGCCGGGGAAGGACCAGCAAGCCCTCCCACGATTCGAAGAAGCGTTCAGCGGGCCCACTGAGGTCTATCTGAGGCGGGGACAGCGACCTATGCTGTTGCTGTTACGGGGAAGGGAAGCCTACCTGACGACGGGGAACTCCTTCAACGACGTGAACAGCGTCGCTAACCGGGACACGATGGCATCTAGTTGCTTCTTCATGGTGGACTGAGAACTGTCACCAGCACCACCCAAAAGCCTGTCAAGAGACACAAAAGCAAAAAAAAGGAGCCATACCTCAGTACTTCAATATCGCCTCTTCCTTCTTGTCAAGATTATCAACCAGCTGATCACATGTATCACATGTAACCCCTCCCCTCGCCCAGCACTATGTTGCAGAAATGACAAGTCTGCAGCATCCAAGAGACCCTCTGGCCTCATCGAAGACGTCACAGGCGACGCACAGAGCCTGCGCTAAGCTGCACCCCTCTCGGTGTAATGGATGCAAAGTGCCCACGCCGTCACCATGTGCGTTCGCCTTTTGGCCAACACCCATCCGGAAGCCCCATACTTTAGAAAGCGCGCCAAAATCCCAGACGACCGATCGATCCCTAGCCGATGTGGAGTTTGGCCCCCCACCCCACCCCCCACCCCACCCTTCGCAAAATCAAATGTGGCCCTTGCACAGACACGGCAGTGCGATTACAGGCACGCTCTCGTCCTCGGATCAGGAAACAAAACTTACAGTGCATAGGTGCAGGTCCGGCCCCCGTGCAGCACAGCTTCCATACTAGGATGAATCTTAGGGGTGACGCATCTCCCATAAACGGGTCTAAGGGGACTCCACCTTCCCAGCCTTCCCAGCTAGGGGACTCCACCTTCGCAGCCAACCCTTCTCAACCGGAAACGCACGTCCCGCGCAACTTACAAGCGGCCCGCCTCCGGATGGTCCGTGACCATGGTCCGGGAGTCGACAGTGAGGAACTCCAGATTGAGCTCCTTGAGAGTTTTAAGGGATTTCACCAGGCGTGGGTTTGCCTTCAGCTTTTCAAGACCTTCCGAAGGGACCTTGTTCGAGAAGAAGATGTGGACGGACGGATACAGCTGCTTTATGCTTTTGCCGAGACCAGAAGTACCGGTCAGGCCCCCAAAATCCTCCAAAAGCCGGGAGATACTCTGGGGGCTGGGCTGGATGAAGTACACAGCGGCCTGCTGCAAGGGTTCTCGCTTCTTTGCCAGGTCCTCGACGACAGAGACATTGCAATCAAGGATATCGGACATGCGCAGCGTGCAGGAGAGTACGAGCGTAGTGAACTCGTCCAGGATCAGCACTTTCCAGCCACTCCCAGCGCTGTCCACCACGCTGCCTAACATATCTGACAGGATGCGCTCCTTGACTGCTTTCCGGCATGACTCTGCAACCCACGACCGAGCAAGCCATGGTTCGTGGGCGCGAAAGTCAAAAGTGCGATGTACGCCAATGAAATACGCACACAATCCACGCAAGAACACGCCGCTAAAAAAAGCAAAACGTCGCGACGACAAAATGATATTTATTATCAGGCGTCGCTCATTATGGTCGGCTGACCAATACTACTGCTGCGCCTGACTAGTTAAATAACGTTCACCAGCAGTTCCAAAATCCTTGGCAAAGAAACATTTAAGATCATGGTACAGTACTTACCCATGTTCAAAAGCCTAATAGCAGCTCAACTTGTTATGCAGTAAGGTACTTTCCAGCTAATACTGACAGTAATGACTATCTTTCATGGAACCATTAGTTCCAGAACGAGTTGAACGCCTCGTGTGAAACACGTTCTAAATACACTGGTCCTAATATGTTAGATCCAACCAGTAATCAGTTAAAGTCTTCAAATATGTTCCTATGCGTAACCTAAAAAAATCACGCTGAATTTAAAGTATGTCCTTCGGCGAGGACAGGTCCGGCAAGCGCACATCATTTAGTATGTAATTCAAGTAGCAATATGTAGAGGTCTCCTAGAATATGATAACGGCCAATGAATCTACCAAACTTCTGCATCCCTTCGTACGGCATTGCCATGGTTTTCGCAAGACCGCAAGAGCCCACTAAAGCCCCTGCCCCAAACTTTGGGGATAAACGTTGTATTACAGTAGACTAGAACCTTTGCAATCATTGTTGGTGATATCGGCGACGCCCCCCTCGGCCGCTTCGTTCAGCGCTCGCACAATAAGAGGTCTAGACAGGTGCCGACCCGATGCGGCAATCAAAAAGGAAATCTTTAAATTCTCGTCAGTAACATATGCGTGAACCTCACCTCATCTTGCCCGCTGACGGATGTGAGGAGTGTGGCCTGAGATCACTTTGCCAGCAGCTGCTTGTGGGCTGCTACTTGAAATATTCAACCACGCCCATCCCGTGGCAGACAGCTCTGCATGCACCCTGTTACGAGGAGTAATCAGGAAATACGCTTGATATTGTGGTTCCAGCAAGAGTGCTATCACGCACGTAGGTGCGCAGCACTCCCACGCAACATAAGCCTGGTGACAGCTCTGGCTGGCTTACCACACCCTATCATGGTCGCCGCGCAGCATTTAGTCCCTGGCAGCTAGTGCTATCACACACTGTTATAGGACAAGCTGCTGGTGGCAGATGCTAGGTATGTGCATCTAGGTGGATGGGCAGTCCCGAGCTGACCTTCACAACCTGCACAAACTTGAGATTACAATTGAATTCGTGATGATGATAAGTCATAATGTTTTGTGTGCGATGGCTTAGGTGTGAACTGAGGTTTGTATGCCAGGGAGCCTCGGCGGCTCGCACGGCCTCACGCGCTTCATCATACACGCACTTTCTTTCTTAGGGTGGTGGCGGAGGTTTTCTCAGACCTTCCCTGATACGTAGGTTCCCACCGCAAGCAAAGCAGCCTGCCATCAATACCCGACCAGTTTCATTTACGCACACTGGGCCCAGTCTCATCTGTTTTCTCATTTACTCTACTCTACCTAGGTATCCTACCTCGCCTTACCCCGCCTCCCACTCCGTTTAGTCTTTTCCTCCACTTACTACCGCCACTTGGGTGTCTGACCACTGCTACGTCCCCGGGCGCCAATGGAACCCCTCCCTGGATCCAAACGACCACCTCGGCCGGCTATAGAACCACCTCGACTACCTCCAGCGCCACCACCACCGTTACCCGCGGTTCCTCCGGGATGCATGGCACCCGTAACCCCCTCCCCCGGGGCCGCAGGTAAACCCCCCAACAACAAGTCCAGGGAGGCAGCCAAAGAGCCGCTGCCGCCATTACCGCCCCCGGTAGCGGCAGCCGCAGCGCCCGAGGACGCCCTGGGTGCCTTGATGGCACTGTGAAAGCCAGGCCGCGTGCAGCTACTGCCGATTTTGCTACTGCTGCCACTGCCAGATGCCCCCCTTCCTCTACCCCGCTCACCCCCGTGACCTTGCAGTATGATCCCAAGCAGAGGATCATCCTCAGCGGCGGCGGAACCGTCAATGCCAACCGACCCATGGGTCAATGCAAGGCGGCCACCATCACTGCCACCGGAATTTGATATGAATTGTGGTACAGCCGCCACTGCTGCACCTGGCAACACTACATCACCACCTCCACCAGCAGTAGCAGTGCCAGCAGCAGTAGCAATGCCAGCACGTGATGATGGATTTGATGGTGGTACAGCGAGAAAGGCTGGTTTCGCCCCAGAACGCGGAGGCCTGGCCATTGACCCGCGCGTCGATGGGACCAGGGAGGGTGCAGCGTTAGTGAGCGTGAGCCTTGTCGGCATCCCTGCAATTGGCACCCCTGCCTGCTGCAGCGCTCCAGATGCACCATCATTCGCTGTAGCACCATCATTCCAAGAATCCCCTGGTCGATCTGCAGGGGCCGTATCTTTCGCAGTTGTGCGCGTGGGCTCAGGAATGGGGCCAGATGCTGTAATAAGCTGCGCTGCCGCTGCAGCCTGACCTCCGCCAGTACTCTTGTCACCACTGCCTGGTTTGGTGTTCCCCAGCCCGAGTACGAACCCTTGGCGAGTTGTGTACGACATTACCACAGGCGAATCCGGTACGGATGGACCTGCAATAGGTACACACGAAAGCCAACGTGGCATGGCGATCTAAACTTTGAGGCTCCAATTCCGAACAAGGAAATGTTAATTTTTTGTCAGTACAGTGTACGACACATTTGAGCATTATTAGGGGATTTAAGGGTTTAGGGTTTAGGCGGACAGTAGCAGCTGCAGCTAACCATCTTGCCCTAACACCCCGCGAGCCATCTTCCTCCCTTGTTATATAAACCCACTCCTACCTGCAGCGGCAGGTTGGGGAAGCGGCGCCACCGTGGCAGTAGCTGCGGGTGCTAGCACTGTCGTTGCTACTGCTGCTGCTGCTGCTGCCGCAGAGCCACCATTTTTTGCGGTGGCGCCATCCACACTCACATTTCCCGCCAGTGCAGCCGTGTTGGCGCCATTCGGCCCCTTTTGCCGCTTCGCAACGCGGTCGTCAATTACCTGTGCGTTGATGGCACAAGGAGAAATCAGTAGCCGCAGTAGCAGAGGCTTTGCCGAGCCGAGGTTATTAATCCGCCTCTGGAATATGCCTTGGACTATTGGCACAGACTTCAAAGCGCACACGCAACACAAACACAGACACACACATATCTATGTGTATGCGCACCTGTAGGGGTGCCATGGCCTGAGCGGCATGACTCCGTTTGCCGCCAGCAGCCGGCTGTAAGGCTGACAGACCGGAGGGTCGCTTTGAGCCAATGAGGTCAAAGAAGCTCCGACGGTCAACGCGGACACCCACATCGGATCGGACTTCCTGCGCCGCCATCGAATTAGCAGTAGCAGCAGTACCAGCGCCGCCAGCAGTTTGAGCGCGTACAGCTCTGGGGCCCGTTGCCACCAGAGAACGCGGCGGTCGCTTGGCTTCCGACGACGGCCCCGCGACGGCGGCCACCGCATCAAGCTCCGCAACCTCGACCTGCGGGTCTAGTTGTACGGCAATCATGTATCCGTGCCGTTCCGCGGCCTTGGCGGCCCGCCCCTGCCATGTGGGTTCCGGCTGATCTGGGCCGCCGCTGGAAACAGGCTCTAAGTACGCCAAATGTACATGCTCGTCCCAACGGCAGCGGACCATCTGTGGCAGCGGTATTGGTGCAACCAGCCGCTGCAGCCCTGCCGCTGCTGGCAGACGCTGAGATGGCGGCCCTGCCGCTGCCGCCGCGGGCACGGCGGCAGGTTGTACGGAGGCCATTGGGCCAGCGGCGGCGCTGTTGTTAGCTCGAATGGCAGCAGCTGGCTGTAGCAGCTCCTCCGACGGCATCGGGCCACGTTGAAGCATCTGCCTAAGGCTACGGCTCCGAATCTCTTCTTGCGGAGGGGCTTGTAGCTGCTGCTGCTGCTGCTGTTGCATGCCTGCTACTGCCCTTGATGTCCTAGGCAATGCCCGAGGCTCCGAAACCATGGATGCTGTGGCCACTGCCGTCGAAGCTTTAACTGTTGGCGGCTGTAGCGCTGACGCCAGGGCAGGCTGTAGCAACAGTGCGGCGTCATCGCCCGCTGGCCATGCCGCAGTTGATGACGGCAGTAACGGCAGCAGGTCTGCAATGGCGTTGTACGCCTTCACACAGTCCAGCAGTAGCTGCAGTGACAGCACCTGAGGCGGAGCGAAACAGCGGCAGTAGCCGAAAGGCGGTTCAAACACTTCGCCAGTTGCTTTGTTGGCCCATGCGGGCTTTCGGTCAAACGCCAATAGGTATATATATATATATATATGCGTGTGTGTGTGTGTATGTGTCAGTGCGCCGGACCCAGTCTGTCAGTGAAACGTGCCATGCAGCTATTTGTGATGCACAGCTGATCACGACCTTGGGTGGTACTGCCCCCACCTTACTTTCTAGCTTCAGTGGCTGATACCTCTTTCTCGAACGAGGTTTCCCGCGGACGGAAATTAAACAGGACGTTCAGATCCTTCTCCTCTCTCCCTCACCCTCTCTCTAGCTTCTCCTTCTGTCCCAGTCCCAGTCCCAGTCCCAGTCCCAGTCCCAGTCCCAGTCCCAGTCCCAGTCCCAGTCCCAGTCCCAGTCCCAGTCCCAGTCCCAGTCCCAGTCCCAGTCCCTCTCCACTTGCCTTTATCCGGGCCAGCACGGCGCACCCGATCATGCACATGGGCACGAAGAAGGTAAGGGCCAGCTGGGCAGACAGGTGGGCGGCCACCAGCTGCAGGGGGGACTGAAGCCCCATGATCAGTGCACAACCTGCGCGTTTTCAGCGACAGTGATATTTGTTATTGGCCGATTACGTAAGCCAGGTTTGCGCGAAAGTCAGTGCGGGAAAAACACGCCTCGACACGGCGACAGACACGTAGACAGACAGACAAGACATCACGGCGACAGACACGTTTCACTGACACAGATTGGCCAAAAGAAGTTATGATCAGCAACGGGTAAACGGATAAGCCCTAAAACACCCTAAAACCACCATGAGCACAATCTTACGTTCTTTATAATTTTAAGTTCATCACAGCAAATGTTTCTAATGTTGTGTCCGTCCTCGCAAACTGAACTTTCCAATTAAAGGTCTCGTCGCTCTCACCAGCAATGATCTGTTTAAGGATTGCCGCCGCCGTCTCTCTGCACGGCAATCTGTATGATGTGCGTCCACCGCCACTGTCGCCGCCGCCAGCGGCATTAGCACCCCGTGTCGTATCCTTTCCGCCCCAGGTTGTGCCGGCCGCCGCCGTCGCCGCCATTGCAGGGGTGGATGCGGAGGCCTTCGGGACAACCCCACCCATTTGCAACATGCAGTGCAGATCATCCACAAGGCCCTCCAACTGCAGCTCCCGTAGCAGAGTCAGTGTACGGCGCACCTGCCCGATGCCCCGAAAGGAAAAACGTAACATGAAAAATATGAAATCAAATGGATTAATAAATCAAATACAATATTTTAATTGAATGACAGCCAGAAGGTCAGGAGACAGCTAAACCAGCCCTAACAAACGGCCATCTCAAATTGGGATTGACGGGTAGGAGTGGTAGTAGCGGATGGCAGCGCAAACCCACCGCGTCCGCGCCCCGCCTCGCCCCACCCCGGCCCGCCCCACCCCGCCCCGCCATGATGTCACTCACGCACCTCCTTCAGGTATCTCATGAGGTGAGCTCCCCTGTGCTGTGAAGTGTTCTTATAAACCAGTCGATCCAAGATAGCGACCTCGCTCCAGAAGGAGTTGGCGTGGAGGCACGCCTGCAAAGAGCAATGGCGAAAGGCACAAGAGACGCAGGCGTGAAGCCATGATGCTGTGCGCCATGATACTGTGCGCCATGATACTGTGCGCCATGATGCTGTGCGCCATGATGCTGTGCGCCATGATACTGTGCGCCATGATACAGTGCGCCATGATACTGTGCGCCATGATGCTGTGCGCCATGATGCTGTGCGCCATGATGCTGTGCGCCATGATGCTGTGCGCCATGATGCTGTGCGCCATGATACTGTGAGCTGCAACGCAGCAGTATTGGAGAAGCAGTCGAGTCGGGAAAGCCAGCTTGGCGCACTACGCATGCTAAGCATGTCAACCGCATTTAAATCGTCAACTTGATAATGCCTGTGTTTGCCGTTATCGGGTTGCGCTAGGGTACGTCCCAGGGCGTGTGCTTTGGGTTGGTAAGTTCACTAAAGCCAGGTGCGGGAAGGTGAATCGATAGTCTGAACCAGGTGGGGAGCAGGAGAGGCGGGTTCCGGAGCGAGATGGCGGAATGTCTCGGCATGCTAGTGATGTATCTTCTAGGGAAAGCAGTCGGGATACATACAATGAGGCACACATGGATGTGTGTACTGATATTTAATGTCATCAGATCTCGGGGGTAACAGTCTTTTGAGGACGGCGGCAGAGTGGGAGAAGAAAACCACAGGATACATCGAGGTACAGGGGATGATGAACGCGCCGGTGTTGATGAGGGCAGGGCGGGGTTTCGCAGCTGGGGATGTCTGTCTCCAGTAACTGTAAGGTCAGCTCCCTCGGCTTACCTTCAATACAGGGATATTGGCCTGGCGGAATTGTGATGCGAGGTCTCCGTAACATGACACCTGGATTGTGCGGCGCAGATGGCCGGGCAGGGCCCATACCCTGCCGTCAGCTGCGCCCAAAGCCGACATTAATACCTAACTAGTAATTATTCAGAGTTTTAAGGTTGTGAAGATAACTTGATGCATGGAGTTTTGAGGAAGCAGCCAATTGCCACTTGTAGCCTGGATGTAAATAGAACTAGCTTTCATTTGGCGAACTCGATCACTTTTCCCGCTTATGTTAGAATGATCCATTATAACAGATACCAAATATAACTCCACAAGTAGCATTACCTACAAGCATCGTATTGGGTGTCGGCCTGTCGCTGTTTACGTACGGCAGCCGACCTGTGACTCAACTTGGCTGGCAGCTCTGCAACTCCGTCAGAAAGTGTTTCTCTTTTTCTACTATTGCATTTTGAGATGTAAACCAAAAGTATAGATATGCGCCTCTATTAGGATCGTCGCACCAGCACTTCCAAACGCTGTTATAACTCATTTTTATTGTTTTTTCGTAATTTCGTCTTTGGAAGAAGCGATATGCGACGAGCACTTGCTCAAATCTTACCTCCGACTCCATCGGGAGCGACTTGGTTCGGTCAGCAGCTGCTCGGTGCAGCAAGCTGCCAGCAGGGAACCTTACGGTGCTCGGGGGAAGCATCTACTAGCTATGGCGGAGCAAGTCAGGTGCTCCAAATTTCAGTGAGTGCATGGCATCGCCTATCCGTTCGATCAGGAACTGGACTTGTCGGAACGAAACGGCGAACTGCATAGTCCTCCCAGCAATATGTGTCCCGTTCTGGGCCTGACAATAA
This sequence comes from Volvox reticuliferus, assembly GCA_019650235.1. NCBI lineage: Eukaryota > Viridiplantae > Chlorophyta > Chlorophyceae > Chlamydomonadales > Volvocaceae > Volvox > Volvox reticuliferus. The sequence goes on from BNCP01000024.1 coordinate 641,465, forward strand.
CTTGCACGGTGTTTGCTTTCTTCTATTCTGCCCGTTCGCCAATCGACTCGGTTCCAACACAGGCCATGGGGCGGGGTATGAGCGCCAAGGCCGCCGCGAAGGGCAAGGGCGGCCAGGCCGCAGCCTCCGCGGCCCCAACCTCGGCTCCGAAGCCCGATTCGGGTTCCCAATTTGGGATTCTGACGTCGGCAGGTGCGGTTCTGACTTTACGCGCGTGTTAGGTGATTTGGGTTTCCTCACCAGCTCCAAACCGTGTCGTTAGAAGGAGAACCGCCACCTGGCCCCACCTGACCTCACCTTAACGAACCCGCACTCCACCCATACCTTCAAAAATCCCGGTTCCGTTTTTCTACATATAAATATACACACAGATACACACACAAAGAAAACACCACCACGCCCCTGAGGGCTGGAAAGCCTTACTTGCCATCCCTTTCCCGTACGGCTCTATCTGTTTTGGGTGTCGTTCTTAGGGTCCCCCACGCCTTCGCGGCTACCTCCCTCGACTCACATGTACGCACGTATGACAGGTGCGCGACTCCGGCGACGGCAACCGGATCCAGATCCCCTTACGTTCCTGTCACCGGAGCAGCGGCAGCTTGCGGAGATGCTAATACGGCGGTCTCCGGAGGATCCCGACGCCGCTGATGCTGCGGCAGCGCGTCCGTCAGCTCCGCCACCGGATGCGGCGGCGGCTACACCGCAGCCACAACCACTTAGCGGCCTTGGCCAGTTGGGCCTCCCACTTGGACCAGCGGAGGTGTCCTCTTTATTGCACCAGTCGCTCAGTGCGGCGGTGGGTCAGAATGTGCAGTTCCAGCCGTTCGTCTTCTCCAACATTTTCCAGGTGGGTGGAGAATGGTGAGGAGGAGTGGACTGGAAGGGGGCAGGAGAGGGGACCGGGCGCAGCTGGCAAACGGCCGGAGTTTGAAAACCATAAATGCATGTGTGTATGTGCACCGTGTATGCGCGTGCGCGTCTGTAGATGTGTGTGTATGCGTCGGAGGCTACGTACTTAGTCCTGCAGGGATGATGAACCAGTGGGGTGAGGTGGGTTTTCCTCCAACTCCTTCCCGCTCCTCCCCTTTCCCGGCCGGGGATATGACGCACGAGGGCATTCAGGCGGGATGTGCATTGGATATGAATGATACAGCCCCGCTGGAAGCCCCCACACATCGGGGCATAAGGCCTCCACCGCATAAGGCCTCCACCTCCACCTTTATGTCGCTGTAGCGCCATGCAGTACGTAGCCGTACCGTACGTTGTCGTACTTGGTTTGGCAGTATCCAAACTCTGTAGCCCTCCATACAGGCTTGTTACATGCTGCACCTTGGCATCATTGTTGTACCCTGCTACCTAAGGAAAGGACACTTTGACCCTCGCCCTCTTTCGTACTGTTCCGCCTGGCGTCCTCATTCTCAGAGTGCGTCGGCGGCGGCCTTGTATGTCGCGGCGGCGCTGGAGGGCGGTGCCAACTGGGGCCGCGTGGAGAGGTTCTTTCTGGCGGCCGTGGAGGCGGACAACATCGTGCGGGGGGTGCGGGTTGCGGTCAGCGGCCGGCTAGGTGCGCGGGGGGGGGGAGAGGAGGGGAAAGAGGGGTGGCGAGGAATGGGCATGTAGGGTTGTGGAGATTGTGGTGGTGATGATGGTGATGATAACCTTTCTCCATGATAACTATGGTTAAACCCTAAACCCTATGATAACCCCCTTCCCCGTATTTCAGGCCTGAAGGCCGACATGGCGGCAACCAAGGTGTGGGAGTGGGGCGAGATGTCGCTGAGGCCCCTTTCCGAAAGACTGGACTACGGAATGGCAACGGCCAATACTCGACTGGGTGCCGTAGGTGGGTGGATAACGAGATACCTGGCAGGTATCTAGATAAGGCCCCAAAGAGGCACCAACGAGATTTGTGTACTACGTCAGTCAGTGCATGATCCCTAAAGGGGGGCCCCGTGTCGTACACTGTACGTGTTTTTTAATGACTGAGGCACAGAACATAACTAAACATTTTGTTATGTTGATTAACAAATAAATTATATAATAATACAAAGCTAAGAGCGAAAAGAAAAGAAATGATATGATTTGTTGGGGCGAATATAAAAGGCGAGTGCGAATGTGTGTCCCTCTAGGTGCGTGCGTGTGGATAGTCCGGGGAGATCAGATGCTGCCAGGCTGAATCCCAATCGCTGGTTGGATTATTGTGATTTCTTTTTTACCGAATCCTTTTTTTTACCGAATCCAAATCCACAATATTAATTATCTGCAATCCTATAAGAGAAATCATTTAAAATCATCTTTAACGGTTTGTACGGCGCAGGTGTTAAGGTTTGGATCCGATACAAGACAGGAGCCATCAAGGACCTGTTCTTCCCGCCGATGGGCGGCTCCCACTACAAGGCGGGACCTGCGGCCGGCGCCGCGCCCACCATGAGCCTGGATGAGCTGTACAAAGCAGCAACAGCACGTACGACAGGTCTTGCCCTGCCGTACAAGTTCACATCCGTGGGGTGGTGGGAACGATCTGCAGCGGAGCAGCCCCCCGAGAACCGAGTTTCGGAGCTGTTCGTACAGGGTTATGATCCGGCTGCCGGTGACAGGCTGGATCATTACTTACGTCGGAGACGGGAGGAGCGACGGCGTTTTCGGAGCGTGACAGAGAGGCTGTCGTACATGGCAACTACCGGCAGGTGGGTCATTTATGTCATTTGCTCGTCGTTTTGGAAGGCTCAGTTCCTCCTGTAAGCCTCTCGCGCGTAAATAATTGCTACCGCTTTAGTTAGCCGGTCTAATAATTATATAATGATTTAAAATCGTTTAATATATATTGCTATATCATCATGTCGTAGATCCACTTCTACTGTTACAAGGAGTTTTAGTCATGTCGTATTCCTGGGAATTTTTGCAGTCGTGTCGTACATTATCTCCCATTGTAAGGAGTGCTAGCCATATGCATGTAAGGCCCCTGGGAATTTTTGCAGTCCCAGACAAAATACACTGCTGACTGGTTCGCAAAAAACAAAACGCATTATTCCATGTTTGTGCAAGTTTATCCTTTTCGCTATTAACAGCGTTTTCTGTACGTCAAGACGGCGGATGAAAGTGTGGGATGCTGGAGCAGCAGGTCCCGGTACCCGCACGTCACTGTACGTCCCTAAGGGAGGGCGGGGAAAGCGGTAGTCCGAGGAAGATCTAAAAGCATATTTATTATATGAAGATTTCCCACCGTGCTGTGAGTACGAATATGAGTGCGACGTTACTAGCACTGCTGCCTCCTTAATTGAGTTCGACTTCCCGAGATGTGCTTACTCCTTCAAGGTTTTGCATGACGCCACAGGTTCTTGGCGAAGCAGCGTCGCATGGCGAAAATCCGGGCTGAGGAATCCGGGCGGCGACATGGAGCGGCAGCAGAAGCTGTGGCGTTGGGCCGCCGGGCGGGTCGTGTACTGGCGCGGCACAGGCCCGATGCTTACGCGCGGAAGCGGCGCAGCGGGGTTTTGTTGCGTTTTCGGATGGAGGGTGTGAATGAAGTTGAGGCTGCAGCAGCGCAAGCAGGCAACGGTAATAACGGTAAAGGTAATTAACTGATGGCCTGATGATGTTGGGGTTGGTCCTGCGATCTAGGGAATACGGAGACTCGAGATGTACGGACGACTGGATAGTGATTGGTCTGGGGCGCGGGATCATCGCTGACTGAAATGATGGCGATTATATTTGTCATATAGTTTTATGCTACTATGGTCTCTCTTCTTGATGATTATTGTAACAGTTGCTTGAACGGTCTGACAATTGGCGTTTTCTGACATCCTGAGCTGTATGAATAGGACGCCGACTAATTTCTTGGTTTTGGTCTTATCCGCGAATCGTCAATTTGTGACACATTAAACTTATTTATATAATTGGAATGACAGCTGAACAGTGGTGACTGTTTGTCGGACAGAGGCATGCAGACGTCGAAAAATGCAAGTCGTGCCAAGCTGCACCGCTTGGCTGGCTTTTCCCATGGATTCAACTTCCTTACTGAGCCATATGGCTTCATAGAGAGAGTCTGCAACTTCTACTCGGTAGCAGTGTCGAAAGCTGTTTCAGATAATGCATCCTCCATCTCTTCCAGCCAGCTCACCCTGTTAAACCACCTGGGCACTTTGCCGTCTATCGCTCGGAACTGGGACGCACGTACAGTTCAGGCTGAGCTCCGAAACGTTGATGCCGCTAGCTTTGCTGAACTCGAGCTCAGCAGAAGCGAGCCAACAGCTGTGCAGCGGGTGCTGGCCAAGGTAAGGGGCCCTCGCCCCAGAACGCGCTGGTCCAGCACTTGCACAAGCCCTTACTCCCACCTCCCCACCAACACATCCTCCCCGGATCCATTATCTATCAGATCTCCCTTAGCTCCACAGCTTCTACGATTTGGCCTCTGGCCTTACACATCTTATCTTTCCCTTTTGGTCGATCGGGTCGGTTTGCCCAGCAGTCGTATTGCGTATGGAGGTTTCTCCTCCCACCAAAAACACCACTTGCGATCGCAACGTGCTCGATATATCTTTTTAAGTCATTCTGATTATCACAAAACTCTCTTTCATTCTATTACCTCGATTCGATTATCACTGGTGTACTTCCGTATGGGCCCAACACACTTTACAAAGACCAAGGCGCAACGTGTCTCTTCTATGCCTGATCAGAAATGCACTCAGTCAGCCTCAGCCTCAGTCTCTTGCTAGGCCGTGTCACACATGACGATAAAACCATTTATACCCCCCACACACACACACATACACACACACATACAAGGCACGCTTAACTACCAACAGTCCTAAATCGTACACGCAATGCTGCCTTTCGCAAATCTGCCCCGGCAGCGTCATGGTGTCGTACTGCCTGTCGGTGCCTCCCGCCTGGCTGCCGCGGCGACGCTGGCGACCGTGCAGCCGCCGTCAATCCGTTCACTTGCCGTGCTATACGGCGTCCTGGAGTACGACGGCGACGTGCCTGCCAGTGATGCCGCCGCACGGCAGCTGGTACGGCGCCTGGCCCTGGAGCGGCCTCATAGCCACCCGCTCGATACGGACTTGTCACCTGTGGCTCGTAGCCAGGTGTGTGCATGTGCATGTGTGCATGTGTGTATGTGTGTATGTGTATATGTGTATATATGTATCAATGGGAGGGCTTACAAAAGGAGCAAAAGACAACACGCTGAGGACACGTGCACGCGCACGACCCACCTACACAACCACCTACCTGCCTGTGCCCCCCCAATAGTTGCCCATGTCCCAGCCAGCGTCCCACCCGTTCCTTTACCTCCTCTCACAACTAACACCGGGCTGTGACTCCACATCTTGTCTACGTCTCACGCCTGTCGCTTTCATTTCTGACTCTTATTTCAAACTGCATCGGATTTCCGACCTAGGTTTTACAATCATCCCAGCTTTTGCAGCGGCAATGATCTGGTTGTGTTTTTTAATTTTGTCCTTTATAACTCCTACTTGTTTGTTTGTACACGTCATCAGTAATTCGCAAATGATAAATACCTTTAAAATATTTTATTCGATTCACCCCGGTCTTATCTCCAGATAAATGAATTATTCAACCGGCTGGGCTACATCGGCCGCCTGCCGTACTCGTACGGCAGCGCGCAGCTCATGGCAGTATGCCTGCGGACTATCCTGGCAGATGTGGACGACGAGGCCCGACTGCGACCTCTACCTGGGTAGGGGTGGAGGCTCGGGGAAGCGGTTTCGAGGGGGGGGGGAGGCGGGGAGGAGGGGGAGACGCGAATGCGTGCACAGCAATTCCATTATATAAATATTAAAATATTAAAATGTTGTAATCGGACGGATATCCATCACGTTTGGAGAAGTTCGGGGAGTCTGACCCAAAGGGGAGACCGTCCTGGTCTCATAAGCCCCTCTTAAGTTTTCGGGTGAAAAGGGGGAAGGTGAGAAGCACGTACAAGCTAACATCATGACATCATGACATCCTCTCTATCATCAGAATGAGACTCGTAATCACCTTCCTACGTAAGTACTGCTTAATTCACAACACTCGTCGTACGTGTGTGTGTTTGTGTGTATGTGTGTGCTCCTTTCCCGCGTCTCCGAAACCCAAGTTTGGATCCACGTCAGGCAGATCTGATCCGGTACCTTCGCTCCAGGAGAGCTCCCCCGGGTCACACCCGGGGCATGCCCGCAGTGCTAGATCTGGACCTGCCCTCCCACCCAGCGGTCAGCCGCCTGGCAGCCGCTAGGAATATCTTGCAGGTACGGCAAGAGGGGGAGCGGCGAATAGACGCGACCCGGAGGGTAGGAACGGCGGGTTCATGAAGAGGGGGAAAGGGGGGAAGAGGGGGATGATGGAAGGTGCAACAGTACAAAGGGATGCCATGCGGCGTAGGGTGATGCTACACACATGTCCTGATTAGGATATACGAAGACCGCATTAAAATAGGGGACCTTTGTTTTGTCTTTTCTGATCAGCTGTCTGCCGTACACATTTGACCAAATCTACATTTCGATAAATTTCGATAATTGGATACCCCATAATCTTGTGTTTATGCCCTCTTTGGGGTGGGCGATGCACAGTTGCTCCAAAACCATGAGCTGTGCGCAAGCCCTACTGGTACGACAGCGGAGGCGCTCCAAAAGCTGGGCCACGTGGGCCCTATACCGCCCACTACGGGCGAAACCCTCATGTTGGTTTCGGAGCTTAGAGATCGCTGCTTAAGACCCAAGTCAGCTCACATCGCAGCGCTGCGCGCCGCCACTGCATTGAGCGGGGCCGCTGCCGGCTCTGCCGCCACCAACGCCGTCCTCGCCGCCGCTGCGGAGCCGGACAGCGTGGCGCATTTCAAAGCGATGCTGCGAGTTTTGCGGCGCGCAGACACGGATGCCGCCACGCCGGCCACTCGTACGGCACAACAGCACCTGGCGGAGCTGCGACGTCGTACACCTGCGTCATCACACGCTGCGGCGGCAGCGATAGCGCCGTGGAGTGGCGGAAGTGCCGCCGCCGCCGCCGCCGCCGTGGGGCCTTGTCCTAGTCAGCTGGAAGTCCGAGCAGCCATAGAGGATCTTCCGCTCTCCGAAACCATGATGGAGCGATTATTTGATTTGGTGAGCAGCGGTGGGCGCGAATATGCTACGGAGCCGTTGAATTCTGTTGCCTTCATAACCTTTTTTTCCTAGGAAATATTTTACTTGTATTTTATTTTACATTTACGCGAATATGTTTTCTCTCATTAACTCTAGGGGCCTCATATTACCATTGCCGTTCTAGCTCACAAAATAAAATGTTTTCAGCTCACTGTGATTTCCAGTTTGTTAATTTTCTGCTCATCCCTAACGGTGCTACATATTTTGTGCAGGGTTGGCAGGGCCCAATGCCCGCGACCCACGGGTCGGCTCTGGCGCTGGAGGAGTACTTATTACATCACAAAAACACCGCCAACACCTCCCCCTCCGCCAACGCCTCCCCCGGCCCCAGCCGAAACCCACACGCAGACACCCCAACGGTTGCTGCCGTACTTACAGCTTCCGGCGCGGGGTCACAGCTCCGACGACCTGGCCAATACACCGCTCAACACCATGACGATACGTACGACAGACGCATTCGGCTGCCGTACCACATCTCACGGCTAGGATCCACCCCGGAGGAGGCGTTGACCAAGATCCAGATCCGTGGAATGTTCCCAGGCGCGGTTTCGGAGTGGTATTTGCCGACCATGTCGCACGAAGAGGCGAAGCACGTGCTGAGCTGCCTGATGGCCATGCGGCGTGTGGTTCTGGAGCGGGTTTCAGGCGGGTCGTACGATGAGTATGTAGACAGGTGGTCGGAGGCGGAGGCGGAAGGGGACTGGTGGGAAATGGAATGGATTTGGCATTGAAATGCCCCGGTGGTGGTGGTGGGGAAGGGGAAGGGGGGAGAAAGGGGGTTTCTACAAACGAAGCATGATGACATGGAGCCAAACGGGAGTAAATTGGGGATAACGTTCGGGAGGTGGGGGAAGACGAATATACGAGACCTGAGCTTGCTGTTCAACAATCGTACATAAAGGAGGCCATGCAGAAACACAAAGAATGGGGAGGTGCGTGATGAATGAGGATGAGCTGGAGGATCAGGGTGCCGATGCAGCCTCTTTCTTTTCGAAGAACGGAAGCGGGGTAAAGACGACAAAGAGCTCTGCAGGGTAAACGGATGTGATGCTGAAGAAGGAAGGGGGGAAAGAAAAAAAAGGAGACCGATTTTACCCAGCTGAGTTGCCCTGACAGCGGTGCAACCAGCGTTTTTGAAATTTTGATGTTTTTGGGGTGGGGTGGGATGGGGTGGAAAACAAACAGGCAATATGAGTTCAATGATGATGTACGGCAGAGCTGCTGATTTCATCCGCGACACAAAAAGGGTGTAATAGTTTCTGGTAATATAGCCCCCACAGGTTTTGATAAAGTATTTTACTTTTGTGTGCATTTTTCTTTACCGGGCGGCGATCCTAGCCGGGAAGTACAGTGTACAGTGTGGTACAGAGCAGTACGGCATGTCGATCCCGAATGCAATCCATTAACATTGTCTTCTCTCGGCCATGCGTTATTAAATGCTGATGAGACAGTCATCGGGACATAAAAAAATAACTAAGAAATTTAATTGAAGGTTTCTCAGCTCGTCTTAACTGCACACGCCGTCAGGATAAGGGATAATGGGGAGGGATAATGGCCGGCATGCGTCCGGCAGGATAAGGCCCAAATCGGCACCATGTGTACGGTCGCACTTCGCAGCCATATTCTGATTCTGCACGCGCGATAAGACACATACACACAACAGTATTATGGTTGGTTGGTTGGTTAGTTAGTGCTACAGAGCAGCCGATGCGATGCGTGGCCAAGAACACCATGAACCCATGATGGTCACATGATACACACACGCGTACGTGGTGAGGGAGGGTGAGGGAGGCAGGAGAGGGCAAAAGAGCCAGAACTCCCAGCTCCCTGCCTCTGCTGTCCTCTGTATCCGGAACCCAGCATCAAAATTAATTTAATTCATAACAGTTGATGATCTCCATAATGTTTTCACATGAAAACGTAAGATAAACACTTCCCGGGCAGTTCAAATCATGTGTTTGGGGGTGTTACACTGCACTGCTGTGGGCGACTCGCCCTGCTGCAAAGACGAGCCCCAGGGGTCCTGACCGGACCGAGCCACAGCGCAGGGTGGGAAGGGGCACATGGCTTTGTCTGTCTGTCCTGCCACGTGCTCCCCCTCTCACTCAGACCATGTGTGTCTCTTCTCTTCCGCCCTCTCCTCCTTTCATCCCCACTTCTTTCAGCCCTTGTGTTAGAAGACTTAGGGTCCAGCTTACCCCGCTCCCTATCTGCGTATCCTACGTACCACTAGCCCTCCCTCCCCCCCACACACACTACCGTGCTTCTTCTTCATTGCCGTGCTCCCTCGCTCTGTTCCTTCTGTTATATTTCGTCAACCTCATCACATTTTCATTTTCATCTCGTCACCGTTCATAATTACACCACTTAAACCATAGCTTCGGCCGCCGTACTTTCGCACACCGGAACTTCTCATTAGGGTCTTCCGCCAACAGCTGCAAGTCCTTCTCCGATGGTGGCGCCAGCTTTGAGACCTCCAGCTTCTGCTGCTCCGTACCGCGGTACGGCACCCTGTACGACGACCTGTCGCCGGGTAGCAAGGTGCCGCTGGAGGTGTACGGCTGCGTAAGGCCCAGCAGCGGCATTGCCTGTACCATGATGCAATGGAGGGCTTCCTTGACGTTCCCGAGGGTACATGGGACCCGCATGCAGCCTGGGGGTGCCGTACTGGCGGCTGCGGCTCCACCGTCACCATCATCTGATACCTCTTTCAGTCGCCGTCGCCGTCGTCGCCGCCGCTGCTGCTGCTGCTGCTGCAGCAGTGTACCCCCGGCGCCATCATCACCCCCGAAACCATCCACCTCCGCCTCCAATAATTCCTCCTCCCCGCCAGCATTGTCGCTACTTTCAAGCGCAGTGTCTTTTGCTCCGCTGCCACCACCACGGCGGGTTCGGCCACCGGCGGCGGCACCACCGCTAGTCCAAACCAGCGTTGCACCAGGTGGCGGCGTTCGCCAAGGCACCAGTGGCGCGCATACCGCACCAGCGGCCTGTAGCGTGCCCTCGTACGACAACAGGACGTTACGTACAGTCCCCCGGGTGCCATACATGAAGTAAGTCAGGTCTGGCAGTACGGCAAACCAGCGGGATCTTGAAATGGTATCGTGGAAGGCGGCGGCCCCGCAAGCCACATTGTTCATGATGGCGTTGGGCATTGCCCCGCAGCGGAGGATAGAGAATGTCGTATACGACGCCACGTCAGCAGTGGCGGCGGCGGCACCGCCAATTGTGGCTGCCGCATCTTGTCTAAGCGTGGCCGCTGCCTCCTGGTGTACGAGATCCTCTTGACGGGTGTCATTTAAAGCATCCACAAGAAATATTAGATGATGAAAACCCTCTCGCGTGTGGTGGCTCGTCCAAAGTCGTACGGCCGCCGCCAGCACCGCCAACTGCCTGTCACCGCCGCCGCCGTCGTCATCCGACATTCCATACACCAGCTCCGCTTCCGCAGTCGTCAGATGACGCACGTGCACAGCTAACAGACTGTGATAGTATGGCACAGATGGATCTTCGTACGGCGCCAGGTACGCGTCCGCGAGGCGCAGCAGGTGACCCACGGGTCCCGATGGCGACGGCGTGAAGGTTGGCGGAAGCATTGTTCTGTGATCCACTCGACCAGTTTCCAAGTTAGGCATCCTCTCGTAAAGGCTGTCCAGCATCGAGTACCACGCACACAAGCCTTCCAGGTCATTTGCAGAGATGTTTTGGAGCGGCGTTAGCGGCGGCGCAAGGGATGCCAGTCCGATATCCTGGGAGGCGACGGCGGCAGCAGCATTGTCACCGTGCAGGACGCGGCAGTCAGCTTCCAGCTGCCTCCGCGCCGCCGTCAAGCGCACCGCCGTAGCCATGACCGCCGACGTCGTCGCCGCGGCTGGGCCGTACGACTGCAGCGTCGCCATTAGCTGTCCGTATGCAGCGCTGTAAAGGACGGCGTCGACGCCGTTGATAGCGGCGATGTGTTTTAGCAGGACAGGGTCCTCCGTGAAAAGCTGTGCTATCCCGGGACGAGCAGACAGCGTTATGTTGCCGTACCTTCAGCAATGTACATCGTCCAATGGCGCGTGTGTGTAAGGGTAATACTAGCCACAAACAACGAGGAAAGAGGAGTGGAAGCGGGAGCGCAACACCAGCCGGCGAAGCTGCAGCACGCGCACTGGATGACTTAAAAACTCAAGTCTGGCAGGAAAAGTGGCTTTCCTTCCCTTCCTTCGTTCGTAACAACTTCTGCTCTGCATGCTGATGCCCATGTAACCTCACCGTACGGCGCCTCTCATATTGGTGTTCGTTGGCAAATAAAGCAACTGACTCAACCGCCAACCGCAATGGGATGCCAGCAACGCCAAGCCATAGTCCAGCAACTCCAGGATCAGAAATATACCTATAACAGATTAAGAGAAGAGTGGAAGAGTTCCATTCGGGGCTTCAGAACGGATTACGCGGAGTGGGTAGGTGGTTGCGGTTTCGGAGCAGGTGAAGAGCTAACGAAGCGAGTCATCTGTCATTTGAGAAAACCACGCCACTGGGTTCGGTCAGAGGGCGAGATCGAAAAACAGAGTGGAAAGGAAAGAAGGGAAGAAACCCTACTGTTAACAGTCCTGAGTACCGAGACAGAGACAGATAACGAATTATATGTATGCGATGGTAGATGGATCCAAAGTGGATCCAAAGTGGATCCAAGTAAATGGTCCAAACACGTACCGTACGGGGTGGTGCTGTGATTTGCCGTGCTGCGCTCGAGCTTGGGGCGATGCGCCCCCCCCCCGCCGCCGATCCGCTCCAAAACCCCCAAAACCCATCACACCATCAACACCCACCATCCGCATGCATCTCCCCTGCCACGAACTCCAGCGCAGTCGCCGTGTCTTTGACCGCGAACTCGCGCGCCATGCGGTTGGCGCCCTCCCCCTTGGCTGCGTACTGACGCAGCGTCAGCCGCCTGTGGGCCTTACGTGCTTCAGGTTCCGTGTAATAGTAGAAGTCGCTGATGTACCTATCCTCAGGCATGACGGAGGGTGGGTAGAGAACAGTGGCATTGGTGACTAAGTGAATGGCTGTGACGTGAGGGAGTGACGGTTGGGTATGGTTACCAACGCTGATGTGAGCAGGTGGTTGGTAATGGGTTTAGGTGTTTGGCCGGATGGTGGTGCTTTGGGTGCCCCGGCGCTTTGGGGGGGGGGCTTCGACGCAGTTTCTGCGGTGTTGCGAACTGCTCAGCCAGGAGATGGAACAGGTACAGGGTCTCAACGTGCACATGCGCGTGAACTTGCGGGCCATTGACCTGAACACATGAAGCAAACAAAAGGACGGATTTGCAACGGGAGAGCGACCATGCGCCTGAGACTGAAGATATTGGACCATTTTTCGGGGCCGGGTTTAGGCTCGACCGATGGCAAGCAAAGTTAGGAGGAGCGCATCGAAGGCTTCAGAGCTGGGCTAGGCTGGGCAGGGTAGGGCGGGGAAGGGCGGGGTACCGGCAGACATACCGATCGACGGGATGTCGTAGAATGGTGAGGAAGCCGTACGCTGACGTACCGAGCGCCCTGCCGTAGAAGTTGCGGGTGGCGATATGGAAATCCGGTGCTTCCGAGTAGCGAACGTGGCGAAGTACAATGTCTGTCCGGCCCATGAGGTGTTCATTTTCCCTGTATCCGAGGCTCACGTAATGGGAGTTTCGCGTGGTGTAGATTGACAAGTTGGAGGCCACCGCGATGCGAAAGAGGACACCACCCAGAGCCGTGGAACCAGTCTTGTGAGTCTATGAAGGAAAACAGAAAACCACGGAAAGAGTGCGGAGTCCTGAAGGAAGAAATGCCGTACGTAGTTGCTGCAACTACCACGTTTCTATGGCACGAGACACAAGCAAAGAATGACCATAGAAATCATGCAAACCTTATAGAAGGCGATTTTCCTACAGTTAAAATTCGGATGCGGGGATGCGGCGCTTCTTTGGAATAGGTCACCGACTAAGAGAAGCAGGAACAAAATTATGATGGGCCTCATTTTCTTAGAAACGCAATAATTATGTTTGCAGTTTATACGTGTCAGGTATTACATCCTATGGAGGTCTGTGCAAGTTGAGTTCAGATGCCAGCTTGCTTGCCAAAATCATGATACCACCAACATTACTGTAGTCTAGCATCTTTCAAGAGTCCCACAGATTGTGGTCGGCAAAGAGCCGACAACCATTGGCTACGTATGTACGAGATATATACTGTTTGATTATGTTCTTGCGTCCATCATTACGAAGTAAGGTATCACGTTGGGAAAATACAGCCATGATTATAAGCAGCCATCAAGGCTCATGTGTGACTTTATCCAAGCCCTCTGTACACCCCCTTTGGGTTTGTACTGACTAAATTGGCGTATCGGTGCAGCAGAGCCAGTTTACCTGTAGCGACAGGGAACATTAACCCAATATTTAAGAGCTTTTTCCTAGCGCACACGGGCGTATTACGTCTTTAGCACGACTTCACCGTAGCCGTTCCTATACTCAGACGTTGTCCAACTAGCAGGAATCCGCACAACCGTGAGCCTTAGCCCATACGTATTCCTTGATTTACATCGACAGGCTCTGGTAGCATGTTGCATAACAGCGAGACAGCAGCTGCTTGTCAAGCTATGCACCCGGCTAACCTGTCTCGATAACTCAGATGTAATCTTCTCGAATTGTATCCGCTCCACTCAGCAATCAGGGCCATCCCTGATTGCCTTTTCCCAAAGCACCCAGCGCTCGGACCCTTGCCCGGAGGCGAAGTACCCGAAGGCAAGCAGGTCAAAACCGCATCAACTCGTAGAGTCACTCGCACTCATTACATTTACCGGGTCAGCAAAAAGGAAAAATGCCATCAACGACGCGGCTAGAGCTGAGAGGAATACCCGCCAGGCCCCTTCAAAACGCATCGCGTCGGGACCTTTTCAAAAGGCCAACCCAAGTCGCTACACTGAATCAATGCAGCCCGCCCTGACTCGCACTCAGCGGCACTGCCCAACCATCCAGCCAGTAATCTAAGACCACCAGGGCTCCAGGCCAGTGCGGAAGTCAGTCTCCGTCCAGGTGGTGAAAGTGACCAGGCCGCTCTCCTGGACATCGCAGTGAGCCAAGGCCAGCGACTGCAGGACACCATAACAGGAACGGATGAGATGGAGGATTTAGAGGCTTGCCAAAGAACTCACGCAATTCGCGGATGGCACGATTTCATGACCAATTTGGCACTGTGAAGCGCAGGGATATGTATCCAGACCAAGAGAATTTCCACGGTACTTTAAATCAATCCAGCTGGAGCAAGCCAAGCACTTGGGCTGCGACTTAATCTACCGATGAGCAGTCATCCCCATTCCGTGCACTTCACCCCATGCGAAGGCACCAGCTGAAATGCTTACCAGGGGGGCGGGGCCACGGACAACCTTGCCCTCGGCGTTGTACTGAGAACCGTGGCACGGGCACTTGAACTTGTTCTCGGCCTACAATGCCCATATGGAATTAACGCAGGAATCAGGCCTAAGGAGCATTCCGCGACATGCGCCTTTATATTCGTGAAGCTAAATCACTTGCTCAAACGACCTCCACCCACACTTACCGCAACCCACGGGACGACGCAGCCCAGGTGAGTGCAGACGGCGTTAAGACCGTACTTCTCAATGGTGCCATCACTGGTCACAATCAGGTAGGTAGGGTCGCCCTGCAGATAAAATAGCGTTAAGGCCATCACCAGAAGACGAATAAATATTCCCTCTTCTCCCTTTTGATTATTTTCACATAAAATACCTTCAGGCCCTGGCTCAGGGAGCGGTCGCCCTTCTGGTGGGTCGCGAGCCAAGAGTCGGCCTTGATGTCATTGCCCAGGGCGTCCTTAGCAGCCTGGCCACCGCCGCCACCACCAGAGCTGCACTCATTTAGAAGAAATCAAGTTTTTAACAATATGTCAGCAAGCGGTTCATGACATCCTTCACTTGGCTCAGCTGCAAGTACAATCCTCGCACGCTAAGCTGACCACTTCTTGACCGCGATCTTCCCAGGTATTAAAAATTTCCATTATTAAGCCTATGATTACAACTATTGTAATACCTCACACCTGGGTGGCACAAAGAACGCGCCGTAGCCCAGGGCCAGCGAGCCAATTGGCAGGGAAGCACCGCCGAGCAGGATCAGGTTCATGACGTTGCGCTTGTTCATGTCCGGCACCTCAGACGACATAGCGGCAGCCCGCACAACCGGCATGACGCGCGACCGGCGAGTAGCCTGCGTCTTGCATGGCGCAGCCGCGCGGCGAGAAGTGATCATGGCCATGGTAGCTACGGTAGTAAGTGACTCCTACAGGACAACGACCGAGCGCCCAGAGCAATGAATAGCTGTGGGTCAGTGGCTAATGACACCGAGTTCAGGATGGGAAGGGAGGGCCCTAGAGATGCCTTTGTACGGCACGCGATAAGGCGTTGTTTGTTTGTGTCTGAGTGTTTGATGATAAAACGTATTAATATTTATAGCTATGGAAAACAATGTATTCCCTTGGTATGCAATTCTGTAGGACGCATTTATGTATGGGTGACGAACAGTGAGGTTTATTACCGCATGACCACATTATTATGTGCCAACTTAGTTCATTTAATAACAGTATGTATTATTTCGATGTGACGCCTCTACCAAATTAAGCAGGCTGTCGCACCATATAGCGTTATCTTCACACCGTTTTTAGACGTGAAATAGACTTCTTGTCCTCAGCTGTTACAACAGCATAAAATTGAAGTGGCTTCGGCAGCAATGCCACCGGCAGCTAACCTAATGAAACCTGAGAACTGACCCCGCTGCCAAACCTACCCATAGTCGCCTAGCTGACCTGCTCCGTATACTGCCCTGCTGATTGGCCCGGTACTCCCGCTTGACCCACTACAACTCCCTACTAAAACCCCCATATTAAGTTTGGATCAGTGGCCGGCCGCAACACTTCGGCTCAAACCACCGAAGCCAGCGTTTCGCAACCTTATGCGCCATAGGCCTCCTGGAGCGGGTCATTGACTGCTACATCATACCCTCCCTCAGCAAGTATCATATTCTTAGAGTGATCTATGTTCGAAGAAGACATCTTCGTACATATATTCATGCTCAGACTGCCTTAATGGGTCGCTGCCAGACAGCTTGCTGCCACAACAACCCTGCTCCATAACGCACTCCTGTGGATTTCCTCAATGCTCGTTAACGGAAGAACTTCTAAACGTAACACCACTAATATGTACCCTTCATAACAAGTAACATCCCAAAACACAATAACTCTAACAAGGGAAAGCCTTCTGAGTTCAATATATCAAACTACCCCCCTAAAACACCTCACTATTCACAGCATGGAACAAACTTACAGCAAATCATTCTTATAATGCATCTGATCTTTCCGGCGTCAGCTTAAAAAATATATCCGTGACGGTGTTGAATGTGAGGTAAGGTGGGATAATGGCCTTCCACCATGCATGGTCGGTGGGTTGGGATGCCACGTTGCATTCCAGCATCGCAAGGCGTTCCCTCCATCCTCGGCACCTAGCCCTGCCATGGATAGGCCCCCGCCCGGTGTAGCATCTATGACGTCCAGGTGTTGATGATAGCGGGTGCAGTTTTAAAAGAGTGCGCCATCCGGGATTTGCACCCGGGCCACTCGCGCATCTCCGTCAAGGTGATGGGAGGCGAATATCCTGCTACTAGACTAATGGCGCAGCAGCATGCCCCACGCAACCGTCCCATGGCCCATCACAGCCGACGTCTCTCCATGGGGGTGCCACGTTGCATTCCAGCATCGCAAGGCGTTCCTGTTGTATCACTCCTCATAATCGCCCATTTATTCTGCGGAGAACCAGGCTTAGTGCATCATGCTCGATTATATCGGAACGTACCAATCGAGGCAGCGGAAGTCTTCGATGCGAGGAGTTACAACGTATATTCCAAGATGGGCGTAGGTGACGTGATAGGCTATCAGTGCCTAGCCGAGGCAATCATCATCTAACCGATGCAAATCGGTGCTCGGGCTTATCCAAGATATGCGACCATAAGCGATACAAGGTGGAAGCTCAACCAAAACGCGGTTAGCTTATATAAACGTCAATCGAAATGTTCGCATAGCGATTCTCACTTAGGCCGTCAATGAGCATAGCAGATATACTCGCAGCGACGGCTCGCGGTACAGGAGATCTGCAAGTAGTAAGTGTACTACGGTGATCCCGCGTGCGGATATTGCTATATAAGCCGTCATAGCAATAATGCAATGTTCTTTACTCGCGTAAAGGTGCCGACTACGCCATCGCGCGTAGTGTTGCATTCGACGCGCCTCATCGCTAGAGCCATTGCCTCGCGACCTCAAGGTACGCCCGCATTGTCATGCTCGAGCGTGCGCGTATGCATAATGCACGTGTTATCGTTAGTGCGCGTTGATATTCGATGCCTCATGCATTCTAGATCGTCCGCGACCAAGTCGCCGGACCATGCGCACTATTCGCGATACCGGTCACGCGATGCATGCTTGCAGCGTTGTGCACAGTGCATTAGGCGATATGCTCTTTGCGGGTTGCTTGTGCCCTTAGCCAGTGCGCCTAACGTGTGTGGTGCGACATGCTACGTGACATGGGTGACGTCATCAGTGCCGTATCACTCCACGCATCCACATACGACAGTGCCGTACCGCTCCGTGTACGATAGTGCTGTATCGCTCCGCGCGTCCACATACGACAGTGCCATACCGCCGTACTGTGCTGCCGTACCGTACGATAGTGCCGTACCATTGTACCATGCTGCCGTACCGTACAATAGTGCCGTATCGCTCCGCGCGTCCACATACGACAGTGCCGTACCACTCCGTGTACGACAGTGCCGTATCGCTCCGCGCGTCCACGTACGACAGGGTGACGTGGTGTCGTGCGCGATAGAGTGATGGTGGGTGCAACTCTAGCAGAGCTTAGGCAAAATGACGCGTGGTAGAACAGTTCCCTCCATCCTCGGCACCTAGCCCTGCCATGGATAGGCCCCCGCCTGGTGTAGCATCTATGACGTCCAGGTGTTGATGATAGCGGGTGCAGTTTTAAAAGAGTGCGCCATCCAGGATTTGCACCCGGGCCGCTCGCGCATCTCCGTGAAGGTGATGGGAGGCGAGTATCCTGTTACTAGACTAATGGCGCAGCAGCATGCCCCACGCAACCGTCCCATGGCGCATCACAGCCGACGTCTCTGCATGGGGGTGCCACGTTGCATTCCAGCATCGCAAGGCGTTCCCTCCATCCTCGGCACCTAGCCCTGCCATGGATAGGCCCCCGCCCGGTGTAGCATCTATGACGTCCAGGTGTTGATGATAGCGGGTGCAGTTTTAAACGATTGCGCCATCCAGGATTTGCACCCGGGCCGCTCGCGCATCTCCGTGAAGGTGATGGGAGGCGAGTATCCTGCTACTAGACTAATGGCGCAGCAGCATGCCCCACGCAACCGTCCCATGGCCCATCACAGCCGACGTCTCTGCATGGGGGTGCCACGTTGCATTCCAGCATCGCAAGGCGTTCCCTCCATCCTCGGCACCTAGCCCTGCCATGGATAGGCCCCCGCCCGGTGTAGCATCTATGACGTCCAGGTGTTGATGATAGCGGGTGCAGTTTTAAAAGATTGCGCTATCCAGGATTTGCACCCGGGCCGCTCGCGCATCTCCGTTAAGGTGATGGGAGGCGAATATCCTGCTACTAGACTAATGGCGCAGCAGCATGCCCCACGCAACCGTCCCATGGCCCATCACAGCCGACGTCTCTCCATGGGGGTGCCACGTTGCATTCCAGCATCGCAAGGCGTTCCTGTTGTATCACTCCTCATAATCGCCCATTTATTCTGCGGAGAACCAGGCTTAGTGCATCATGCTCGATTATATCGGAACGTACCAATCGAGGCAGCGGAAGTCTTCGATGCGAGGAGTTACAACGTATATTCCAAGATGGGCGTAGGTGACGTGATAGGCTATCAGTGCCTAGCCGAGGCAATCATCATCTAACCGATGCAAATCGGTGCTCGGGCTTATCCAAGATATGCGACCATAAGCGATACAAGGTGGAAGCTCAACCAAAACGCGGTTAGCTTATATAAACGTCAATCGAAATGTTCGCATAGCGATTCTCACTTAGGCCGTCAATGAGCATAGCAGATATACTCGCAGCGACGGCTCGCGGTACAGGAGATCTGCAAGTAGTAAGTGTACTACGGTGATCCCGCGTGCGGATATTGCTATATAAGCCGTCATAGCAATAATGCAATGTTCTTTACTCGCGTAAAGGTGCCGACTACGCCATCGCGCGTAGTGTTGCATTCGACGCGCCTCATCGCTAGAGCCATTGCCTCGCGACCTCAAGGTACGCCCGCATTGTCATGCTCGAGCGTGCGCGTATGCATAATGCACGTGTTATCGTTAGTGCGCGTTGATATTCGATGCCTCATGCATTCTAGATCGTCCGCGACCAAGTCGCCGGACCATGCGCACTATTCGCGATACCGGTCACGCGATGCATGCTTGCAGCGTTGTGCACAGTGCATTAGGCGATATGCTCTTTGCGGGTTGCTTGTGCCCTTAGCCAGTGCGCCTAACGTGTGTGGTGCGACATGCTACGTGACATGGGTGACGTCATCAGTGCCGTATCACTCCACGCATCCACATACGACAGTGCCGTACCGCTCCGTGTACGATAGTGCTGTATCGCTCCGCGCGTCCACATACGACAGTGCCATACCGCCGTACTGTGCTGCCGTACCGTACGATAGTGCCGTACCATTGTACCATGCTGCCGTACCGTACAATAGTGCCGTATCGCTCCGCGCGTCCACATACGACAGTGCCGTACCACTCCGTGTACGACAGTGCCGTATCGCTCCGCGCGTCCACGTACGACAGGGTGACGTGGTGTCGTGCGCGATAGAGTGATGGTGGGTGCAACTCTAGCAGAGCTTAGGCAAAATGACGCGTGGTACAACAGTTCCCTCCATCCTCGGCACCTAGCCCTGCCATGGATAGGCCCCCGCCTGGTGTAGCATCTATGACGTCCAGGTGTTGATGATAGCGGGTGCAGTTTTAAAAGAGTGCGCCATCCAGGATTTGCACCCGGGCCGCTCGCGCATCTCCGTGAAGGTGATGGGAGGCGAGTATCCTGTTACTAGACTAATGGCGCAGCAGCATGCCCCACGCAACCGTCCCATGGCCCATCACAGCCGACGTCTCTGCATGGGGGTGCCACGTTGCATTCCAGCATCGCAAGGCGTTCCCTCCATCCTCGGCACCTAGCCCTGCCATGGATAGGCCCCCGCCCGGTGTAGCATCTATGACGTCCAGGTGTTGATGATAGCGGGTGCAGTT
The DNA here is from genome assembly GCA_019650235.1 of Volvox reticuliferus. Lineage (NCBI taxonomy): Eukaryota > Viridiplantae > Chlorophyta > Chlorophyceae > Chlamydomonadales > Volvocaceae > Volvox > Volvox reticuliferus. The sequence goes on from BNCP01000024.1 coordinate 661,959, forward strand.
TTAAAAGATTGCGCCATCCAGGATTTGCACCCGGGCCGCTCGCGCATCTCCGTGAGGGTGATGGGAGGCGAGTATCCTGCTACTAGACTAATGGCGCAGCAGCATGCCCCACGCAACCGTCCCATGGCCCATCACAGCCGACGTCTCTGCATGGGGGTGCCACGTTGCATTCCAGCATCGCAAGGCGTTCCTGTTGTATCACTCCTCATAATCGCCCATTTATTCTGCGGAGAACCAGGCTTAGTGCATCATGCTCGATTATATCGGAACGTACCAATCGAGGCAGCGGAAGTCTTCGATGCGAGGAGTTACAACGTATACTCCAAGACGGGCGTAGGTGACGTGATAGGCTATCAGTGCCTAGCCGAGGCAATCATCATCCAACCGATGCAAATCGGTGCTCGGGCTTATCCAAGATATGCGACCATAAGCGATACAAGGTGGAAGCTCAACCAAAACGCGGTTAGCTTATATAAACGTCAATCGAAATGTTCGCATAGCGATTCTCACTTAGGCCGTCAATGAGCATAGCAGATATACTCGCAGCGACGGCTCGCGGTACAGGAGATCTGCAAGTAGTAAGTGTACTACGGTGATCCCGCGTGCGGATATTGCTATATAAGCCGTCATAGCAATAATGCAATGTTCTTTACTCGCGTAAAGGTGCCGACTACGCCATCGCGCGTAGTGTTGCATTCGACGCGCCTCATCGCTAGAGCCATTGCCTCGCGACCTCAAGGTACGCCCGCATTGTCATGCTCGAGCGTGCGCGTATGCATAATGCACGTGTTATCGTTAGTGCGCGTTGATATTCGATGCCTCATGCATTCTAGATCGTCCGCGACCAAGTCGCCGGACCATGCGCACTATTCGCGATACCGGTCACGCGATGCATGCTTGCAGCGTTGTGCACAGTGCATTAGGCGATATGCTCTTTGCGGGTTGCTTGTGCCCTTAGCCAGTGCGCCTAACGTGTGTGGTGCGACATGCTACGTGACATGGGTGACGTCATCAGTGCCGTATCACTCCACGCATCCACATACGACAGTGCCGTACCGCTCCGTGTACGATAGTGCCGTATCGCTCCGCGCGTCCACATACGACAGTGCCGTACCACTCCGTGTACGACAGTGCCGTATCGCTCCGCGCGTCCATGTACGACAGGGTGACGTGGTGTCGTGCGCGATAGAGCGATGGTGGGTGCAACTCTAGCAGAGCTTAGGCAAAATGACGCGTGGTACAACAGTTCCCTCCATCCTCGGCACCTAGCCCTGCCATGGATAGGCCCCCGCCCGGTGTAGCATCTATGACGTCCAGGTGTTGATGATAGCGGGTGCAGTTTTAAAAGAGTGCGCCATCCAGGATTTGCACCCGGGCCGCTCGCGCATCTCCGTGAAGGTGATGGGAGGCGAGTATCCTGCTACTAGACTAATGGCGCAGCAGCATGCCCCACGCAACCGTCCCATGGCCCATCACAGCCGACGTCTCTGCATGGGGGTGCCACGTTGCATTCCAGCATCGCAAGGCGTTCCCTCCATCCTCGGCACCTAGCCCTGCCATGGATAGGCCCCCGCCCGGTGTAGCATCTATGACGTCCAGGTGTTGATGATAGCGGGTGCAGTTTTAAAAGATTGCGCCATCCAGGATTTGCACCCGGGCCGCTCGCGCATCTCCGTGAGGGTGATGGGAGGCGAGTATCCTGCTACTAGACTAATGGCGCAGCAGCATGCCCCACGCAACCGTCCCATGGCCCATCACAGCCGACGTCTCTGCATGGGGGTGCCACGTTGCATTCCAGCATCGCAAGGCGTTCCTGTTGTATCACTCCTCATAATCGCCCATTTATTCTGCGGAGAACCAGGCTTAGTGCATCATGCTCGATTATATCGGAACGTACCAATCGAGGCAGCGGAAGTCTTCGATGCGAGGAGTTACAACGTATACTCCAAGACGGGCGTAGGTGACGTGATAGGCTATCAGTGCCTAGCCGAGGCAATCATCATCCAACCGATGCAAATCGGTGCTCGGGCTTATCCAAGATATGCGACCATAAGCGATACAAGGTGGAAGCTCAACCAAAACGCGGTTAGCTTATATAAACGTCAATCGAAATGTTCGCATAGCGATTCTCACTTAGGCCGTCAATGAGCATAGCAGATATACTCGCAGCGACGGCTCGCGGTACAGGAGATCTGCAAGTAGTAAGTGTACTACGGTGATCCCGCGTGCGGATATTGCTATATAAGCCGTCATAGCAATAATGCAATGTTCTTTACTCGCGTAAAGGTGCCGACTACGCCATCGCGCGTAGTGTTGCATTCGACGCGCCTCATCGCTAGAGCCATTGCCTCGCGACCTCAAGGTACGCCCGCATTGTCATGCTCGAGCGTGCGCGTATGCATAATGCACGTGTTATCGTTAGTGCGCGTTGATATTCGATGCCTCATGCATTCTAGATCGTCCGCGACCAAGTCGCCGGACCATGCGCACTATTCGCGATACCGGTCACGCGATGCATGCTTGCAGCGTTGTGCACAGTGCATTAGGCGATATGCTCTTTGCGGGTTGCTTGTGCCCTTAGCCAGTGCGCCTAACGTGTGTGGTGCGACATGCTACGTGACATGGGTGACGTCATCAGTGCCGTATCACTCCACGCATCCACATACGACAGTGCCGTACCGCTCCGTGTACGATAGTGCCGTATCGCTCCGCGCGTCCACATACGACAGTGCCGTACCACTCCGTGTACGACAGTGCCGTATCGCTCCGCGCGTCCATGTACGACAGGGTGACGTGGTGTCGTGCGCGATAGAGCGATGGTGGGTGCAACTCTAGCAGAGCTTAGGCAAAATGACGCGTGGTACAACAGTTCCCTCCATCCTCGGCACCTAGCCCTGCCATGGATAGGCCCCCGCCCGGTGTAGCATCTATGACGTCCAGGTGTTGATGATAGCGGGTGCAGTTTTAAAAGAGTGCGCCATCCAGGATTTGCACCCGGGCCGCTCGCGCATCTCCGTGAAGGTGATGGGAGGCGAGTATCCTGCTACTAGACTAATGGCGCAGCAGCATGCCCCACGCAACCGTCCCATGGCCCATCACAGCCGACGTCTCTGCATGGGGGTGCCACGTTGCATTCCAGCATCGCAAGGCGTTCCCTCCATCCTCGGCACCTAGCCCTGCCATGGATAGGCCCCCGCCCGGTGTAGCATCTATGACGTCCAGGTGTTGATGATAGCGGGTGCAGTTTTAAAAGATTGCGCCATCCAGGATTTGCACCCGGGCCGCTCGCGCATCTCCGTGAAGGTGATGGGAGGCGAGTATCCTGCTACTAGACTAATGGCGCAGCAGCATGCCCCACGCAACCGTCCCATGGCCCATCACAGCCGACGTCTCTGCATGGGGGTGCCACGTTGCATTCCAGCATCGCAAGGCGTTCCTGTTGTATCACTCCTCATAATCGCCCATTTATTCTGCGGAGAACCAGGCTTAGTGCATCATGCTCGATTATATCGGAACGTACCAATCGAGGCAGCGGAAGTCTTCGATGCGAGGAGTTACAACGTATACTCCAAGACGGGCGTAGGTGACGTGATAGGCTATCAGTGCCTAGCCGAGGCAATCATCATCCAACCGATGCAAATCGGTGCTCGGGCTTATCCAAGATATGCGACCATAAGCGATACAAGGTGGAAGCTCAACCAAAACGCGGTTAGCTTATATAAACGTCAATCGAAATGTTCGCATAGCGATTCTCACTTAGGCCGTCAATGAGCATAGCAGATATACTCGCAGCGACGGCTCGCGGTACAGGAGATCTGCAAGTAGTAAGTGTACTACGGTGATCCCGCGTGCGGATATTGCTATATAAGCCGTCATAGCAATAATGCAATGTTCTTTACTCGCGTAAAGGTGCCGACTACGCCATCGCGCGTAGTGTTGCATTCGACGCGCCTCATCGCTAGAGCCATTGCCTCGCGACCTCAAGGTACGCCCGCATTGTCATGCTCGAGCGTGCGCGTATGCATAATGCACGTGTTATCGTTAGTGCGCGTTGATATTCGATGCCTCATGCATTCTAGATCGTCCGCGACCAAGTCGCCGGACCATGCGCACTATTCGCGATACCGGTCACGCGATGCATGCTTGCAGCGTTGTGCACAGTGCATTAGGCGATATGCTCTTTGCGGGTTGCTTGTGCCCTTAGCCAGTGCGCCTAACGTGTGTGGTGCGACATGCTACGTGACATGGGTGACGTCATCAGTGCCGTATCACTCCACGCATCCACATACGACAGTGCCGTACCGCTCCGTGTACGATAGTGCCGTATCGCTCCGCGCGTCCACATACGACAGTGCCGTACCACTCCGTGTACGACAGTGCCGTATCGCTCCGCGCGTCCATGTACGACAGGGTGACGTGGTGTCGTGCGCGATAGAGCGATGGTGGGTGCAACTCTAGCAGAGCTTAGGCAAAATGACGCGTGGTACAACAGTTCCCTCCATCCTCGGCACCTAGCCCTGCCATGGATAGGCCCCCGCCCGGTGTAGCATCTATGACGTCCAGGTGTTGATGATAGCGGGTGCAGTTTTAAAAGAGTGCGCCATCCAGGATTTGCACCCGGGCCGCTCGCGCATCTCCGTGAAGGTGATGGGAGGCGAGTATCCTGCTACTAGACTAATGGCGCAGCAGCATGCCCCACGCAACCGTCCCATGGCCCATCACAGCCGACGTCTCTGCATGGGGGTGCCACGTTGCATTCCAGCATCGCAAGGCGTTCCTGTTGTATCACTCCTCATAATCGCCCATTTATTCTGCGGAGAACCAGGCTTAGTGCATCATGCTCGAGTATATCGGAACGTACCAATCGAGGCAGCGGAAGTCTTCGATGCGAGGAGTTACAACGTATACTCCAAGACGGGCGTAGGTGACGTGATAGGCTATCAGTGCCTAGCCGAGGCAATCATCATCCAACCGATGCAAATCGGTGCTCGGGCTTATCCAAGATATGCGACCATAAGCGATACAAGGTGGAAGCTCAACCAAAACGCGGTTAGCTTATATAAACGTCAATCGAAATGTTCGCATAGCGATTCTCACTTAGGCCGTCAATGAGCATAGCAGATATACTCGCAGCGACGGCTCGCGGTACAGGAGATCTGCAAGTAGTAAGTGTACTACGGTGATCCCGCGTGCGGATATTGCTATATAAGCCGTCATAGCAATAATGCAATGTTCTTTACTCGCGTAAAGGTGCCGACTACGCCATCGCGCGTAGTGTTGCATTCGACGCGCCTCATCGCTAGAGCCATTGCCTCGCGACCTCAAGGTACGCCCGCATTGTCATGCTCGAGCGTGCGCGTATGCATAATGCACGTGTTATCGTTAGTGCGCGTTGATATTCGATGCCTCATGCATTCTAGATCGTCCGCGACCAAGTCGCCGGACCATGCGCACTATTCGCGATACCGGTCACGCGATGCATGCTTGCAGCGTTGTGCACAGTGCATTAGGCGATATGCTCTTTGCGGGTTGCTTGTGCCCTTAGCCAGTGCGCCTAACGTGTGTGGTGCGACATGCTACGTGACATGGGTGACGTCATCAGTGCCGTATCACTCCACGCATCCACATACGACAGTGCCGTACCGCTCCGTGTACGATAGTGCCGTATCGCTCCGCGCGTCCACATACGACAGTGCCGTACCACTCCGTGTACGACAGTGCCGTATCGCTCCGCGCGTCCATGTACGACAGGGTGACGTGGTGTCGTGCGCGATAGAGCGATGGTGGGTGCAACTCTAGCAGAGCTTAGGCAAAATGACGCGTGGTACAACAGTTCCCTCCATCCTCGGCACCTAGCCCTGCCATGGATAGGCCCCCGCCCGGTGTAGCATCTATGACGTCCAGGTGTTGATGATAGCGGGTGCAGTTTTAAAAGAGTGCGCCATCCAGGATTTGCACCCGGGCCGCTCGCGCATCTCCGTGAAGGTGATGGGAGGCGAGTATCCTGCTACTAGACTAATGGCGCAGCAGCATGCCCCACGCAACCGTCCCATGGCCCATCACAGCCGACGTCTCTGCATGGGGGTGCCACGTTGCATTCCAGCATCGCAAGGCGTTCCTGTTGTATCACTCCTCATAATCGCCCATTTATTCTGCGGAGAACCAGGCTTAGTGCATCATGCTCGAGTATATCGGAACGTACCAATCGAGGCAGCGGAAGTCTTCGATGCGAGGAGTTACAACGTATACTCCAAGACGGGCGTAGGTGACGTGATAGGCTATCAGTGCCTAGCCGAGGCAATCATCATCCAACCGATGCAAATCGGTGCTCGGGCTTATCCAAGATATGCGACCATAAGCGATACAAGGTGGAAGCTCAACCAAAACGCGGTTAGCTTATATAAACGTCAATCGAAATGTTCGCATAGCGATTCTCACTTAGGCCGTCAATGAGCATAGCAGATATACTCGCAGCGACGGCTCGCGGTACAGGAGATCTGCAAGTAGTAAGTGTACTACGGTGATCCCGCGTGCGGATATTGCTATATAAGCCGTCATAGCAATAATGCAATGTTCTTTACTCGCGTAAAGGTGCCGACTACGCCATCGCGCGTAGTGTTGCATTCGACGCGCCTCATCGCTAGAGCCATTGCCTCGCGACCTCAAGGTACGCCCGCATTGTCATGCTCGAGCGTGCGCGTATGCATAATGCACGTGTTATCGTTAGTGCGCGTTGATATTCGATGCCTCATGCATTCTAGATCGTCCGCGACCAAGTCGCCGGACCATGCGCACTATTCGCGATACCGGTCACGCGATGCATGCTTGCAGCGTTGTGCACAGTGCATTAGGCGATATGCTCTTTGCGGGTTGCTTGTGCCCTTAGCCAGTGCGCCTAACGTGTGTGGTGCGACATGCTACGTGACATGGGTGACGTCATCAGTGCCGTATCACTCCACGCATCCACATACGACAGTGCCGTACCGCTCCGTGTACGATAGTGCCGTATCGCTCCGCGCGTCCACATACGACAGTGCCGTACCACTCCGTGTACGACAGTGCCGTATCGCTCCGCGCGTCCATGTACGACAGGGTGACGTGGTGTCGTGCGCGATAGAGCGATGGTGGGTGCAACTCTAGCAGAGCTTAGGCAAAATGACGCGTGGTACAACAGTTCCCTCCATCCTCGGCACCTAGCCCTGCCATGGATAGGCCCCCGCCCGGTGTAGCATCTATGACGTCCAGGTGTTGATGATAGCGGGTGCAGTTTTAAAAGAGTGCGCCATCCGGGATTTGCACCCGGGCCGCTCGCGCATCTCCGTGAAGGTGATGGGAGGCGAGTATCCTGCTACTAGACTAATGGCGCAGCAGCATGCCCCACGCAACCGTCCCATGGCCCATCACAGCCGACGTCTCTGCATGGGGGTGCCACGTTGCATTCCAGCATCGCAAGGCGTTCCCTCCATCCTCGGCACCTAGCCCTGCCATGGATAGGCCCCCGCCCGGTGTAGCATCTATGACGTCCAGGTGTTGATGATAGCGGGTGCAGTTTTAAAAGATTGCGCCATCCAGGATTTGCACCCGGGCCGCTCGCGCATCTCCGTGAGGGTGATGGGAGGCGAGTATCCTGCTACTAGACTAATGGCGCAGCAGCATGCCCCACGCAACCGTCCCATGGCCCATCACAGCCGACGTCTCTGCATGGGGGTGCCACGTTGCATTCCAGCATCGCAAGGCGTTCCTGTTGTATCACTCCTCATAATCGCCCATTTATTCTGCGGAGAACCAGGCTTAGTGCATCATGCTCGATTATATCGGAACGTACCAATCGAGGCAGCGGAAGTCTTCGATGCGAGGAGTTACAACGTATACTCCAAGACGGGCGTAGGTGACGTGATAGGCTATCAGTGCCTAGCCGAGGCAATCATCATCCAACCGATGCAAATCGGTGCTCGGGCTTATCCAAGATATGCGACCATAAGCGATACAAGGTGGAAGCTCAACCAAAACGCGGTTAGCTTATATAAACGTCAATCGAAATGTTCGCATAGCGATTCTCACTTAGGCCGTCAATGAGCATAGCAGATATACTCGCAGCGACGGCTCGCGGTACAGGAGATCTGCAAGTAGTAAGTGTACTACGGTGATCCCGCGTGCGGATATTGCTATATAAGCCGTCATAGCAATAATGCAATGTTCTTTACTCGCGTAAAGGTGCCGACTACGCCATCGCGCGTAGTGTTGCATTCGACGCGCCTCATCGCTAGAGCCATTGCCTCGCGACCTCAAGGTACGCCCGCATTGTCATGCTCGAGCGTGCGCGTATGCATAATGCACGTGTTATCGTTAGTGCGCGTTGATATTCGATGCCTCATGCATTCTAGATCGTCCGCGACCAAGTCGCCGGACCATGCGCACTATTCGCGATACCGGTCACGCGATGCATGCTTGCAGCGTTGTGCACAGTGCATTAGGCGATATGCTCTTTGCGGGTTGCTTGTGCCCTTAGCCAGTGCGCCTAACGTGTGTGGTGCGACATGCTACGTGACATGGGTGACGTCATCAGTGCCGTATCACTCCACGCATCCACATACGACAGTGCCGTACCGCTCCGTGTACGATAGTGCCGTATCGCTCCGCGCGTCCACATACGACAGTGCCGTACCACTCCGTGTACGACAGTGCCGTATCGCTCCGCGCGTCCATGTACGACAGGGTGACGTGGTGTCGTGCGCGATAGAGCGATGGTGGGTGCAACTCTAGCAGAGCTTAGGCAAAATGACGCGTGGTACAACAGTTCCCTCCATCCTCGGCACCTAGCCCTGCCATGGATAGGCCCCCGCCCGGTGTAGCATCTATGACGTCCAGGTGTTGATGATAGCGGGTGCAGTTTTAAAAGAGTGCGCCATCCGGGATTTGCACCCGGGCCGCTCGCGCATCTCCGTGAAGGTGATGGGAGGCGAGTATCCTGCTACTAGACTAATGGCGCAGCAGCATGCCCCACGCAACCGTCCCATGGCCCATCACAGCCGACGTCTCTGCATGGGGGTGCCACGTTGCATTCCAGCATCGCAAGGCGTTCCCTCCATCCTCGGCACCTAGCCCTGCCATGGATAGGCCCCCGCCCGGTGTAGCATCTATGACGTCCAGGTGTTGATGATAGCAGGTTCAGTTTTAAAAGAGTGCGCCATCCGGGATTTGCACCCGGGCCGCTCGCGCATCTCCGTGAAGGTGATGGGAGGCGAGTATCCTGCTACTAGACTAATGGCGCAGCAGCATGCCCCACGCAACCGTCCCATGGCCCATCACAGCCGACGTCTCTGCATGGGGGTGCCACGTTGCATTCCAGCATCGCAAGGCGTTCCCTCCATCCTCGGCACCTAGCCCTGCCATGGATAGGCCCCCGCCCGGTGTAGCATCTATGACGTCCAGGTGTTGATGATAGCGGGTGCAGTTTTAAAAGAGTGCGCCATCCAGGATTTGCACCCGGGCCGCTCGCGCATCTCCGTGAAGGTGATGGGAGGCGAGTATCCTGCTACTAGACTAATGGCGCAGCAGCATACCCCACGCAACCGTCCCATGGCCCATCACAGCCGACGTCTCTGCATGGGGGTGCCACGTTGCATTCCAGCATCGCAAGGCGTTCCCTCCATCCTCGGCACCTAGCCCTGCCATGGATAGGCCCCCGCCCGGTGTAGCATCTATGACGTCCAGGTGTTGATGATAGCGGGTGCAGTTTTAAAAGAGTGCGCCATCCGGGATTTGCACCCGGGCCGCTCGCGCATCTCCGTGAAGGTGATGGGAGGCGAGTATCCTGCTACTAGACTAATGGCGCAGCAGCATGCCCCACGCAACCGTCCCATGGCCCATCACAGCCGACGTCTCTGCATGGGGGTGCCACGTTGCATTCCAGCATCGCAAGGCGTTCCCTCCATCCTCGGCACCTAGCCCTGCCATGGATAGGCCCCCGCCCGGTGTAGCATCTATGACGTCCAGGTGTTGATGATAGCGGGTGCAGTTTTAAAAGAGTGCGCCATCCAGGATTTGCACCCGGGCCGCTCGCGCATCTCCGTGAAGGTGATGGGAGGCGAGTATCCTGCTACTAGACTAATGGCGCAGCAGCATGCCCCACGCAACCGTCCCATGGCCCATCACAGCCGACGTCTCTCCATGGGGGTGCCACGTTGCATTCCAGCATCGCAAGGCGTTCCCTCCATCCTCGGCACCTAGCCCTGCCATGGATAGGCCCCCGCCCGGTGTAGCATCTATGACGTCCAGGTGTTGATGATAGCGGGTGCAGTTTTAAAAGAGTGCGCCATCCAGGATTTGCACCCGAGCCGCTCGCGCATCTCCGTGAAGGTGATGGGAGGCGAGTATCCTGCTACTAGACTAATGGCGCAGCAGCATGCCCCACGCAACCGTCCCATGGCCCATCACAGCCGACGTCTCTGCATGGGGGTGCCACGTTGCATTCCAGCATCGCAAGGCGTTCCCTCCATCCTCGGCACCTAGCCCTGCCATGGATAGGCCCCCGCCCGGTGTAGCATCTATGACGTCCAGGTGTTGATGATAGCAGGTTCAGTTTTAAAAGAGTGCGCCATCCAGGATTTGCACCCGGGCCGCTCGCGCATCTCCGTGAAGGTGATGGGAGGCGAGTATCCTGCTACTAGACTAATGGCGCAGCAGCATGCCCCACGCAACCGTCCCATGGCCCATCACAGCCGACGTCTCTGCATGGGGGTGCCACGTTGCATTCCAGCATCGCAAGGCGTTCCCTCCATCCTCGGCACCTAGCCCTGCCATGGATAGGCCCCCGCCCGGTGTAGCATCTATGACGTCCAGGTGTTGATGATAGCGGGTGCAGTTTTAAAAGATTGCGCCATCCAGGATTTGCACCCGAGCCGCTCGCGCATCTCCGTGAAGGTGATGGGAGGCGAGTATCCTGCTACTAGACTAATGGCGCAGCAGCATACCCCACGCAACCGTCCCATGGCCCATCACAGCCGACGTCTCTGCATGGGGGTGCCACGTTGCATTCCAGCATCGCAAGGCGTTCCCTCCATCCTCGGCACCTAGCCCTGCCATGGATAGGCCCCCGCCCGGTGTAGCATCTATGACGTCCAGGTGTTGATGATAGCGGGTGCAGTTTTAAAAGAGTGCGCCATCCAGGATTTGCACCCGGGCCGCTCGCGCATCTCCGTGAAGGTGATGGGAGGCGAGTATCCTGCTACTAGACTAATGGCGCAGCAGCATGCCCCACGCAACCGTCCCATGGCCCATCACAGCCGACGTCTCTGCATGGGGGTGCCACGTTGCATTCCAGCATCGCAAGGCGTTCCCTCCATCCTCGGCACCTAGCCCTGCCATGGATAGGCCCCCGCCCGGTGTAGCATCTATGACGTCCAGGTGTTGATGATAGCGGGTGCAGTTTTAAAAGAGTGCGCCATCCAGGATTTGCACCCGGGCCGCTCGCACATCTCCGTGAAGGTGATGGGAGGCGAGTATCCTGCTACTAGACTAATGGCGCAGCAGCATGCCCCACGCAACCGTCCCATGGCCCATCACAGCCGACGTCTCTGCATGGGGGTGCCACGTTGCATTCCAGCATCGCAAGGCGTTCCTGTTGTATCACTCCTCATAATCGCCCATTTATTCTGCGGAGAACCAGGCTTAGTGCATCATGCTCGAGTATATCGGAACGTACCAATCGAGGCAGCGGAAGTCTTCGATGCGAGGAGTTACAACGTATACTCCAAGACGGGCGTAGGTGACGTGATAGGCTATCAGTGCCTAGCCGAGGCAATCATCATCCAACCGATGCAAATCGGTGCTCGGGCTTATCCAAGATATGCGACCATAAGCGATACAAGGTGGAAGCTCAACCAAAACGCGGTTAGCTTATATAAACGTCAATCGAAATGTTCGCATAGCGATTCTCACTTAGGCCGTCAATGAGCATAGCAGATATACTCGCAGCGACGGCTCGCGGTACAGGAGATCTGCAAGTAGTAAGTGTACTACGGTGATCCCGCGTGCGGATATTGCTATATAAGCCGTCATAGCAATAATGCAATGTTCTTTACTCGCGTAAAGGTGCCGACTACGCCATCGCGCGTAGTGTTGCATTCGACGCGCCTCATCGCTAGAGCCATTGCCTCGCGACCTCAAGGTACGCCCGCATTGTCATGCTCGAGCGTGCGCGTATGCATAATGCACGTGTTATCATTAGTGCGCGTTGATATTCGATGCCTCATGCATTCTAGATCGTCCGCGACCAAGTCGCCGGACCATGCGCACTATTCGCGATACCGGTCACGCGATGCATGCTTGCAGCGTTGTGCACAGTGCATTAGGCGATATGCTCTTTGCGGGTTGCTTGTGCCCTTAGCCAGTGCGCCTAACGTGTGTGGTGCGACATGCTACGTGACATGGGTGACGTCATCAGTGCCGTATCACTCCACGCATCCACATACGACAGTGCCGTACCGCTCCGTGTACGATAGTGCCGTATCGCTCCGCGCGTCCACATACGACAGTGCCGTACCACTCCGTGTACGACAGTGCCGTATCGCTCCGCGCGTCCATGTACGACAGGGTGACGTGGTGTCGTGCGCGATAGAGCGATGGTGGGTGCAACTCTAGCAGAGCTTAGGCAAAATGACGCGTGGTACAACAGTTCCCTCCATCCTCGGCACCTAGCCCTGCCATGGATAGGCCCCCGCCCGGTGTAGCATCTATGACGTCCAGGTGTTGATGATAGCGGGTGCAGTTTTAAAAGAGTGCGCCATCCGGGATTTGCACCCGGGCCGCTCGCGCATCTCCGTGAAGGTGATGGGAGGCGAGTATCCTGCTACTAGACTAATGGCGCAGCAGCATGCCCCACGCAACCGTCCCATGGCCCATCACAGCCGACGTCTCTGGATGGGGGTGCCACGTTGCATTCCAGCATCGCAAGGCGTTCCCTCCATCCTCGGCACCTAGCCCTGCCATGGATAGGCCCCCGCCCGGTGTAGCATCTATGACGTCCAGGTGTTGATGATAGCGGGTGCAGTTTTAAAAGAGTGCGCCATCCAGGATTTGCACCCGGGCCGCTCGCGCATCTCCGTGAAGGTGATGGGAGGCGAGTATCCTGCTACTAGACTAATGGCGCAGCAGCATGCCCCACGCAACCGTCCCATGGCCCATCACAGCCGACGTCTCTGGATGGGGGTGCCACGTTGCATTCCAGCATCGCAAGGCGTTCCCTCCATCCTCGGCACCTAGCCCTGCCATGGATAGGCCCCCGCCCGGTGTAGCATCTATGACGTCCAGGTGTTGATGATAGCGGGTGCAGTTTTAAAAGAGTGCGCCATCCAGGATTTGCACCCGGGCCGCTCGCGCATCTCCGTGAAGGTGATGGGAGGCGAGTATCCTGCTACTAGACTAATGGCGCAGCAGCATGCCCCACGCAACCGTCCCATGGCCCATCACAGCCGACGTCTCTGCATGGGGGTGCCACGTTGCATTCCAGCATCGCAAGGCGTTCCCTCCATCCTCGGCACCTAGCCCTGCCATGGATAGGCCCCCGCCCGGTGTAGCATCTATGACGTCCAGGTGTTGATGATAGCGGGTGCAGTTTTAAAAGAGTGCGCCATCCAGGATTTGCACCCGGGCCGCTCGCGCATCTCCGTGAAGGTGATGGGAGGCGAGTATCCTGCTACTAGACTAATGGCGCAGCAGCATACCCCACGCAACCGTCCCATGGCCCATCACAGCCGACGTCTCTGCATGGGGGTGCCACGTTGCATTCCAGCATCGCAAGGCGTTCCCTCCATCCTCGGCACCTAGCCCTGCCATGGATAGGCCCCCGCCCGGTGTAGCATCTATGACGTCCAGGTGTTGATGATAGCGGGTGCAGTTTTAAAAGAGTGCGCCATCCAGGATTTGCACCCGGGCCGCTCGCGCATCTCCGTGAAGGTGATGGGAGGCGAGTATCCTGCTACTAGACTAATGGCGCAGCAGCATGCCCCACGCAACCGTCCCATGGCCCATCACAGCCGACGTCTCTGCATGGGGGTGCCACGTTGCATTCCAGCATCGCAAGGCGTTCCCTCCATCCTCGGCACCTAGCCCTGCCATGGATAGGCCCCCGCCCGGTGTAGCATCTATGACGTCCAGGTGTTGATGATAGCGGGTGCAGTTTTAAAAGATTGCGCCATCCAGGATTTGCACCCGGGCCGCTCGCGCATCTCCGTGAAGGTGATGGGAGGCGAGTATCCTGCTACTAGACTAATGGCGCAGCAGCATGCCCCACGCAACCGTCCCATGGCCCATCACAGCCGACGTCTCTGCATGGGGGTGCCACGTTGCATTCCAGCATCGCAAGGCGTTCCTGTTGTATCACTCCTCATAATCGCCCATTTATTCTGCGGAGAACCAGGCTTAGTGCATCATGCTCGAGTATATCGGAACGTACCAATCGAGGCAGCGGAAGTCTTCGATGCGAGGAGTTACAACGTATACTCCAAGACGGGCGTAGGTGACGTGATAGGCTATCAGTGCCTAGCCGAGGCAATCATCATCCAACCGATGCAAATCGGTGCTCGGGCTTATCCAAGATATGCGACCATAAGCGATACAAGGTGGAAGCTCAACCAAAACGCGGTTAGCTTATATAAACGTCAATCGAAATGTTCGCATAGCGATTCTCACTTAGGCCGTCAATGAGCATAGCAGATATACTCGCAGCGACGGCTCGCGGTACAGGAGATCTGCAAGTAGTAAGTGTACTACGGTGATCCCGCGTGCGGATATTGCTATATAAGCCGTCATAGCAATAATGCAATGTTCTTTACTCGCGTAAAGGTGCCGACTACGCCATCGCGCGTAGTGTTGCATTCGACGCGCCTCATCGCTAGAGCCATTGCCTCGCGACCTCAAGGTACGCCCGCATTGTCATGCACAGTGCATTAGGCGATATGCTCTTTGCGGGTTGCTTGTGCCCTTAGCCAGTGCGCCTAACGTGTGTGGTGCGACATGCTACGTGACATGGGTGACGTCATCAGTGCCGTATCACTCCACGCATCCACATACGACAGTGCCGTACCGCTCCGTGTACGATAGTGCCGTATCGCTCCGCGCGTCCACATACGACAGTGCCGTACCACTCCGTGTACGACAGTGCCGTATCGCTCCGCGCGTCCATGTACGACAGGGTGACGTGGTGTCGTGCGCGATAGAGCGATGGTGGGTGCAACTCTAGCAGAGCTTAGGCAAAATGACGCGTGGTACAACAGTTCCCTCCATCCTCGGCACCTAGCCCTGCCATGGATAGGCCCCCGCCCGGTGTAGCATCTATGACGTCCAGGTGTTGATGATAGCGGGTGCAGTTTTAAAAGAGTGCGCCATCCAGGATTTGCACCCGGGCCGCTCGCGCATCTCCGTGAAGGTGATGGGAGGCGAGTATCCTGCTACTAGACTAATGGCGCAGCAGCATGCCCCACGCAACCGTCCCATGGCCCATCACAGCCGACGTCTCTGCATGGGGGTGCCACGTTGCATTCCAGCATCGCAAGGCGTTCCCTCCATCCTCGGCACCTAGCCCTGCCATGGATAGGCCCCCGCCCGGTGTAGCATCTATGACGTCCAGGTGTTGATGATAGCGGGTGCAGTTTTAAAAGAGTGCGCCATCCAGGATTTGCACCCGGGCCGCTCGCACATCTCCGTGAAGGTGATGGGAGGCGAGTATCCTGCTACTAGACTAATGGCGCAGCAGCATGCCCCACGCAACCGTCCCATGGCCCATCACAGCCGACGTCTCTGGATGGGGGTGCCACGTTGCATTCCAGCATCGCAAGGCGTTCCTGTTGTATCACTCCTCATAATCGCCCATTTATTCTGCGGAGAACCAGGCTTAGTGCATCATGCTCGAGTATATCGGAACGTACCAATCGAGGCAGCGGAAGTCTTCGATGCGAGGAGTTACAACGTATACTCCAAGACGGGCGTAGGTGACGTGATAGGCTATCAGTGCCTAGCCGAGGCAATCATCATCCAACCGATGCAAATCGGTGCTCGGGCTTATCCAAGATATGCGACCATAAGCGATACAAGGTGGAAGCTCAACCAAAACGCGGTTAGCTTATATAAACGTCAATCGAAATGTTCGCATAGCGATTCTCACTTAGGCCGTCAATGAGCATAGCAGATATACTCGCAGCGACGGCTCGCGGTACAGGAGATCTGCAAGTAGTAAGTGTACTACGGTGATCCCGCGTGCGGATATTGCTATATAAGCCGTCATAGCAATAATGCAATGTTCTTTACTCGCGTAAAGGTGCCGACTACGCCATCGCGCGTAGTGTTGCATTCGACGCGCCTCATCGCTAGAGCCATTGCCTCGCGACCTCAAGGTACGCCCGCATTGTCATGCTCGAGCGTGCGCGTATGCATAATGCACGTGTTATCGTTAGTGCGCGTTGATATTCGATGCCTCATGCATTCTAGATCGTCCGCGACCAAGTCGCCGGACCATGCGCACTATTCGCGATACCGGTCACGCGATGCATGCTTGCAGCGTTGTGCACAGTGCATTAGGCGATATGCTCTTTGCGGGTTGCTTGTGCCCTTAGCCAGTGCGCCTAACGTGTGTGGTGCGACATGCTACGTGACATGGGTGACGTCATCAGTGCCGTATCACTCCACGCATCCACATACGACAGTGCCGTACCGCTCCGTGTACGATAGTGCCGTATCGCTCCGCGCGTCCACATACGACAGTGCCGTACCACTCCGTGTACGACAGTGCCGTATCGCTCCGCGCGTCCATGTACGACAGGGTGACGTGGTGTCGTGCGCGATAGAGCGATGGTGGGTGCAACTCTAGCAGAGCTTAGGCAAAATGACGCGTGGTACAACAGTTCCCTCCATCCTCGGCACCTAGCCCTGCCATGGATAGGCCCCCGCCCGGTGTAGCATCTATGACGTCCAGGTGTTGATGATAGCGGGTGCAGTTTTAAAAGAGTGCGCCATCCAGGATTTGCACCCGGGCCGCTCGCGCATCTCCGTGAAGGTGATGGGAGGCGAGTATCCTGCTACTAGACTAATGGCGCAGCAGCATGCCCCACGCAACCGTCCCATGGCCCATCACAGCCGACGTCTCTGCATGGGGGTGCCACGTTGCATTCCAGCATCGCAAGGCGTTCCCTCCATCCTCGGCACCTAGCCCTGCCATGGATAGGCCCCCGCCCGGTGTAGCATCTATGACGTCCAGGTGTTGATGATAGCGGGTGCAGTTTTAAAAGATTGCGCCATCCAGGATTTGCACCCGGGCCGCTCGCACATCTCCGTGAAGGTGATGGGAGGCGAGTATCCTGCTACTAGACTAATGGCGCAGCAGCATGCCCCACGCAACCGTCCCATGGCCCATCACAGCCGACGTCTCTGCATGGGGGTGCCACGTTGCATTCCAGCATCGCAAGGCGTTCCTGTTGTATCACTCCTCATAATCGCCCATTTATTCTGCGGAGAACCAGGCTTAGTGCATCATGCTCGAGTATATCGGAACGTACCAATCGAGGCAGCGGAAGTCTTCGATGCGAGGAGTTACAACGTATACTCCAAGACGGGCGTAGGTGACGTGATAGGCTATCAGTGCCTAGCCGAGGCAATCATCATCCAACCGATGCAAATCGGTGCTCGGGCTTATCCAAGATATGCGACCATAAGCGATACAAGGTGGAAGCTCAACCAAAACGCGGTTAGCTTATATAAACGTCAATCGAAATGTTCGCATAGCGATTCTCACTTAGGCCGTCAATGAGCATAGCAGATATACTCGCAGCGACGGCTCGCGGTACAGGAGATCTGCAAGTAGTAAGTGTACTACGGTGATCCCGCGTGCGGATATTGCTATATAAGCCGTCATAGCAATAATGCAATGTTCTTTACTCGCGTAAAGGTGCCGACTACGCCATCGCGCGTAGTGTTGCATTCGACGCGCCTCATCGCTAGAGCCATTGCCTCGCGACCTCAAGGTACGCCCGCATTGTCATGCTCGAGCGTGCGCGTATGCATAATGCACGTGTTATCGTTAGTGCGCGTTGATATTCGATGCCTCATGCATTCTAGATCGTCCGCGACCAAGTCGCCGGACCATGCGCACTATTCGCGATACCGGTCACGCGATGCATGCTTGCAGCGTTGTGCACAGTGCATTAGGCGATATGCTCTTTGCGGGTTGCTTGTGCCCTTAGCCAGTGCGCCTAACGTGTGTGGTGCGACATGCTACGTGACATGGGTGACGTCATCAGTGCCGTATCACTCCACGCATCCACATACGACAGTGCCGTACCGCTCCGTGTACGATAGTGCCGTATCGCTCCGCGCGTCCACATACGACAGTGCCGTACCACTCCGTGTACGACAGTGCCGTATCGCTCCGCGCGTCCATGTACGACAGGGTGACGTGGTGTCGTGCGCGATAGAGCGATGGTGGGTGCAACTCTAGCAGAGCTTAGGCAAAATGACGCGTGGTACAACAGTTCCCTCCATCCTCGGCACCTAGCCCTGCCATGGATAGGCCCCCGCCCGGTGTAGCATCTATGACGTCCAGGTGTTGATGATAGCGGGTGCAGTTTTAAAAGAGTGCGCCATCCAGGATTTGCACCCGGGCCGCTCGCGCATCTCCGTGAAGGTGATGGGAGGCGAGTATCCTGCTACTAGACTAATGGCGCAGCAGCATGCCCCACGCAACCGTCCCATGGCCCATCACAGCCGACGTCTCTGCATGGGGGTGCCACGTTGCATTCCAGCATCGCAAGGCGTTCCCTCCATCCTCGGCACCTAGCCCTGCCATGGATAGGCCCCCGCCCGGTGTAGCATCTATGACGTCCAGGTGTTGATGATAGCGGGTGCAGTTTTAAAAGATTGCGCCATCCAGGATTTGCACCCGGGCCGCTCGCACATCTCCGTGAAGGTGATGGGAGGCGAGTATCCTGCTACTAGACTAATGGCGCAGCAGCATGCCCCACGCAACCGTCCCATGGCCCATCACAGCCGACGTCTCTGCATGGGGGTGCCACGTTGCATTCCAGCATCGCAAGGCGTTCCTGTTGTATCACTCCTCATAATCGCCCATTTATTCTGCGGAGAACCAGGCTTAGTGCATCATGCTCGAGTATATCGGAACGTACCAATCGAGGCAGCGGAAGTCTTCGATGCGAGGAGTTACAACGTATACTCCAAGACGGGCGTAGGTGACGTGATAGGCTATCAGTGCCTAGCCGAGGCAATCATCATCCAACCGATGCAAATCGGTGCTCGGGCTTATCCAAGATATGCGACCATAAGCGATACAAGGTGGAAGCTCAACCAAAACGCGGTTAGCTTATATAAACGTCAATCGAAATGTTCGCATAGCGATTCTCACTTAGGCCGTCAATGAGCATAGCAGATATACTCGCAGCGACGGCTCGCGGTACAGGAGATCTGCAAGTAGTAAGTGTACTACGGTGATCCCGCGTGCGGATATTGCTATATAAGCCGTCATAGCAATAATGCAATGTTCTTTACTCGCGTAAAGGTGCCGACTACGCCATCGCGCGTAGTGTTGCATTCGACGCGCCTCATCGCTAGAGCCATTGCCTCGCGACCTCAAGGTACGCCCGCATTGTCATGCTCGAGCGTGCGCGTATGCATAATGCACGTGTTATCGTTAGTGCGCGTTGATATTCGATGCCTCATGCATTCTAGATCGTCCGCGACCAAGTCGCCGGACCATGCGCACTATTCGCGATACCGGTCACGCGATGCATGCTTGCAGCGTTGTGCACAGTGCATTAGGCGATATGCTCTTTGCGGGTTGCTTGTGCCCTTAGCCAGTGCGCCTAACGTGTGTGGTGCGACATGCTACGTGACATGGGTGACGTCATCAGTGCCGTATCACTCCACGCATCCACATACGACAGTGCCGTACCGCTCCGTGTACGATAGTGCCGTATCGCTCCGCGCGTCCACATACGACAGTGCCGTACCACTCCGTGTACGACAGTGCCGTATCGCTCCGCGCGTCCATGTACGACAGGGTGACGTGGTGTCGTGCGCGATAGAGCGATGGTGGGTGCAACTCTAGCAGAGCTTAGGCAAAATGACGCGTGGTACAACAGTTCCCTCCATCCTCGGCACCTAGCCCTGCCATGGATAGGCCCCCGCCCGGTGTAGCATCTATGACGTCCAGGTGTTGATGATAGCGGGTGCAGTTTTAAAAGAGTGCGCCATCCAGGATTTGCACCCGGGCCGCTCGCGCATCTCCGTGAAGGTGATGGGAGGCGAGTATCCTGCTACTAGACTAATGGCGCAGCAGCATGCCCCACGCAACCGTCCCATGGCCCATCACAGCCGACGTCTCTGCATGGGGGTGCCACGTTGCATTCCAGCATCGCAAGGCGTTCCCTCCATCCTCGGCACCTAGCCCTGCCATGGATAGGCCCCCGCCCGGTGTAGCATCTATGACGTCCAGGTGTTGATGATAGCGGGTGCAGTTTTAAAAGATTGCGCCATCCAGGATTTGCACCCGGGCCGCTCGCACATCTCCGTGAAGGTGATGGGAGGCGAGTATCCTGCTACTAGACTAATGGCGCAGCAGCATGCCCCACGCAACCGTCCCATGGCCCATCACAGCCGACGTCTCTGCATGGGGGTGCCACGTTGCATTCCAGCATCGCAAGGCGTTCCTGTTGTATCACTCCTCATAATCGCCCATTTATTCTGCGGAGAACCAGGCTTAGTGCATCATGCTCGAGTATATCGGAACGTACCAATCGAGGCAGCGGAAGTCTTCGATGCGAGGAGTTACAACGTATACTCCAAGACGGGCGTAGGTGACGTGATAGGCTATCAGTGCCTAGCCGAGGCAATCATCATCCAACCGATGCAAATCGGTGCTCGGGCTTATCCAAGATATGCGACCATAAGCGATACAAGGTGGAAGCTCAACCAAAACGCGGTTAGCTTATATAAACGTCAATCGAAATGTTCGCATAGCGATTCTCACTTAGGCCGTCAATGAGCATAGCAGATATACTCGCAGCGACGGCTCGCGGTACAGGAGATCTGCAAGTAGTAAGTGTACTACGGTGATCCCGCGTGCGGATATTGCTATATAAGCCGTCATAGCAATAATGCAATGTTCTTTACTCGCGTAAAGGTGCCGACTACGCCATCGCGCGTAGTGTTGCATTCGACGCGCCTCATCGCTAGAGCCATTGCCTCGCGACCTCAAGGTACGCCCGCATTGTCATGCTTGAGCGTGCGCGTATGCATAATGCACGTGTTATCGTTAGTGCGCGTTGATATTCGATGCCTCATGCATTCTAGATCGTCCGCGACCAAGTCGCCGGACCATGCGCACTATTCGCGATACCGGTCACGCGATGCATGCTTGCAGCGTTGTGCACAGTGCATTAGGCGATATGCTCTTTGCGGGTTGCTTGTGCCCTTAGCCAGTGCGCCTAACGTGTGTGGTGCGACATGCTACGTGACATGGGTGACGTCATCAGTGCCGTATCACTCCACGCATCCACATACGACAGTGCCGTACCGCTCCGTGTACGATAGTGCCGTATCGCTCCGCGCGTCCACATACGACAGTGCCGTACCACTCCGTGTACGACAGTGCCGTATCGCTCCGCGCGTCCATGTACGACAGGGTGACGTGGTGTCGTGCGCGATAGAGCGATGGTGGGTGCAACTCTAGCAGAGCTTAGGCAAAATGACGCGTGGTACAACAGTTCCCTCCATCCTCGGCACCTAGCCCTGCCATGGATAGGCCCCCGCCCGGTGTAGCATCTATGACGTCCAGGTGTTGATGATAGCGGGTGCAGTTTTAAAAGAGTGCGCCATCCAGGATTTGCACCCGGGCCGCTCGCGCATCTCCGTGAAGGTGATGGGAGGCGAGTATCCTGCTACTAGACTAATGGCGCAGCAGCATGCCCCACGCAACCGTCCCATGGCCCATCACAGCCGACGTCTCTGCATGGGGGTGCCACGTTGCATTCCAGCATCGCAAGGCGTTCCTGTTGTATCACTCCTCATAATCGCCCATTTATTCTGCGGAGAACCAGGCTTAGTGCATCATGCTCGAGTATATCGGAACGTACCAATCGAGGCAGCGGAAGTCTTCGATGCGAGGAGTTACAACGTATACTCCAAGACGGGCGTAGGTGACGTGATAGGCTATCAGTGCCTAGCCGAGGCAATCATCATCCAACCGATGCAAATCGGTGCTCGGGCTTATCCAAGATATGCGACCATAAGCGATACAAGGTGGAAGCTCAACCAAAACGCGGTTAGCTTATATAAACGTCAATCGAAATGTTCGCATAGCGATTCTCACTTAGGCCGTCAATGAGCATAGCAGATATACTCGCAGCGACGGCTCGCGGTACAGGAGATCTGCAAGTAGTAAGTGTACTACGGTGATCCCGCGTGCGGATATTGCTATATAAGCCGTCATAGCAATAATGCAATGTTCTTTACTCGCGTAAAGGTGCCGACTACGCCATCGCGCGTAGTGTTGCATTCGACGCGCCTCATCGCTAGAGCCATTGCCTCGCGACCTCAAGGTACGCCCGCATTGTCATGCTCGAGCGTGCGCGTATGCATAATGCACGTGTTATCGTTAGTGCGCGTTGATATTCGATGCCTCATGCATTCTAGATCGTCCGCGACCAAGTCGCCGGACCATGCGCACTATTCGCGATACCGGTCACGCGATGCATGCTTGCAGCGTTGTGCACAGTGCATTAGGCGATATGCTCTTTGCGGGTTGCTTGTGCCCTTAGCCAGTGCGCCTAACGTGTGTGGTGCGACATGCTACGTGACATGGGTGACGTCATCAGTGCCGTATCACTCCACGCATCCACATACGACAGTGCCGTACCGCTCCGTGTACGATAGTGCCGTATCGCTCCGCGCGTCCACATACGACAGTGCCGTACCACTCCGTGTACGACAGTGCCGTATCGCTCCGCGCGTCCATGTACGACAGGGTGACGTGGTGTCGTGCGCGATAGAGCGATGGTGGGTGCAACTCTAGCAGAGCTTAGGCAAAATGACGCGTGGTACAACAGTTCCCTCCATCCTCGGCACCTAGCCCTGCCATGGATAGGCCCCCGCCCGGTGTAGCATCTATGACGTCCAGGTGTTGATGATAGCGGGTGCAGTTTTAAAAGAGTGCGCCATCCAGGATTTGCACCCGGGCCGCTCGCGCATCTCCGTGAAGGTGATGGGAGGCGAGTATCCTGCTACTAGACTAATGGCGCAGCAGCATGCCCCACGCAACCGTCCCATGGCCCATCACAGCCGACGTCTCTGCATGGGGGTGCCACGTTGCATTCCAGCATCGCAAGGCGTTCCCTCCATCCTCGGCACCTAGCCCTGCCATGGATAGGCCCCCGCCCGGTGTAGCATCTATGACGTCCAGGTGTTGATGATAGCGGGTGCAGTTTTAAAAGAGTGCGCCATCCAGGATTTGCACCCGGGCCGCTCGCGCATCTCCGTGAAGGTGATGGGAGGCGAGTATCCTGCTACTAGACTAATGGCGCAGCAGCATGCCCCACGCAACCGTCCCATGGCCCATCACAGCCGACGTCTCTGCATGGGGGTGCCACGTTGCATTCCAGCATCGCAAGGCGTTCCCTCCATCCTCGGCACCTAGCCCTGCCATGGATAGGCCCCCGCCCGGTGTAGCATCTATGACGTCCAGGTGTTGATGATAGCGGGTGCAGTTTTAAAAGATTGCGCCATCCAGGATTTGCACCCGGGCCGCTCGCACATCTCCGTGAAGGTGATGGGAGGCGAGTATCCTGCTACTAGACTAATGGCGCAGCAGCATGCCCCACGCAACCGTCCCATGGCCCATCACAGCCGACGTCTCTGCATGGGGGTGCCACGTTGCATTCCAGCATCACAAGGCGTTCCCTCCATCCTCGGCACCTAGCCCTGCCATGGATAGGCCCCCGCCCGGTGTAGCATCTATGACGTCCAGGTGTTGATGATAGCGGGTGCAGTTTTAAAAGAGTGCGCCATCCAGGATTTGCACCCGGGCCGCTCGCGCATCTCCGTGAAGGTGATGGGAGGCGAGTATCCTGCTACTAGACTAATGGCGCAGCAGCATGCCCCACGCAACCGTCCCATGGCCCATCACAGCCGACGTCTCTGCATGGGGGTGCCACGTTGCATTCCAGCATCGCAAGGCGTTCCCTCCATCCTCGGCACCTAGCCCTGCCATGGATAGGCCCCCGCCCGGTGTAGCATCTATGACGTCCAGGTGTTGATGATAGCGGGTGCAGTTTTAAAAGAGTGCGCCATCCGGGATTTGCACCCGGGCCGCTCGCGCATCTCCGTGAAGGTGATGGGAGGCGAGTATCCTGCTACTAGACTAATGGCGCAGCAGCATGCCCCACGCAACCGTCCCATGGCCCATCACAGCCGACGTCTCTGCATGGGGGTGCCACGTTGCATTCCAGCATCGCAAGGCGTTCCTGTTGTATCACTCCTCATAATCGCCCATTTATTCTGCGGAGAACCAGGCTTAGTGCATCATGCTCGAGTATATCGGAACATACCAATCGAGGCAGCGGAAGTCTTCGATGCGAGGAGTTACAACGTATACTCCAAGACGGGCGTAGGTGACGTGATAGGCTATCAGTGCCTAGCCGAGGCAATCATCATCCAACCGATGCAAATCGGTGCTCGGGCTTATCCAAGATATGCGACCATAAGCGATACAAGGTGGAAGCTCAACCAAAACGCGGTTAGCTTATATAAACGTCAATCGAAATGTTCGCATAGCGATTCTCACTTAGGCCGTCAATGAGCATAGCAGATATACTCGCAGCGACGGCTCGCGGTACAGGAGATCTGCAAGTAGTAAGTGTACTACGGTGATCCCGCGTGCGGATATTGCTATATAAGCCGTCATAGCAATAATGCAATGTTCTTTACTCGCGTAAAGGTGCCGACTACGCCATCGCGCGTAGTGTTGCATTCGACGCGCCTCATCGCTAGAGCCATTGCCTCGCGACCTCAAGGTACGCCCGCATTGTCATGCTCGAGCGTGCGCGTATGCATAATGCACGTGTTATCATTAGTGCGCGTTGATATTCGATGCCTCATGCATTCTAGATCGTCCGCGACCAAGTCGCCGGACCATGCGCACTATTCGCGATACCGGTCACGCGATGCATGCTTGCAGCGTTGTGCACAGTGCATTAGGCGATATGCTCTTTGCGGGTTGCTTGTGCCCTTAGCCAGTGCGCCTAACGTGTGTGGTGCGACATGCTACGTGACATGGGTGACGTCATCAGTGCCGTATCACTCCACGCATCCACATACGACAGTGCCGTACCGCTCCATGTACGATAGTGCCGTATCGCTCCGCGCGTCCACATACGACAGTGCCGTACCACTCCGTGTACGACAGTGCCGTACCACTCCGTGTACGACAGTGCCGTATCGCTCCGCGCGTCCATGTACGACAGGGTGACGTGGTGTCGTGCGCGATAGAGCGATGGTGGGTGCAACTCTAGCAGAGCTTAGGCAAAATGACGCGTGGTACAACAGTTCCCTCCATCCTCGGCACCTAGCCCTGCCATGGATAGGCCCCCGCCCGGTGTAGCATCTATGACGTCCAGGTGTTGATGATAGCGGGTGCAGTTTTAAAAGAGTGCGCCATCCAGGATTTGCACCCGGGCCGCTCGCGCATCTCCGTGAAGGTGATGGGAGGCGAGTATCCTGCTACTAGACTAATGGCGCAGCAGCATGCCCCACGCAACCGTCCCATGGCCCATTACAGCCGACGTCTCTGCATGGGGGTGCCACGTTGCATTCCAGCATCGCAAGGCGTTCCCTCCATCCTCGGCACCTAGCCCTGCCATGGATAGGCCCCCGCCCGGTGTAGCATCTATGACGTCCAGGTGTTGATGATAGCGGGTGCAGTTTTAAAAGAGTGCGCCATCCAGGATTTGCACCCGGGCCGCTCGCGCATCTCCGTGAAGGTGATGGGAGGCGAGTATCCTGCTACTAGACTAATGGCGCAGCAGCATGCCCCACGCAACCGTCCCATGGCCCATTACAGCCGACGTCTCTGCATGGGGGTGCCACGTTGCATTCCAGCATCGCAAGGCGTTCCCTCCATCCTCGGCACCTAGCCCTGCCATGGATAGGCCCCCGCCCGGTGTAGCATCTATGACGTCCAGGTGTTGATGATAGCGGGTGCAGTTTTAAAAGAGTGCGCCATCCAGGATTTGCACCCGGGCCGCTCGCGCATCTCCGTGAAGGTGATGGGAGGCGAGTATCCTGCTACTAGACTAATGGCGCAGCAGCATGCCCCACGCAACCGTCCCATGGCCCATCACAGCCGACGTCTCTGCATGGGGGTGCCACGTTGCATTCCAGCATCGCAAGGCGTTCCCTCCATCCTCGGCACCTAGCCCTGCCATGGATAGGCCCCCGCCCGGTGTAGCATCTATGACGTCCAGGTGTTGATGATAGCGGGTGCAGTTTTACAAGAGTGCGCCATCCAGGATTTGCACCCGGGCCGCTCGCGCATCTCCGTGAAGGTGATGGGAGGCGAGTATCCTGCTACTAGACTAATGGCGCAGCAGCATGCCCCACGCAACCGTCCCATGGCCCATCACAGCCGACGTCTCTGCATGGGGGTGCCACGTTGCATTCCAGCATCGCAAGGCGTTCCCTCCATCCTCGGCACCTAGCCCTGCCATGGATAGGCCCCCGCCCGGTGTAGCATCTATGACGTCCAGGTGTTGATGATAGCGGGTGCAGTTTTAAAAGAGTGCGCCATCCGGGATTTGCACCCGGGCCGCTCGCGCATCTCCGTGAAGGTGATGGGAGGCGAGTATCCTGCTACTAGACTAATGGCGCAGCAGCATGCCCCACGCAACCGTCCCATGGCCCATCACAGCCGACGTCTCTGCATGGGGGTGCCACGTTGCATTCCAGCATCGCAAGGCGTTCCCTCCATCCTCGGCACCTAGCCCTGCCATGGATAGGCCCCCGCCCGGTGTAGCATCTATGACGTCCAGGTGTTGATGATAGCGGGTGCAGTTTTAAAAGAGTGCGCCATCCAGGATTTGCACCCGGGCCGCTCGCGCATCTCCGTGAAGGTGATGGGAGGCGAGTATCCTGCTACTAGACTAATGGCGCAGCAGCATGCCCCACGCAACCGTCCCATGGCCCATCACAGCCGACGTCTCTGCATGGGGGTGCCACGTTGCATTCCAGCATCGCAAGGCGTTCCCTCCATCCTCGGCACCTAGCCCTGCCATGGATAGGCCCCCGCCCGGTGTAGCATCTATGACGTCCAGGTGTTGATGATAGCGGGTGCAGTTTTAAAAGAGTGCGCCATCCAGGATTTGCACCCGGGCCGCTCGCGCATCTCCGTGAAGGTGATGGGAGGCGAGTATCCTGCTACTAGACTAATGGCGCAGCAGCATGCCCCACGCAACCGTCCCATGGCCCATCACAGCCGACGTCTCTGCATGGGGGTGCCACGTTGCATTCCAGCATCGCAAGGCGTTCCCTCCATCCTCGGCACCTAGCCCTGCCATGGATAGGCCCCCGCCCGGTGTAGCATCTATGACGTCCAGGTGTTGATGATAGCGGGTGCAGTTTTAAAAGAGTGCGCCATCCAGGATTTGCACCCGGGCCGCTCGCGCATCTCCGTGAAGGTGATGGGAGGCGAGTATCCTGCTACTAGACTAATGGCGCAGCAGCATGCCCCACGCAACCGTCCCATGGCCCATCACAGCCGACGTCTCTGCATGGCGGTGCCACGTTGCATTCCAGCATCGCAAGGCGTTCCCTCCATCCTCGGCACCTAGCCCTGCCATGGATAGGCCCCCGCCCGGTGTAGCATCTATGACGTCCAGGTGTTGATGATAGCGGGTGCAGTTTTAAAAGAGTGCGCCATCCAGGATTTGCACCCGGGCCGCTCGCGCATCTCCGTGAAGGTGATGGGAGGCGAGTATCCTGCTACTAGACTAATGGCGCAGCAGCATGCCCCACGCAACCGTCCCATGGCCCATCACAGCCGACGTCTCTGCATGGGGGTGCCACGTTGCATTCCAGCATCGCAAGGCGTTCCCTCCATCCTCGGCACCTAGCCCTGCCATGGATAGGCCCCCGCCCGGTGTAGCATCTATGACGTCCAGGTGTTGATGATAGCGGGTGCAGTTTTAAAAGAGTGCGCCATCCAGGATTTGCACCCGGGCCGCTCGCGCATCTCCGTGAAGGTGATGGGAGGCGAGTATCCTGCTACTAGACTAATGGCGCAGCAGCATGCCCCACGCAACCGTCCCATGGCCCATCACAGCCGACGTCTCTGCATGGGGGTGCCACGTTGCATTCCAGCATCGCAAGGCGTTCCCTCCATCCTCGGCACCTAGCCCTGCCATGGATAGGCCCCCGCCCGGTGTAGCATCTATGACGTCCAGGTGTTGATGATAGCGGGTGCAGTTTTAAAAGAGTGCGCCATCCAGGATTTGCACCCGGGCCGCTCGCGCATCTCCGTGAAGGTGATGGGAGGCGAGTATCCTGCTACTAGACTAATGGCGCAGCAGCATGCCCCACGCAACCGTCCCATGGCCCATCACAGCCGACGTCTCTGCATGGGGGTGCCACGTTGCATTCCAGCATCGCAAGGCGTTCCTGTTGTATCACTCCTCATAATCGCCCATTTATTCTGCGGAGAACCAGGCTTAGTGCATCATGCTCGAGTATATCGGAACATACCAATCGAGGCAGCGGAAGTCTTCGATGCGAGGAGTTACAACGTATACTCCAAGACGGGCGTAGGTGACGTGATAGGCTATCAGTGCCTAGCCGAGGCAATCATCATCCAACCGATGCAAATCGGTGCTCGGGCTTATCCAAGATATGCGACCATAAGCGATACAAGGTGGAAGCTCAACCAAAACGCGGTTAGCTTATATAAACGTCAATCGAAATGTTCGCATAGCGATTCTCACTTAGGCCGTCAATGAGCATAGCAGATATACTCGCAGCGACGGCTCGCGGTACAGGAGATCTGCAAGTAGTAAGTGTACTACGGTGATCCCGCGTGCGGATATTGCTATATAAGCCGTCATAGCAATAATGCAATGTTCTTTACTCGCGTAAAGGTGCCGACTACGCCATCGCGCGTAGTGTTGCATTCGACGCGCCTCATCGCTAGAGCCATTGCCTCGCGACCTCAAGGTACGCCCGCATTGTCATGCTCGAGCGTGCGCGTATGCATAATGCACGTGTTATCATTAGTGCGCGTTGATATTCGATGCCTCATGCATTCTAGATCGTCCGCGACCAAGTCGCCGGACCATGCGCACTATTCGCGATACCGGTCACGCGATGCATGCTTGCAGCGTTGTGCACAGTGCATTAGGCGATATGCTCTTTGCGGGTTGCTTGTGCCCTTAGCCAGTGCGCCTAACGTGTGTGGTGCGACATGCTACGTGACATGGGTGACGTCATCAGTGCCGTATCACTCCACGCATCCACATACGACAGTGCCGTACCGCTCCATGTACGATAGTGCCGTATCGCTCCGCGCGTCCACATACGACAGTGCCGTACCACTCCGTGTACGACAGTGCCGTACCACTCCGTGTACGACAGTGCCGTACCACTCCGTGTACGACAGTGCCGTATCGCTCCGCGCGTCCATGTACGACAGGGTGACGTGGTGTCGTGCGCGATAGAGCGATGGTGGGTGCAACTCTAGCAGAGCTTAGGCAAAATGACGCGTGGTACAACAGTTCCCTCCATCCTCGGCACCTAGCCCTGCCATGGATAGGCCCCCGCCCGGTGTAGCATCTATGACGTCCAGGTGTTGATGATAGCGGGTGCAGTTTTAAAAGAGTGCGCCATCCGGGATTTGCACCCGGGCCGCTCGTGCATCTCCGTGAAGGTGATGGGAGGCGAGTATCCTGCTACTAGACTAATGGCGCAGCAGCATGCCCCACGCAACCGTCCCATGGCCCATCACAGCCGACGTCTCTGCATGGGGGTGCCACGTTGCATTCCAGCATCGCAAGGCGTTCCTGTTGTATCACTCCTCATAATCGCCCATTTATTCTGCGGAGAACCAGGCTTAGTGCATCATGCTCGAGTATATCGGAACATACCAATCGAGGCAGCGGAAGTCTTCGATGCGAGGAGTTACAACGTATACTCCAAGACGGGCGTAGGTGACGTGATAGGCTATCAGTGCCTAGCCGAGGCAATCATCATCCAACCGATGCAAATCGGTGCTCGGGCTTATCCAAGATATGCGACCATAAGCGATACAAGGTGGAAGCTCAACCAAAACGCGGTTAGCTTATATAAACGTCAATCGAAATGTTCGCATAGCGATTCTCACTTAGGCCGTCAATGAGCATAGCAGATATACTCGCAGCGACGGCTCGCGGTACAGGAGATCTGCAAGTAGTAAGTGTACTACGGTGATCCCGCGTGCGGATATTGCTATATAAGCCGTCATAGCAATAATGCAATGTTCTTTACTCGCGTAAAGGTGCCGACTACGCCATCGCGCGTAGTGTTGCATTCGACGCGCCTCATCGCTAGAGCCATTGCCTCGCGACCTCAAGGTACGCCCGCATTGTCATGCTCGAGCGTGCGCGTATGCATAATGCACGTGTTATCATTAGTGCGCGTTGATATTCGATGCCTCATGCATTCTAGATCGTCCGCGACCAAGTCGCCGGACCATGCGCACTATTCGCGATACCGGTCACGCGATGCATGCTTGCAGCGTTGTGCACAGTGCATTAGGCGATATGCTCTTTGCGGGTTGCTTGTGCCCTTAGCCAGTGCGCCTAACGTGTGTGGTGCGACATGCTACGTGACATGGGTGACGTCATCAGTGCCGTATCACTCCACGCATCCACATACGACAGTGCCGTACCGCTCCATGTACGATAGTGCCGTATCGCTCCGCGCGTCCACATACGACAGTGCCGTACCACTCCGTGTACGACAGTGCCGTACCACTCCGTGTACGACAGTGCCGTACCACTCCGTGTACGACAGTGCCGTATCGCTCCGCGCGTCCATGTACGACAGGGTGACGTGGTGTCGTGCGCGATAGAGCGATGGTGGGTGCAACTCTAGCAGAGCTTAGGCAAAATGACGCGTGGTACAACAGTTCCCTCCATCCTCGGCACCTAGCCCTGCCATGGATAGGCCCCCGCCCGGTGTAGCATCTATGACGTCCAGGTGTTGATGATAGCGGGTGCAGTTTTAAAAGAGTGCGCCATCCGGGATTTGCACCCGGGCCGCTCGTGCATCTCCGTGAAGGTGATGGGAGGCGAGTATCCTGCTACTAGACTAATGGCGCAGCAGCATGCCCCACGCAACCGTCCCATGGCCCATCACAGCCGACGTCTCTGCATGGGGGTGCCACGTTGCATTCCAGCATCGCAAGGCGTTCCCTCCATCCTCGGCACCTAGCCCTGCCATGGATAGGCCCCCGCCCGGTGTAGCATCTATGACGTCCAGGTGTTGATGATAGCGGGTGCAGTTTTAAAAGAGTGCGCCATCCAGGATTTGCACCCGGGCCGCTCGCGCATCTCCGTGAAGGTGATGGGAGGCGAGTATCCTGCTACTAGACTAATGGCGCAGCAGCATGCCCCACGCAACCGTCCCATGGCCCATCACAGCCGACGTCTCTGCATGGGGGTGCCACGTTGCATTCCAGCATCGCAAGGCGTTCCTGTTGTATCACTCCTCATAATCGCCCATTTATTCTGCGGAGAACCAGGCTTAGTGCATCATGCTCGAGTATATCGGAACGTACCAATCGAGGCAGCGGAAGTCTTCGATGCGAGGAGTTACAACGTATACTCCAAGACGGGCGTAGGTGACGTGATAGGCTATCAGTGCCTAGCCGAGGCAATCATCATCCAACCGATGCAAATCGGTGCTCGGGCTTATCCAAGATATGCGACCATAAGCGATACAAGGTGGAAGCTCAACCAAAACGCGGTTAGCTTATATAAACGTCAATCGAAATGTTCGCATAGCGATTCTCACTTAGGCCGTCAATGAGCATAGCAGATATACTCGCAGCGACGGCTCGCGGTACAGGAGATCTGCAAGTAGTAAGTGTACTACGGTGATCCCGCGTGCGGATATTGCTATATAAGCCGTCATAGCAATAATGCAATGTTCTTTACTCGCGTAAAGGTGCCGACTACGCCATCGCGCGTAGTGTTGCATTCGACGCGCCTCATCGCTAGAGCCATTGCCTCGCGACCTCAAGGTACGCCCGCATTGTCATGCTCGAGCGTGCGCGTATGCATAATGCACGTGTTATCATAAGTGCGCGTTGATATTCGATGCCTCATGCATTCTAGATCGTCCGCGACCAAGTCGCCGGACCATGCGCACTATTCGCGATACCGGTCACGCGATGCATGCTTGCAGCGTTGTGCACAGTGCATTAGGCGATATGCTCTTTGCGGGTTGCTTGTGCCCTTAGCCAGTGCGCCTAACGTGTGTGGTGCGACATGCTACGTGACATGGGTGACGTCATCAGTGCCGTATCACTCCACGCATCCACATACGACAGTGCCGTACCGCTCCATGTACGATAGTGCCGTATCGCTCCGCGCGTCCACATACGACAGTGCCGTACCACTCCGTGTACGACAGTGCCGTACCACTCCGTGTACGACAGTGCCGTATCGCTCCGCGCGTCCATGTACGACAGGGTGACGTGGTGTCGTGCGCGATAGAGCGATGGTGGGTGCAACTCTAGCAGAGCTTAGGCAAAATGACGCGTGGTACAACAGTTCCCTCCATCCTCGGCACCTAGCCCTGCCATGGATAGGCCCCCGCCCGGTGTAGCATCTATGACGTCCAGGTGTTGATGATAGCGGGTGCAGTTTTAAAAGAGTGCGCCATCCAGGATTTGCACCCGGGCCGCTCGCGCATCTCCGTGAAGGTGATGGGAGGCGAGTATCCTGCTACTAGACTAATGGCGCAGCAGCATGCCCCACGCAACCGTCCCATGGCCCATCACAGCCGACGTCTCTGCATGGGGGTGCCACGTTGCATTCCAGCATCGCAAGGCGTTCCCTCCATCCTCGGCACCTAGCCCTGCCATGGATAGGCCCCCGCCCGGTGTAGCATCTATGACGTCCAGGTGTTGATGATAGCGGGTGCAGTTTTAAAAGAGTGCGCCATCCGGGATTTGCACCCAGGCCGCTCGCGCATCTCCGTGAAGGTGATGGGAGGCGAGTATCCTGCTACTAGACTAATGGCGCAGCAGCATGCCCCACGCAACCGTCCCATGGCCCATCACAGCCGACGTCTCTGCATGGGGGTGCCACGTTGCATTCCAGCATCGCAAGGCGTTCCCTCCATCCTCGGCACCTAGCCCTGCCATGGATAGGCCCCCGCCCGGTGTAGCATCTATGACGTCCAGGTGTTGATGATAGCGGGTGCAGTTTTAAAAGAGTGCGCCATCCAGGATTTGCACCCGGGCCGCTCGCGCATCTCCGTGAAGGTGATGGGAGGCGAGTATCCTGCTACTAGACTAATGGCGCAGCAGCATGCCCCACGCAACCGTCCCATGGCCCATCACAGCCGACGTCTCTGCATGGGGGTGCCACGTTGCATTCCAGCATCGCAAGGCGTTCCCTCCATCCTCGGCACCTAGCCCTGCCATGGATAGGCCCCCGCCCGGTGTAGCATCTATGACGTCCAGGTGTTGATGATAGCGGGTGCAGTTTTAAAAGAGTGCGCCATCCAGGATTTGCACCCGGGCCGCTCGCGCATCTCCGTGAAGGTGATGGGAGGCGAGTATCCTGCTACTAGACTAATGGCGCAGCAGCATGCCCCACGCAACCGTCCCATGGCCCATCACAGCCGACGTCTCTGCATGGGGGTGCCACGTTGCATTCCAGCATCGCAAGGCGTTCCCTCCATCCTCGGCACCTAGCCCTGCCATGGATAGGCCCCCGCCCGGTGTAGCATCTATGACGTCCAGGTGTTGATGATAGCGGGTGCAGTTTTAAAAGAGTGCGCCATCCGGGATTTGCACCCGGGCCGCTCGTGCATCTCCGTGAAGGTGATGGGAGGCGAGTATCCTGCTACTAGACTAATGGCGCAGCAGCATGCCCCACGCAACCGTCCCATGGCCCATCACAGCCGACGTCTCTGCATGGGGGTGCCACGTTGCATTCCAGCATCGCAAGGCGTTCCCTCCATCCTCGGCACCTAGCCCTGCCATGGATAGGCCCCCGCCCGGTGTAGCATCTATGACGTCCAGGTGTTGATGATAGCGGGTGCAGTTTTAAAAGAGTGCGCCATCCAGGATTTGCACCCGGGCCGCTCGCGCATCTCCGTGAAGGTGATGGGAGGCGAGTATCCTGCTACTAGACTAATGGCGCAGCAGCATGCCCCACGCAACCGTCCCATGGCCCATCACAGCCGACGTCTCTGCATGGGGGTGCCACGTTGCATTCCAGCATCGCAAGGCGTTCCTGTTGTATCACTCCTCATAATCGCCCATTTATTCTGCGGAGAACCAGGCTTAGTGCATCATGCTCGAGTATATCGGAACATACCAATCGAGGCAGCGGAAGTCTTCGATGCGAGGAGTTACAACGTATACTCCAAGACGGGCGTAGGTGACGTGATAGGCTATCAGTGCCTAGCCGAGGCAATCATCATCCAACCGATGCAAATCGGTGCTCGGGCTTATCCAAGATATGCGACCATAAGCGATACAAGGTGGAAGCTCAACCAAAACGCGGTTAGCTTATATAAACGTCAATCGAAATGTTCGCATAGCGATTCTCACTTAGGCCGTCAATGAGCATAGCAGATATACTCGCAGCGACGGCTCGCGGTACAGGAGATCTGCAAGTAGTAAGTGTACTACGGTGATCCCGCGTGCGGATATTGCTATATAAGCCGTCATAGCAATAATGCAATGTTCTTTACTCGCGTAAAGGTGCCGACTACGCCATCGCGCGTAGTGTTGCATTCGACGCGCCTCATCGCTAGAGCCATTGCCTCGCGACCTCAAGGTACGCCCGCATTGTCATGCTCGAGCGTGCGCGTATGCATAATGCACGTGTTATCATTAGTGCGCGTTGATATTCGATGCCTCATGCATTCTAGATCGTCCGCGACCAAGTCGCCGGACCATGCGCACTATTCGCGATACCGGTCACGCGATGCATGCTTGCAGCGTTGTGCACAGTGCATTAGGCGATATGCTCTTTGCGGGTTGCTTGTGCCCTTAGCCAGTGCGCCTAACGTGTGTGGTGCGACATGCTACGTGACATGGGTGACGTCATCAGTGCCGTATCACTCCACGCATCCACATACGACAGTGCCGTACCGCTCCATGTACGATAGTGCCGTATCGCTCCGCGCGTCCACATACGACAGTGCCGTACCACTCCGTGTACGACAGTGCCGTACCACTCCGTGTACGACAGTGCCGTATCGCTCCGCGCGTCCATGTACGACAGGGTGACGTGGTGTCGTGCGCGATAGAGCGATGGTGGGTGCAACTCTAGCAGAGCTTAGGCAAAATGACGCGTGGTACAACAGTTCCCTCCATCCTCGGCACCTAGCCCTGCCATGGATAGGCCCCCGCCCGGTGTAGCATCTATGACGTCCAGGTGTTGATGATAGCGGGTGCAGTTTTAAAAGAGTGCGCCATCCAGGATTTGCACCCGGGCCGCTCGCGCATCTCCGTGAAGGTGATGGGAGGCGAGTATCCTGCTACTAGACTAATGGCGCAGCAGCATGCCCCACGCAACCGTCCCATGGCCCATCACAGCCGACGTCTCTGCATGGGGGTGCCACGTTGCATTCCAGCATCGCAAGGCGTTCCCTCCATCCTCGGCACCTAGCCCTGCCATGGATAGGCCCCCGCCCGGTGTAGCATCTATGACGTCCAGGTGTTGATGATAGCGGGTGCAGTTTTAAAAGAGTGCGCCATCCAGGATTTGCACCCGGGCCGCTCGCGCATCTCCGTGAAGGTGATGGGAGGCGAGTATCCTGCTACTAGACTAATGGCGCAGCAGCATGCCCCACGCAACCGTCCCATGGCCCATCACAGCCGACGTCTCTGCATGGGGGTGCCACGTTGCATTCCAGCATCGCAAGGCGTTCCCTCCATCCTCGGCACCTAGCCCTGCCATGGATAGGCCCCCGCCCGGTGTAGCATCTATGACGTCCAGGTGTTGATGATAGCGGGTGCAGTTTTAAAAGAGTGCGCCATCCAGGATTTGCACCCGGGCCGCTCGCGCATCTCCGTGAAGGTGATGGGAGGCGAGTATCCTGCTACTAGACTAATGGCGCAGCAGCATGCCCCACGCAACCGTCCCATGGCCCATCACAGCCGACGTCTCTGCATGGGGGTGCCACGTTGCATTCCAGCATCGCAAGGCGTTCCTGTTGTATCACTCCTCATAATCGCCCATTTATTCTGCGGAGAACCAGGCTTAGTGCATCATGCTCGAGTATATCGGAACATACCAATCGAGGCAGCGGAAGTCTTCGATGCGAGGAGTTACAACGTATACTCCAAGACGGGCGTAGGTGACGTGATAGGCTATCAGTGCCTAGCCGAGGCAATCATCATCCAACCGATGCAAATCGGTGCTCGGGCTTATCCAAGATATGCGACCATAAGCGATACAAGGTGGAAGCTCAACCAAAACGCGGTTAGCTTATATAAACGTCAATCGAAATGTTCGCATAGCGATTCTCACTTAGGCCGTCAATGAGCATAGCAGATATACTCGCAGCGACGGCTCGCGGTACAGGAGATCTGCAAGTAGTAAGTGTACTACGGTGATCCCGCGTGCGGATATTGCTATATAAGCCGTCATAGCAATAATGCAATGTTCTTTACTCGCGTAAAGGTGCCGACTACGCCATCGCGCGTAGTGTTGCATTCGACGCGCCTCATCGCTAGAGCCATTGCCTCGCGACCTCAAGGTACGCCCGCATTGTCATGCTCGAGCGTGCGCGTATGCATAATGCACGTGTTATCATTAGTGCGCGTTGATATTCGATGCCTCATGCATTCTAGATCGTCCGCGACCAAGTCGCCGGACCATGCGCACTATTCGCGATACCGGTCACGCGATGCATGCTTGCAGCGTTGTGCACAGTGCATTAGGCGATATGCTCTTTGCGGGTTGCTTGTGCCCTTAGCCAGTGCGCCTAACGTGTGTGGTGCGACATGCTACGTGACATGGGTGACGTCATCAGTGCCGTATCACTCCACGCATCCACATACGACAGTGCCGTACCGCTCCATGTACGATAGTGCCGTATCGCTCCGCGCGTCCACATACGACAGTGCCGTACCACTCCGTGTACGACAGTGCCGTACCACTCCGTGTACGACAGTGCCGTACCACTCCGTGTACGACAGTGCCGTATCGCTCCGCGCGTCCATGTACGACAGGGTGACGTGGTGTCGTGCGCGATAGAGCGATGGTGGGTGCAACTCTAGCAGAGCTTAGGCAAAATGACGCGTGGTACAACAGTTCCCTCCATCCTCGGCACCTAGCCCTGCCATGGATAGGCCCCCGCCCGGTGTAGCATCTATGACGTCCAGGTGTTGATGATAGCGGGTGCAGTTTTAAAAGAGTGCGCCATCCAGGATTTGCACCCGGGCCGCTCGCGCATCTCCGTGAAGGTGATGGGAGGCGAGTATCCTGCTACTAGACTAATGGCGCAGCAGCATGCCCCACGCAACCGTCCCATGGCCCATCACAGCCGACGTCTCTGCATGGGGGTGCCACGTTGCATTCCAGCATCGCAAGGCGTTCCCTCCATCCTCGGCACCTAGCCCTGCCATGGATAGGCCCCCGCCCGGTGTAGCATCTATGACGTCCAGGTGTTGATGATAGCGGGTGCAGTTTTAAAAGAGTGCGCCATCCGGGATTTGCACCCGGGCCGCTCGTGCATCTCCGTGAAGGTGATGGGAGGCGAGTATCCTGCTACTAGACTAATGGCGCAGCAGCATGCCCCACGCAACCGTCCCATGGCCCATCACAGCCGACGTCTCTGCATGGGGGTGCCACGTTGCATTCCAGCATCGCAAGGCGTTCCCTCCATCCTCGGCACCTAGCCCTGCCATGGATAGGCCCCCGCCCGGTGTAGCATCTATGACGTCCAGGTGTTGATGATAGCGGGTGCAGTTTTAAAAGAGTGCGCCATCCAGGATTTGCACCCGGGCCGCTCGCGCATCTCCGTGAAGGTGATGGGAGGCGAGTATCCTGCTACTAGACTAATGGCGCAGCAGCATGCCCCACGCAACCGTCCCATGGCCCATCACAGCCGACGTCTCTGCATGGGGGTGCCACGTTGCATTCCAGCATCGCAAGGCGTTCCTGTTGTATCACTCCTCATAATCGCCCATTTATTCTGCGGAGAACCAGGCTTAGTGCATCATGCTCGAGTATATCGGAACGTACCAATCGAGGCAGCGGAAGTCTTCGATGCGAGGAGTTACAACGTATACTCCAAGACGGGCGTAGGTGACGTGATAGGCTATCAGTGCCTAGCCGAGGCAATCATCATCCAACCGATGCAAATCGGTGCTCGGGCTTATCCAAGATATGCGACCATAAGCGATACAAGGTGGAAGCTCAACCAAAACGCGGTTAGCTTATATAAACGTCAATCGAAATGTTCGCATAGCGATTCTCACTTAGGCCGTCAATGAGCATAGCAGATATACTCGCAGCGACGGCTCGCGGTACAGGAGATCTGCAAGTAGTAAGTGTACTACGGTGATCCCGCGTGCGGATATTGCTATATAAGCCGTCATAGCAATAATGCAATGTTCTTTACTCGCGTAAAGGTGCCGACTACGCCATCGCGCGTAGTGTTGCATTCGACGCGCCTCATCGCTAGAGCCATTGCCTCGCGACCTCAAGGTACGCCCGCATTGTCATGCTCGAGCGTGCGCGTATGCATAATGCACGTGTTATCATTAGTGCGCGTTGATATTCGATGCCTCATGCATTCTAGATCGTCCGCGACCAAGTCGCCGGACCATGCGCACTATTCGCGATACCGGTCACGCGATGCATGCTTGCAGCGTTGTGCACAGTGCATTAGGCGATATGCTCTTTGCGGGTTGCTTGTGCCCTTAGCCAGTGCGCCTAACGTGTGTGGTGCGACATGCTACGTGACATGGGTGACGTCATCAGTGCCGTATCACTCCACGCATCCACATACGACAGTGCCGTACCGCTCCATGTACGATAGTGCCGTATCGCTCCGCGCGTCCACATACGACAGTGCCGTACCACTCCGTGTACGACAGTGCCGTACCACTCCGTGTACGACAGTGCCGTACCACTCCGCGCGTCCATGTACGACAGGGTGACGTGGTGTCGTGCGCGATAGAGCGATGGTGGGTGCAACTCTAGCAGAGCTTAGGCAAAATGACGCGTGGTACAACAGTTCCCTCCATCCTCGGCACCTAGCCCTGCCATGGATAGGCCCCCGCCCGGTGTAGCATCTATGACGTCCAGGTGTTGATGATAGCGGGTGCAGTTTTAAAAGAGTGCGCCATCCGGGATTTGCACCCGGGCCGCTCGCGCATCTCCGTGAAGGTGATGGGAGGCGAGTATCCTGCTACTAGACTAATGGCGCAGCAGCATGCCCCACGCAACCGTCCCATGGCCCATCACAGCCGACGTCTCTGCATGGGGGTGCCACGTTGCATTCCAGCATCGCAAGGCGTTCCCTCCATCCTCGGCACCTAGCCCTGCCATGGATAGGCCCCCGCCCGGTGTAGCATCTATGACGTCCAGGTGTTGATGATAGCGGGTGCAGTTTTAAAAGAGTGCGCCATCCGGGATTTGCACCCGGGCCGCTCGCGCATCTCCGTGAAGGTGATGGGAGGCGAGTATCCTGCTACTAGACTAATGGCGCAGCAGCATGTCCCACGCAACCGTCCCATGGCCCATCACAGCCGACGTCTCTGCATGGGGGTGCCACGTTGCATTCCAGCATCGCAAGGCGTTCCCTCCATCCTCGGCACCTAGCCCTGCCATGGATAGGCCCCCGCCCGGTGTAGCATCTATGACGTCCAGGTGTTGATGATAGCGGGTGCAGTTTTAAAAGAGTGCGCCATCCGGGATTTGCACCCGGGCCGCTCGTGCATCTCCGTGAAGGTGATGGGAGGCGAGTATCCTGCTACTAGACTAATGGCGCAGCAGCATGCCCCACGCAACCGTCCCATGGCCCATCACAGCCGACGTCTCTGCATGGGGGTGCCACGTTGCATTCCAGCATCGCAAGGCGTTCCCTCCATCCTCGGCACCTAGCCCTGCCATGGATAGGCCCCCGCCCGGTGTAGCATCTATGACGTCCAGGTGTTGATGATAGCGGGTGCAGTTTTAAAAGAGTGCGCCATCCGGGATTTGCACCCGGGCCGCTCGTGCATCTCCGTGAAGGTGATGGGAGGCGAGTATCCTGCTACTAGACTAATGGCGCAGCAGCATGCCCCACGCAACCGTCCCATGGCCCATCACAGCCGACGTCTCTGGATGGGGGTGCCACGTTGCATTCCAGCATCGCAAGGCGTTCCCTCCATCCTCGGCACCTAGCCCTGCCATGGATAGGCCCCCGCCCGGTGTAGCATCTATGACGTCCAGGTGTTGATGATAGCGGGTGCAGTTTTAAAAGAGTGCGCCATCCAGGATTTGCACCCGGGCCGCTCGCGCATCTCCGTGAAGGTGATGGGAGGCGAGTATCCTGCTACTAGACTAATGGCGCAGCAGCATGTCCCGCGCAACCGTCCCATGGCCCATCACAGCCGACGTCTCTGCATGGGGGTGCCACGTTGCATTCCAGCATCGCAAGGCGTTCCCTCCATCCTCGGCACCTAGCCCTGCCATGGATAGGCCCCCGCCCGGTGTAGCATCTATGACGTCCAGGTGTTGATGATAGCGGGTGCAGTTTTAAAAGAGTGCGCCATCCAGGATTTGCACCCGGGCCGCTCGCGCATCTCCGTGAAGGTGATGGGAGGCGAGTATCCTGCTACTAGACTAATGGCGCAGCAGCATGCCCCACGCAACCGTCCCATGGCCCATCACAGCCGACGTCTCTGCATGGGGGTGCCACGTTGCATTCCAGCATCGCAAGGCGTTCCCTCCATCCTCGGCACCTAGCCCTGCCATGGATAGGCCCCCGCCCGGTGTAGCATCTATGACGTCCAGGTGTTGATGATAGCGGGTGCAGTTTTAAAAGAGTGCGCCATCCAGGATTTGCACCCGGGCCGCTCGCGCATCTCCGTGAAGGTGATGGGAGGCGAGTATCCTGCTACTAGACTAATGGCGCAGCAGCATGCCCCACGCAACCGTCCCATGGCCCATCACAGCCGACGTCTCTGCATGGGGGTGCCACGTTGCATTCCAGCATCGCAAGGCGTTCCCTCCATCCTCGGCACCTAGCCCTGCCATGGATAGGCCCCCGCCCGGTGTAGCATCTATGACGTCCAGGTGTTGATGATAGCGGGTGCAGTTTTAAAAGAGTGCGCCATCCAGGATTTGCACCCGGGCCGCTCGCGCATCTCCGTGAAGGTGATGGGAGGCGAGTATCCTGCTACTAGACTAATGGCGCAGCAGCATGCCCCACGCAACCGTCCCATGGCGCATCACAGCCGACGTCTCTGCATGGGGGTGCCACGTTGCATTCCAGCATCGCAAGGCGTTCCTGTTGTATCACTCCTCATAATCGCCCATTTATTCTGCGGAGAACCAGGCTTAGTGCATCATGCTCGAGTATATCGGAACATACCAATCGAGGCAGCGGAAGTCTTCGATGCGAGGAGTTACAACGTATACTCCAAGACGGGCGTAGGTGACGTGATAGGCTATCAGTGCCTAGCCGAGGCAATCATCATCCAACCGATGCAAATCGGTGCTCGGGCTTATCCAAGATATGCGACCATAAGCGATACAAGGTGGAAGCTCAACCAAAACGCGGTTAGCTTATATAAACGTCAATCGAAATGTTCGCATAGCGATTCTCACTTAGGCCGTCAATGAGCATAGCAGATATACTCGCAGCGACGGCTCGCGGTACAGGAGATCTGCAAGTAGTAAGTGTACTACGGTGATCCCGCGTGCGGATATTGCTATATAAGCCGTCATAGCAATAATGCAATGTTCTTTACTCGCGTAAAGGTGCCGACTACGCCATCGCGCGTAGTGTTGCATTCGACGCGCCTCATCGCTAGAGCCATTGCCTCGCGACCTCAAGGTACGCCCGCATTGTCATGCTCGAGCGTGCGCGTATGCATAATGCACGTGTTATCATTAGTGCGCGTTGATATTCGATGCCTCATGCATTCTAGATCGTCCGCGACCAAGTCGCCGGACCATGCGCACTATTCGCGATACCGGTCACGCGATGCATGCTTGCAGCGTTGTGCACAGTGCATTAGGCGATATGCTCTTTGCGGGTTGCTTGTGCCCTTAGCCAGTGCGCCTAACGTGTGTGGTGCGACATGCTACGTGACATGGGTGACGTCATCAGTGCCGTATCACTCCACGCATCCACATACGACAGTGCCGTACCGCTCCATGTACGATAGTGCCGTATCGCTCCGCGCGTCCACATACGACAGTGCCGTACCACTCCGTGTACGACAGTGCCGTACCACTCCGTGTACGACAGTGCCGTACCACTCCGTGTACAACAGTGCCGTATCGCTCCGCGCGTCCATGTACGACAGGGTGACGTGGTGTCGTGCGCGATAGAGCGATGGTGGGTGCAACTCTAGCAGAGCTTAGGCAAAATGACGCGTGGTACAACAGTTCCCTCCATCCTCGGCACCTAGCCCTGCCATGGATAGGCCCCCGCCCGGTGTAGCATCTATGACGTCCAGGTGTTGATGATAGCGGGTGCAGTTTTAAAAGAGTGCGCCATCCAGGATTTGCACCCGGGCCGCTCGCGCATCTCCGTGAAGGTGATGGGAGGCGAGTATCCTGCTACTAGACTAATGGCGCAGCAGCATGCCCCACGCAACCGTCCCATGGCCCATCACAGCCGACGTCTCTGCATGGGGGTGCCACGTTGCATTCCAGCATCGCAAGGCGTTCCCTCCATCCTCGGCACCTAGCCCTGCCATGGATAGGCCCCCGCCCGGTGTAGCATCTATGACGTCCAGGTGTTGATGATAGCGGGTGCAGTTTTAAAAGAGTGCGCCATCCAGGATTTGCACCCGGGCCGCTCGCGCATCTCCGTGAAGGTGATGGGAGGCGAGTATCCTGCTACTAGACTAATGGCGCAGCAGCATGCCCCACGCAACCGTCCCATGGCCCATCACAGCCGACGTCTCTGCATGGGGGTGCCACGTTGCATTCCAGCATCGCAAGGCGTTCCCTCCATCCTCGGCACCTAGCCCTGCCATGGATAGGCCCCCGCCCGGTGTAGCATCTATGACGTCCAGGTGTTGATGATAGCGGGTGCAGTTTTAAAAGAGTGCGCCATCCAGGATTTGCACCCGGGCCGCTCGCGCATCTCCATGAAGGTGATGGGAGGCGAGTATCCTGCTACTAGACTAATGGCGCAGCAGCATGCCCCACGCAACCGTCCCATGGCGCATCACAGCCGACGTCTCTGCATGGGGGTGCCACGTTGCATTCCAGCATCGCAAGGCGTTCCTGTTGTATCACTCCTCATAATCGCCCATTTATTCTGCGGAGAACCAGGCTTAGTGCATCATGCTCGAGTATATCGGAACATACCAATCGAGGCAGCGGAAGTCTTCGATGCGAGGAGTTACAACGTATACTCCAAGACGGGCGTAGGTGACGTGATAGGCTATCAGTGCCTAGCCGAGGCAATCATCATCCAACCGATGCAAATCGGTGCTCGGGCTTATCCAAGATATGCGACCATAA
Organism: Volvox reticuliferus; assembly: GCA_019650235.1. Lineage (NCBI taxonomy): Eukaryota > Viridiplantae > Chlorophyta > Chlorophyceae > Chlamydomonadales > Volvocaceae > Volvox > Volvox reticuliferus. The sequence continues at coordinate 705,926 of BNCP01000024.1, forward strand.
GCGATACAAGGTGGAAGCTCAACCAAAACGCGGTTAGCTTATATAAACGTCAATCGAAATGTTCGCATAGCGATTCTCACTTAGGCCGTCAATGAGCATAGCAGATATACTCGCAGCGACGGCTCGCGGTACAGGAGATCTGCAAGTAGTAAGTGTACTACGGTGATCCCGCGTGCGGATATTGCTATATAAGCCGTCATAGCAATAATGCAATGTTCTTTACTCGCGTAAAGGTGCCGACTACGCCATCGCGCGTAGTGTTGCATTCGACGCGCCTCATCGCTAGAGCCATTGCCTCGCGACCTCAAGGTACGCCCGCATTGTCATGCTCGAGCGTGCGCGTATGCATAATGCACGTGTTATCATTAGTGCGCGTTGATATTCGATGCCTCATGCATTCTAGATCGTCCGCGACCAAGTCGCCGGACCATGCGCACTATTCGCGATACCGGTCACGCGATGCATGCTTGCAGCGTTGTGCACAGTGCATTAGGCGATATGCTCTTTGCGGGTTGCTTGTGCCCTTAGCCAGTGCGCCTAACGTGTGTGGTGCGACATGCTACGTGACATGGGTGACGTCATCAGTGCCGTATCACTCCACGCATCCACATACGACAGTGCCGTACCGCTCCATGTACGATAGTGCCGTATCGCTCCGCGCGTCCACATACGACAGTGCCGTACCACTCCGTGTACGACAGTGCCGTACCACTCCGTGTACGACAGTGCCGTACCACTCCGTGTACAACAGTGCCGTATCGCTCCGCGCGTCCATGTACGACAGGGTGACGTGGTGTCGTGCGCGATAGAGCGATGGTGGGTGCAACTCTAGCAGAGCTTAGGCAAAATGACGCGTGGTACAACAGTTCCCTCCATCCTCGGCACCTAGCCCTGCCATGGATAGGCCCCCGCCCGGTGTAGCATCTATGACGTCCAGGTGTTGATGATAGCGGGTGCAGTTTTAAAAGAGTGCGCCATCCAGGATTTGCACCCGGGCCGCTCGCGCATCTCCGTGAAGGTGATGGGAGGCGAGTATCCTGCTACTAGACTAATGGCGCAGCAGCATGCCCCACGCAACCGTCCCATGGCCCATCACAGCCGACGTCTCTGCATGGGGGTGCCACGTTGCATTCCAGCATCGCAAGGCGTTCCCTCCATCCTCGGCACCTAGCCCTGCCATGGATAGGCCCCCGCCCGGTGTAGCATCTATGACGTCCAGGTGTTGATGATAGCGGGTGCAGTTTTAAAAGAGTGCGCCATCCGGGATTTGCACCCGGGCCGCTCGTGCATCTCCGTGAAGGTGATGGGAGGCGAGTATCCTGCTACTAGACTAATGGCGCAGCAGCATGCCCCACGCAACCGTCCCATGGCCCATCACAGCCGACGTCTCTGCATGGGGGTGCCACGTTGCATTCCAGCATCGCAAGGCGTTCCCTCCATCCTCGGCACCTAGCCCTGCCATGGATAGGCCCCCGCCCGGTGTAGCATCTATGACGTCCAGGTGTTGATGATAGCGGGTGCAGTTTTAAAAGAGTGCGCCATCCAGGATTTGCACCCGGGCCGCTCGCGCATCTCCGTGAAGGTGATGGGAGGCGAGTATCCTGCTACTAGACTAATGGCGCAGCAGCATGCCCCACGCAACCGTCCCATGGCCCATCACAGCCGACGTCTCTGCATGGGGGTGCCACGTTGCATTCCAGCATCGCAAGGCGTTCCTGTTGTATCACTCCTCATAATCGCCCATTTATTCTGCGGAGAACCAGGCTTAGTGCATCATGCTCGAGTATATCGGAACGTACCAATCGAGGCAGCGGAAGTCTTCGATGCGAGGAGTTACAACGTATACTCCAAGACGGGCGTAGGTGACGTGATAGGCTATCAGTGCCTAGCCGAGGCAATCATCATCCAACCGATGCAAATCGGTGCTCGGGCTTATCCAAGATATGCGACCATAAGCGATACAAGGTGGAAGCTCAACCAAAACGCGGTTAGCTTATATAAACGTCAATCGAAATGTTCGCATAGCGATTCTCACTTAGGCCGTCAATGAGCATAGCAGATATACTCGCAGCGACGGCTCGCGGTACAGGAGATCTGCAAGTAGTAAGTGTACTACGGTGATCCCGCGTGCGGATATTGCTATATAAGCCGTCATAGCAATAATGCAATGTTCTTTACTCGCGTAAAGGTGCCGACTACGCCATCGCGCGTAGTGTTGCATTCGACGCGCCTCATCGCTAGAGCCATTGCCTCGCGACCTCAAGGTACGCCCGCATTGTCATGCTCGAGCGTGCGCGTATGCATAATGCACGTGTTATCATTAGTGCGCGTTGATATTCGATGCCTCATGCATTCTAGATCGTCCGCGACCAAGTCGCCGGACCATGCGCACTATTCGCGATACCGGTCACGCGATGCATGCTTGCAGCGTTGTGCACAGTGCATTAGGCGATATGCTCTTTGCGGGTTGCTTGTGCCCTTAGCCAGTGCGCCTAACGTGTGTGGTGCGACATGCTACGTGACATGGGTGACGTCATCAGTGCCGTATCACTCCACGCATCCACATACGACAGTGCCGTACCGCTCCATGTACGATAGTGCCGTATCGCTCCGCGCGTCCACATACGACAGTGCCGTACCACTCCGTGTACGACAGTGCCGTACCACTCCGTGTACGACAGTGCCGTATCGCTCCGCGCGTCCATGTACGACAGGGTGACGTGGTGTCGTGCGCGATAGAGCGATGGTGGGTGCAACTCTAGCAGAGCTTAGGCAAAATGACGCGTGGTACAACAGTTCCCTCCATCCTCGGCACCTAGCCCTGCCATGGATAGGCCCCCGCCCGGTGTAGCATCTATGACGTCCAGGTGTTGATGATAGCGGGTGCAGTTTTAAAAGAGTGCGCCATCCGGGATTTGCACCCGGGCCGCTCGCGCATCTCCGTGAAGGTGATGGGAGGCGAGTATCCTGCTACTAGACTAATGGCGCAGCAGCATGCCCCACGCAACCGTCCCATGGCCCATCACAGCCGACGTCTCTGCATGGGGGTGCCACGTTGCATTCCAGCATCGCAAGGCGTTCCCTCCATCCTCGGCACCTAGCCCTGCCATGGATAGGCCCCCGCCCGGTGTAGCATCTATGACGTCCAGGTGTTGATGATAGCGGGTGCAGTTTTAAAAGAGTGCGCCATCCGGGATTTGCACCCAGGCCGCTCGCGCATCTCCGTGAAGGTGATGGGAGGCGAGTATCCTGCTACTAGACTAATGGCGCAGCAGCATGCCCCACGCAACCGTCCCATGGCCCATCACAGCCGACGTCTCTGCATGGGGGTGCCACGTTGCATTCCAGCATCGCAAGGCGTTCCCTCCATCCTCGGCACCTAGCCCTGCCATGGATAGGCCCCCGCCCGGTGTAGCATCTATGACGTCCAGGTGTTGATGATAGCGGGTGCAGTTTTAAAAGAGTGCGCCATCCGGGATTTGCACCCGGGCCGCTCGTGCATCTCCGTGAAGGTGATGGGAGGCGAGTATCCTGCTACTAGACTAATGGCGCAGCAGCATGCCCCACGCAACCGTCCCATGGCCCATCACAGCCGACGTCTCTGGATGGGGGTGCCACGTTGCATTCCAGCATCGCAAGGCGTTCCCTCCATCCTCGGCACCTAGCCCTGCCATGGATAGGCCCCCGCCCGGTGTAGCATCTATGACGTCCAGGTGTTGATGATAGCGGGTGCAGTTTTAAAAGAGTGCGCCATCCGGGATTTGCACCCGGGCCGCTCGCGCATCTCCGTGAAGGTGATGGGAGGCGAGTATCCTGCTACTAGACTAATGGCGCAGCAGCATGCCCCACGCAACCGTCCCATGGCCCATCACAGCCGACGTCTCTGCATGGGGGTGCCACGTTGCATTCCAGCATCGCAAGGCGTTCCCTCCATCCTCGGCACCTAGCCCTGCCATGGATAGGCCCCCGCCCGGTGTAGCATCTATGACGTCCAGGTGTTGATGATAGCGGGTGCAGTTTTAAAAGAGTGCGCCATCCAGGATTTGCACCCGGGCCGCTCGCGCATCTCCGTGAAGGTGATGGGAGGCGAGTATCCTGCTACTAGACTAATGGCGCAGCAGCATGCCCCACGCAACCGTCCCATGGCCCATCAGAGCCGCCGAATACACATTAATTTATCTTTAATCTACGCAACTGCACCGGCAGTTGCCATTCCCGTCCAGCATCCAGCCAGGGATACGTGCTGGCTGTGCATGTATATACCCCCCTCCTTAGTTCTCTGAGCGATGCACATGCCTGGTTCATCCTCTTGCTTTTCGTCACCATGTACAGCGAGACATGATTGCTTGACGCGTTTCATTCAGAGGCGCATGGGCGCCTCGGCTGAAGGGGGGAGGTCGGGGGTGCCGTGATGATGGTCTTGCACCATGCGTCATCAGTGGTTGATTGTGGGGTGGGAACAGGAGGAGCGAGGGAAGGTTTGGATAAATTTATTACATTATTAATGATGGTTTTTACTCATGTTGTATCTCCGTTTTATCCGCCAACAGCAAAGGCCTGATCGTAAGATCACCATGTGTCGTCAACCTGGATACTTAGATACCCTTATTTGCGACAGCGAATGAAGGATGCAGTTGGTCGAGGTTCGTTGTGCAGCATGTCACCTTTTGACCATTCACGACCGTGTTTCAGGAAATCTTTAGGGAACGTGTAGCTACGGTATGTAAGCTAGCTTGCATGTCGTACTTCGACTATTACAAATTCAACGTCCGAAACGTATACATGCAAGGAGGGGGATTGCCGGTCGCATCTCTAGAAATCGTTCCATGATGGTGTGAAACATTTTCCTTTCCGCCATAGGCGTGGTTTGTTTTTTTATTGTGGTGTTTATTGATATGTATAGATATGCTGTGTTTAGTATTTCATACTTGTGTCAGTTATTTCGCAGTCTGCAGTAGTTGCTGCTGTTCGGTATCGATGTTTTGGGCAATACCGGACCCAGAGCCTGCTGATGAGGCAGCACCGTCACTACCCACACCACCAGCACTACTACTACCACTGCTGCGATTGCTGTCCACAGCCTTCGCGTTCTGCCGCTGCTCTGTGAAGAAACGGGTAATGAGGTCCCGGTAGAAAGGGTCACTGGGCACGGGGCAGCTGAGGCCCACCGCAAGTGCGGAGTCGCCGCCTGGGTAGGGCGAGCAGCGGCCCCTGTTTGCACAAAACGGAATCCAATTATCATGCGTGTATTAAGGATGAAATAAAGAGGCTCTGGGTTTAAGGCAAACTTTCTAACAAGCAGTTTATGGACAAAATCGAATCTAATCCTATTTAATCCATACCTACCGTGATGCCTCATCACGCACGCCTGCCTCATCGACCGCACTCGACCGCAGGACTTGTATACGTGCATATTAAATTTGTACGAGCAGGATTTAGCTGTATTCATATTTTAGGAACTTTTACTAAATGGAATTAATCCAGCAGGCAACTCATATATTAACTCACGAGATGCGAGTGCCGCGAACGTCGGTGCCGATGAGCCGGTCGGTGGTGAAGGATGGGCATGGTGTACCAAAAAGGCCACCGCAAAAGCGGTTGAAGGGCGGGCATTCCGAAGGTACACATCCGGACAAGGCGCGGTTGCCGTCAAGCTCCATCTCAACGAGCCTATCGCAGGGAGCACGGCATTAGTGTGCACAAGCAGTAAGGGGTGGGGGGGTGGGCTCAGGTAGGCGGCGGCTATTCGTCGGTGACGGTTCACGGCGGTAGGTCTGGGCAGGGCCACGTACGTATGTAGGATAGGATGAATGAGAGATTCAACGCGAAGAAATACGTACGACCATATATAAGCTTTGGTGGACGGAGTCTAAGCATCATTTACCAACAGATGTACGAAGTGATGTGGGAAGTGGTATTTTGACGCTTCGTGGGAACCATGCACACATAATGTGTGTTATATGTTCAATGCACGGAGGTAAGCTATCGATCAGCAGATGAATTGCAGTAAGACAACAAGGCAACAAGGTGGTTCAAGCCTGGGGTGCCTGGGGTATCAAGGATAGGCAGCACGCAGGGGTTTTGCGACTTACCCGTTTAGAAGGCTCCATTCCTGGGGAATGGTGCCGTACAGTTGGTTGTTGCTGAGATCTATCTCAATGAGATTCCGGAGGCAACCGAACTCCTTAGGAAGCGTCCCGGTCAACATGTTCGTGTCCTGTGTAAACGTTATGTTTGGAATACAGTTAAAGGCGATTTAAAATTTAATGAGCTGGACATAGTTACGGACAATTTATTAGCTAGCATGCGACGTGCTAAAGCAATATATATATATATATATATAATCCTTTTAAGGCAGGATTGCACGTAGATAGACATTCTATTGCTGTCGACTTTTTCAATATATAGTTTGTATCACTACTCACCATGTCGATCTCAGTGATGTTGTCAAAGAGCAGGTAACTCCTGCGTACGATGGTTGCATGGCGGAAACCGGGGCGGTCATTAATAATACAAGTATGAGTAATATGGGTAGGAACGGTCTTGTTCTCGTCATCGATACAACTAACTTCAGGACATTATTACAGTACTTATTACTTGCTTACGGATCGCGCCTTACGGGTCGCAAGCATGTTATTTACAAGCGCGATGCAGCACCTGCTGCCTTGATTTTATAAAGACACCTGCTGCTGATCTCGGCGGCAAGCAGGCCGTGCGGGGCGGCCCTCACCCAACCGTTGATTGTTTATTTCACCGCACCTTACAAACCATAATAAACCCAATAGAGGTTCGAAATTATCGGCCCCACAGACCGGGACTTCAGAATCCTGCGGCTAATAGGTGTCGTACTTACGGATTATAATATATATATATATATACGTTCGGATCCTCTGAAATATAAAAAAACGAACCTCTTTTGAGCTAAGAGGGCCGCATCTATCCTAAGTTTCATTTTGAAACTGAATCCGCTCGCTGTAACAATTAACATGAGGTAAAAAAATCAGAAAGATTTGAGGAGTGAGACCTAACCACTCTTCACCTCGGCAGTGTTCCAGTAAGGCCTCTTTTCGGCAAGTGGATGTTGGTCACCACTCGGGGTATGCTCCTGTCCCAGTTCCACTGGGTTGAACGAACATGAAAATGAATGGGAGCCAACGTACGGTAATGAATGGCAATGAATTTGGTGGTCCGTCAGGCATGCAGGTAATAACGAAGACGCACATTCAAGGCACGGGTGTGCAAGGGGGATGCACGACACGTACGCGCCACGCAGTTTATGAAACGCACTTGAGCGAGCGAGGGCGATGAACCACATGCATACGACGGAGTCATTTTTAGCAGCGGTCAGCGAGACAGGGTTAGATATGGTTGTCGGTGGGTGGGTGGGCGCAATTATCATTACTGCAAGAAAGGGAGTCCAGCCACGTTTCCGATTCCTCAATATCTTGATTGGATATAGTACGGATACACGTACGGATATACGTACAGATATGTAAACGTACGGATGTAAATAATGTTTTGGATCCATCGTGAGAATAATTATACATGTACAGCCTTGGTGTGAGTTTTCATCGAATCTTTGGATACATACATGAAGGAACCGTGCCATCCAGCAAGTATTAAGCACTCAAGCGTCACGAGTCAGTAACCAGCATGCGCTTTTCGTTTCTAGATAGCGCCGTACCGCCATTTGGCCCCAAAGAAGCCCGGTTACCGACAATTGCCCGGTTACAATACGTCCATACCTGGTAGCGGCACGACACGCCTTCCCAATCCTTCCTGTTCTCCTGAAACTCGAAGCCTGCCGTCGTACATCCGGTCCATATGCCGTACGTGCACGTCGGTGTACGCCTAATTATTAGTTTAATATTTATGTGTCTACATGTTCACAACATCGATGCCCATGCATGACGGTTGGCATTATGAAGAACCGAAGCTTGTAGGTCAGGTAGAGCAACACGAGTAAGTGAAAGCGGAAGAATCACGACCGTGCGCGCATCCCTACATTCATTCATAGCGCGAGCCCGCCCTTCGTGCGATATGGTCATCGCGTTAGTTTGTGATGAGTCATCATCATCAAATAAAACACGAGTCCGTATGTAGTGACACATTTAACCTGCCGTATGTACGTACCGCATGGATCAATCTCGCAGGCGCCGGAAATGTTGCACGTGTGTACGGGCCATTTTTCCATTGCCCCCCGCCACTTGACATCACGATCCTTCACCTCCATGTAGAACGCGATCAGACCAAAAACTGCATAGGGGGGTTAAACAGTATATAATAAATATAAATAAATAAACATTATATATACAGTGTAACACCCATACCATTATATATAATACATCCTTATAAAGAAGTGGCACATGCATGCACCGAGGGCGCAATCCTGCGACGGGTTATCCCTCTGCTGGTATTGTAATGAAGTCGACTAACCCTAAACCATCTAATAAACCCAAAAGATAGATAGACCCATACGGTTACAAATGAACCATGGGTCACCGGTGACTGGAATGTATTCAACTAGCACTCAAACCGCACTCATGGTAACGAAGCAAGCTATCATGAACGACGACTCATGCATGGGTCGTACGTAATCGCCATCATCAGCGGGTTGTCAGTAGTTGATGATGAATTAGTGTGTAGTCCGACTAAAGCAAGCGAGGGCAGAGCTGCAAGCCAGTGTTGGCCGTTAGCACACATAAAAATAAACACATGTAAAGAGTAGATTTAAAATTAAAGCTTACCATCACGATCCAGCGTTCTTGCATACGCTTGCCATTGGCGATTGAGGGTGGCAGCAGCAAGCAGCAGCACCAGACACGCAAAGCAGCAGGATATCTTGACCACGGCGTGACTGCTGCTGCTGCTGAACACAATATTCATATTGCAAGGTTGAGGCTGATGCGAATACTTAATAAGCGATGATATAAATATCAGTTAATACATATAGATTAAGATTATTGAAGCGCGGATGGGAATGCGTGGGTGCGGCTGCTAGTAGTGATGATATATGTAATAATGAAAGACGCAGATATTATTAATGGCTTGAAGTAAAGCACACTTAAATTTCCTTTCCTGAGACTTGTATGTTTTGTTTAGGCAACGAGCTCCGTTGTATAGGACTGATGATCGAAGCATTCACCTGTCTCGCTTATATATTTTTACCGCCGATTGATTCGTACTAACTAATAACGTACGCACGCACAGTTACTAGATGTACGTACTACGACACGCCGATGCCTGTCTTTCAAACCATACATGGCTGGAATAATAATAAGCTTAGCTGTTGACCGCCGGCAATAAAAATTGCTATCAATCAAAAGAAAACATGCATATCATCATCGATCATGCATCATATCACGCTCGCACGGTCACTCACGGTCCTTGTCTTCTATCTATCTGTGATACATGACCATCACCGACCCAGCTATCTATTAATTAATATTATATATCATAATTCGCAACCTGTAAAACCTATGAACTAACCGGATAGCATAAGACATGCAGGATCGATTATGTTATTTAAAAAAATATGGTTTCAACAGCCAAGCATCCTCTGCCAGCTATTAAAATAAAGGGCTTCACGCTATGAACACTAAACCGTGCGTTACAACAGAATAGGTAGACCGATGGGCTTGCGCTATATGTTTACGTTGCGTATGAGCTTATGGTGCCATGTGAAAGCTCTAAGTAAAGAATTACGATAAATACATAATTACTATGTTTATCGTATCAATAAATATAGAGTGTTAACTATAATAAGTTAATACTAATACAGAAACTCAGCACGTGGTTACTTGAGAACAAAGCCAATTTAACCACGCACGAGTCGTCTTATCGACAGAAAGATCCCGCCCCGTACGAATCGAAGATCATCAGAGCCAAGATAAACATGACAACACAGATAGAGCTCGTTTTAGCTCTCTTGGCAACAAGGACTTTGGAGAGGAATCAGGACGACCTACTAAGCAAGTAGATAGAGTCCTGGTTTGCGGGAGCGAAACCCGCCTGTTAAGGCATTTTGCTGATTACAGCTACGCCTGCAACTCTTGTTTACAGAACGAAGTGCGTTGTTCCTGCTGCTCGCTTGCAGAATTAGGGATGCGGGCATCCCCAATCAAGCAAGCCATGCGGATCACTACTGCTGGGGATGGAGGTTCATTTGTAACAGGGCCGCCGCCCCATCTGTACCAGGGCCCTCATGCATCAGCAGGGCTGCCAAAATGAATGGCTGCATTACGCCTTGCAGACAAGCACACGCACGTACAGAATGGGTTAAGGAGGGTCTCGAAAGGAAACACGTACGACACCTACCACACGCTGGCGTGTCCAGGATGTCCTTACAACCTGTTTATTTCTCATTAGAGAGCTGAAACGACTTCTGTTGAGAAGCTGTTTCTAAAGTGTTCGTTGTATCCCTGGAGTGACGACTGAGCTGAGCCGTTACTAACATCATGACGAATTCCCGTTCTGAACTTGTCTGGTTCTTAGTCTTTAATTTCTTTTAATTCCCTTATATTCGAAGGTACGCTTGGTGCGCGATTCTTAAGCTGTTATTTCGTCCTAAGATCGTCGCGGACCTCTAACCGAAATAACCATTTCCGTCGATGGGGAACTTCTATTAGGGGATGCTACTTAGATAGCGCATTTCTATCTGGGTTCAATTTAGATGTTTCCGCTTTATAGCTTATCAAATCATCCGATTTAAATAGAGCTATGCTACAACACCCGCCCAGCCACGCAAGCAAAGGGAGTTGTTTAACGGTGTTACAGGTGTTCATGGCTTAGAAAGGGCCCCATACGGAGCTGCGTTTGCAGGCCTTATCCTGCTATCATGATATATATAATCACCAGATAAGTGTGTGAGCGGCGGCGTACATACAGATGTACATACGTTCCCATGCTGCTGTGTTATTTTCGTGCGATAACCATATACATGTATATGCTTAGGTTTAGTTTTGGGTTTATATGTAGTATGATTACATTCTGGTAAAAAAAACACAATTATATATTATTTTGACAAAGGAAAGTACTCCAACCGGAGTTGTTAACCATGCAAGTTTAGTCATGGTTTAGTAATAATAATGAATCATAAAACCCCAAAGCGTCTTACTTACATACACATTTTATTTGGTTTTGATAAAAAAAGAATTATGACACGCCACAAGGACTACTCCATCTCCAAACGAAACGAAACGAACGAACGCGGTTTGCATGCATTGATTGCGCTTTGGGTGCTGAAAGGTAGATAGCTTTATATTTGGGACAACCTAACAACATCAGGTCTGCGTGTTTCTTCATGGATGCAGATAAAATAAATATACCACATCGTCGGTAGCCAGCAAATTGCGGCACCTGGCTCAACACAGGCAGAAGATGTGGCGGCGGGGTTTAACCCCGCCCCGCCGCCGCTCAGCCACCATACACCTGAATGTACGTGGCCCCGTCCGGATTAAGTATTATTAGGTAGATAATCACGAAGTGGGTGGTATCGATCAAGGACATGTATGTGGCTGCTGAAAAAATGATCACCGTCGTCATCACACACACATATGTATATATCCATATATATATATATATATGGATATACTCAGAGGCTAGAGCCTCTGAGTCTTTCTTTGCTCTAGCTGGTCTTAGTGAGTGGGGGAGCACGTGGCAGGACAGACAGACAAAGCCACGTGCCCCTCCCCTGCGCTGTGGCTCGGTCCGGTCAGGCCCCTTGGTGCTCGCCCTTGTAGGGCGAGTCGCCCACAGTGTAACACCCCATATATATATATATATATATATATATATATATATTCCATCACGCACATCAACATAATTGTAATCACTCCCACCCGCCACCCACCCACCCCCTACCTCCTACGCACCCTCTCCGCACAACATAAACACTCCATATTTTGCTACTTAATTTCGCAATGGGATCGTCGCTACCAATGCCTGATTTCATTCCCACTTGTCCTGCGGCTGTTCCTTCTATATATGATAGTTCTTACTTATGTGGTAATGCTTATTCTGCTACCTCCGCACACTATGCTCAGAGCTATCATTCGCTTAACTGCAAACTTTCAAGCAGGCCATACAGCCGCTTCCGTACTTCAGTCATAGTGGGCCGCGCCGATGGCTCTGCCCGCAGACATTCCTCCACAAGGCCCGCCAGGGCAATTCGTCTAGCCACCTCTGGCCACACCAACACATCAGGTGGCAGCGCCTCGGCGTCCCAAAGCTCCACGAAAGACTGCTGAGCCAGCCAGGCTCGCAGACCGGAACTCTCTGGTCGTGATGGCTGTTGCAGAAGAGAAGATAGAGGTGTGCCCAGGGCTAGCTCCCACAGCACCACAGCGAAGGCGTAAACATCTCCAGCCGGGCTCATACGACCATCACGGACTAATTCAGGAGCTGAATACGCAGCGTTGCGCCTGTTTGGGGAAATCCACACAGAGTGGTCATCGGCTGTAGATGCATAAATATGTCTTTATTAAGTATCCAAGCAAATGTTGGCACATATTTCATTCCTTGAAATGAACGAAGGGTGCGGATCGATTCTTGGCAGTTTATTTATGACTGCTACGTAGGGAGGCACAGTTCCATGCACGCAGCCACAAGTACGGCGTACGTACACACATCACTAGCTAGCCAGATTCATGCATGATCTATTTAGGACAGGGATGTATTATCGTAAGGTGCAATGAGCCTGTATGTGGAACAACCTTCTGTGAGGCCTTTCTTCCCCCTGATGACCCGAAAGCTGCTGGCTGCTGGGCAGCGATACAACAGATAGAAAGACGTCATTGCTTCTTAAGCAAGGATGATTAGCTCTTGGGGTACGTACGTCCGGGAACTACATTTATTTCCTTGTCTCCCTACCGGTTACTTACGCATGATTCGTGCAGAACGAGTTCCGCTTCCTGTCCGCTACTCACGCACCTTGCTGGTCCCGATATGTGTGTGGCGTCTTCCCGGCTGTCAAGGCGACCAGACAATCCAAAATCGCAAACCTTGGCTATATAGCCGTACACATATGGATCCCGCATGACAGTAGTGGCGGGGCCATTGGCAAATGCCGGCAACCGTCTCCAAGAGTCCCTCGCCCTAACTGATGCTGTTGACGGTAATGATTCTACTGGCGGCTGTGATGGCGGATTAACGGCATCAGGTGCACGCTTGAGCAAGACATTGGACGAGCTAACGTCACCATGCACGATGCCTCTAAAATGCAGATACTCCAATCCACGTGCAACCTGAAGAGCGACCATCAGCATTACTGCAGGCTGCAGCAGACAACTCCCAGTACTACTGGTAGTGTTTTGCTGCCCATGGTGTCCAGTTGCTGCTGGTTCCTGTTGCTGTTGCAGCCGTTGCTGCTGCTGGTCAAGGTGACATGCTGCTGCTGAGGGTAATTTAGGTAATGGTGGTGTCTCTTTTGAAACCTCTTGGCCTTCTGAACCACCCCCATGTGCAGCACGAGCAGCAGCAGTAGATGGAAGATCTGCAGCTGCAGCTGCGGGCGCCAGTGGCGATGCCGTCATCAGTGTAGCCAATGGCCGCAATACATCCAGTCTGTGAGGTGCCCAGCAGGTAGGATTAGCATAAGGCCCACCATGCTCCTGCTGATGACCAGCGCAATATATACGGCTGGCTCGACAAGTTTGAAGCGTGCCGTTCTCCAGGCAGTGTCGCAGGCTGTTCCCTTCGCAGAGCTCCTGCACCAGTGTTAGCTTCCAAACCTCGATGTGAAGCGGCGCCACTACTGAAGCGGCAGCTGCAGCTCCCAAGGCTAGCTTATTACCATTGGAGTGGCCATGATCAGAAGTTTTACTAATGCTCACGTCCGCCAGTGTGGGATTATGCTGTCCAGATGGCGGCTGCAGTTCATCACCCAGGGGCTGCAGCATGTAGGTATAGGTAGCCACCACGTTCGGGTGCGATATGCTTGCACTGATGGCTGCCTCCTGGAGTTGCTGGGCAGCATCAGCGACCTGCTGCCAAAGGGTGAATGGGGTGAGGTCTCCGTAGCAGCCAAATATTTGTTGGCATGTGCATGCATACGTCAGCTGGTGAATAAAAAACCATTATTACGATAATAATTATACATATATATATACACACCTGCATAACACATTTTTCCTGCCGCAGCAGCAGGCTCTTGACTGCCACATCCAGGCCCCTCCATATACCGCGGTACACCACGCCCTGTGCCCCACGACCCAACTCCCCAACAATGGTCAGCGGCACATTGAGGGTACGGCCATTTAATGGCAACTCCCCTGAGCCCGATGCTGTTGCAGATCCTGTCGGACCCGCTGAATTCGGACCCATCTCAGGCAACGTCGTCATCGTCCTTGGAAGTTGGCCGCTTTCCTGCCGGATCAATGATGACTCGCCTTCCGCAAACATGAATCCCCCATCATCTGAGCCCCGTACTACCGCTGCCCCTGCTGTGGAGCCAGCAGGAGCTGCCACAACTATGCCATTATTACGGCGGGCTTGACTTGGCCCGGCAGATGCTAAGGAGCTGAGGTTTGAAGCATGGCTGGCGCTGGTTGCCATTGCTGCAACGCCACTACTGATGATCGCTTGCTGTGGCTTACAGCCAGCGGCTGCATTCACCTCGGCCCTGTAAAACATTTGGAACATGTGCATGTACGCCCGATGTAGTACGGAGGTCGTGGTCACTTTGCTGCTGCTGCCTACTAAGACGGAAGATCTTGGCGGCGGAATTGAAATTGGAGGAGGAGGAGGAGGAGGAGGGGGAGGTAGTTCAAAAGGAGTAATGATTGAGTCAGCAGCTGCTGTGCAGGCTGCTGTCTTGCCGGAGATTTTGGTGTTATTAGGCTGCTGCTTGGAGTTGAAGGAGATGTTGAGAGAGGTATTTAATCCTTTCTTCAGCTGCTGTACCGCCTGGTGCTGAGCCAAATTTGGCGAATAATCATCACCGTTAATAAAGCCCTTGCTCTTAATGTCCATGGCTGTTGCCGTGTTACAATCAAGCTCTTGGTCCCGCCGGCCATCGTAAGCTGCTGGTTGCTGGAGCTCCCCGACCCTATCGTCAGCAGCATGCCCCAGCATATTCGATGGCTTCTGAATGTATGGTGCGCTCCGCTCCACTGCATTCATACTGGAGCCACGCTGCCGCCGCCGCCACCAGAGCAGCCCTGAAACCACTACTGCTGCCACCGTGCAGCATACAGCACCCACCACAGTTCCCCCAATGATTGCTGCAGTTGGGGCCACCTTGTTAGCCTTCCGGCTCCGGGTGTCGTCATCATCAGCAGAAACAGCTAGCGATGGTGCTATCTCCTGTACGTAATATACCAATAATGGAGGCAAGCCCCCAAGGATAATGTGGCCAGCAGGAGCAACAAACGAGCTCATACATCTATCAGCAGGCAGGAAATAGTGCCAGCTCTGCCGGAGCTGTTCGGATGCAGGATAATCATGTACGTATCCATCTAATACATGACAGCTGTCATACAAGTACCTTGACGGTACTCTCCGTGTACGGACAGTCCATCTTCTCATTACCTACACATGTATTTATAAATCGATTATAAGTAGATGCAGGCACTGTTTGAGAATTTGCTTACCGAGGCAGCTGCTGGCAAAGGCGGTGAAAAGTGTGACACTACTGAAGGCACTGTTCGTTGGTGTGAGGGGACTGTTGCAATCGATGGCAGCAATGGTGTTTTAGTTGACGATGAAGGTATAGAGATTGGGACTTGAGGATCCTGGGTGGTACGAGATGGGCGGTATGCCACTGGCAAGTCACGTACTGGGGGGTGCTTTAGCAGCTTCGGCCGCTTCGGCAGTTCGGAGGTAAGGACCACATTGCGTCCTTCAAGCCCACACCACCAAAAGCGCTGAAATTCGAGGCGGGTGATATTTATACTACTGCTAGAGCTGGAGCTGTAACTGCTGTTAGTATCTACTGCAGGACCGATATTGCTATGTCTGGAAGAAACTGCCACAGCTGAGTCCGCAGCCAGGCTTGACCTCATTAGCATTTGGTCCAACTGATCAGCCAAACCAGGCTCTGTCGCCACTGCAGTGGAATTGTTAGCCCAGCTCCAGATTAACACATCCAGCTCCGGCTGTGGAATCACGAGGGTGACCGAGTCGAGGAAGACATACGGCAGACCCATGGGCCGCTGCTTGTCATCATCACGTTTATCATCAGCATCACCAGCATCTCCTGAGGGTATAGCTGACGGCGGCATCGCCGTCATGACATTACTTCCTGGAGGATCATAACTCTTGTACATTTGTAATAAATAGTTGTACCTGGCCTGAGCAGCAAACCGATCAAAGTCCAGGGTCCACAGACACGAGGTGAAGTTGGACATGACAGGATCCAGGCCTTGGGTGGGGGCAGCTGTAGCTGTAGTTGCTGCTGAAGGTGGTGCTACTGCCAACTGTTTCCTCCGTTTGCTGGTGATGCGTCGCCGTGTCGTCTGCTGCTGGCGCTCTGATGCCTGCTGGTTACGCTGCAAAAGAGCTGCAGGCCTGAGTTCGTTGTTTGGGTCTCTCATGCGGGGTGATGAAGTTCCCTGCTGATGCCCGCCTTGCTGCTGCCTGCTGATGAGGCTTCTCCTGGGCTGCGTCTGCTGCTGAGCGTCCAGCATTATCAGTTTAACATCGCTTGATGGAGATATTGGGTGAGTTACCGCCGGTGGGAATGCCCAAGTGCCCTTGGCCTCTGGATACCGTCCTGCTGCGGGCAAGCTGATAAAGAGAACCCCACGAACTGTGAGCGAGGCATTTGTGCTGCTAGCGGCGGAGTAGGCCGCTACAATGATTGCACCAGAAAGGAACGATGCGTCTATCACTGTCTGCATGATAACAAGGCTACCCATCAGCGTGGTCGGCGTTTTCACCAGAGCCGGCTTTTGGGATTCCAGACTCATGTTCTGATTAGGCCACATGAGAATCACCATGTCACCCTGAATGTTCCACATACTGTATGGCTTTGCGAAGGTGTCAAACAACGCCCAAAACAAATACCCTGTTATAGAGCCAGTTGTGATATGAGCATCTGGGACCGATTGCATATTCCCGATATCTGCAGGCAGGCCGCATGCACCCTCTGGCAAGTATAGGCAGATGGATGGGCGAAGGGGTACAGCTCCAATAAGAGCTGACTTATTGATACATGCCGGCGGCGGTGGCGGCACATAACTACTGCTGCTGGTGGCGATGATGGCACTGCTGCTGCTGCCTTGGCCACTGCTGCTGCTGGGTTCGCAACACCAGGGGCTGATACCATCTACCGTTAAAATCACATCCTGCAGCTTGCCCTTTCCATGCATTATTGTAGCTGTCTGAAGAAGGAGCGATGGACCTAGGCCTGGCACGTCGACTGCCTGTAATAATCATGCATCGTCATGATATAAATTATTTCAGGGCGGGATGACGTGTAAGAGTACATGCAACGCATGCGCATATATGCATATCATACATTTGCATAGTCAAATTGCAAGTTATTCGACCTGATGAAGATGATATGGAGCGAAGGGGTATATGTGTGTTTTTGAATTGAATGTATTTGCTAACTAACTTCCACTACTAATGTGGAGCCTTAGGTCTTCATTTTGATCCCGACAAGAAACATTTGTCAGAGACAATAATTTGGAAGGTAACAAGGTCACATTATCCCTACGGAGGGATTAATACTTGGACCGCCGCTGCGCCTTGTGTAGTAGTTGAGTGCCGAAAAGGCCTCTCAAGATGTTGACAGGCAGGGTGCTTCTTGCACCTTATATTGTGGTCGTGTGTGCCGTGCAACTATGAATACTACACTCTCCCCCTTCTGGAGGGCACCTCTCGGGCACTAAGCCCCTGTCAGAAGCTTCAGAAGCCCTTAAGGGCTTGCCATCTCTAACCCTGGCCATGGGATTTTTGTGTTCCCAAGTCATGCCATGCGTGGCCCCCCTTATCATGCGTCATAGCACTCATGGGATTTATTTCCAAGCATCAAACCTCTAAATTGGATGGTCAACTACTATTCCTAGTTCTGTAGGTTTTATGACCACGTCACGTATCCAGTCGTCCGCTACAGATGTGACTTGATGGGATCTATTCGAAGAACTTTCGGGTCAGTTGGTTACCACCAGATCTCGATATCAATTGTAGAATCGAAGTTGAGTACCGAAAGGGCCCCTCGAAATGTTGACCATAAAATGCTTCTTGCACCTTATATGTATTGTGATATTATTGTGTGCCGGACAACTGTGACTACTATAGGTTCAGACTAGATAGATAGAGGCGGCACAAGATCTGTCATACCAATTATATGTACTGGCCATCATCACTTGCTTGGTTGTATAAATTGTATTGTGATATTATATATATCGCCAGGCAAGTAAGGCAAGAAATCAAGGCTCGCATACGTCTGCCCAGCCCCATGCGCACACACACATACACACACACCTACACCTACATATATATATATATGTGTGTGTGTGTGTGTGCGTTAGATTATTCCCCATGTATACTAACCTGAGATTCCATTGCCATCACGCTGCTGCTTGAATCAATCACGCATAGATCGCCTCTCAAGCTCTCAGGCACAGCTGCCTCCCCCAACACATTATGGAATAACAGCGCCAGCTCCTCACGGACAAGCTCCATCGTCACATTCACCAGCGTCATTTGAGCGCCGGTATATGTGATAATATACCGGTCAAATGAGAACGTCCAGATCGGCAGCACCAGAAGCTTCCATTGCTGTCCAGAGGGGGGCCCCAGAGGCAGGTTTCGGAGCACTAGGTTGCTCAACTGCACCGAAGCTGTTCCAGTGATTTCTATCAGGCTGGTTATACTCGCCAAATCGAGCACAACTCGTGTGCTGCTGTAATTATTACTCGGCGGCCAGCCGAATATAACGAACCTTGATATTGATACTGTGATGGGCTGATTATTAAGCTGCTGCTGCAGCTGCTCTGAGCTGTTGCTGCTCCTGGTGGTGGTGGTGGTGGTAATATTAGTGCTGCTAGTAGCGTTATTATTAGTGGCTGCCGGCGGGAAGGCTGCAGAAAATGTGACATCGCGTTCAAGGTAGATGTAAACAGGCATCGGCACCATCCTCGATTGGAGCTTTGAAGCTGCATCCACCTGCTCGTCCGAGTCCGCCATCACTTGCAGAAGCTCGGCGCCAGTTGACACACGTCTCGCTAAGCATTTAAAAGGCTCTGACGGCTCCCCATCGCACGTGAGAGTTACATTGGTGATGGAGGCGGTGGGAGTTGAGTAGCGGTGAACGACGATGGCTGTGGGCGTGACGGTGAAAAAGGGCGAGGGAGAGGCGTCGCAGGCGAAGGCCTGGTGCAGCAATAGGGCGTGACAAGATGGCGTGGATATGACAAGATCAGATAAGATTAATGATGGTAGGAGAGGCGGCTGGAGCGGCTTTTGAGACTGCTCCTGCTGCTGATGGACGCCAGTTTTATTATTATTGCTACTACTACTGTTACTTGCTGCTGTCGCTTCGATGCGTGCTGGTGAGGATGGCGGCGCAGCGGTTGCTGTTGTGATGGATCCAGTGGAAGCGGCGGTGGCCGGTGGAATGTTGAATGCAGAAAGGGCCATGAAGGAGGAGGCTGGAAGAGGGTAGGGTGAAGTAGGCAGGAGGGCACCGATGATACGTAGGTTGTGAAGGGCTAGCTGGCCGCCGAGGGGCACCGTTAAGATATTGGACAGCGAAGAGAGGTCCAGGGTTGTTACCAGATCGGGCTGCTGCTCCTCTTGTTGTTGCCGTGGTGATGATGCGGTTGGGGTTCCATGGGAGGGGGCAGCTTCGTCCCCCAGCGCGCCTGCGAACGACGCACGTATACATATGCGGTCCGATCAAGGCCCCCGGTGCTCGTCTTTGCAGGGCGAGTCGCCCACAGTGTAACACCCCAGCACACACAGGGGGTCAGCGCACACATCCTGTCAGCGTGCCTGCTCTGTCAATATAATAGTTGCTGTCTTCGCCATCCATTATTACCTAAGTCTTTCAAATTTTCGTCGCCACCCGTGCCGGGGATGTAGTCACACCAGACACACTGCGAGCTGCTTATACCCTGAAATGCCGTTCTAATTGGTAATGCTTTTGTCGGTCCATCTTGTAATTTATTTTCTCCAGTTAGAAAGCAGCAAGTAAAATTAACCTCGGAAACATATATTGAGGTGAACTGCGTACAGTTTAGCAGCTGAGGTTTGGTTAACAGATTTATAAAATCTTGACACCGTAATGCAAGCGTGTGAAAGAACAGAAAGGCAATGATGCGTAAAGCGGCCGCATATCGCATTGTTTGATTGCGTAGCTCAGTTATAGGAGCCACAAACAACATAAACAAACCAAACCTTTAAATTTCATTTAATACATATGAACAATGCAAAGTTATTTAGTCCCCTCCTCTTATGCGAACCAGTGTCTCACACGTAATAAACTCTACTGCCGTATACGGCAAGCTAGGAACAAAACGGCATATTTTTGAAGAATATAAATTAACAGATGTAATAATTTTTATATTTCTACTCCATAAAAGAATTGATCACGCGCTGTCAATTAAGTTGCATGTTTATATGTTGTTAGTAATAATGTGGCAGGCAGGCCCTTGCGGGAGCCGAAAGTAAGGGGGCGAACGCCCTACTACTGTTACCAGTAAGCAATATCATTCAATGCTTTTTCATGAATAATTACATGATTATAGAATGCTTCACACATTATGTGAGTGAAGCCGCGCTCGGGACGGCATGCGGAATATTGTCGTGACTTTGTCGCACATACACCACACCCTTGAGGCCTGTCCGAAGAGTTAAAATTTAATTTTACGCATGTACAGAAACTTATTTTTTCTTGACCTGATGTCTCGATACCAAGTGAAATGGACTAGCTCGTATTATTCGTAGGGAAGCGTACTGGTTACATGTAAAGGCCACCGATTGTTAGCATTGTATGTGCTTAGTGCTTTGGTCCATACTTGCGCGAGTGGTTGCGTATCAACTACCCAGCCTTACGTCGGACTTCCAGTTATGGAGTCAGAGCGTAGATTAATTATATTAATCTACGCTAATTATAGTACGCCCTATCTATTGTTGATTGGCGTGCTTTACGGCTTGTATCGGGAGTCTAGTCGGCGTATCTGGCTTTCGTTTTAAGTCGTTCAGTGTTTGTACGAGCACGCCCGCCTGGCTGGCGGCGCGCGCCTTTTGGTTGTTTCTCTCTGTTCTAGAGGACTTCTTGCGGTTCTACTTATGTAACGAATAAGGATTCCTTCGGATCGCGAGGCGCTCGTTATGTGACTGTAAGAGCACTGCGGCCTCTGCGCGTCTATACCGCTTACACCGATGCTGCGATGATTGTTCGAGTATGTAGTCCATCTCGATAGTCAAGTCAGCCCAGATGGAATTGGAGATGAGAGCAAGCCTGCTGCTTAAAACAACAACAATGCGACTATTACTTAAGGACCTCCTAGATAGAGGAAGATAGATCCACTAAGTTTAAACTAGCGTTGTACATGTAGGCGGCCAAAACTTACTTCGCACGGCAAATTACTCACGTCACTTATTACACTAAACGGCAAGATAATTACGTACTTCGAATAACTTACACCTGTCATAGTCGTTTGCATGGATTCTTTTCTGTGGCAACGAAGTTATTCATCATCACAAGAGGGTGGTACGGATGTGTGCCCCGTCACCACCACTCACCACTGCTATTATTCGAACAAGGCGTCTGATTTATCTTAATTAAGTTTTGATCCTAATCAGCGTGGTATTCCAATATCTTAATATCAGCATTCATCGTCTGCTACGTGCTTTACATTATGGCTCGTATATGTGATAAGAGGGTAGGGGAGGGTTTATGTGTATGTAGGAGGTACGCCGGAAAAAAAATCGGTAATCGGCAGCCTGTCACCAGAGTAGGTTTACAATATTGCTTATGGACTCTTAAGTACGCAGCTAGGGTGAAAAGTAATCTGGGAGTGAAGTGATGGAGGTGATGGTATGTATGATGATATAATGAAATGATGCACAAATTTCGAGAGGGTTCGAGAGGATTTGTTAGCAAGAGGATCTGCTGAGGATTCATCTTATCTAGAAGGTTCTAGCGGTTATGTATCAGTATAGATTGACAATGTCGTCAGCACAGAAGCTTGTATTTGTTTAATTGTTTGTCCTTACCACCACCAGAGGTTGCTGTACATATATAGTTTCTTTGCTCCCTCCCTCACATGTTCCAGGCACGCATTTTGCTTGAGCAGGCAAGATCGATGGTGCAGGTCGCGAGCTCGTCGGTGTGACTACTACTGGCTCGTCTATCGATGGATCCTTCTCCTCCGTGAAAACATGAGTGTTGCATGAAGCGGTTGGCAGCCTGCCTTCATTCACATACTTGATTATAAGTACCCTCCGTACATGTCACACGTTTGCGTGGCCAGCCCTGCATGCTGCTGGTTGAGGATAAGGGCTTGGGGTTTCTTAAAAATGTCCACAGGTCTATTGGCATGCTTGGGCATAAGCGTCTCCGGTTCAAAGAATGCGTCCAAACTATGTACTGCCAGGGTTGCTGAGCCATGCATGTCGGTGCAGTGAGCAGCGGACAGCACAGACTTTGCACATCGCCCGGTGTAGTGAAATCAATCCATTTACTTCAAAGCAGGTGCACGGAATTAAGAGGCAAACTACTGTAAACTGCGCATAATAATACATACATTCATTGTGTCCCATTCACCGCATACTACACATGAAACATACAGCTGGGCGGGCTTTGTTGTGTCATGTCCTTACGCAAAGCAAAGGGCTCGATTGCGTGCGAGTTAATTAACGATAGATGAGAGACATCTTCGTAATCATTATCATGATACTACAGCAGGCTCCGTGCCATGCGTAAAATCGTATGATAATGTTCTTAACTGGCCACCTGTATCCATCCATGCCATCAAAACTGATCCCATCAA
Source organism: Volvox reticuliferus (assembly GCA_019650235.1). Classification (NCBI taxonomy): domain Eukaryota; kingdom Viridiplantae; phylum Chlorophyta; class Chlorophyceae; order Chlamydomonadales; family Volvocaceae; genus Volvox; species Volvox reticuliferus. Next base: position 728,872 of record BNCP01000024.1, read on the forward strand.
AACTGCTACATACGCCCCCACGTAGACATCATGAATGAGATGATTACGCCGGTGCTCGGATGCTGAGGAGTGCTGCTACGGCGGTGGTCTCGGCTGGATGGGCAAGGTAGGGCAGCAGCTGCCCCGCTGGCCAGTGTCAGCGGCCCGGAGTGAGTTACGTTTAACCCTATCAACCCAGATATCAGCAGTGGAAAGCATTCGCTGAATCAGACATGAAATCATCATCACTCACTGTCACTGCTGACAGTAACATAAATGAACTGAAAGCCAATACGTATCTACCTACGCATCCTTAATCAAATCCTTTACGCCTTCCAGTAAAATCCAAGACCCCAAACATGTACGACGCCGTAACCGCTAAGGAAAGAACCTAACCGCTAACGAACATCATGCAGGACCAACATGCAATTTATACAGCTACCTGACAATTTTCCACACTGTAGCACCGTAATGATAACTACGTCGGGTTCGGTTTATGAAACATGTGCGGTGCAAGCTCGATGAGCCACTCGGGCCGTACGGCAGTGACGCCTTGCATCTCGTACCACCCGTTGTCCGCCTGCTGAACGGTGTTGTACACGACGCACGACGGCATGCTGCGCCACAGCACGCTGCTGTTATGTATTCGGAGCTTAATTGGGTGCGCTTTGGACATAGGGAGCATACAGGCAGAGCGAGGCAGGTTGGGCGAATGGTGATGATGGAGGAGATGGTGAATGTAAGCTTAGCGGTAGTAGGGGCATAGGGGAACGGACAGACAGACAGTCAGACGGACAAACAGACAGTCGAGCATCAGTCAGGATGAAAGAGAATGCGGCGAAGAGTCAGGCAGACGGATAGGCTGACACTGCATGACAGGCATGCTGCCTGACGGACAAAAAACCTAACTCACTTCGTTGTGCAGTGTACCGGACCAACCGGAACACAGGGGTGCCTTTATCTCCTTCTGGCGCCAGCGGGTTGTACTCGATGCGCTCGAAGACGGCTGCGTTCATGAACCGACCCGCTGCCACGGCGCGGCATACGGACTGCGGGGCGGCGGCGGAAATGGCGGATGTGTCATACCGGAGGAAAACAGCAGCGGCGCATACCAGCCAAAAGTAATAGCGTTTTAGGGTTTTAAAATTCT